>BPLQ01006465.1:0-616666 GCA_021605075.1 Caerostris darwini | reverse complement strand
GTGTGTTTAGTTCTGCATTTTTAATTATGTTGCACTATAGGACTGACATGAGTAGGTTTTAACATTAGAAAAACTAATACCAAACAATCATTGCGGAATGGGAATTCTAGAATCTTATTTGTAGAAAGAGGCGGGTTTCATACTAAGACGAAATAATTTTTAGTCATCAAATCTTGAATCTTGAAGCCAGAAGATATCCCATAATTTTCTTACTTTCTTACTATTTAAAGATAAAACTATGGTTATTTTAGTGAATAATTGTGACCCAATACAACAATTTAATTGTTCAGCCTTGAGTCATAATGAATTCATAAAATAATTATCTTCAGATGTGTTATGGAAGGAAGAAGATGAAATATAAATGTATAAAATGTATTGGTAGGTTATGCCTTTTTTTATTATATATCCATAGGCCTCATGTTGGAGCTTAGTATGACTCGGGCAAAAGTGAGGTTAAAACAATTGCGGATGATACTAGATACTCGAGTACTTCCGATCTTGAAACAGTTTGTAAAAGAACAAAAAATGCTCTTAGACTTTTATCATTAATCATTGTTGAACGCTTCTTGTTCTTTTTCAATTACGACAACAGGGAGGGAATTTCTGTTGAGCGTTTCGTTCGAATTCTGTGTACTAGTTTTGGGGAAAACCGGAAGGATTTTCCGGGAAGGAATTCGATGAAAGAAGGAATTCAAGCGAAAATAAATTGTGTTTAGCGCAGCATTTTAATTATGTTGCATATAAGACTGACATGTGTAGGTTTTAGCATCAGAAAACAAATACCAAGTGATGAATAATTGCGGAATGGGAATTCTAGGCGGGGTATTGCGATTTGTAGAAAGAGGCAGTTTTTCATACTACGGCGCAATATTTTTAGTCGTGAAATTTGAAGCTAGAAGGTATCCCTTAATTTTTCTTAGATTCTTACTGTTGATTTGAATCTATTTAAAAGAAAAATTTATGGTTTATTTCAGTAAATCATCATGACTCACAATTGAACAATTTAATTGGTCGATCTTGAGTCAAAATGATTCATAATATAATTAATTATCTTAGAAGTGTGGAAAGGAGAAGATGAAATATAAATGTCTAAAATTTATCGGTAAGTTATGTTTTTTTTATGATACATCAGACTCGTGTTGAGCTTATTTATATAACGGCAGTCTCAACTGAAGAGCGATGAAGGCACTACTCCAAAACCGCTTTCACGGCCTGATGGCCAATTGGCTAGCGCTCTGGCCTTTGGTAACACAGTCTTCAGGTTAGAATCTCTGCGGTGTTTGTGTTTCGGAATCCATGTTCAACTACAGTTCCCAGTCTAATTAGCCCTCGTGTGCACAAAATGGCCGTAGAGCAACAAACAAAACCAAAAACGCTTTTAGAGACAGCTGTCACACAGTTGCGTGCCGTGCGGAAAAGAACCTGAAAACTCCCACCAGCAACGCCAATCGATGTGAGACATTTGCAAATGCTGTTACAATATAAATCGAGTCTCTTGTTTCTTAAAAACAATGGCTGCAATAGATATCTTTAGTGAATTCAAACACTATCCACCTGCCCCTAATTTTGCCATATGTCGACCCGCATAATGTCTAGTATAATTTTTTTTTTATTATTTTGATAAATTAAAAATGGTTTCATATAAAAATCTAAATTTCTTTTAGAAATTTAGGCTTGCTTAAAGATTTTTTTTTTTTTTTTTTTTTGTATTAAGAATTGATCACTATAATTTATATGAATAGAGTGGGGAAACAAGACAAGACGGTTCTTAAACAACAACAACACACACAAAAAAAAAAAGATTAAGGAAAATTCCCATCACAAAAATTTAATTAATGTATATATATATATATATATATATATATGATATTATTCATCACTCATATAAATATCCTTCATTTAAAAAAACAAAAACATGATAAACCTATATCATCCTGCACAATCCCTATGATAAACTATAAAAAAGCCTTGAATGCAAATCCAATATACTTCTAAGAAATTTTCCATTATTTTTAAAGGAAAACTAGGATCAATTTTATTTACCCAAAAAAAAGAAAGAAAAAAAAACATCTCGCAAACCTATTATAAATATTTCACTATTCTATTATTCTTTTATGAAAATGGCGGAATCATACAACTAGAATAGAATAGACGAAATCTCCCAATCGATGCTGGTTACGAAATCGATGGCACTCCTCAAAGAATTTTCCCGAATCCAAACTGGAAAAAAAAGGAAATAAATCCCTTTCTATAAATTCCCGGAAGAGTTACATTTCAATCTATTTCTCCAAGCCCGGTGTTGGCAGCGAAAACAAACTCTAAACCGATGCACAAACAGGAACTAAATCTGAAAATAAAATCCTTTCAAATTCAATAGAATAAAGCGAACGTCATTTTCGAAACACTGCCTTTACCTAAGGAAAAAAATTTAAAGGTTCCTTTCTTTTTTTTTCCTACTTTGGTTTGGAAAAGCCTTTAAAATTACTAGGTAAAACCTCTCTTTTTTTTTCTAAGCTTGATAAAATGATGATGCATTTGCCACATTTTATCTTGTTGCGATTTTATAAAAATGAATCATCTTTATTGTAGTAATTTCTTTATTTTTACCCACATGTTTAGATAAAATGTATGCAGCAATAAAATTATTTAACTGCATAACATGCAAGTTATTGTATTAGAATTAATTGTTCCAAGATATGTCCTATTCTAGTTAAAAACTTGTATTTGTTAATTTTAAAACGTTTACAATTGCAAAAAATTTCAAAAAACTTCTCAAAAAAGCATAAGGCCGAAAATAAAGTATTCTAAAATTCGTAGAAAAAACAGACTCTTTCGTAAAAAGAATAATAAAGAAATTAGTAAAAAGAATAAGAAATTTTCTTGCAATGGTCAAAACTATTATTTAAATGAATTATTCGTTACTTAATTTTTTTTTAAAATAGAAAATAATTTTTGGTTTATTTACTGATTTATTAATCCAGATATAATGCAATACAGATATAATAATTCAGATACAATAATTCAGATACTAGAAAACTCTCTTTCTATTAATTTCATTCCCTTTTTAAAATTTACTTTTGAGTACTAGTTACTACGTATATTACTAAATAGTGTGTGCGTACATACTACATTAAACTATGTGCACAACATATACATAGTATTTTGTGTTATTTTCCTTTTAAATAAATATTTAAATATAAATGTTAATATATTTGTTATTTTTTTTCCAATTTATTGTCATTGTATTCGTCATTAAACTGAATTTATGCAATGATATATTATAAAGATGAATTAAAATTATTTACAACTCTCCATGCAGAGATGTGCAAATTATCGAAGATGAAAGCAAAATGTTCAGACACTGTAATAATTAGTAAGGGATATAGTATTTCTTAATTCTATTCCTTTTCTATTAGTATGAGCAACATTGCAAAAAATTGCGAAAATGTATAAGACTATCGTATCAACTCACAATTTCATCTGTCTTTGATTGACGAGGTACCTCATTGACATTATCATGGATTCAAACTTGCTTCTGGGTTCTAGGAATTAACTTCGCCTTCTAATTAGAGAGAATGTTTCATTGAATTCCTCCAGTGTCTAATATCAATGGAATTTGGACCCAGACTCCATTGAAGAGTTCCGATGCAATATCTTGACATGCTGAAGTCAGTTCAAAGGTAAAGTTTTGTTCCGTGTATCTCTACAAGTCAAATACAATTCAATTACTACAATAAGACAGTTCATTTCTATTGATAAAGTATGTATAGAGTTGAGAAGGTTAAGTTCCGTATGTAATCAGAGTAAATTAATCTTGGCCACACACACAAATTCTTTAAAGTTAGCTAACATGTATTTGCTTCATTTCTTTATGTTTAATAAAAATATAAACAATATATAACAAAAAAATGTGATTGGGATATTACATTAATTTATTAAGTGCTTTATTTTGTATTTAATCTTATATTTGTAATAACCAAGCTTTAAGGTGATTATTCAAATGATTATAATTATCAATTATTTCATATTCATGCTTGGGGTGCAATGCAGACCTACCTCTTCATGGTTCACCCTGGGCAACGTTCTATACGGCTAAGTTGGTCTACAGATTTTCGCATGAACTCTAGCTGCTATTCTAACCGTCGTCCGATTGTCCAGCGTATCTTGCAATGGAATGCTGGTGGCCTGTCTCAATCAAAAAGAATTTATCCAATTCACACATGAAGTCTCTTGGTGTCGGAATTACTTGCAAAGGATGGCTTTGGAGAACAGCATATTATGTTATTATTATTTTTTTTTTTGGCAATCAATATCGTATAAATAAAGCAAAATTACATGTACTATGACTACATATGATACATATCTATGCATCTAGCTAACACAAAGACAAACCATTTTCCTTTATTTCGCATTAAAATAGGAAACAAATGAATAAAATTTGATTATAATATTTGAATATTTCCTTTTTTAATTGAACAAAAGCCAAGATAATGATACTTGCCTTAATTTTTCATCGAAATCTGAAAATTGCACAAAATGTACCATCATATTTTCATATGATGATGTGTGCAATTGGAGAAGCAATGGCTACCATCTGTTCAATACATTTCCGCTACATACTGAAAAGAATACATTAAACAACATACAACTGCAGAGAACAATTCCCTTAAAAAACATTTTATTAATTATATAGTAAGTATTTTTATAATAAATGATTAAATATTTAATCCTGTTCATGTTAGATTTCACGCTTATTGTTTTATTTCAATAAGAAAAGATATTTAATAAGGATCGTAATGATTGTGACTGAAATAAACTTTTCTTTATTTCTAAAAATTTTTACATGCATTTCAAATAAATATGCATAATTATTTGAAATATCATTTAAATATTAATTGCATGATACATTTTGAAAATGTTAATTCTTTTTCCCCATCAAACAAATCAACTAAATTAAAAATATCGTAAAATAATTCGAGTATTTTTCTTAAACGATATAAGTCCGCGTCACCTTTAATATCTACAACCTTAGCATATATGCATACTATTAAATATTTTTATATCCATAAAATATTTTTATCCCCTTGTTTTCATTTGAAGCAATAATAAAAATAAAATATAAAAATTTAAAATATTGTATATCATAGATTTGTTTTTTATTATGAATATGAAAAAAGAATCTATGTCTAACTAAACTTATTATAAACTCTTTATTTTTCCAAATCTCAGTTATACCGTTTTCAAACGCAACGACTAACATGCTAAAGGACACCAATTGAAATAGTATAATAATAGTCTCATAAACATGAACCCTATACTTTGTGTTTTTAAATAAACAATTATTATTTACATATTTAACAGACGACAAATTCTCACGCTGAGACGTGTATCACTTAATTCAACGCTAAATCCGTAGGCTGCCTCGATTCGTTTTGTCATTTTCGCTTCCAATGATATTAAAAACGAAGTAACGAAAGAGATAATTGGCAGAGAATAATAAAAGCCTCCTCTAAAATTCTTAAGCACGCCGTCTTTTATCACATGGTTACAGCTGCAGCGAATGCAAAAGAAAGAGAAAGACATGGAACTAGAGTGTACTAGTATGGAGCTCAAATATGTAATCAAATATGTGATCTTCAGAAGAACAAAGAGGAAAAGATAAGGTGAGAAAATATTTTAATTAGTTTTCTTTAGAGGAAAACGGCTTGCTTCTTTTATAAATATGTTATTAAAAACGCATTTTTTTCACCTGGTAGATTTATTGGATTCACACTGTCAACGGTAACGTGCGCCGCTAGGAAGACAAATTGATGCAAGTCGGGATCGTGAAATTAATGATCCTTATAAAGCCCTCTGAAACTAATGAGATGCAAGCAGAAGGCGAGTATCGCTAAAAATTATTATGAACGGTAAATATCAGTGCTGAGAATCTGAGAAAGCCATGTTTTGCCATCTTTGGCCACATAGCCTTGATGGGATAACTATTTAACTTTGATGAAAGGTATTTATCGCTTTAACTCTTTCTTTCAATTTATTACTTAAAGCTTTAAATAATTGGATATTTTCCAAGTATGGAAAATCCACTTACATTATTTTAGTGTTGTCCCATGAAACACACTAATAGAGAATTTTTGGATTATCGTTGCAGTGACGATAACTCTTCTGGTTAAATTTGCTGGTTTAGCGAACTTACCATAAGTAATGAAGGATAAGATTTAAAATTGCTTGTATAATAGAGTGTTATAGAAACGTTATGGGATAACTTTCTAATATATTACTAAATTCTTAAAAACGAACACCATTGTTGTATATCAAGCTTGTAGGGGAGTATTGCTTTCCGGGTAAATTTTCAAGGGAAGATTTCCTTGATTCAAGAGTCGTGATAGAAAGAATCTGAGAAACTCTAAATTCTGTACAAGACACTCTGCTACGAACATTATTAAGTCTTCCAAAGATGTAAATCGAACTCAGATCGATTAACAGTTAGATTCTCTATAATTGATCTACGGGGCTACTGAAAAGAACTTACATAAGTAGTTTATTGTTTACAGTCAAGCAATTAGTACTTTCAAAATTATATGGATAAATATAATCAGTGTCAAAGAAATTGTAACATAATTTCTGTATGTATTAAAAAGAAGAGCGTTCTCTTGCAATCTCTTAGTATGTTCTCTGTAACAGCATTTTAATTATAGCAGTCTCGGTACAGTTACCAAATATCTTTACAGGCCAATATTATATCATTACCGAAGAATCATTAGTTAGATCACTGGAGTACATTTAGGGAACAATTAGAAGTTCCTATAGTCATTTAGAATTTCAAAAAATTCAGTTATTCCTGAATAATTGAATTTTTTGAAATTCTAAAAAAACCTTGGAAAGTTGAAAATACGATTTAACAGCTTATAAGTGACATTACAGTATTACTAGAGCACTTATTTTACAAATAATTACTCTTCATTAGCTTTAAAACTATAATGAAATAAAATTTCTTTAGCAATAATAACGTTATATAATTCATTTTTATATTTTATGTTAATATCAATTAGTTGTTTTATATTTCTTTTTTTAATATTTTATTTCTTACCTTTGCGATGAATAATTAATGGTATTTACTCACTAGAGATAAAAATTTCAAGGGGATCATAATCAGCTGAATATAAATCTATTATTAGCAATTATTAATAAATGAAAACTTATACAAAAAAAAACCATGGATTTTTGTGTCGCAATCTCTATACTGTGAAATTAATTTATAACTTGCAAATCTAATTCAGATATGCTGGTGAAGCGAGTAGACTTAGTGGTAATTGTAACCATAAGTGCGAGCTTTTCGCCTTGGTTGTCTGCTGTACGGATAAATTTCCAGATGTCCCCCTATTGGCCACGGAAATGGCCAACACTTATTCCTATAAATACTCCAGAAAAATACTAACCACTTCTTGCAGATCGACGCATCAATAATTGAAATCAATTGTCAGCAATACTGTTGGTAAAACAATTGAATAAAAATCTGTTAGTAGATGTTATTGGTAAATAAAAACTTAAACAGGAAAATCTTTGATTTTCGTCTAGCACTCTCCAGAAATTAGAATTTATACTGTGAAATTTAACTTCTATCTTGCAAACTTATTTCAGATATGGTGGTCAAATGAGCAGATTTAGTGGTAACTGTAACAGTAAGTGTAAGATTTTCGAATCGGTTGTCTGCTGCAGGCATAATTTTCCAGATTTCTACCTATAGGCGACGGAAATGTTACCTCTAAACATCCTTCAGAGAAACATTAAATACTTCTTATCCCCACGCAACCTGATGGCCAATTGGCTAGTGCTCTGGCCTTTGGGACACATGCTTCAGGTTCCAGTCCTGGCGGTGGCATGGAAATTTGATAGTGGTTCTGAATCCAAGGTAAACTGTAGGTCCTGGTCTAATTAGCCTAAAGTGTGCAAAAAATGACCGAAGAGAGACAAACCAAACTAAACAATCTTGTCGCCCAACGAAGTAATAATTCCAATCATTTCTCAGCAATGCTGTTGGCAAAACAGTTGAATAAAAGTTTTTAGCAGATAAAAACTTATACAGGAATTTTTGTGTCGCTCTTTTTAGAAATTAAAATTTATGCAATGAAATTTTATTTCTAACTTGCAAACCTAATTTTGCATCATATCATCCCAGTTATATAACAAATGTTGGTCCAGGGAGTAAACTTAGTTCTAATTGTAATTGTAATTGTATTCGCATCGGTTGTCTGGTACAGGGATTATTTTCTAGATATCCCCCTATAGGCCACGAAAATGACCTTATAAACCCTTCAAAAAAACAGTAACCACTTTTTGACTTCAGAAGCAGCAATAATTCCAATCACTTGCCACCAATACTGTTGATAAAACTGTGTGGAATACGATGGCTATGTTGTAAATTCAAATATATATACATATATACTCAATTCTTAATTCTTACCCGTTAAATCTTTTCCCGTTAGAGTACCATTTCGATACTTACCCATCACCAAATTTTCTCTAAAAATGGCTTTTGCGGTGTGGACGAGAGCGCAAACGATAAATGGGGTACAGCACCGCCACTTGTGACGCCAAACTGAAGAAGAACAATGGAGCTTCACTGCAGCAGGGGGTTTCGAAAGGCGATAGCGTCTCGGCAAATTGATTTAATTAGGCAGCCCAGGTGAATTTACGGCTATGAGCTTCATTTTTCACTGGTCCTATCGTAATACTGTCCTAGGTGAGGGGAGTTATATGATCCATCTTTTCGTGGTGGATGCTCTCTCTCTTTTTTTTTTAACTGGTAACTTTAGAATAGCGTGTTTTCACGTTCATGGTTTTGAATATGAAATGGATGATAATGAGCAGAAAGAAAAAGAAATTGTTTCTTTTTTTCTTTTTATCAGACTGAATATGAGTTATGAACAGATTGAAGAAAACTCGTTAGAGGTGGTAGAGTGTAGTGCCTAGTGTAAAATCAGAATTTATTATTGAGAATTGAAAAACAGTATCTTGTATACAGTACATAAAAAGAGCGGCAGCTGTCTAATCACTATAATTAATGATTTTTAGTGTTAAGTTTAAATGAAATTTATTAAATGTATTACAGTGCGATGGATTATAATTTTTCAAATACTTAATTTCTCATTAGTGGGCATTTTTTGTTGTACAAAGAAATATTTATGTAAATGAAAGATTTCGATATCGGTTTTTCAAATCCAGATTAATCATGCTTTTCTAAATTTATTAATTTAAATTTCAATGAAGGCAGTGGGATTTTATTAATTTTTTATATGACAAATGAATATATTTTATAAAACATATTTTATTTCACATTTTATTTTGGTTATAAGGACTATAAAAGTTGGTTTCATCCATTGGTTTATCGATCTATGGTCATTTTAGAACACTTGAGAATAATTAGACCGGGACCTACAGTTTAACGTGGATTCCGAACCACTAACAAACATTCATTCCATTGGCAAGATTCGCACCTGAAGCACTAAAGGCCAATCAGCCATCAGGCCGCCTACAAAATCTGGAAAAAAGAACAAAAATTCTTTAAGAGTAGAGCCTATGCAATGGGAGAATGAGCAGTAGAGACTACAAGATTTTCTCGTGCATTTTTATTAAAAGCACAATTGGAGATAGTTCTGAATTTTCTCATCCTATTACTATTGTCTAAAAATTAGAGAAAAAATATTTTTCTAAAATGTGGTCTTCAATTGCTAGATGCTGTATTTTATTATGAAAGTTAATTGTTTCAAAAATTTGGAGTAAGTTGTTTATACTAATGTCGAAAAAATGAGAAGAGTGTTTCTTATGAAGGATTGCTTCAATTTTAGTATTGACAAATTAGAACCACAGATTAGAAACAAAAATCAGAAACATTTCCGGTACAACCGCGGCTTAGTCTCTGGTGAAAAAACCAAACTTGGATAAAAAAAATTGGATAAACAAAAATTATTAAAGAGTACGGAAGAGAGTATGGAAAAGAGAATAAACAGCAAAGACTTTCTCATGTATGTCTTATGAATAACAAAATAGAAGATAGTTCTGAATTCTCTGATCCTATTATTATTATTTAAATATTAGAAAAAAAATTCTAAAATGAGGTCATTCATTTGCTAGATGCTGCATTTTATTATGAAAGTTAATTGTTTCAAAAGTTTAGAGTAAGTTGCTTGCACTAATATCGAAAAAAGAAGGAGTATTTGTTACGAAGGATTGCCTCAATTTTAGTATTGACAAATTAGAAGCACAAATTAGAAACACAAATCAGAAACATTTCTAATACATCCACGGCCTTATTCTCTGGTGATACTATTGAGCAAAATATATTATTGTTTTAATTAAAAATTTCTTAAGGATAAAATAGACTTGTGGGGACTTTTGGGTTAAAAAAATTGAGAACTTCAGAATTCTAGAAAAAAAAAAAAAAAAAGCTTACAATTTATAACCATAGGTTCTAAGTCCCCGCATGACCGGATTGTAATTGAATGAGTAATTTTACCTTCATCTGAAAAGGAAGAAATATTAATAAACATAATATTTAATTTAATTGTGAGTAATATTTTAATAGTACTGGCTTTAAAATCTTCTAAAAAAAATCTAATCTTTTCATTTTTATATTTAATTTTTTTTACTGTAATACCAAAGTCATAATTGTTATGTGTGATAAATTATATATTTTTAAACTGAAATATTATAGAGTAATTTAAATTTTTTTTCTAAACAAAAACTTATAAACAGTTTATCAAGTTCTAATTATTCTTTATAATTTTGCAAATTTTATTTGCTTTTGTCTCGTTTTTGCACTGCATTAAATCTAACAGTGTAAAAACGAGACATTTATATTTAGACTTCGATGATTCTAAAGTATACTTCGAATTAAATGCATTTCCTTCTAAATGTAAATAATTCATTCGCATTGAATTCTATAACAGAAATAATAGAAGAAAAACGTTGAATTTTATTGTTAACTAAAATAAAAATAAAAATAAATAAGAATTTGTTCTTATGTTGTTAACGAAGGACTTATGTTGTTAACAGCATAAGAACAAAATTATTCTTATGTTGATTCTGTTCTTATATTGTTTTGTTCTTAGTTGTTAACTAAGCTGTTAACACCTTGGAACAAAACAACATAAGAACAGTTTTAAATATCCAACAGCAGCCTCGTTAAAAATTGACTAGAAGTCTGGCCATTGATACCAAATCCGAATCGACTTTAAACTCTAGGTCCCGGTCCAATTAGCCTAAAGTGTGCAAAGAAATGACCGTACAGCGATAAACCAAGCCAAATACTGAAAAAATAACCATCTAAAACAAAGATTTTCAAACAGAAAAGAAATTACATTTTTTTTATCATTTTATTCCTTTTTTTTAAACGTTTTTATTAAATTAAATCTTAAAAAAAAAAAAAAAAAAAAAAAAAAAAAGAAAATAGAAGCTGCACTAAAATATTTCCGCCATTTATTAAATTAATTTTCACATTTTCTGATTCGATTCTTTGCATAACAACAAAAAATTTTATTTTGCAGGATTTTTATGGTTTGCACTCCAGTATCTAATTAAACAAACACAGCATGGTATTTCTTTACCGTCAAGATCTTAAATTAGTTCTTGGCGAGTATAACTTTATTATCCAAAACATGTGTTCGGTAATTAAACTGCTTCACTAAAACTGTAACTTCAACTGTAACGGAGCTCAGATGAAATTCTTTTTATACCCAATTTTTTTCATACGCTCCATTTGCCTCTTTGTAAATCTGCTTCTTATTAAAAAGGTTAGAAGTTCTTCTACAGATAAAATTAATGACATCTATAAAACAGAGCAAAATAAATTACATCTCTCTCTCTACACGTTTCTCGCAACATAAAGTCGAAATCCCCTTTTTGGAAGACCATCTCTTTCTCCCCAGTGATATCTTCCTATCTGGTACCCCCTTCATTCCAACAATAAAAACATCCACCATATTCACACCTACTTTGTTTTGTTCTTAGTTGTTAACAATTGTTTTAAATAATCATCAGCGGCATGATGACCAATTGACTAGAGCTCTGGTCGTTGATACCACAGGCTTGGACTTCGAATCCTGGCTGTGACTTGGATGCTTGTCAGTGGTCGGAATTTCCATTAATCTGTGGGTAACAGTCTAATTAGTTTAAAGTGTGCAAAAATTGACCGTAGTGCGAGCAACCAAGCCAAATACTGAAAAAATAACCGTCTAAAACAAAGATATTCAAACAAAACAAAAAAAATGACATTTTTTTTCATCTTTTTATTCCTTTTTTTAATATTTTTTTTATCAAATTAAGTTTAAAATAAAGAAAAGCAAGACAGCACTAAAATATTTCCGCCATTTATTAAATTAGTTTTCAAATTTTATAATTCGATTCTTTGCATCAACCAAAAATTTAATTTGGCAAACTTTTACTACTTTGCTCTCCAGTGCCTAATTAAACAAATACAACATGGTATTTCTTTACAGTCAAGATCTTAAATTAGTTCTTGGCCAGTATAACTTTATTATCTAAAACATGTGTTCGGTAATTAAACTCCGTCACTAAAACTGAAACCTCAACTATAACGGAGTGCAGACGAATTTCTTTTTATACCCAATCTTTTCATACGCTCCATTTGCTTCTTTGTAAATCTGTTTCTTATTAAAAAGGTTAGAAGTGCCTTCCCAGATAAAATTAATGACGCCTATAAAACAGAACAAAATAAATTACATCTCTCACTACACGTTTCTCGCAACATAAAGTCGAAATCCCCTTTTTTGAAGACCATCTCTTTTTCTCCCCAATGATATCTTCCTATCTGGTACCCCCTTACTCCAACAATAAAAACATCCACCATATTCACACCTACTTTGTTTTGTTCTTAGTTGTTAACAATTGTTTTAAATAATCATCAGCGGCATGATGACCAATTGACTAGAGCTCTGGTCGTTGATACCACAGGCTTGGACTTCGAATCCTGGCTGTGACTTGGATGCTTGTCAGTGGTCGGAATTTCCATTAATCTGTAGGTTCCAGTCTAATTAGTTTAAAGTGTGCAAAAATTGACCGTAGTGCGAGCAACCAAGCCAAATACTAAAAAAATAACCGTCTAAAACAAAGATATTCAGACAAAAAAAAAAATGACATTTTTTTTTATCTTTTTTATTCCTTTTTTTTTAATATTTTTTTTCAAATTAAGTTTAAAATAAAGAAAAGCAAGACAGCACTAAAATATTTCCGCCATTTATTAAATTAGTTTTCAAATTTTATAATTCGATTCTTTGCATCAACCAAAAATTTAATTTGGCAAACTTTTACTACTTTGCTCTCCAGTGCCTAATTAAACAAATACAACATGGTATTTCTTTATAGTCAAGATCTTAAATTAGTTCTTGGCCAGTATAACTTTATTATCTAAAACATGTGTTCGGTAATTAAACTCCGTCACTAAAACTGAAACCTCAACTATAACGGAGTGCAGACGAATTTCTTTTTATACCCAATCTTTTCATACGCTCCATTTGCTTCTTTGTAAATCTGTTTCTTATTAAAAAGGTTAGAAGTGCCTTCCCAGATAAAATTAATGACGCCTATAAAACAGAACAAAATAAATTACATCTCTCACTACACGTTTCTCGCAACATAAAGTCGAAATCCCCTTTTTTGAAGACCATCTCTTTTTCTCCCCAATGATATCTTCCTATCTGGTACCCCCCTCACACCAACAATAAAAACATCCACCATATTCACACCTACAGAAAGAATCTTGAAGAATATTTCAAATTAACAACATGGGGTCTTCTAAAACTAAATCATTGCCGTTTAAAATTCGACACTGTTATTACTATGGTGCCTTCTTTCGCCTTTTTTTTAAGGACCCAAGAGGCAATAAAATGGAGCGATGATAAAAATCATCAAAATCAAAAAAGAAATATGGTGGCTCTTTTCTTTTTTTTTCATAACACCAAGCATGTGCCACGCGAGATATACTGCTTTAAATTTCTTACCAAACCAAAATATGAAAAAAAAGAAATCTATTTTTAGGGTCGTTAAGTATGG
Source organism: Caerostris darwini (assembly GCA_021605075.1). Classification (NCBI taxonomy): domain Eukaryota; kingdom Metazoa; phylum Arthropoda; class Arachnida; order Araneae; family Araneidae; genus Caerostris; species Caerostris darwini. The sequence continues at coordinate 602,599 of BPLQ01006465.1, read as the reverse complement.
GAGATAAATTGAATAGGTGCTTCAGTAAATTTAATTCAATAACCATTGTAAAGGAAAGGGAAGAGGAAAGTTTTGTGAAGAATTTCTTCTTTCTTCCCTCCCCCCAAAAAACTGTAAAGAAACATTTGCATAATGAAAGTATTGCTCAATATTTATCTTCATTGCACTTCTTTGCTGTTGAGGTGCTCCATCTATCTTGCATTAGAGTACAGCAGTTTTCTTGGAGGCCCGTTTTTAATGTGTTTGCTTTTCAGTGGACTTGAATAAAGAAGAATCTTTGCGCTTTTTGATCTGGTTAAAAAGGAAATAAATTATCTTTATTTGTGATGCGTAAAAGTTGCCATAGATTTCGTCGGTTTAAAATACACGACGATACGCAACTAAAGGGATTGGAATTTTTTATGCTGTAGTCATATTTATGAAATTGGGGCCTGATGGCCGAATGGCTAGCACTCTGGCGTTCGGTACCACAGGTATCGGGTTCAAATCCCGGCTTTGCCCATGGGTGTTTGTAGTGGTTCGGAATCCACTTTAAGCTGTAGGTCCCGGTCCTAATAGGATCGTAGAGCGTTGCGGGGACATTGTTACTCGGCGTCCGTGGCTTATCTTCAAGTTACACACGCCCCCTGGGTAATGCAAAGTGTCTGTGCAGCGCTTGCCTTAAGGCATCCAAGACCAAGCTGTCTAAGTGTTTGCCAGCTGCATTAGAAAGAAAAAAAAATAATATATTTATGAAATTTATTTTTAAATGTTCTAACCAAGCCAAGCATCAAAGCATGTTTTAAAATTTTAAATATATTTATAATAATAGGCATATTCACTTCCTAACAGTGCTTATTGGTTAAGTAATCAACAATAAGATAAAGATTTTATCAATCAATTGTATAAAAATTCTTTTGTGAACTGATTTATTATTATATAAATCGTTTGATCAAAACTTTTTAGGAAATCTAGAGTTAATTGATTATTATTATCAATTCCTGCATTATCTTCTTTTTTACTGGTATTGTAGCCTTGTACAGGCTTGGGCCTTTATCTGTCTCGCTCCAATACCGATCTCTTCCAGTTAATAATTTTCAATTGCTTAGGATGTACATGTCCGAGCCAATGGATTGTTTTTGATGTAATGTATCTCACAATGTCTCTGTTTTTAATTAGATGTTCAATTTCTTTGTTTGATTTTCTAATGTATATATTATTGTCAACTCTTTGTCCACAAATTTTTCTTAAAATTTTCTTCTCAAAGGTCCTGATGTAATCCAAGTTCTTAGCTTTTAATGTCCACGTTTCTCCAGCATACGTAGCAATCGACCTTATTAGAGTCTTATAAATCAAAAGTTTTGTTTTTCATGAAATAAATCTATTGTATAACAACTTCTTATTTGCGTAAAATGCTAGATCACCAGCTTATACTCTTGATGGATAATATTGCCATTACTTTAGATAGTCCACGTTTCTCCAGCATACGTAGTAATCGACCTTATTAGAGTCTTATAAATCAAAAGTTTTGTTTTTCATGAAATAAATCTATTGTATAGCAACTTCTTATTTGCGTAAAATGCTAGATCACCAGCTTATACTCTTTATGGATAATATTGCCATTACTTTAGATAGTCCACGTTTCTCCAGCATACGTAGCAATCGACCTTATTAGAGTCTTATAAATCAAAAGTTTTGTTTTTCATGAAATAAATCTATTGTATAACAACTTCTTATTTGCGTAAAATGCTAGATCACCAGCTTATACTCTTGATGGATAATATTGCCATTACTTTAGATAGTCCACGTTTCTCCAGCATACGTAGCAATCGACCTTATTAGAGTCTTATAAATCAAAAGTTTTGTTTTTCATGAAATAAATCTATTGTATAACAACTTTTTATTTGTGTAAAATGCTAGATCACCAGCTTATACTCTTGATGGATAATATTGCCATTACTTTAGATAGTCCACGTTTCTCCAGCATACGTAGCAATCGACCTTATTAGAGTCTTATAAATCAAAAAGTTTTGTTTTTCATGAAATAAATCTATTGTATAGCAACTTCTTATTTGCGTAAAATGCTAGATCACCAGCTTATACTCTTGATGGATAATATTGCCATTACTTTAGATAGTCCACGTTTCTCCAGCATACGTAGCAATCGACCTTATTAGAGTCTTATAAATCAAAAGTTTTGTTTTTCATGAAATAAATCTATTGTATAGCAACTTTTATTTGCGTAAAATGCTAGATCACCAGCTTATACTCTTGATGGATAATATTGCCATTACTTTAGATAGTCCACGTTTCTCCAGCATACGTAGCAATCGACCTTATTAGAGTCTTATAAATCAAAAGTTTTGTTTTTCATGAAATAAATCTATTGTATAGCAACTTTTATTTGCGTAAAATGCTAGATCACCAGCTTATACTCTTGATGGATAATATTGCCATTACTTTAGATAGTCCACGTTTCTCCAGCATACGTAGTAATCGACCTTATTAGAGTCTTATAAATCAAAGTTTTGTTTTTCATGAAATAAATCTATTGTATAGCAACTTCTTATTTGCGTAAAATGCTAGATCACCAGCTTATACTTTTATGGATAATATTGCCATTACTTTAGATAAAATCGACCTATTAGAGTCTTATAAATCAAAAGTTTTGTTTTCATGAAATAAATCTATTGTATAACAGCTTCTTATTTGTACTCTTTATGGATAATATTGCCATTACTTTAGATTCCACGTTTCTCCAGCATACGTAGTTCCCAGTCTTATAAATCAAAAGTTTTGTTTTTCATGAAATAAATCTATTGTATAACAACTTTTATTTGTGTAAAATGCTAGATCACCAGCTTATACTCTTGATGGATAATATTGCCATTACTTTTTTTAGATAGTCCCACGTTTCTCCAGCATACGTAGCAATCGACCTTATTAGAGTCTTATAAATCAAAAGTTTTGTTTTTCATGAAATAAATCTATTGTATAACAACTTTTATTTGTGTAAAATGCTAGATCACCAGCTTATACTCTTGATGGATAATATTGCCATTACTTTAGATAGTCCACGTTTCTCCAGCATACGTAGCAATCGACCTTATTAGAGTCTTATAAATCAAAAGTTTTGTTTTTCATGAAATAAATCTATTGTATAACAACTTTTTATTTGTGTAAAATGCTAGATCACCAGCTTATACTCTTGATGGATAATATTGCCATTACTTTAGATAGTCCACGTTTCTCCAGCATACGTAGCAATCGACCTTATTAGAGTCTTATAAATCAAAAGTTTTGTTTTTCATGAAATAAATCTATTGTATAACAACTTTTTATTTGTGTTTATACTCTTGATGGATAATATTGCCATTACTTTAGATAGTCAAGAGCATACGTAGCAATCGACCTTATTAGAGTCTTATAAATCAAAAGTTTTGTTTTTCATGAAATAAATCTATTGTATAGCAACTTCTTATTTGCGTAAAATGCTAGATCACCAGCTTATACTCTTTATGGATAATATTGCCATTACGTTAGATAGTTCCCAGAAATTTAAAATGTGATAATCCTTCAAAAATCTTCCCTCCGATATCAGTATTTCTTGTTCTTTTTTTTTTGGGGGGGATTCATTTGGTGATATTATCATATATCCTTCAATGTAGATTAAAATAATTGTTTGGACAAGAGTTACTTTACACTTAGATAATAATATCAATCAGACCTGATGACCAGGGATTAGCTCTCTGGCCCTCTTGGTGCCACAAATTTCGTGTTCGAGTCCCGGTACTGTCATGGATGTTTGCAGTGGTTCATAACCGGCTTTAAACTGTAGGTTCTGATCTAACATAACAATAGAGAGTTGGGATTAGGGCTGACAACCCTACCCCGGAAAAAAGAAAACTCCTACTGTCTCGAGATCCCACCATAGGGTTCTTAGCCACAGTAGCCCACCAAGGGGCTGTTGCCCCAATGAAGAAGAAGTTTCGTTAATTTATATTTAAAAATAGTGGATTCACAAGCTGTGCTGAATTCTTACCGAAATTTATGTTTAATAATATTAAAATAATTATTAATATTTTTATTCAATATTTTTTTAATGTGATAACTTGATACCAACAGACCAACAGCACTTCTAAAAATAATAATAATAATGAATATTTTATTTCAACTGCAAAATAAATATAAATAATTTGTAACAGTTATTGAATATATTGTACTCCAGATTTCTACATTTACATTCATATAAAAAAAAACTACAGATATTTTTATTGACGAACTTAATTTATGAATTGTGGATCAGATTGGTACTAGAATCTTTAATTTTAAAATTTTCTTAAATACTATAATAAAATAATCTATATTTCTGTTGAGTTCAGTTTAATCTTATAATAATAACGTAATATCCATTGCATAAATAAAAATAACAATAAAGAGCTTATATAACTGAATAATAGACATAATGAATTTATTGCTCACTGAGATGTCAAATTGTACTTATTTTCAATATTTGCATTCATATAAAAGTCTCTACCAACATTTTGTTAATGCTTTGTGGTTTGGTTTGACTCTCTACGGTAATTTTGTGCACACTTTAGGCTAATTAGATCAGGGAATACAATTTAACGTGGATTCCGAACAACTAACAAACGTCCACACCATTGCCAGAATTCGAACCTGGAGCCTTTGGTACACCACTTAATGCTTTGTGGAGTAAATTTGAAATTGAATCTTCAGTTTTTTGGACTATTTAATCTGACAATGTTCAAGAACTTGAGACAGTCCTTTAATTTACCAAATATAAATCTACTAGTAATCCTCTATTTATAAAAAAACTAAATTTATATTAAAATATTATTAAACTTACGAATTCATTTGTTAACTATGTTGAATTAAATTATACTGATAATGAAGAATTTAAAAATTTGAACTAAATAATATACTATGTGATACTCATTTTTAAATTTCTGTAAAAAAATAAACATTTGTTTGAAATGATAAATTGAAATGATTTTTCGACTCAATTAAATTTCATATTCCTTAATGTAATAAGATTCTTTTACCCTCCTACTGAATAAATTGGTGTCCCAATATGGATCCCATTCAGATTTATAAGCATATCAAATATGTTATCAAATATGTTCCCATGGATTTTATGGTACGCAACTTCGTTGTAATATGCCTTTAATTAACGCGACCTAGATTCCCAATATTAGATTTATATTTTATGGTGTCTATCAAAGATGCTGAATGTCATGTTTATTGAACTCATCTTCAATATTTATCATAATATGGCGGCAGTGATGTCTAAAGTATAAGGACAAAAAAAGTACTGTCTGCTACATCGATTTAATCTAGTGTCGTGTTCAGATAATTCTCAATAATCAGATATTATGATTTGCTAGGCTTTTGAAAAGATGACGTACATCAGAAATGACTTTTGTACTAGTTTGAGTACTATAGTGTTACTTGATGTAGATCAGGAATATTTCAAAAATTCAAAATTGAACTGACAATTAGAATCGACAAAATCGAATAATATAGAATTTGATTTATCTAAAAGAAGTTTGTGGGTCCTGATGACTGAGTGACTAATGCTCTGACCCTCGGTACCACAGGTTTGGAGTTCAAGTTCCGGTAGTGTCATGGATGTTTGTAGTGGTTCGGAATCAACTTTAAGCCATGGGTCCCGGTCTGATATGACTGTAGAGTGTAAGGCTGACAACGATACCTCCTAAAACGAAAACAATATCACATGTTTCAGAATCTGCCAATATGCAGAAGTTGGAGCCTGATGCTCAGATGGCTAGCGCTCTGGCGCTCGGTACCACAGGTTTCTGGTTAGATATCCAGCGGCGATGCCATGAATGTTTGTAGTGATTCGGAATTCATTTTAAGCTATTGGTCCCGGTCTAAGATGATTGTAGAGCGTTGAGCTGACAACCCTACCCGTAAAAAGTCAGCGTCATGGAGTTAAGTCAGATTTTTACCTACTGGTGCTCCATCACAAAAGAAGCTGTCACGCCTTTTCCCTCCTTCCATGAGATAACATAGGTTCTTGGACTTGGTCTAAATATTGCTGTTTACCAAATGGGATAAGAAACAACTACAGTACTGAAATTCTTCATGAGAATAAATACACCTTATTCGTTATAGGGGTAATCCCCGCTTAGGTTCACTTTAAATAATGTCGAATCTGATGTAAAATCTCAGTATCTGTAATAAATGACAAAAGGAAAAAAAGTAGGGTTTAAGGCTTCAAAAATCTTATCCTGCATTTGCAGAAGCCATTTAATCTGAACCGACGACGCAGATTTAATTGAATCGAATTCAAGAACTCTGCTTCAACTAAGTATAAGACCAGTAAGTCACTCAGCGCCCATACAGATTTAATTAAGGAATCCTTTAATGTAGTTCAAAACTGCTCCGAAATGGTTGTAAAGAATCATGATCTCTGGACATTGCCATACCTCTTGTTATGAATCGTTCAAGAGATCACCACTCTCTATAGCCATTTCGAAAGTAATAGTGAAGTGGAACCGACGGGGCGGAGCGACTGTAAGGAAAAAATGCAGTCTTAATACTTCAAATTTTAAGCCTACATTAGCAGAAGTCATTTTAATCTGGACCGATGATCCAGATGTAATTGAATCGAATTCAAGAACTTTGTGTTCCGTATAAGCCCCACACAGACAAGACGACAGACACACAGACAACAACAAGCCCCACAGCCTTATTCAGATTTCATTAAGGAACTCTTTAATACAATTCAATATTGATCCGAAATGGTTGTAAAGAATCCATCGGACGAATAATTATCTCCGGCCATCGCCATGCCTCCCGCTACCAAGCGTTCCGGAGATGACCACTCTCGATAACCATTTGGAGGAGTAATAGTGAAGGGAAAGTGACGGGGCGGAAGCGACTGCAAGGCGCGAACTCATCCCAGAAGCGCGAATATCCGCCCCGCCGCACTTAATGACGCAGAAATCGCAAGCGTCCGACCGGACTGATCACTGACCATGAGTAACGCTTCCTGAAAGAAAAACGTGATTCTCTTCGCTGCAACTCGGTGGACAAAAAAAGAAACAGTAATGAAAAGTATAGAGTCTGGGCAGCAAACAAAGCAATCAGTGAAAATGTATGGGTTGTTTTTGGGCGGCGAGTTAATTTTCTTTGTCGACACAGTTGGCTTGTCTTTTCTCTTTTTCTTCTTTTTTTGGAAGATGCTTTTGTTTTGTGGCAAAAGATTTGCACATTTAGTTGGAGATTCTTTCACTTTAATAAATTATTCTGCCATCCCAATTCAAGCGTATTAACTCACCACTGCATACTCATATATATACAGGGTGATTATAATTAAAGCCCCCACTTTCAAAATGCTGTTAAAAAAAAACCTCTCATCACAATGAATTCAAATTTGAAGAGGAAATGATATGGCATCAGAAAAAAGTTCCAAAAAATTTTCACCGATTTTTCCCATTCAATTTGATATGACCTTGACGTGGTGGATGGGCTTTCAACTAACAATGTCACATCTGTTGAATGACTTGGAAGTCATTTTTTTGTCAAAAAAAAAGTACATTGAACACTACAGTTGTATGCACATAGTTGTATACAGTTTAATGTACAACGCATGCCAAATACGTTGCAATTTCGATTCAAAATATCGCTGGCAGCCGAATTCACTTTCTTTATGCCGCATACAGCGACATCTATTAATACACTTTGGACCCGTTTTTAATGCACCATTGGTTTCCCCTTCTTTCCCCCTTCAAATCGAACTCATTGCGGCGAGTGGTTCTTTTTTTTCAGCATTTTGAAAGTGGGACTTTAATTATAATCTCTCTGTACACACACACACACATATAAATAAATAAATAAATAAATAAATAAATATATATATATATATATATATATATATATATATATAATGCTCACCCAGAATACTTTCTGATGTAGTAAAATGTTTAAAAACATATTCTGCAAAATAGTTTATTCCTATGATCCTAAAAGGAGTTTGGGTATCAGGAACTCTTGTTCAACAAGGCGAAATGGAAAAATAAACATTTTTATGTAATACTGCACAGGCAGCACATATATTTTATCTTGCTAAAAGAAAAAAAATGGTGCACACGCAAAATATTTTCCAGAGACGAGAAAAAAAATTTAAAAAAATATTCAACAAACAAATTGATCCCCAAAGGACTTTGGTTTGGAAAAGGCGCACTGCTCAACAAAGGGTGAAACAAAAGAACAGGAACATTTTTGAGTACTATTGCACAGGCTACACGTCTTTCTTCTTCCTGAAAAAAATGATGTGCACACAAAATACTTTCTAGAATACGTGAAAATATACACTTTATTTTAAAAATTTCTATCATAAAAAATTCTATGTATCCAAAGAAGATTATGTCTCAGAAGTCAGGAGTTAAGACAAAAGTTTCAGTCTCAATGAAAGAAAAAACATTTTTGATGAACGATTGCATGGGCTGAATATTTCAGCTAAGATTTTGTCTGAATTACTTTTATTAGACAAAATATGAAAAATTGATATTCATAATCTGCTCCAATGTGGAATAACAAATTATTTGCTTCCTATACTGGAAGCTTCTAAGCAAACTTCCAAACTCTAAACCAGGGAAACCAAATGAACCAAATGAACTTACGGGCCACTTTGGAAATGCATCATAACTCCGCGGGCCGCATATAAAATTATATTTATAATCTAGATGCTCATATTAGATTTAGACCCACTATAGATCCACTAATTCCTCTACGAACTCATAACTGTTAACTCATAAATAAAACAGGTAATATCTGTCATATATTCGTAAGAATATTATTATAAAGTCAAAGTTAATTTTTCCTCATTTCGACAGTTAATTTTTTAATATGTGGATGCACAAACTATGTATTTTTTTAATACATTAATACATTGTTTTTCGCTCTTTGGCCATTATAAAATAAATATATTTTGTAAAAGGGATAAATCTCACGGGCTGGAAAAATGTTCCAGGCGGACCGCGGCCCTGCTCTAACATCTCTGTTAACAAAGATTATTTTAGAGTTTGGAACCAGAAAGAAATCATCCATTTAGGGATAAATTTGGTTTTACGGTCTGGTAATTTCTAGGTTGAGTTTCTGAGGCCCATCATGGAGTGAACTCCCTCTTAAACAAGTAATATAAAAAAAAAAATTTAAGATCAATTCCTACTTTTTTTCACTATATTGCAGAAAGTCCTTTATAAATAATTTTCATTCCTTTTTTAAAGTTTATCTGGCGCCATCTATTGGTAAATATATGCAACTTAAACCTAAAAAAAAAACTAAAACTAATGAATTAAATTTAATTAATGGATTAATATTTGGAAAGACTGTATTAACATCCAGTGTCATCCACTACAAGTTTAAAAAAATGTATTTGAACGTGAGTGGATGAATAAAAAGTATTTTATGAACGATTGAAAATTTGAACAAGATATATATAGGGAGAGTGTGAGCTAATAGAAGGAATTGAAAAAAATACCCAGAATGAATAAATAGTCTTCAATTTAACTCAAGTTTCTGTTCCAAAATGTCAGAATCTGGTTTAGTGAAGGACATTTTTATTTCTTGTTCTGCTTTTCTATTTATATTTTCATAAATTAGTATTTTGTTTGGATTAAAACCATTGAAAAGTATAAATTTACATTAAATTTTTAAGATATTACTTTATTGAGCGTAGTGTAACTTGGTGACTAGCGAGTTGATATTTTGAACGAGCAAGAATAAAAAAATTTAATATACATGACAATTGTCATAAAGGCATATTTCTACAATTTTAATGTAGCTATTTTAAATTAATTAAAATTTAATTCAATAAAGTTTAATTTCAAATAATTTAAAAAAAAAACATTTGAACAAAAAAATAAATAGTTGATAGATAGCGGAGAAGAAATGTAAAGCAAGACAATCTTAAAATAATCTTTTTGTACAAACTCAAGTGTATTTGATGGTCTCAATAAATATTATTATAGCTAATTCTACAACACATTCACGAAAAAAACACTTTAACATCTTTTTTTTTAACATAAACACTTTAACACCAATAATATTAAATGTAAAATTATCTACTAAGTTGCAACAATTAAAAGAAATGAATTTTCTTGAGTTATTGAAAATTATAAACAAATGAATTAAAATCAGTTAAATTAAAAAATATAATTGATGCCAACTAAAATGTAAATGTTTATTAAATTATTTTCTGAAACAAAAGCTCAAGTTTTACTAAATTTCATATCAATCTTTTTAAAGACAATATAAATAGTATATATAATTTTCAAAAAAAAAAAAAAAAAAAAAAAATCACAAATTTTTTGTTACATAAGTGACTTCTAAAAACATGTAGCAATGGCATGGATATTTGCGCATCATTCAGAATCCCCATTAAACAGTAAGTCCCGATCTAATTAGCTTAAAATGTGCATAAAATTACCCTAAAGCGACAAATCAAACCAATCTATAGAGGCAAATAATTTGCCAGGCTTTCCCAAAACAATAGCAATACTACCGATGACTTTTTAGCATGCATTGAGGATTGGAAAAAAAGTTGGCATAAGTGCATTGTGTCCGGAGGGGATTACTTTAAATTCGGTGAAATAAATTTGGAAGAATAAATAAAGAGTTTTGGAAAAAAATAATAATTGGTCTTACTTTTTGGGCTCAGCAATATGTGCTCTCAACGAGCATGGCTAAAATAAAATGAGATTAAAAATAACATTGAAATAAAGGTTAATACTTTGAATGTTATTATTTACGAACCTTTTACTGCTGTCTATATTTACCTTTAAAATATGGCGTGCAATAAAAGGTTATCCTTTCTCGCACATCTGCGAAAGAAAATAACTTATTTATTCTGCGCTACCTTTCACGAGAAAGGAAATCTGAAAGAACGTAGAAATGGAAAATGATGTTTTCAGTTACACGCATTCGCATTTTCGGAAAGGAAGCAAAAAGAAAAAGTAAAAATATAAATAAATAAATAAAATAAACAAAAATGCCAAAAATGAAAAGTAAGCAAAGGAAACAACAGGTTAGATTTTTCTTTCTGATAAAATATTATGACACTTCATAACCTGCGATTTTTCTAAACAGAACTGCTTTATTCGCACAGCTTAAAAAAAAGCTTTGCGCACGTTTTTTCTACTAAACAAAATGTTTTTATTTACAATTCACTTTATTTTAATAAATCATACTTGCGTGTTTAAGCGAGGAATAAATGAAATAAGAAAAAATAAGGTTTTCTTCACGTTTCTCTATTACCAAAGTGTAAAGAAAAATAAATAAATAAATAAAATGAACTTTCGTTTTATGACAATCTAATGTAAATCATGGGTTTCACTTTAACTTATTTCATGGTTTTATTTACTTTATTGAAAGAGCTTTCGTGATAAAAGTAAATGCTAATAAAAAGAATGTTTATTTTATGAATTTTATTATTTGAAAATAAAAATAATTATACCGAAGGAATTCATTTCCCTTCGTTTTTATTTACATATTTGTAAATTATTTTCAAATTGATAGCATATTTCTATGCATTAACCATCATGAATATCTTAGAATTAAATTTTCTTTAAATCTGTTTAACATCAATGGATTTCAAATTGTACAAACTGAAAGATTTCCAAGTGTATCCTGCGGTATTCCAGAGAAATATATGTCCAGTCTAACATGACTGTAGGGCTAGACACACAATAAAGGAAAAAGAAAACATCTTCTGTCTCGAAATCTGCCAGTAGGCAGACGGTCTTGGCCCACCATAGGGCTGTTGAGCCACTGAAGATGATGATGAAATACTTATAATGAGGTAAATGAATTAATAAAATAGATAAAAAATCTGTAAACTTTTTTTATCAAGAAAGTCACATTAGCAAATCGGGATAGCAATTAAAATTATACAATACATAAAAACAATTGTATAAAAAAAGTTTATAAAACACATAACTTGTGGTCTAGTGGTAACGTGCACAGATAGCATTCAAGAATTTTCTGTCCTTGGTCGTCATTGTTTACAGAAATGATAAGATGACGTGGCGATAGTGAAACGTGTATAAACATCACGCATCGACAATCAATCTGCTTTCTGAGAGTCTTTCGAATTTTCTCACATAGAAATGCAAATGGGGGACAATTACCCTAAGTTCTCATAACATACAAAATAAATAATTCATTTGTCCATTTGATGTTGAACTGCAAATCGGTTAATAAAATATCATTCAAGAACATTTTTCAAAGACAAAATCAATATTTTGTTATAACAGAAAAGGAAACGTTAATTGAACTAAGAAGTATTAAATTTCTATACATTTTTTTACAATTTTTGACATAATTATTTTGTAAATATTAGTTTCTGCTATTTGTAAAATTTTGTTTCATTATTTATAAAATTTTCATTTTAATATAATAGGCTAAATTTTTTTTTTAATTTGACAAAATACTACATATATTATTTTATCATCATATAATATTTTTTTTTGTTTTGTTTTAGAAAATTATTTTCTAATTTTATTTTCTAATTAAAATTAATACAGTAGCTGTAAAATAAAATATTTTTTTTATATACTTCAAATTTTGAAGAATGAGTTTATAGTTAAAAATAAATATTTTTTTAAATACAAAAACTTTTCAATAATCATTATTAGAATAGAGAATTTTCAGATACTAGAGGCACAAAAAGTATAATTGTATTTCCCAATTTCAAAAGATGGACAATTCCTTAAACATTATTTGTAGACCATCAGAAAAACATTTCAAAATCATTCGTTTCAGATAAGTTATTTATTCTTGATGCTTAAACAATAAAGAAAAAGATCATCAATAATAATTTTTATTTTATCTTAAAAAGAAATATTTCTTAATTCTTATTTTATTACCAGTGATCTGATTTAAAACAAAAATACTTTCTTTGATTGGATTTTATCATTTTTTTTGTTACGTTCACACCTGTTGCTATTTGTCAATGTACAAATAATGACTACTTCTCTCTCTATCTTACCTAGAATATATAAAGAGAGATACCATGTCAAATAATTATTTATTGTTGTTTGCCGCTAATAGAACATAAGTATTCTATTCGTAGCCCAATGATAACGTACTTAAGCTAAGATGCAGAAGGTATCAGGTTCTCATGTCCGTTGGATTCAATTGCTTGGTACGAATCTCAAGGTTATCGCTATTTGTATTGCAAAACGAGAAGATGATTCGATGACCATTTAGACAGCAATGAATATTTAGCTTTGTATTTATAGGTATATTTTAGCTATGTATTTATTATATACAACATTTATAAGTATACAGACTGTCCAAATTGTCTTTGTTTATTGTCAAATTGTCTTCAAATTGTAAAGTTGTCAAATTATCATTGTCAAAATTCATCTTCACATGGCCGAGTGGCCAGCGCTCTGGCGCTCGGTATGACAGGTATTGGGTTCGAATCCCGGCGGTGCCATGAGTGTTTGTAGGGGTTCGGAATCCACTTTAAAACCGTAGGTCCCGGTCCTAATAGGATCGTAGAGCGTTGCGGGAGCATTGTTACTCCGCATCCGTAGCTTATCTTTAAGTTACAAACGCCCCCTGGATAATGCAAAGTGAGTAGCGTCTGTGCAGTCCTTATATCATAAAAGATCACGGTCTGTTGCCAACTGCATTAGAAAAAAAAATCCTCTTCACTTCATCCAGCGCTCGTCCGTGGTCTCTCGTCCATTCGATGCCGTGCGTCCAATAAAGATTTGCCATCTCCTCGTAGCTTCTGTCGGATCGACATCGTCAAGTACACTGCAAGATGGGAGGTGGTCTGCAGTGCCGTTAGAGTCGGAGCAAATTGGGCAGGTTGACGAGTCAGCGACCCCGATGCGACTACAATGTTCTTGTAGGTAGTCGTGCCCCGTAGCCATTCGACAGGTAGCAACCTGCGACTCTCCTAGGGAGGTCTTTCGGTATGTTGAGGTTCTCCCACCTTTTATCCTTAGCCGCCTGCTTTCTTGCATTACTGACATAGTTGGTCACAGTTCTGTTAATGGTGCTGTCTAAACTGTCATCGAATCGTTATATTGTATATATAGTAGATTGTCCAGTGGCAATTTTTTAGGACCTTTGGTAGAGAGTGAGACTTTTATCTCCAATTCGACAAAAAAAAATTCACTGGAAAGCAATATCCTTCCTTAATCACCCGTCGGTGGGCTGTTCATTATATACATAAACTTGACATAAGGCCCATCGATGTACAGAAAATAAAAATATAACAATAGAAAGCAATATCCTCTCTTAATCACCCGTCGGTGGGCTGTTCATTACATACATAAATTTGACATAAGGCCCACCGATGGGAATTTTTTTAGGACTTTTGGAATAGAGCGAGACTTTTATCTGCAATTTGACAAAAAAATTCTCTGGAAAGCAATACCCTCCCTTAATCACCCGTCGGTGGGCTGTTCATTATATACATAAATTTGACATAAGGCCCACCAATGTACAGAAAATAAAAATATAACAATAGAAAGCAATAACCTCCCTTAATCACCCGTCGGTAGGCTGTTCATTATATACATAAATTTGACATAAGGCCTACCGATGTACAGAAATTAAAATATAACAATAGAAAGCAATATCCTCCCTTAATCACCCATCGGTAGGCTGTTCATTATATACATAAATTTGACATAAGGCCCACCAATGGGAATTTTTTAGGACTTTTGGAAGAGAGTTGTATGTAATCTTTTATCTCCAATTTGACAAAAAATATTCTCTGGAAAGCAATATCCTCCCTTAATCACCTGTCGGTGGGCTGTTCATTATATACATAAATTTGACATAAAGCCCACCGACGTACAGAAATAAAAATATAACAATAGAAAGCAATATTCTCCCTTAATCACCCGTCGATGGGCTGTTCATTATATACATAAATTTGACATAAGGCCCACCGATGTACACAAAATAAAAATATAACAATAGAAAGCAATATCCTCCCTTAACCACCCGTCGGTGGGCTGTTTATTATATACATAAACTCGCCATAAGACCCACCAATGTACAGAAAATAATAATATAACACAAACTGCTGACATATTGAATGAAGTATGTGTGAACTTATGCACAATTTTTATCAGTTAAGAATCTTGCATGAAAAACGTCATATTCTATCAAAAATTGTAAAAGAATAAATAAATGCAGACTTCATGTATTAATAAAGAGTAAATCCTTTACTTAAATGTTTAAAATATGTGACAGAAAAAGAATTTACACGCTGTCATTAATTCAATTGCGGATTCGCCCTCTTCATAGTTTTGAATGCATGAATTGCCATCCGTTGGAAAGAACTAGGACATTTAAATCTTCACTATTCTGTCTGAATGGTTTTCAACGGTTCGCTATTATTGTTCTTATTATCATAGCATTATTATTGTTGTTCACTAGTATAGTTCTTTATTCTTCAATGGTTCACTATTATTGTTGACACTTTACTTATTTTGACAGCATTTTAAATTATGAATAAATTTTTTTAACATTTATTTTTGACATAATAATGGGTTAATGATAAGGACTTTTAACATTCTAAGTAGAAAATGGAGCAAATTGGTCTTCTTATTAACAATTTTTATTTTTAAAATGCAAGTACAGTTTAACGTTATTTTTCTTTTTTCTTTTTTCATGCTTTTTTTTTTACTGTTTTCTTATCCTCAAAAAAAAAAAAAAAAAAATTTTGTAGTCCTATCAGGTGGGAATATTTTTTACATTGGGGAAAATTTTGTAATCCTATCAGGTAATCCACATGGTACTTTATCTTTGATAGTACTTTAGGTTTCGAAACTGATAGTGTTCTGTTTCGAAACTGAATACAGAATGTGAACTTTTTGTGTCTATCAGAAATTCTGTAATCCTGTCAGGTAATCCTGATGGTACTATCTTACTATTTTAGACAGTACGTTAGGTTTCGGAACTAATAGTGTTCTATTTGAAACTGGATGCAGAACCGAAAACTTTTGTGCGTATCAGTCAAAACTTTTGTGTCTATCCGTATTTTTGTAGTTCTACAAGATAATCCCGATGGTACTATCTAACTATTTTAGATAGTATGTTCGATTTCGGTACTGATGGTGTCCGATTCGAAACTAGAGGCAGAACCTTTTGTAACTATCAGTGAAAACTTTTGTTCCTACCAGTCAAAACGTTTGTGTCGATCAGTAATTCAATAGTCCTATCAGGTAATCCCATTGGTATTATATTACTATTTTAGATAGTACATTAAGTTTCGGAACAGATGGTATTTGGTTCGAAAATAATGCAGAACCAAAAACTTTTGGTGTCCATACAGAGAATGAGAAAATTAAAATTATCAGCTGGAAAAGTCTTTTTATTGTTCATTCTAAATTGCGGTGCCAAAATATGTGTGCAGTGTAACATTTTCCTAAGACGTAGGCAATGCTAAAACTGCTACACATCGTCCATACTAATAATGGATTATATCAGGACCGAAATGCTTGAAAGAAGTGTGGAAGAGCCTAATGGTATTATCTGAATACTAAAATAAATAGAGTGAAAAGCAACAATTTCTGGCCAATGCATTTAATTAGTTTGAAACTTACAGGAAAAATAAGCATAAGATGCGGAAACGAGCATAAAAGTGTGAGAAAATTTAAATTTCTCTAACGATTATGATTACATAATGCCATTATGCAATATTTTGCGTACGATTTATTGCTACTTAAATTCCCTGCATGTTATCTGATTCAGTTTAATAATTCTAGAACTGCTTAATGTAAGGGGTTCATATTAACTGCTTGAATATGAAATTTGTTTATTGATTATTAATTAATTCATATATGCATCATATTCCTCCACGTGATAAAATCTGACCTTGTTTTTTCATGTGTGAAAGTAAAAGTTTTTAAACAAACATAAATGGAAATTAGCTTAATGTAAATGTCGCAGAGACGGTATAATCTTGGGAAATTTTATGTTTGGAGAGCTCCGTAAGTTATGACGGAATCTAAAGTTTTTGTATCACAGATAATTTTTTCCTAATTTTTAAAAAAATATTTTAATTTATACAGAGAAATATTGGTGGAAGGATTAAAAGCTGAACAACGAATCAAAATCATTGATTTTTTCATGGGAATTTTAATAACTCTAAAGAAATTTTCATTTCCATTAATCGTCTGAACATTTTTTTTTAATTTTGGAAAGCGTGCATATTTTAATAAAACCTCAAAAATTTAACCGTTTTAGGTTTAATCGTTTGGTCTTCTGATTAAAGCTGTCACCGCCAAGATTCATATCTGAAGCCTGTGGTATCAATTGGTCATGAGGCTGCTGCCTGTTTGGAGTTTTCCCGTTCCATGCGACATGTATAGATACTCTTAAAGGTTCCTCAGGAAGGCAGGCCCTCTTTCTACCTAACTCCTTTTACTCATCTTTCAATATAAATATTCTTATGGAACATATCAATACACCTCAAATAGTCCTTGATGTAATTGAGGTTCATAATGTAACCCCCCTCATTTAAATGTTAATTTTAAATATTAGTTAGAACTATTCCATTTCTGCCTTTAAATACAACGTTATATTGAGATAAATATATATATGTATATATATATATATTACGATAAGATGCTTTTATTTTTGTTCTACTCTAATGTGTCTGGATCCTCAAGATACCATACGCATGCTTCAATTTCCAATAACTATTCTCTTTATCGTTATCCAAATTAACCGATCCATAAAACTCAAAACAATTAACAGAAGATTAATTGCTAATTAATCAACCGATTATTAATTAACCGAACCCAATTTAAATGCTAATTTTAAATATTACTTAAAAATATTCAATCATAAATATTTCTGCCTTTAAATACAACGTTATTTTGAGATAAATATATATTGTGCATGAGTTGCTTTTATTTTTCATCTATTCTAATGTGTCTGGATCCTCAAGATACCATGCGCATACTTCAATTTCCATTAACTATTCTCTTTTATCGTTAACCAAATCAGCCGATCCGTAAAACTCAAAACAATTAACCGAAGATTGACCTCCAAGAGTAACACACCACAATCGCTACTTTAACAAAAGAACTGCCATCATCCACCGTTAAAGAAAGAACAAAGGCTTCCTCGCTCCAGGTCACAACGAAGACGAATTGAATTCGAAACCGCACATTTCAGCGGGCAACCGAAACCTTTCCTCCGAGCCTGCGCACAAGCGACCCTCGGTGTAGGTGGCGCTGCAGGGCGATAAACCGAGTCTCGCCGGCACAGAAGAATCGGCGAGTAGAACGATTCTCAGTTGCGGATTGGGAAGACAAGTGTTTTGCAGGCGAGCGGGCAAATCGAACTCCGAATTATTCGAAAAACGTACAAGCGGACAGTATTTTTAAAA
Source organism: Caerostris darwini (assembly GCA_021605075.1). Taxonomy (NCBI): domain Eukaryota; kingdom Metazoa; phylum Arthropoda; class Arachnida; order Araneae; family Araneidae; genus Caerostris; species Caerostris darwini. The sequence continues at coordinate 584,199 of BPLQ01006465.1, read as the reverse complement.
AAAGGACTAACTGCATTGACATTTTCCGATTTTTCCCGCGTAGGCGTCGTTTTTATGTAAAGTGAAGAAGATTTTAAGAATTGTTCTTCGTTGATTTTTATGGTTTTTAGAACTTTTAATTTTGGTTTCGAATTCATCATGACAGTGAAGAATCAGCGGATGGATTTTGTTCTACTCATTCTAACAGGTTGGTTATTATTATTATAATTTTTTTTTTTTTCGGTTAATAAAATTTATTTATCGGAAAAGGTATTTAATTTTAAATCAGATTTGGATTTATTTTTCGTATAAGTTGTTACGCTTCTTAATTAGATTTTGAAATCCACGTAAGATTGAATAATGTTAGATAGAAAAATAAATAATATGCATAATTTTAAATAAAATTTTGATTGTTACGTTATTATTACTATTGAAAAGAGAATTTCAATAATATACAACTTTATAATTTTTTTTACCTGGATTGATTTATTTAATCAAATTTTTTAATATATTTTTTTGGAACATATAAACTTTTGTGTGGTCAATAGAATTATTTTAAAAATCATATTAAATTATAGATGTGTGAAACAAAAATTTTTATTTAGTAATGGCTTAATATTGCAAATTGTTTTACTTTTGCCTTTTTTTTTTTTCTAGAAAATTACGTAGTTTATTTTACATAATCCTAATTTTAGAATCTGAAATTTTTTAGCATTTTGATTTGATTCAGAATTAATTTAACCATAAAAAATTTCTTTAATTTAAATTAATGATCTTTCTCTTTAAATTATTGATTTTCAATAAATTCATTAATGTGATTATTTTTAATATAATCTGATTTAATTCTGTTAAGTCGAAGTAAATAAATTATTCTTTTAATTGTTCTTCTTTTCTATGTTCTGAATAAATACTCGGTGCATAATGTATGGTATATAAGGTGGTGTTCAACGTAAATGCTAGAATGAATTTCATTTTGTTTTTTTAGTCAAATGACTGTATTTAATGCATATCACTTTTAATTATAACTGGAGCTTTGAACTAAATGATTTTGAAAAAAAAAAAAAAAAAGTTTACTTTAAACTTTTTTTTTTTTAATGTACATTTTTTCCCTCAAAATCATTCGGTTCAAATTAAATGATTTTGGAAAAAAAAAAGTTTGCTTTTAAATATTTTTTCAAAATTAAATGATTTTTTCGTAACGTAACATTTTTTTTTTCAAAAGAAAAAATATACGTATGAAAATTTACTTAGTGTTAAATATTTTTTTATTGTATACATTGCTTTGAATTTTTTTAAATTCCACTTATAAGGTTAACTTTTAATCTACAATGCTGCAAAACGCAATTTATTTGCTTAATATATGTGGGATAAATTTCTATATCAAAAAATACTATTTAACACTTTATAGATAATCGACTAATATTCATTATTGTCCTTATATTTTAAAATCATATTTTTACAAGATTGTTTTTTAAATGTATGACTTAAATTAATAATTCCAGTTTTAACTTTTTAAAAACTTTTTGTATTTCAAATAGTTATGATATAAAATACGTTTTAAAGATTGTATGGTGAACAGTTTTTAATATAATTTTTATTGTATTCATTACTTTGAATGTTTTAAAATTCCATTTGTAAGATTAACTTTGTCTACAATGTTACAAAATTCAGTTTATTTGCTTAATATTTGTGGGGTGAATTTATCAACGAATATTTTTAAACATTTTAGATAATCGGCAAATATTTATTATTGTCATTATATTTTTAAATCATATTTTTCCAAGATTGTTTTAAAAAAATGTATGGCTTAAATTAATAATTTTTTTAAAAACTTTAAAAAAATTTTTTTTCCATCTCAAATAGTTATAATATAAACAAGATTTAAAGAATTCACGTTGGACAGTTTTTATCCAGAGCGTTTAATTACTGGTTAAAAAAAATATTTAAGAAATTCTTAAATGAAATAAAATTATTAAAAGAAATGATTAAATAAAATAAAATAAAATCTATACATGCTCTATAAAATTAATTAAAAAAAAATCTATACTCACTCAAGCGTAGTTGAACATTTCATGTATAAAATAAACAACTTCAAAAATGCATTTAAAAAAATTCCAGACTTTAAAAAAATTTTAAAACACAGAAAAAATGCAATCGCTATTCAAGGAGAAAAAAACACCCGGTGCCTATAATCATGTCTCGGACACACCCTAGATGTGAATCCGCATAAACGAAAGCATATACTGCGGATTCAGATATCCTTGGAAAACATTGAGAGCGACCCGTCTAGAATTCATTTCTTTTCGTCTGCTGACCAAATTTCAATTCATATTAAAATGTAAGCGATTGTTGAATATTTTCATGAACAGCTTAAGAAACTGCATCCTGTTCGCTGTAAGGTGTGGTTCATTGTTTGAAAATGAAAATAGAATTGAAATTTAATGGATGAATTTTTATTCTGAGAAGGTTTATTTTTCTAATGCTATAGTTTTTATTTGTATTATTTTAAGGTTTGCTGTGTATGTTTTTAATGTCAATGATACGATTTTTTTTACTTTGACATCGACAATAATTCTGTTTACCGGCAGCTGTCAATCATTTTATCATGGTAACAATAGTTTGATATTAGTTTATTCAAATTGTTTTATTTTGGCACAACTGAACTATCTGTTTTGATGTTTTGAAATCAATGGCGAAATCCTAATTCATATTCATTTAATAAATTATTTTTAAATTTAGTTTTTCAAGATGAGTAAGACAATAACTTTTTTTACAAATTCTTATTTTAAAATTAGGCAGGCATGTTCAATCATGTCAAAATTGTTCAATCATGACTAATCTGCTTATATTTAAAAAAAATGAAATTTTAAGATTATTAAAAATGTGTTATTTGTGATTATTTAAAAATGTGTTATTTGTGATTATTTAAAAATATCGGGTATTTGTGATTATTTTTAAATATCAGGTATTTGTACAAATATATGTACATTTTAAATTTCCTATTTAAATATATTTAATTTAGAAACTCATTTCTTAAACTAATTTTATAATAGATATTTAATTTAAATATTTTTAAATAGCTTGGGGAACTTAATATTTGTTGATTAAGACTTTTTAAACGAATTCTATTCTCAATTTAATGAGAAGATTTCTATTCAAGCTTCGAACACTATTGAATGTTTGCGAAACTGGTAATTTATTGTAACATCGGAATTGGAATGCTTCCTAACTTGATGCCACGCGAAGTGCATTTCCATCTGCCGGACTGTCCGTTTGAATCCCTCTCCCTGGAGGATTAGATGCCGGACCCTGGCATTGTCCTTTGGGAATTCCCTTGAGAAAACCGATCCGCGCCATTCTAAATGGAACTGCTGTCATTCCAGTTAGTCTTTTGGGAATACCTTCTTCCTATCCGGCAAGAAGAAAGTCCGGTTCGTTCTCTTACAGAGCTGTGGATTTGATTCATCATTAGAGACATAGGTCCATGACTTCCTTCTCCCGAACTATATCAATAATAAATCTTATTTATTTGAGTTACTTGAATCGCCTTGATCGAATCTAGCCTTCTTTATCCTCGTATGGTTCTGTGTAATTCGTGGAAGTGAAATTTCTGAAGAATGGGGAATTCTCCAATTACGTATTTCCTTTTGAAAAGGGATAATTATTTTACCCTACAATTAGGTTTTCTAATGGAATTCGCGCTTTTAAAGTTATATATATATACATATTTCTTTACAATTGTGTTGCAGTTTAGGATTGATTATTGACTTTTTATAGCAATAGTTCAGTGGTGGCCAACCCAAATGATCTTGCGGAAATGCATCACAACTACGCGGGCCGCATATAAAATTATATATCCCATATTAGATTTAATATATTTAATCTAATACAGAATTGATTCTTTGGCGTGAAAAATTGAAACAAAATGAATTATTTTTGTTTTTACTATTATTCTTACGTGTAAACGTAGATAAAATAATAATAATGACACTAAGCATACACTGTAAAGAAATATATAACACAAAAACGAAATATAGAAAATATATATAAATGAAATGATTAAAAAATATTTATTTTAATAGTGCAATATTTTTTTCTCCACTCATCATGAGTTTGCAGAATATAATTTAATTATTCTGCGAATTCATAAATAAAACTGGCAATATATGTCATATATTCGCAAGCATATTATTTTAAAATAAAAGTTAATTTTTTCTCATAATTTCCACAGTTAATTTTTGAATATATGGATGTACACAAAATGTATTTTTTTAATACATTGGTTTTCACTACTTTGGTCTTTATAAAATAAATATATTTTGTAAAAGTGTGATAAATCTCACCGGCCGGAAAAATATTCAAGGTGGGCCGCGGGTTGGCCACCGCTGGTCTAGTTTCTAATAGCTTATTATGAAACAAAAAAATTAAACTTATATTTATGCATTACAGTAAGAAATCTACTTATCTTGTTTACTAAGATCGAAAAATACGTTACATGTTTCACCTCAATTATGCAACCATTAAGCGACCTTATCTCGTGTCCAAATATATATTTTATAGCTATTTTTAAGTTTTTCATCGCGGTAAAATTTCTACACGCTTTGTCAGATAGAACGGTAAACTTTTAATATCCAAAATCACTTTCGATATTCATCTTCAGTCTTTTAAGAGTTGACGGCTTAAGAAACAGCGTCTCTGGACATGTCTTGAAATTCCATTTTTTTTTAGTTGGTCGTAAAATTTCGGCAATTGCTTTCTTTAGATATGTACCTGTCTTACTTTGCCAACCGTTTTCGTACCAATCTTCTGAACCGTCAAAAGCATGGCAGGAATCCCGATTCATCCATCACTTTTTTTCTTATCGACTAAACTGCCATAGCTTTTTTTTTTTTTTTTTTTTTTTTAGTCTTTTTTTTTTTTTTTTTTTTTTGTCTACTAGTTCTGTTTTACTATGTTTAGGTTAAGATGGGTTTTTTTTTTTTATTAATAGTATAGAAGAATTGGATGTTAATATTACCGTATAAAAATTCAATATTCAGTATTACCGTATAAAAATTCTATATTGCCGTGTAAAAATTCAGTATTCGGTATTAACGTGTAAAAATTTAATATTGATTCAGAATTAAAATCCCTTAAAAAAGAAATATGCATTAATAAACTAATTTGTAAGTTATATAATATTTTTTTAAATATCTAATTTAATTAGTTTCCATATTCATATGATATTGAATAATATACATTTTCTTTCTTTTAAATGTAAGTCTAAATTTATACAGTTTATTTTTCGATAGTTTTCAGTAGAAATCTATTGTTCTTTTAATATCAGTTATTCCTTCGCATTAACGGAAACAGTAATTATTTACTTAGATAAAAAAATTATTAAAATCTGTACACGTTCTTTTAAAATACATAAAAGTACAACAACGAAAAAAACTTTAAATAATCTTTTACGTATTCGAAATGTGCCTTTATGATAACAGATTACGATTTGATTAATAAATCTTGAATTGAAAAATTACTTTCTCTATCTCATAGAAGATCCTCCATGATTTCTTTTCAGCAATTATTTATCTAAATAAAAAAATATTATTAATATCTTTATACGATCTTTTAAAATATATGAAACTACAACAACGAAAAAAAAAAACTTCTAAATAATCTTTTAGGTATTCGAAATGTGCCTTTCTGATAACTGATTACGTTTTGATTAATAAATCATGTCTATTTGAATTGAAAAATTACTTTCTCTATCTCATAATGCACACTCACTATTGACACTATTCAACGGTTATTTCTTTTATACACAAAGCCGAAAATGAGTTTGAGTAGGAAAAAAAAAAAATTGGATTATGTATTTAGCATTTAATCTAAGAACCACTTGACATGATCAATCGCAAACCGCGTCAGAAGAACCCTTCCAAAATGAGGATGGAACATTAGGTAAAAAAAAAAAAAAAAATTCTTCATTAATTCCGTATTCTTCCCTTTTATCGACTAATTAACATAAATCGTTTCTGTTCTTTTTGCGAAGGCTTAATTTGGTTAATGACGACGAGCAATCACGATATTACTCAGATTTGTGGTGAGATTTGATGTTAATTTTTTTTTTTTTTTTTTTTATAATTCCAACGCCGTTTTGATTTATTGCAAGTTTAGTTTATTTTTTTTTTTTTTTATTAATGCTTTTATTTTACAATTTTCTGCAATTCACTTTTTAAAACTTTTTTTTTTCATAAAGGATTTTGATTAATTACCGTGGTTCTTTGAAGTAAATTCAAAGACATTTTCATTTTAATTAAAGAGTCTTTTTTTTTTCTTAATTTTTTTTATTCCTGTTTAAAATTTTTATATTTAAACGGTAAGAAGTGGACATACTAATGTATGGTTACTTGTGTCTTAATGATGAATAATTTATAGATATCTAAAATAAAAATATAATTTTTAAAAATTGTTTTCAATTTGTCATCATTACTAAATATTTTTTTTACAAATTACTTGTACATTTTGATAAACAAATATTTTACAAAATATGAAGTTCTTTTATATATTAAATACTCTGTCGAATATTTCAAAATATATTTTTGCAATATATTGTCGAATATTTCAAAATGTATTTTTGCAATATATTGTCGAATATTTCAAAATGTATTGTTGCAATATATTGTCGAATATTTCAAAATGTATTGTTGCAATATATTGTCGAATATTTCAAAATGTATTGTTGCAATATATTGTCGAATATTTCAAAATGTATTGTTGCAATATATTGTCGAATATTTCAAAATGTATTGTTGCAATATATTGTCGAATATTTAAACATTGCACTTTTTTATTTAGATAAATTATTAATATTATTCAGTGATCTAAAAATATTTAAAGGTATAAAATTTTTCACGAAAAATGTATTAATAGACACAATTAGAATATGTATTCCGCCTTTTAGATCATATTTTTTATTCATCAGCAGAAAATTATTTTTATCATGAAAAGGTTTTCCTGATAATTAATTGGTTTAATAATACATTTTATAGCATGTTTCCTTTAGTTTAGCCTTGAGTCCATTTAATTCATTTGGTCCAAAGCAGTAATTAAGTTTACAGATATTTGACAAGTAGCTTTTTGTTAAGTTATTACTGGTAAATAAAGCTAATTAGCGTAGAAATATAACGAGGAAAATCTTTATCTGCATTTTAAATTAATGTTAATATATTTAAATACAGTATTTTAATAAATTTCAAATGTATGTAATATTTTTATAACGAAACTGTAATTAATGCGTTTCTTGTAATTTTCTTCTAAAGAATTTTATTTTTTAAACTTTAAATTTTTGAAAATATTGTTACATTGTTTGTATGCTATCAGATATGGTGATAATTTATTCATGTATTATCTTTACATTTAATGTCCAAATTATCTAAATTTGTTATTAAAAATATCCCCAAAACATCACTTATTATTCTATTAACGTGTGAAATTACTCAAATGCTGTGATAATTAAAAGTTCTATACGAAGCTATACAAATACTAGACATTACAAAAATAAATTATTTTGAGTAATTCTCTTTCAATGAAATTAACTATTATGAACATTTATTGTATTGCAATTGTTAACAGTATATTAATGCTATTTGAAACGGTTTGATTGATATTTTATATAAATGAATAAATGCTGGTAAAACTCTTAAATTCAACACAACTCATTGTATTTCTAGAAAAAAGAATATTTTTAAAGTTAACTAGACAATTTTAAAAACATTGGTTAATCAAAAACCTTTTGGAAAATGTTATGTTTATGTAGTTATGTCTACGTTTTCTATGTAGTTATGTCTACGTTTTCTATGTAGTTAAGTCTACGTATAGTCTGTGTCTATGTGATTAGGTCTACGTATAGTCTGTATCTATGTGATTAGGTCTACGTATAGTCTGTATCTATGTGGTTAGGTCTACGTATAGTCTGTGTCTATGTGGTTAGGTCTACGTATAGTCTGTGTCTATGTGGTTAGGTCTACGTATAGTCTGTGTCTATGTGGTTAGGTCTACGTATAGTCTGTGTCTATGTGGTTAAATCTACGTATAGTCTGTGTCTATGTGGTTAAATCTACGTATAGTCTGTGTCTATGTGGTTATTTAGATTACGTAGACGTAACTACATGGACACAGACTACGCTGACATGTCTATGTAGATATAAAATTACAATGAATCAATTTTCGTTCTCAAATTTCCGTTCTGTTTATGCTTGCATAACAGATAAGGAAAAATTTTGCAAACTTAATTCCCACTTGTTAATTCTTCGTTTATGGCCGCATTTGTTAGAAAGGTTAAAGAGTATGGAAATCAGAACTTCGCCTTGGAACCTTTATTTTAAAGACAATTATATTCTAAGAGTGTGTGAAATTTAATTTGTAAATAAGATTTCTTAATGAAACTTGATTCAAAAGCTTAAAATGGGGACAAGGATAGTTGGTTACTTTAGAATAGGCAAACTTCCTGAACTGACAGTGTCAGTTTTCTTTGTATTATCAATTGATTGTTAATTTTATCTCTGTAGGTGCGTCATTATGTCACTAGTAAGAGGCATTTCTTAGAAGTGCATGAAAAGTACAAAGGTTGGGGTTTTTATCTGCAGTTCAAATGAATTGCAAAAGACATGGTAGAATGCTTTTAGTGCTGGTCATTTTAAGGCATACGAATCAACTGAAAATTAGATACCGTGATATGAATATGATGAGCAATTTTAAATATTTGTTTTGCAATCAAATATTGATAAGTCTTTTAAATTATGTTCTTGGCTTTTTCAACTATAGATATTTAGAAAATTCCGTTAAACATTTGGAATGTATGATAATACATGGGATATGTCTAAATTCTTCTGATTTACGGAAAAAATGGAGACAATTCTTTCGATTTTAGAAATACGGGCAAAAACCTAAAATTTTTTTATAGGTAACCAAAAATGCTGTGCCGAGTGTGTGTTTCAATATTAAGTTGTATTGTTCTGTTAAAAAATTAAGCATGATTATTCATTTTTGGTACATTTTTTAATATTTGCTTACTATTCTCAATTTTTTCGTTACCCTTTTTTCTAATTTTTGCTAATATCAATTTTTTTGTTACCCTTTTTCCTAATTTTTGCTAACGTCGATTTTTTTCATTATCCTCTTTTCTAATTTTTGCTAACGTCGGTTTTTTTTCTTTTATTTTCATTATCCTTTTTTTCTTTTTTTTTTGCTATCCTTTTTTCTAATTTTTGCTAACGTCGATTTTTTTATTACCCATTTTCCCAATTTTTGCTAACGTCGATTTTTTCGTTATCCATTTTCCTAATTTTTGCTAACGTCGATTTTTTCGTTATCCATTTTCCTAATTTTTGCTAACGTCGATTTTTTCGTTATCCATTTTCCTAATTTTTGCTAACGTCGATTTTTCGATTTTTTCGTTATCCATTTTCCTAATTTTTGCTAACGTCGACTTTTTCGTTACCCTTTTCCCTAATTTTCTTTATCCTTTTTCCTAAAATTTGTTTTAACGTTTTCCTTTAACCTTCTCTCTTTGCGCTATAGATTTAAGTATGGAAATTGCCATCTATAACCTTATTCAAAATTTTCATTAAATATAAATTTTATTTTTATTTTCATTAAGTCTTCGAGCTTTATTAGCAAAAGAAAATCATTCTTTTATTCCTACTTTAAAAGTTTTGCAAGAATTAACAATTTTATTTCTAATGCAGCACAAGTCATAAGAAATGTAAATAAATATCTATTTGTGAACAAAAACAACAACTCGACTTCTTTAACTTCTTTATTTTTCTTCATTCATGAAGATTTATTATTTAAAGACTTTATGCAAATAAAAAGATGTCTAAACAGGTTTTTAATTAAATAGCTGTTAATGCATTTCACTGAAAACCTCTCAGTAAGAAAAAAAAAAAAAATTAAAAATATAAGCTTGTATTAATAAAAGACTTATATTTTGCTGGAATCGAATATATCCAAAAATAAAAAAATAAAAAATTAATAACAGTTTAGACACAAAAGTATTTTACTAGAAAATATAGAAGAAAAAAATATATTTTCGCTTCTGCCATCTGCGTCATTAAAAGGCGGAGACGTAGCGCGTGCGTGAGGACGAAAAAGAAAAAAAAATAGTAAAGAAAATTGACTAATGTGTCGATATATTTTTCTGTTGAATACCTTACCGCCTCTAAACGGCTCTGATGAGCGTGTTGAATGGGCATTTAAAGTTCCTAGTAAATTGTTTTCTCGCATGTTGTGGGAACGGAAATGTAGCTCTTATTGGATGTACAATATTTCGATGCAAACCCAATGTTTGGTTGTTTTATGTATTAAAAAATAAATTAACAACATATAATATACTATCTACTGATAATGCATTAAAAATATATTAATACACATTTATCGGTTTATTTTCTGTGAGTGGTTTAAAATAATTTTGATTATTCTAGCACAATAATTAGCATTTATTTTTAGCTGCCATTGTTTTTTTTTTAAATAAAGGTTGATTTTTGTTGAAAATTATAGCCATTGAACTTATAAGGATGTAATAAAATAAATAGAACAAAAACATATTTTTTTAATCAAATTTTTATTTTACTTTACTCTGAAATTCATATTTTTTTAATTTGGAACATTAATACACGTGATTTAAAGTTTTAAAACAAATATTCTTTCTACATATTTAAAATGTAATTTAAAGAAAAAATATTTTTCGATTCAGAACGAAAAAAAAAATTCTTTTAAATACATAACGAATGTAAATTCTTTTAAATACATAACGAATGTAAATTATTTTAAATACATAACGAATGTAAATTCTTTTAAATACATAACGAATGTAAATTCTTTTAAATACATAACGAATGTAAATTCTTTTAAATACATAACGAATGTAAATTCTTTTAAATACATAACGAATGTAAATTCTTTTAAATACATAACGAATGTAAATTCTTTTAAATTCAGAACGAATGTAAATTCTTTTAAATACATAACGAATGTAAATTCTTTTCGATTCAGAACGAATGTAAATTCCTTTCGATTCAGAACGAATATAAATTCATTTCGATTCAGAACGAATATAAATTCATTTCGATTCAGAACGAATGTAAATTCAGAACGAATGTAAATTCATTTCGATTCAGAACGAATGTAAATTCATTTCGATTCAGAACGAATGTAAATTCATTTCGATTCAGAACGAATGTAAATTCATTTCGATTCAGAACGAATGTAAATTCATTTCGATTCAGAACGAATGTAAATTCATTTCGATTCAGAACGAATGTAAATTCATTTCGATTCAGAACGAATGTAAATTCATTTCGATTCAGAACGAATGTAAATTCATTTCGATTCAGAACGAATGTAAATTCATTTCGATTCAACGAATGTAAATTCATTTCGATTCAGAACGAATGTAAATTCATTTCGATTCAGAACGAATATAAATTCATTTCGATTCAGAACGAATATAAATTCATTTCGATTCAGAACGAATATAAATTCATTTCGATTCAGAACGAATATAAATTCATTTCGATTCAGAACGAATATAAATTCATTTCGATTCAGAACGAATATAAATTTTTTTTTATATAAAATAACCTTTTGTCAAATTTTAACTAATTATTTTTAATATTCTAAAACGTGTGATTATGAAAAACTTTTGAAAGATTCTGCTTAAAAAATAAAGATTCTGCTTTATATTTCTCGAATTAATCAAATTAATATATTTTTAATATCTTACCGAATTCTTTCGGTATGAGTTGTAATTTTTATCTCACCTTGAGTGTTTGACGATTAAATAATTTTTAAATTTTTTGCATTCTATTATTCACTGTCATAAAAAAAAAAGGTAGAAATGAACGTTTAAAAATTAAATGCCATTTTTTTTATCCAACAAATACACAAAAGCTATTTTATTTAACATCGTGCGCTCGAAGTTTGCTTCAGCGAATTACATGAACATGTGCTTCATAGAGGCATCCAAGAAATTGAGTTTAGAAAAATGCAGCTAATTGATTAATAATTACCAGGATACTAATTAGTAAACGATTACTCAAAGCTTAATCAGGCAACATGCGATGAGAAAATTAAGTTCTCTTCCGAACATACAACTTCGCGATCTCGTATAATGGTTAATTAAACTTTGATGAGGAATAAAAAAATTAGTTTTTTTATTGATGGCGGTAGCATCACAATTAATGATTTCCCTAATTTTTTTCGGGTTGAAATACAGCCTGATCATTAACTTTTTTTATTTTATTGCTTATATAAATTATAATACTTGTGGTTTAAAACTAGAATGAAATTAAGAATAATATATTTTTAAGTTGATTAAAATTACAAAATTCTACACGTAATTTTTAAAACAAAGAATATTTCTATATATTTTAGATGTAATTTAAAAGAAAAAACGAAAACAAATTTTTCAATTCAGTACGGAAACAACATGTTTTCAATTCAGAACGGAAAAAAAAAGGTTTTCAATTCAGAACGGAAAAAAAAAGGTTTTCAATTCAGAACGGAAAAAAAAAGGTTTTCAATTCAGAACGGAAAAAAAAAGTTTTTCAATTCAGAACGGAAAAAAGAGGTTTTTCAATTCAGAACGAAAAAAAAAAAGGTTTTCAATTCAGAACGAAAAAAAAAAGGTTTTCAATTTCAATTCAGAACGGAAAAAAAAAATGTTTTCAATTCAGAACGGAAAAAAAAAAAAGGTTTTTTCAATTCAGAACGGAAAAAAAATGTTTTTCAGAACGGAAAAAAAAAAAGTTTTCAATTCAGAACGGAAAAAAAAAAAAAAGTTTTTTCAGAACGGAAAAAAAAAGTTTTCAATTCAGAACGGAAAAAAAAAAAGTTTTCAATTCAGAACGGAAAAAAAAAGTTTTCAATTCAGAACGGAAAAAAAAAGTTTTCAATTCAGAACGGAAAAAAAAAAAAGTTTTCAATTCAGAACGGAAAAAAAAAAAAGTTTTCAATTCAGAACGGAAAAAAAAAAAGTTTTCAATTCAGAACGGAAAAAAAAAAAAAGTTTTCAATTCAGAACGGAAAAAAAAAAAAATTTTTCAATTCAGAACGGAAAAAAAAAAAAAGTTTTCAATTCAGAACGGAAAAAAAAAAAGTTTTCAATTCAGAACGGAAAAAAAAAAAAAAAGTTTTCAATTCAGAACGGAAAAAAAAAAAAAAAGTTTTCAAACGGAAAAAAAAAAAGTTTTCAATTCAGAACGGAAAAAAAAAAAAAGTTTTCAATTCAGAACGGAAAAAAGTTTTCAATTCAGAACGGAAAAAAAAAAATTCAGAACGGAAAAAAAATGTTTTTAATTCAGAACGGAAAAAAAAAAAAATGTTTTTAATTCAGAACGGAAAAAAAAAAAAAAAGGTTTTAATTCAGAACGGAAAAAAAAAATGTTTTCAATTCAGAACGGAAAAAAAAAAAATGTTTTCAATTCAGAACGGAAAAAAAAAAAAATGTTTTCAATTCAGAACGGAAAAAAAAAAAATTTTTCAATTCAGAACGGAAAAAAAAAAAAAAAAAATGTTTTCAATTCAGAACGAAAAAAAAAATGTTTTCAATTCAGAACGGAAAAAAAAAAGTTTTCAATTCAGAACGGAAAAAAAAAAAAAATGTTTTCAATTCAGAACGGAAAAAAAATTTTTTGTTATAAAATATTCAATTTCATTTTTAGAAATAATTAAAAAATTTTATTGGATAATAAAGGAATTTTAAATCTCAAATACTCAATTTAAATTAGATTTCTAAATATATATAGATAAGTAGATAGTATAGGTTTTCTAAATATATATTTCAGAGCACTTTAATTCCTTTGAAATCGAATTGCATTAAACTTTAAGAAGTAATTCAAATTAGTTTATCTTAATTTGATTCGTTTCCTTTGAGCTGAGCACCGAAAGTCAATTTTCGAAATTGAATAAACTATAAATTGGATGTATTTCATTATCAATTCAACTAACGTGCCTTTGGATTGTGTTGAGAAATCAGATGTGACAGCTCTCGAAATTGTAAGCTGTGTTTGATATGAAATTGTTAATTTTGGGAATTAAAAGTTTAAATTGCTGAAGCATACTTCAGGAAATCATTTTAATTATAAATTCGTCTGATTTATATCGAAGTCTTTTGAAACTGAGCTTTAATCCGTTCTGTTATTGTTCTTTTAATGAATTTATCGTTATGTTTAATAGCTAATACAGAAAGCTTAGAAAAATGGAACCAATTTTAAGTTTGGATGTATGAACTTTTTAATTATTCGAGATACAATAAATTATGAATTTAAAAAATTAAATTATGAATTTCGAATTAAATCTCGTTAAAATATTGCCCTTATGATTCGTCACGAAATGATTCGTTACGAATCTTACTGGATAAGTAATATTTAGACGAGATTTTATCCCTCTAATATAGACTATAGATCATATTCGTTAAATTTTTAAAATACATTCTAAGTGTCTAATGTATTTTTCTTTTCCATTCTTTTTCTGCAAGACTGTTTTTGGGCAATTTGTTTGCTAGGCCCAACTCGTGGCTCAGTGGCAATGTGGTGAGCATTAGGGCCGAGATTCAATCCTCTGGTGGCTTTGTTGCAAACGCTGTTTCAAAAAAAGAGGAGACTCGATGTGATGTTCTGCATCTTGCTTCGTTAGTCAGACTATCTGGTGGGAGTTCTGCGAGTTTTCTCCCATAAGATACGATGGTCTGAGGAACAATTGCCTAGCGTTTTGGCTATTGGTACCACAGGCCTCAGGTTCGAGAATTACAGTTATTCAGGTTCAAGAATTCCGAGTTCAGAATCCAAGTTAAGCTGTAATTCCCGATCTAAATAACCTAACGTGTGCAAAAAATGAGAATGAGAACCGTAGAGCTACAAATCCAGCCCATACGATAAACAAATGCGGCGTAGTTCCCCCTAAAAGTTCTCCTGGAAGGCATTGCCTCCTTCGTCACCGAGCCAAGTCAGACTTCTACCAACGGCGCTCCATCACTGCCTCTTTCCCTCCCTCCCTCCCTCCATTCATTCATGAGTAGACAACTCGTGGAATGTCGTTCCTCATTGTGGAACATTGAGGATTAGACACAACACGTATACTATGAAGTATGATCCAATAGTATTCAAAGTTTTACTACTTACTGGGAGTGCTTATTTCTACAATAGTGGCCTGAAGGCCGAGTCACTAGCACTCTGGCGCCAAAGCTTTTGATCTCAAGCCCCGACTGTGCTATGGCCACTTGTAATGGTTCGAAATCCACTTTAAACCGTTGGTACTGTCTAATATGACCGTAGAATGTTGAACGTAAGGCTGATAACCCTACTCCGTAAAAATAAAACATCTGTCTCGAAAATTGTCTGTAGGCAGGCGGCTTGGCCTACCATAGCGCTGTTGCGTCACAGATGATGATATTTCTACAATAGTTCTATTTAATGCAAACCGATTAATTTCATATTCATTTTGGTTATTATTTACTAGTAAATAGTTATTTCTGTAGTTTGCGCAGAATTATCTTTTGTAATTGCAGAACTTACTAAATTAAATGATTTTTTTTTTCAATTAAAAACATTTTTTTTTTCATAAATAACCCTTAGTTCAGAAATCTAGAGATCTATCCTCTTTCAAGAGGGCACATTAAAAGAGATCAATGAACTAGAACAAGCTGAAAAACTCCCTTCAATGTGTCGCTTCTTAATGGTTGCTTTTATTTTTATCTTTTGATCTCTAACAGGAGTTGACGATGAGGAATCGGAGGGGTGGAAAAAAAAAACCCGACTGTCAACCTTATATTTGGAGACATAATCGGATCTCCGATAAGGTCTCCGGAACATGGCGAATCCTTGAAACACGAACAGATTGGACGATAAAGTACTTAGGGTTTATAAATCCGCTCTAAACATCGCAAGAAAGGGATGCATCTGTCACAAAGCATTTGTTTCCAAACTGAGCTTCATTCTTGTTATGCGAGCTTGGACAATTTAAGTAAGTGTTCGAGCTGAACCTTTAATCAAGAAAGCTATCTAGGATCAAGAACTTTAGTCTTTTGACATTTTCTTGTAATGGATGTTTCGTTATACTCACTACAAAGGAAAACCAGCATAAATCATTAAATGCACCTTTAATTCGTGTCATCTTTTCTGCATGAGTATAGGATCGCTAAAATATTTTTTGAAAATATTTCAATTATAAAATAAAACTTTAATTGGAACTATTAACTTTTTCTGTGTGTTGAAAATATTTGCAATTAATGAAATATTAATTTCTGTAAATTTAATATTAGATTTAAAAAAAATTTTAATTAATCATTTAATTTTTTTCAAAATTTAATCTAAAATAGAACATTATAGCGCAGAGTTTCTCATGCTCAGCGACAAGACTGGAATGCTTAAAATCACTACAATTTCCTAGTCTAATACTGATTAGATCAGTAATAACGTTATTTTTCGTCATTTTGTAAAGATAAAATATTAAATTTTTAATAAACCAAATTATCACGAAAATAAACATCTTAAAGCAATTAAAAATATTTTAGTGCAGGTAAAAACCATCTATGAACAAATTTCACTGTTAACATTTCTTTGATAATGCAACTTAAAGGCACGCAAAGAGCCACTTGTTTTTACATTTATTTATGTTTATATATTTGTGGCCTAATGGCTTAGTCTAATATGATCGTAGATCGTTGTGTGTGTGTGGGGGGTTAGTGTTACTCGCGTCTGTAGCATATCGACAAGCATGTGCCCCCTGGGTAGTGCTAAATGAGTAACAGCGGTGCAGCCATTGCTTATGGCATAAAGATTAACTCTCTGTATTGGCATTAGAACAACAGCATATTTATGTTTCAAAAATTTATTAAATAAAATATTAATTTAAATTATCTTATTCCAACTCCTAATTTGAAGATTTAACAATTTTTTTGTTGTTTTTATTATCGCATAAAATATGCAAAGAAACTGCATTTAAATAAAGCCAACCATTTTGGCAATTTAAATAAAGCCAACCATTTTGGCAATTTAAATAAAGCCAACCATTTTGGCAATTTAAATAAAGCCAACATTTCGGCAATTTAAATAAAGCCAACATTTCCTTTTTGTTCTGACCGTTTTCTATTCAATTCTGGCATCACGCTATTTGCAATTGTTTAAAAAATGGGAGTGGCCAAAAAGTGCGAAGAAAAAAAAAACCAAGCTAAAATAACAGGCCAGATCCGGATTTGTTTTGATCGATGATTGTCAGTCGTCTGATGGATGGGATTGACGAGGGGTGGGGGATGGCAAAAACTGGAATCGCGTGTTCGTGCAGAAATTGCTTTTTCGTCCAAGGCTATTGATTCTTTCGGCTTTTTTTTCCTTAACTTTTTCCTGTTTTTATCCCGAAACTCAAACCACGCTTCCTGTTTACGAAAGGAAACGTCTTCTTTTTTTTTATTATTATTATTTTCACTTAAGGAGGCGCGTGAAGACTTGGAAAGTCCGCAAGCTTCCGTTCCGGAAATTATTTTTTCGTCTGAAAGAATGAAATTTAGACCCCCCAGAGAGAGGTTCCCGGTTCATATGAAATTATTAATCCGGGCAACTCCGTTCGCATAATTCAATTCCGTCTTTTCTCTCCTACCTGCATTTTTTTACTTTTTTCTTTTTCTTTCAAACTGTAGTAATATTGAAAAATTTCACAATTGACTGCTTCACTTGATTAAATGTTTATTTTACTTCTGTCTGAAATTTTTTTTTTAATCAGACATTAAATTTCAAGTTTTGTTTTTGAATTACCAGATAATTTCTGGCTGAATGTACGAGTTGAATTGTTTCTTCCATTTTAATCTAGAATTGCTACTAAGAAACAAAAGTATGTATTTTAAAAAGTATGTTGCATATTTTTTTTAAACTATACTTTTTTGGCACTGATATTGGCGTTTGTTTTCCAGCTATACAGTAAAACAATATTTGAAAATTGCTAATAACATTATAATTTCATAAATCATAAAAACCTACTTATAATCACAAATTGACCATCCTGATGATCGATTGGTTAGCGTACTGGCCTTTGGTATTAACAACAACATTCTTTCGAAAAAAATTTTTTACATTCACATTTACATCACAAATTTCACTTTGAACTTTTTACACATTTGATATTTCAATAGTTTTAATATATTGTATGAAATAATATTGTTTGGAATACATAACAGAAATCTTGAATAATATTAAAAACGGTATAAATCCATGAATGAAAAATCGATCAAAAAAACATTGAAACACAATTAACTAAGAGATAATGTCAAAGATACAAAGACGTTTATCTTTAAAATATGCATTTAGGATCGCATCGAATGTAAGGCGTGCGATGTTTAAGTTGCATCATCTTCCTTGCTTTTAACATTGTATTTGAAAGAGTGCCCTTTGAACCTTTCTACTTGATCCACTATACACACAATACGAACATAACTTCTGTAAGGGAAAGTCTTCTCAATTATTAACAAGTAAAGTAGGCCATAGGCACTACTTTTCCCGTTCAAAGAAGAACTGTTCTTGTACCTCTGTGGTAAATGCAATTCAGGGTTTGTCTTCTCCAACCATAATGATACCGTTACACCCACTCATCTCATTTCAGTTAAATAACCTTTAGCTTCTAGTAAAGGTAGGATCCGAGATTCGGTCACTGATCGATACTGCCTCTATTGTCATCACCTTTAATCCCTACTTGTCATATTTTTTTCCACCGATTGTTGTCACTCTATTATATTACAGCTTTTGCATACAATGGCATTGTTTCGATGTACAGTTTGAAGACAATCATACAAGAAAATTTGGCGTTTCCTTCTGTATGGGATGATGCTACTCTATGACATATTACCTTATTTTCTATTGATTGGACTGTATTCCAGAGAATGAAAGGGTTCTTTTTTTTTTAATGCAGCTGGCAATACGAGACGGTTATCTTTATGCCGTAAGTATGGGCAGCACCGCTGTTACTCATTTGGCACTACCCAGCAGGCACGTGTAGCTTGAAGATATGCTACTGAAGCGAGTAACACTACCTTGTGGTGATATGATCGTAAAGCCGAACAGTCTGGGAATGATGTGGGTGAGAAGTCTGATTGGGCTCAAAACTATCTGCGGTCATATGAGACCGGGACCTACGTTTAAAGTGGATTCCGAACCACTTCAAATATTCATGGCCTCACTGGGACTTGAACCCAGAGCGATAGCCACTCGGCCATCAGGTCTAGCGAGAATGATTATTATATATAAATTTCACTCAAATTTATTTTTATCATAAAGATCATTGTTCTAGAATCGGTTTGTCGCTCAATGATCAATTTTTGCCCACTTTAGGCTAATTAGACCGGAATCTGCAATTTATTAGTGATTGAAATCCACTTTTAACATCCATGCCACCACTCGGATTCGAACCTGAAGCACCAAAGGCCAAAGCGCAAGGCATCAGTCCTCTTTTGTTACAGAAGTCTTATGGCTGATATTCAGTGTTTGGTTATTTAGTTTAAAAATGAACCGCATTTACTACTTCATGCTTTTACATGTCTTAAACGAGAGTAGAAAAAAAAATGGTTCTAAATCATCTACCAGATATGTTGAGAAGCAATGAATGAAATAGCTATATAAAAAAAAAAAATATTCATTAAAATAATTGCTTACGCAATTTAACCACACATCATCGCTTACGTCTGCTTGGTCCATTGCGGAAGGCTAAAATAGCTAATGAATTCTCTGTGTATTTCACGGTACTTTTTTTCCGTCCATTTTAGAAGGAAATGAACATTTTTTTTTTTTTTTTTTTTTTTTTTTTACCTTTCTCCACTCTTAGTTCTCCATCACTTTTTTATAATTCGAACTCCATGAAGACAGCTTTACTTGTCAATGAACTTGTCCCCTTCAGCTATGCCTTTTTTTTTTTTTTCTAAATTTTATTTTGCTTTTTCGATTTTCTGGCTTTCATCAATTGCACGAATTTAATTCGATTTATTGTGAAGTAGAGAGAAAAAAATTGATTTTAATTTAAAATATTTGAGTTAAGAAAAGATTTTTTTTTTTGTATTTTAAATGTTATTCAAATTGGCAAATGAAATACGAAAATATACAGTTTCGTTATAAGAGAACTTTTGAACTTAGGTGAATTTTAAACTAAAATAAAGGGAATATTTTAAAACAAATGAATTTTAATTGTTAAGTCGAATTGTCATTTTAAATTGCATTTTTGTTACTTGGTAAAATTTATTTTAAAAAATGCATTTAAAAATATTAAACAGCTATTTTGTTTATTTACATATTCAAACAAACTAGGTCTACAATAAAAAATATATTTAGAATTTTAATTCCTTTATCAGAAAAATGGAATATTTAAAATGTAGTTTATCTTCCATCCATCGCACCAAAATGTACACACATAACTCATAACTTTTATTTATAATATCTAATTTCTAGATAATGTTCTCTAATTTCTAGATTTTCTGGTTTTTCATCTGAAGTTTTTAATATTATATTTTTAACAATGAAATCATTTCATTATTTATTAAATTTCATTTAATTATTAAAATGGTAAGTGCGAAATATATTTAAAATTTAAGGCTTTATATGAACCGTTATATTTGAAAGTGATATGTGTACAATTTTAGGAAAAGTTTATTTTTTGATTTATAATAAAATATACAACAGATAAGAAAAACAATAATATGACTAATAATATAATAATCATAATAAAAGGATAATACTAATCAATGATAATGAAAGGATAATACTAATCAATGATAATGAAAGGATAAGCAGATAAATATAATATAAAGCAGATAAAAAATGAAATTGTATATTATTGTAATAATAAAATAAGGCAGATAATGAATTGGCAATGATGAGGTAAATAGAAAATAAATTGTAACCAATCATTTTTTTCATTTAAATGTAAATGATATGTTTAAAAATTTTAAAGCACTTTAATTTATGAATGTTCAAATAAAATTAACCATTTCTTGGATTTCTGTTAGAAATTCAATTCTGCAAATGCTCATGTTTCTATACTAAAACTCTTTTTTAAAAAAGAGAATCAAATCAAATCAATTACATCAGAAAAAGACCTATCACTCGTGACCTTATAACCCTAGTGCTCACCTTCAAACACGTTTGCGAAAAGTTTGTATGCATTTAAAGAAGTTCGCTAGTTTGCCGAACGTCACTTTTGACAGTTTATATTCTGAGGTAAGGGAAAACTTCCCGCTTGTTTTCATGTCAAACAAAGAAGGGTTTGTCTTTAAGAAAAAAAATCATCTCCGCGAGAGGTGTTTACTTTGAGTTTCACTTTTTGTTTGGTCCTTCCCTCTTGGGGGCGAAATGCCAATATAGTCTCGTGGGTCGATCTCTTCGTCAACTGCTACTTCTCTCTCAAGTAGATTTAAAAAAATCACTTTTTAACTTATATTTTTTCTTTTTTCTAATGTGCTGCATTAAAACGACAAATGTCTAGTTTCCAAAATCTAGTGAAGAAAAATCTAATTTTCTGAAGTCGTAATTTAAATTTTCAAAATTAGAAAACGAAGTTGAACGTTCTGGTTTCCTTGAGTCTTTCTGAGTTTAGAAAGAAATAATGTTTTACAATGGGTATTGTAAATCTTCTAAAATTTCTTAAAATTTGTGGAAGATTTTAAGTCAAAAAAAAAGTGGAAGGATTTTTTGATATTTTTAAATATATCAAAATAAAAATGAGCAATTATTTAATATGGGGCCTCATGGCTGAGTGATTAGCATTTTGACGGTTCTTGGTGCCATAGGTTTCGAATTCGAGTCCTGTCGATGCCATGGATGTTTGTAGTTAATATGATTGCAGGGCTGAAAAAAAAGTAAATTGGTTATGTCCCGTCCAATACTAAATTTATTTCAGCAAATTCATTTTCCCTATCTTTTTCTCGGTTGAAGGATTAATCCAATTATGAAACGAAAATAAAATGATTAAATGATTAATTTGATTAATAATATCCTTATTGTGATTAAAAAATACTGCAAAAGATTAGTTTAAATCTCAACCAATCTTTTTTTTATTTCAAATTTTTACAATAAATTTTCAAAAAACTTTAAAATTGTATCGATATCAATAAAACAATAATAACAACATGACCGTTTTGAATTGCACATTAATTCTTATGAATTTTTTTAATACAATCAGAAATAATTGATGTTCTTGTCCAAAACGTCTTTAATTTTATATTTGATAGTATTTTTATAAAACCGACAAAGCTACGAGCTACGTTCGTTCAATATTTTATTGATCGAAAAGTTATAAAAATTTATTAAGTTTTAAGGAAATTAATTTTAATTTAACTTTTTATTAAGTTTTTATTTGGAAATGATGAACTAAAAATTGTTCTGAGATCGATAATATATTTTACCAGAGCAAATTTAATATTTTAAGTATATACCAAATATGATTCTTGCGTATATTGTAAACTTAGCTTATTGTAATTTGTTAAAAAAAAAAAAAATTATTATCTTAAAATTGATTGAAAAATCGAAGAAATACTTATCTTAAATTTTATTTTAAATTCATTTAAAAAAAATATATTCAAAAATTATTTTTCATGAAAACGATTTATTGTAAAACAATATCGCATTTATAAAAAAAAAATCTTATGAATGAGAACTCAAATGTTAAATAATTATATTTAACTTTTTAAAAATTATATTCGTAGACAGTTGAGAAAAAGGAATCAAATCAGTTTAAATCTCAACCGAATTTGTCTCTTAAAAGCACTTAATTGCACTTGGCATATCTTTTTTTTTTTAGCAATATCCGTTAGAAAACACTTATCTTTTTCTTTATAAGGAGGCATTGCTGAAAAATTCCAAATTTTAGACGTTTACCACATATGCCTCTAGTTATCAGTCTGAAGCATTCGAGTTTTTGAGGTCTTATCTCTTTTCTGAAGTGATAAATAAATTTTTTACAGGTACAGTCATTATTCCGTGTGATTGTGTGTTCCTTTTTATCATTTCTCCTGTGTTAGTACAGCAAAGTCCATCTTTTAAAAATACCTTATCGTTCAGCCACACCTGTGTTTCTTGCTTATGAGAAATCAAAATGCATTTATTTTTTAAAGCAGCGTCTGGAAATAAGTATTTTTGTTTGTAATAAAAACTCATTTTTTTTGTATAATTAAGTGAATAAAACGTCTGATTTTTGACTGACTTACTTTTGAAAATATTATACAGAACAAACTTGTACATAGACACATAAACTTGACGGCAGACATTACAGGCCTCGATTATAACATTCTGGTGAATTCTCCGAATAAGGAATTCTGATGAAAGTTCTGGTAAATTCTTCGAATAGTGAATAACAGTTTCATACATTGTCAATAAATCTTCTACTGATATAACACATCTTGAATTTGATGTATTGTGTTGCTACAAAAGGTTATTATTATAACATATATTGTTAAATTGTAAATTGTTTAAAAAAATGTAGCAGAATTTTCAAATTTCAGCGGCTTAGTGCTATTTTGAAATGAATTATTTTGTAGGTAATTAAAAATAGACAACATACAAGAAATTATCGGCTTAAGATTAAAAAATATTCCGCTGAAAAACAGTTGTGTACCATTATTTTAAAAAATAGTCCACGGGAAAACATTTGTTTTTTTCAAATAGGGCATAATGGTTTCATACATTGTCAATAAATCTTCTGATAAAACAAATCTTGAATTTCATTTATTTTGTCTATACAGAAAATGTATGGATTGTTTCAAATTGTTTTAAAAAAAATTGTAGAAAAATATTACCAGATTTCAACTTTTTTTATTTTACAGAATATAACTTAATGCTATATCAAAATGAATGATTCTTTTAAGTAATTAAAAATAGACTGTATACAGGAAATTAATGGTTTATGGTTTTTTTTTTTAAATATTCCTCGAAAAAGCAGTTATGTAGTATATTTGATTTTATTCAGATATCAATCTTCATATATTAAATTGAATGCATTTTAGGAGTTCATGATTTTTTTTTTTTTTTTTTTTTTTTTTTTAAGATTATTCTTTACATTATATATAAATAATCATTTAAGAGGCGTTATGTGTAATTAATCATTTCGGAAGAGTTTCGATTAATCATTTATTTCACGACGTATAAAAAAAAAAATTCCTTAGAAATTCCTTTGAAAAATACCAAGGTGGGAGGTATACAGCATCATCAAATAACTTTATTCTTTTTTTCATCCTCTTGATCCCCGCAATTTTTATTTAACTTCCATCCCTGCACCTTTTAAAAACTCATAAATTTCTCCCACCTGCCAAAACTGATGAATACAGAAGAACTTACACAACGATTTCGATAAGCAGCCTAGAGTCTGTGGATTGGTTCATAGAAAACCGTCCACAATGCCATTAAATAGGAGGCATTCTTCTTACTGCAATTTGAAATCCGGGATTGCCTCTTCCAAAAAGGGGTTCCCATAAACCTGGGCCGCCTTTTACCTATTCTACTTCATCTACACTGCGTATTCAGTAGCTTTTCCATCCCTCTTGCATGAAATTCACCCTTATATTCAAGCAAGGGAAGGCATTCCTACTCCCCCTCCCCCTTGCTATTCCCATTAGGGTCTTAACAAAAGGATCCCCAGGTGCTTGAAGCGTCGACAGCCAATCTGTCTTCATTGGCGTTATTTCATGCATTTATTGGGAAGAGCTTCCCAACAATCGCATCGCATTCAAAAACTTCTCCCCCTTCGTTTTCGAGAGTTTGTGGGATGCTGTAGTTGAAAATCGGCTAGTTTCTGGCACGTTTCACACTTTCAGCAAACTCAGTCTGGAGTACCATTGAGAAATTGGCGGCGGAAATTATGTTTTTAACGTTTTTGAGAAGTCTTTCCTGTTTGGTAATCAACTTTTCTTTTGTGAAGTGAGATCTGAAGCAGATGGTCAGTAGCAAGGTCAACATTTTTACAATGGCACCTGGTAAAAGTTAAGTTTTGCAGACTTAAAGTGATTACATATCTGTACTATTTTTTATTCTTAATATTCTTTAAGTCAAGCGTATTTTATTTAAAAATAGTAGAGAAACAATAACCTTATTAGCGTTGACGATTAAAGACAATTTACCTTTTTAATAGTTAAAAAAAAATATCTCGCTACTGATTGTAAACCTGTTTATCAGTATTCTATGTTGTAATCAGTTTTACTTTTGTTTGGATTCGTTTGATTAGCATTTCCAATTTTTTCATTTTCTATTTATAAATAACTTTTTTTAATATCTTCTATACAACACACACATTTATCTAAATTTGGAACTAATTATATTTTCTTTTTTTAAATCTTTGTCTTTAATTGTATTTATTAATATTGATCTGGTCTTTCATACCACAGGCTTCAGGTTCGAATCTAAAGAATGCACAAAATGGCCGTAGAGTGACAAATCAAAATCATTTAGATTCGAATCCTAGCAGTGGCATAGATGTTTGTTATAGTGGTTCCGAATCCACATTAAACTGTAGGTCCTGGTCTAATTAGTCTAAAGTTTGCAAAAAATGACCTTAGAGCTGCAAACTAAACCATAAACTATTAATATTGAATAAATAAAAAAATTTTGTTTCTGGCAAATACATAAAATTGCCTTAAATATATTTTTCTTTCTTTTTTTCCACTACAAAAAATTTCCATAGAATTTACTTTAAGGGGACACTATTAAGAACTGATATTGTAATTTTGCAAATCATACTTTAAATAAACTTTTTGATCTTGTCATAATTGATACCCTTCTTTCTTTTGCATTTCGTCCCCAAAATTTACATATTTCAAAGAAGTAATTAATTTTTTTTAGATTTGACTTTTAAAACGGCTATTTCAATATAAGTCCTTCAGTTTTACATAAATGCAGTGAATACGAAGGTTTTTTTTTTTTTTTTTTTTTCTTTCTTTTTAATTCAAACCTTTAATTGATTTTCTTTCTTCCCTACTTTAATTGAAACTTAAAAGTGGATCCATTCTTCAACTTCCAACAAAAGCCCGGCCACGTCATCCTTTTAACAATGCAAAACGCTGGCGGTATAATTTTCCCTCCGAGTTCCAGGATCTCTTACGCGATTAGTATCTCCGCGTTATTTGACTCCTTCTGCTCCCGTGGGAGGCCCCCTTATCCTTCTTGGGGATGCTACAAATTGGGTAGAGAGCGTTATCTGATCTTTATTTCCGTCTCTTGTAGAACAGATCTCCATCAGTTCGAATTCCGTGCAGTACTTGGTCAAGTTCGCGTGGGCGAGGGATGGTTCTAATAAACTGGGCTACCTGTTTTGTAACCGTGATCTAGCAAGGCGCAAACTTGGCAAAAAGGTTTTGCAATCTTTTGTGGGCCACACAAAGAGATAGGAATTGAGCTATTTGTGTTATTGTGTTGATAGCAGAGAACATGAAGTAGTTGATGTATCAAGTACGTCACGGTTGGGAAGTTACAGAAA
Source organism: Caerostris darwini (assembly GCA_021605075.1). NCBI lineage: Eukaryota > Metazoa > Arthropoda > Arachnida > Araneae > Araneidae > Caerostris > Caerostris darwini. Next base: position 557,748 of record BPLQ01006465.1, on the reverse strand, counting down.
TTCCACTCGCATGCGTATTAGTATGTGCTGTGATCCTATTTTTGAAGTATTATCAAACTAACATACTTCATTACCGCAATTAGATATCTTTATTTGATGAGAATGTCTTCTATTGTATTTATTTTTCTTTGAACTCAATCTTTATAACAAGAATTTAGAATTTTCTGTATAACATCATAATTTTCAAAATTATATTGCTCATTTCTGTTCTAATTTTTAATCCAATTATTGTATTTGGTACAATTAAATAGCCTGTAACATGTAATAAAAGTTAATTTAATATCACTAGCAGATTTTAATAGATATTTAATGTTAGGCACTTCGATATACTTTTGAATATAAAACATGCTCATCGGAACTCGCGTACTGATTGATGAATGCAGTATTTTAATACTTATACCTTACTATAAATTGTTATATCTATTTTTTAAATTGTTATAGTGGTATCTAAATTTTCAAAATTATATTACTCATTTCTGTTCTAATTTTTAATGCAATTACTGTATTTAGTATTTAAAAAAAAAAATATCTATTTTTAACTTGTTAAAATTAAAATTTCTGTTCTAATTTTAATGCAGCCTATCACAAGTAATAAATTAACTTTTATTACTTGTGATAGGCTATTTTATTGTACTAAATACAGTATTGTATTAAAAATTAAAACAGAAATGTGCAATATCACTAGCAGTACACTTAGCATCACTAGCAGATTTTAACAGATATTTAATGTTAGATACGTCGATATACATTTGAATATAAAGCATGCTCATCAGAATTCACATACTGGCCAATGCAATGTTTTAATACTTGTACCTTACTATAAATTGTTATGATGGTATCTTTTATTCACCTTTATATGAATAGCAAGTTGAAAGTATTTCTATTCTGTGTTTCCGATTCTCAATCGCATTAAACAAAAAGGATCTGTACAAATTGCAGCTATAAGCCACTCTTATTCACCTCAGCTAAAAAAAACTTCACATTTTCATTTGTATTCATTTTTAATCTCAAAATGCCCATTTACTAATGAGAAATACTTTAAATTATTTGGATATTAATATTTGCACTAAAACTTCATTTTGATACACTGTACAGTGTTTATGAACAAACGTTATAAAGTAACTACCAATCTTTTGTGTGATCCCAAACGCAGATGCATTCTATTGTTATCTTCCCCGTGGGTCAACCTATAAAATCTTCTATACGTGACTCACCTGTTGGTATTCAAGAGGCACCTGTTGATCTCTCTCAAACCATCCCAACGCCTCCAAACGTAATTAAAAAGTCTCGAACATAGCAGCTCGAGTTTTTTTAACCTCCGCCCAAAAAGTAATTTCTAAAGAACAGCAGACTTACGATGGGCCACAGAGAATGCTCATGTCTTGTGTATGGGTGGGGTCCGTTTTTATTCCATATATGAAGAGGTAGAGATGGGATTTATATCCTCTTTTATCATAGGAAACTGAGGTGGGTGATGTGAACTCATCGTATGTACTTTTTTTTTTTACGTGCACAGTTAAGGTTTTAGAGTCCAAACTGTATATTTTTTCCTCCTAGAAAATAAACATTGTGTAAAAGAAATAAATCTTATTTTGTATGAGGATATGGTGGTCGATTAAATTGTTCTTTCAGAGCTTCATGTTTAAACATAAAATAGCGCTGACGGTTTTGAAGAAAAAAAGAGAGCCTTAAGAAATTTAAAGTTGTCTGTTGGAATATAACGAACAACAAATTCTTTAAAACACTGCATTGCTTTACACTTTCTCTGATTTCAGTTTCTCTTTTAACTACACATTAGAGAGGTTTATAATGCGTATAAAGTTGTTCTAAACCTCGCATTAAAATTCGAATTACTTAAAATGAAAAATACTAATTACTTTTTTAATTCTAATTTATTCCTTTTCTGGAATAATTCATTTAATATTGGAAAGCTTGCTTTTCGAGATATAATTCTTATTACTCGTTTATTGCCATAAAGCATTAACATAAATTTAATACATTAATTGTCATTTTTCACAATAAAAGTACATTTTAACTTTTAACTATCTTTATTACAACTTGCCGTGTATTTTTTTTATAAATATTGATTTATAATAGAGTTTTTGCATACCGTATTTTTATAATACGGTATTTATTTTCTGCCTAGCGCGCATGCTCATAGGAAATTGCGCATGCGTATCTGTAATAATGTTTCCTATGAGCATGCGCGCTAAGGAGAAAAAAAATACCGTATTATAAAAATACGGTATGCAAAAACTCTCTATTATATTATGTTTGTTCTTATTAATGCAATCATGTTGCTGTTTTTTCGAATTCTTTCACATTTATTAATGTAGTAATGGCGCCTTTTTATGCCGAATTCCTTACAAATTTTTAAGTCAAAAATTCAATGCCTTTAATTATTTTAAAGTTATTTTGGCCAATTATGTGCATTATGCTATTTATAAAGCATTATAAAAAACAATTTGTTAATACATTTATCAATCAATACATAATTCAAGGAAAAACATGCACTTTTGGTTTTGAGTTTAGCATATATTAAAAATCTATGCATCCGAATATTCTGTATAGCCTATCTGAATTTTTCATTTCATATATACCGTTTAAACCGTATTCTCTATTCACATATAATCATTTTCAATAGATTAGTATTATAGTATAGTATTTAGTATTATAAATAAAATTAGCTTAATGCTTTAAAGAAAAATTTGATGTTTAGTAAAGTACACTATATCCATAATGATATGTGTTCGATATTAGAACTTCTCAATTTCGTTTTTATTTCTTCTTAATTCTATACTTTCCGTTATTGTAAAGCTTCTTTCTGAGCTTAGAAATTCCTTTTAAAGTGCATCCTTTTGTTTATGGATCATGACACAGCATGTAAAAATAATTGACATGCCAAATCATCTTTATTAGTGGTTTCTTTATGCTCCCTCTTTATGGGAAATAACGTACGTAAAACTTTGTGCAAACAACTAGGACACCGCTAGAAAAGCCCACAATTTATATGACCCGTTATGTCGTAAAATTACCAAAGCTTCTTCATTGTTTAATCTATCCAAATAATCTGGCTTTGCCTTTCCTCTTTTTTTTTTCTGTGGCAAAGACTATTGAATGTTCTATCGTCCATTACACGCCCATCTTGACAACCGATCGAAAATTATTGTTCCGTTCATTCTGCGCTAATCCCCGGGTGCGTTCGCTTTCTGAATCGTTTGCGAAATACTGTCGGGAGGCTACTGGCCTTTCTTCGACCTTGTCCCACCCTCAACAGGTGTGGCCGCAGTAATTTCTCCTTTCTTCGTGGGATTGGGACGGAACTGTAACCGCGGATTATTTATCTCTGGTGGTTTTTGATGGTGGAAGCCATCTTGTTTGAAATATCTGAATAGCGTGGAAGATAACGATAGAAACAATTTAAATTGTGGGTTCTATTTGCTAAAATACGAAAATTAGTTCAGTTGCTTTTACAAATTAGTGCAGAATTAGTGAGAATTGATGCAATTATTTTCACAAATTAGTGCAATTTTTTCCCCTTTATTATATTGTTATGGCTTAGAAAGCAAAGAAATTTAAATTTTTTGGTGTGTTTGTGAATTATAACTAAACATAATTATGTATGAATGCTTTAATTTGTGCACTTTTATTTAATATTTATTTTCAGTTTTGATAAGTTAGTTGTAATAATTAAAATTGTTTCATGGCTTGTAGCATGTTTCATTTTACACTTTAAGAATGCATGATTTATAAGAATAAAAGAATAAATTTATATATTTTTTGAAATGAAGTTATTAATTATATGATGTAGTTAGAAAGCGATATATCAAATAATATATATAATAAAGCTCCCGAAAATAATTGACCACTTTTAATTACTCTTATTTGGTTATTTAAATTTTTTCACCAACTAATAATTATATCATTAAATAATGGAAAATTGCTCTAAAAATTCGTCTGGTGAAAAGAAAGATAATTTTATTCCAAAGTGAAAATCAAAAAATTTTTTCAAGAATAGAAAATCGTCTAGAATTCTATGTTATCCTTTTTGTTCTTACATTAAATTCTAAAATTTTATGGATAATCTTTATAATGATCCAGCCGATTATAATTTTTATTATACTTTTAATTTCACTTTTTTCATAAAAATACGACAGGGTAAAATTTCCATCTTAATTTATCTTTATTTTATCCTTCTGATTTATTTTAATTTACAATATAAGTAAATGTTTTTATCTATGCATCCTTTTTCTCACAAATCACTTGCATTCAATTAAAACATTTCACCTTCACTAAGCCGGTGAGTAGAAAATTGATTTATTCCAGAGGGAGATGGCTCGATAATTGCTGCTGAAGTGGCAAATTTATTTGCCACCAACCATTGGCTAATTGAATCCATGCCTACACTGAAGTCACTAACAGGAAATTCGGGAGTTAGTCCAAGTCTAAAGCCCATCCGTTCCGTTTTGGGAGATTAATACTTTTCCCTGAGATACGGCCTGGCGTCAAGTAAATTGCGTTTTCCTGTCTTGATGGACGATGCTTTGTAGCGCGGCATCTGAACTCGAAATGCTATTCAACTGAGATGTCACAGCGGAGAGGAATGAGTTGTTAGATGTCCTTAGAGATGGGAGTTATAATTTTAGTCACTTGTTATTTCGAGACACCGGATTGTTGACGAGAGAATAGCGTAATCATTTTAAGTAGAGGTAGTTTGCGTTTTATGTGAATTGTTTAATGAATTATTTATAAGAGAATATGTCATTTTGAAGAAATTCTCGTAGTTTTTGCTCGATTTCGCTTCATTGATTCAGAATTGTGATTATATTTTTAAAAATGGATTTCTCTATATGTCATATATTTGTGTCACCTGAAATACAGTCTAAAAAAATTATGACATTATAAATTTTTTCAAATGTAATTCTTGAATAAAAAACAAATCACATTAAACATGCTATCTGATATAATTATACATTTAACTTTCAGTACAATATTTTCATCTTTCCTATGATTTTGAACCAGTTTTGTATCTTTTTTCAAAAAACCATTTTAAATTGTATATAATTAAAACTGCCCTATAATTAAACTATGGGTTAAATTTTATCTCTTAAATATTAAGCTACACATCCAGGTTGCCAATATTGCTGAGCTTTATTAGAATAATGTAGATTTGAATTTCTGGTATATTCATGTATTGCTTATCATATTCATTGTATTGCTTTCATGTATATTTTGTTACGAAATAGTACCGAGACGTATACTTTGTTTCGAAATAGTACTATGGCACATACTATTTAACATCCTATTCAATAAAATAGAATGTCATTCAAAATGCTTATAAGAAATCTTTAAGCAATCTCATATTAAACTGGATTTGAAAGAATTGTATTGGAAGTAAGATAACGAATGAATAAATTTCTGTTTTTATAGAAGGAACAATTTAATTTAAAAATCATAGACTAGTCATTAAAACTTTTTTAAATGTTTTTATTTTTATTTCGTGGTTGTTCAAACAATGCAAAAGATGACTGGCGACAACCTAACATTTACAAATAAGCATTTAATTTTGAAATTAATTATTTTTTCAAATCTCATTTACCAAACAATGCTTCTAAATATTTTGTAAGCATTTACTGACTTAGATAAATAAGAGCATGCAATAGTAAAAAAGTGGCCCAAAGCCATTGAACACGATTATATATATCTGAAAATGCAAATTAAAAAAAGTACAAAAAGCACACGGAACTAGAATTAACTATGGGATAGAAGATATTCTTTGTATTGTCAGATCCCCAAAAAAGATACCGAAGAAAAAGAAGCATGTGCGCTCTAGAGCTGGCGTTAAAAACGTGAGATTGTTATAATCATTTCTTTCTGTCGTGTGGCAGTAACCTTCCATTTTGCAACATATACCACGCGCAGAAAAGGCCAGTAGACGATGGGGTAATAATAGAGAAAAATACTCGATCTCCGCCCTTATTATGTTGGAGCGCCAGTGGAACTTCTATTATATAAAGTTAAACGTAGAACGTTGGAATGTTTTTTATATATTTTGTTTTCATCTAGAATAGAATAAAAAAAAATTGATAGAAAATAGCTCAGCAGTTTTTTAAGAAGTGAAATGAAAATAACGATTTATGTCCATTGTGGGGCGAATTCCAAGATGCTCTTTTTTATATTGGAGATATATTACTTCTTTAGGATTTTTTTTTTTCCTTTTTAATCTTGGATTTGGGGAACTGTTGTGCTTCATACTGTAGCTAATATATATTATTTTGCTGCAGTTTTGTTTATTTATAGTACTTTTTTTAATGTTAACTTTAACGAACAGATTTTAGATTTTGCTTTTAATTTTTTTTCACATATTTTTTGAAATTTTATGTTCCATTTATATTTTTATTAATATACATTTTTCTTGCTTTTGTATCTTTTGGCATAATATTTAATTAGCCGTCAAATTTAATTTGAGGTGACTTGACGTAGTAAATTGCATAGCTTTCAAATAGTTTAACGTCTCATTAACAAATTAAATATTTAAAAAAACAAAATTCTTTAAACCAACAATCCAGTTAATAAATTGCGGCCTGATGGCCAATGGGCTAGCACTCTAGCCTTTGGTGCCATACATACATGGTAAGACATATGATTACATAAAAACTATCAATTTTAAATGGCGGCCTGATGACCAGTTTGGCTAGCTGTCTGGCCTTTGGTACTTTTGGATGTTTGTTAGTGGTTTGGAAACCACTTTAAACTGTAGGTCCCGGTCTAATTGGCTTTAAAGTGTGCAAGAAATGACCGTAGAGCGACAAACCAAACCAATTAATATATTCTTGTACTGGATTTTTATCCCAAAAGTTGTAACACTTGGGCAACAACCTTGCTCAATGAGCATGAGTTAAACTGTAAAAATAGATAGCATTGAATAATATCTGTTGCTTTTTCAATTAATTAATCATGGTAAAATGCTTAATAAATATAACTGTTCCTAAAATAGATCAAATGAGTTTCTTTTATGTTTTGTGTATAGTTTGTCTGATTTAACTTTTTTTTTTCTCTTTGATGAAATGGTAAAATTCTTAATGAATACAACTTTGCTTAAAGTGGATCAAATGTTTTATTTAACCACTGAGTTTCTTTTATATTTTGTGTTAGGGATATATTTTAATGTCTGATTTCCCTTTTTTTCTCTTTGCTGTAAGGATTCTTCTATTCGTAATTCGTGTTTATATTAAATTGTGAATCACTAATGCTTAATCCATGTCTAACAAAGCTATGCCTTCCCTTCTTCCCCAAACATTTAATTTTATTACGCATTCTCTCTCTCTTCAAACAGCATTTAACGATTTATGTACGAATGTCGCTACCCACAAATCACTACCGCACACTCTTTTTTGATTTGCATACTAAACTACTCAACGTCCTCCCCCTGCCATGTTTCTGTGAAAGATAAGCCAACGTTATTAGCATTTTTATGGTAATTCCAACCCTAACGTTATTCGGCCGACTGTCCGTCAAACAACGGGCTGCTTTGTTCAAAGTCCGAAAACGGAGCACGTATTATCAGTTGAAAATTGAACCTTTCTTCTTTCCCCCCCAGTGCTCGCATTTATAAGTTCTCGTATTCAAACCATTCCCTTCCCTCGTCTACTAAAAAAAAAAAAAAAAAAAAAAAAAAAAAAAGTAGATTAAATATTCCTAAAAATCTAAAAATAAAAATGCACATTGGGTTACGTTCAGTTCTGTCTATGCAAACGTATATCTTTCCATAAATACCTCCAACCCGTTGATAATAATGAAATGAATACTGCCGTCAGTCCATCAGTTCCCTAGCTCTCCATCAGATCGTTTGAACATTAAGTGGCAGTAAGGGATGAAAGGGGGGTGGGTTGTGAGGATATTCGAAACCTTTTCCCGACACCTCGAGGTTTTTTTTAATTGGCTGGGATGTAGCCACGTGCCATTTTTAAATGCCTGGCGGAAAAAGGGACTCACTGCTATGGATTTTACCCCAATCTTCCTACCCACGTGTCCGCCTCATCTCTGTCAAAGTCAGTCTGAATTGACATTTTGATTACTTCGCCGGGCGCAGTCCTTTTTGGGGGGTTGTCATTATTTTTTTCTTCTCTCTCTCTCCTGATTTCCTGGGTGCTATTTTATCTCTCGCCTCGTGTCAAAAGTTAGCGACAGGGAAAAGTGATCTGTTTGTCAAGCAAGAATGTTCTTTTTAAGGAAATCGTTTTTTGAAGCGTGTACCGTATTTGGTAGTACAAGCATCGTTAGTCACCATATGCCACGTTTTCGTAATGAAAATATGAAAGAAAGTTACAACATGATTATGGTATCCAGTACTATAGTATCTTTCAGTTTTTAATCAGAAGATTTATAACAATTATTTATAAATAGCATTCATAGCAGCGTTGCCATTTGTATGATAATTGGTAAACCAACAGAACATCTTCTGAAAAGGATCGTATCTGCCCGTGATCACATGAAATGAATAGGAAAACCGTATGCTTCATCTGTTTTCAAGTTGGTTTAATTGTATGCGACAAAAAAAGTTTTTATATATTTTATGCCTTAAATATAAAATTTATTTATTATGGGCTTCTCATTAATGCAATTTTCCTCCACACAAAATTCAAAATGTTATTTACGTACATAATGAATTTCAGTTCATCGGAATGGATTTTGTTGAAAATACAGAAATATTATCAAACTTAATTTTTAATTCCATATTTAATTATAAAAAATTATTTTACATATGAATTAATAAGAAACGCATGCAATTCTGTAATGTGCAATGTATTAATTTGATTTAATACTTCCATACCGAACTTGTGTGTTGAGTAATTTTGCTAATTAAATAAGTGTTAAGTATTAGCTACCAATGAAAATTTCATTAGAACTTTGACATCAAGAATAATTATCTAAAAATAGCACGCATTAAAATAGATATCTCACATAGATGTAAGAAACAGTCACGAGATAGTTTAAAAATGGAATCGTGCACAGTATTTCTCTCTTAATCGTTCCAAATTATGAAAATTAATCACAAATTAGCAACTTTATATTTTGACAAATTAATCGTCATTAAATTAAATTAAATCAAATTAGGTCATTTGTTACGTCAGTAACATTCTTTTTATGGTTCTTATTAATAAAATGATTCAATGCTTTGTTTTTACAATGCGAAACATAATTTTTGCATCATGGCTTTACATTTTATTGCTTTAAAATGGTTTAATTACAAAGTAACACTGTTCATAACCTTTTTCAAGCATAAAAATTGCAGGTTATTTGAAATTTAATGTATAAAAAATGTGACAGAAAAGGAAATATTTAAGAAATTCCTTACTTCCCATTAATCCTGTATTTAGTTCTTCTTAAAAACATCCAATTTAAGAATTAGCTTTCATTAATATTTACGCTTTCGCTTTGTTGAAGTTTTCTATTTTCTGTTGATTTTAAAATACATTATTTCTACATTTCTTCCATTGCTTAAAAAAAAAAAATAATAATAAAATAAAAATTGAAGATTATATGTTTGCAAATGTAATTGAAATCGGTTGTTAGTGAATGGTTTCCTGTAATTTTCCATTCCCCTGAAAACTTCTAACTGCAGTTTCAATCAATTTCAATCTGTTTCACTTATATCAGTTAATCTGGACAAATTCAGTTATGCAAAGTTGCACACATTTCAAAGAGGATTCTAACAAAATCAGTTCTGTTAATGGAATATTTTTTTTAAATTCATGAATACTAAATCCTGAATCCTTGAATACTAAATAATGAAAGATTAAATCCTATGTTGAATCAAAGTATTTAATTCATCTTTATATGATTGTTCTTTGGTAGAATAGAATATTTTATATTTTTTTAAATTGACTCACATAACCTCTTTTTTGAAAGTGTAGATTTAAGTGATATTTTAAAAGAAAAAGAAAAAAAAATTTAATTTTAGTAATATTTTATTTATGAATCATTTCTGCATATTTGATTCTATTGTTTCAATAATTAAAATTTTTTAAATTTAATTTATTTATTTTAACGGAGAGCTATTCAATGGATATTTTATCACATTTTGCTATCGATTATCTTTTCTAACTATAGAAGAAACTTACTTTAGCTTTGTTAAAGTTTATTTTCTTTCTTTCTTGATTTTTACATACATCTTTGTTTCACGTATTAAATATTGTTTGCAGTGTTAAATCAAGTTTAAACTATTTTCATTCTATTACTTAGAAATTTAATATATCGTTATACAGAGTTGATCTTTAATGATATCTGACAGATCTTTTGTAATGCAAGACTTAATTTTGAATGTTTTTTTTATTATGACTTTTTTATTATGACTTTTATTATGACACTTTTTTTTTTTAATTTTAAAACAAAAATGGTAGCATATATAGTAAAAGTAACGTAATAAAAGAAGTAGTGAGTAACATTAAAAAAAATAATAATAAAAAAATAAAAAAATTTAAAAAAAAAAGGCATATAGCATTAGTAACATTTACAGAAAAAAAAAAAAATATTCGTCACATTTTAGCAATTTGAACATTGAAAAATTTTGTCTGGTTACAATACAAAATATATGTTGAAGTTTCATGCATATATTTTTTAATTTCGTAAGCTGCATGCAGAACACATTTAAAATAAAAAATAGAAATTATTTTTTAAGTAAAATAAATTATTAAATTGCACGGGAATATGTCACGATTACTTTTTTTCGCCCATCAAATGTTGATCTAAACTCTCTCTTAATATTGACATTGCCCTTCTGCTACCAACACCTTATACTTTGCATTGTACAACAATTTCCCACGACCCTGCTACTGTTTATTTTACTACCAGGCCCAATATACTACAGCCTTCTGTATATGCTCTCCCCCTGCACTGAAACCTCACTAGTATTGATACCAGGGGAGGCATGCTGGGCTTTTGAAACCTTATCTACCGTATAATTCTCAAACAAGTGGCTTCGAGACGAGGCACACAAGGGCAGAGGAGCAGGGATGGTGAGAAAAAAAGATATATACACACTCTCGACAGTGTGCTGTACGCAGAAATGAAAAACGCCGGTTTTGTTTAAAGAGCAGGGAAGGTAGGGAGAAAAAAAAAATCACAAAGCAGATGAGAGGGCCTTTCCCATTTCATCTTAACACTCCACTTCTTTCACATGGTGAAATAGAATTTTTGGATGGAGGGAGGGACAGGCGTATGGTTAGGATATTGCCCTATTGTTGGAAATTGAACTGCTGGTGTAATTAATGTTTGAAGTAATGGAGCGCTCACATATTGGCAGGACTATCCAGAATGTAGGTTATGACTGGGAACGGTGTATTAAAATGGTTTTGATCTCCATGTTCAGATCATGAACAAAAATTGTATTTGATATTAAGCTTTACGTTATTGGCAGCATGTTTAATCTTTGCGCTTTTTCTGCATTGTAGTAAAAATAAGATACATAAAGCAAATAATTTAATGTTGAATGATTAAAAATGTATTGATTGTATTAAAGAAGATTTAGAAATTTGATACTTCAAAAAAATTGACTTTTATTAGGAAATAAAAAATTAAAAAAAACTTATTTACTACTATTTCTTCCTTGGCGCAACAGGCCACAGGAAATGTTTTCTTTTTAGCCCTACGCTAATACAGTCATATTAGACACGGAACTGCTGTTTAAAGTGGATTCCGAACCACTGCAAACGTCATGGCTCTGTAGGGATTCGAACCTGAAATCTGTCACACTGAGTGCCAGGCGAATTATCAACATTTTAAAATTTATTGTTTATTAATAATAAACTTAAAACATTGTCATTGTTTATTAATAATAAACTTTAAAATATTGTCATTGTTAATAATAAAATAAATGCTTTTTCTTATTGTTGATTCTTGTAATAGAAATTGCTAAGTTTACGAAGTTGATCTCCGATACATTGAATATTTGGATTGCTAAATGTAAATTCTATCAAGTTTTCAGAAGTGTTTTTAGACTTTAGATTAAATTACTTTTTAGAACATACTTCAACTGAGTTGTCAATTGATTTCTTAATTCCTTTTTTCATATTTAAAACTACTAAAGCTTATAATTTCATAAATATATACCGATTTGGTATTTTTTCTCCCCAAAATTAATGCATATACTATGTTATTTTTTATTCGATGAGTTTCAACTTTTTCAGTGTTATTAAAAAAACTTCTATAAACATATTTGAATTCCTTTTGTCTAGTTCAAAAAAAAATTACCATTTAGATTATTTACCATAATATTTTTATTTTTATACATGTTTTTTGATTAGATTGAGTATATATGGGTGAGGGCTCATATAATATATGCAACCCGATTTGATGATATACTTGTGAAAAATGCTCAAAAGGAATGAAAAAAATTAACATCCTTCTATATCAGTATCATGTTGTGTACGTTTTCATGTACTACGTATTCCAAAATTCTTGACTCCTTCTGATACTCATTCCATTATCTAAAAGGTTCATGAACAATGTTTCTGCCGTTCAGGCCACTTTCGCACTCATGTAAACTCATCTTCTGCGACCTCCCACCCCTCTTGTAGAGAATTGCATTCCACATGACTACCTAGAATCTTTCTATTCTTTTACAAGGGAATCCTAAATGGAAAAGTGCAATGGACCGAAGTTCTACAGGGGACGGGGATTTTTTTTTATATTTTTTTATTGTCTTTGGAGAGTGGAGCCGTGGTATGTGATGCCCCTTATGTGATTTGGGGTCGCGGTGTGTCACCACGGGCGATAAATGAGGGGGTGGAGTTAGATTCTAGGAATGGAATAAGGTGATTCTGGCTAATGGAACCAAATACATGTATTTTAGAAAGTTTTCCAATGGAACACATGTTGGAAAGATCCTGTTTTCATGCATTTGTAAACAAATAAATCGACAAATCATGCTTTATTAAACTCCCTAGTTTTAATTTCTTTCGTGATTTTGATTTATTTAAATCTAACTATTAAAACAGGTGTTTAAAATTTTTTAATTATTGATGTAAGAAAGTATAAAATATTTTATACATTATATAATGTATAAAGTATTTTAATTAACGAACTTTCGTCTTGTCTTTTTTTTTTAATAAACCAGAACTTTAAAAAGTACCAGATGACTACCATGTTAAAAAATAGAGCAGCTTACTTTAATATTCTAATTTCTTTGAAAATCTTAGTGGAAAATATACGTCTTTTCATTTTTTTCTAATTTTAATTTTTTGGGAATATTTTAACAATTCTTGGGGATCCATTTTGCTCATTCTTATATTCTCTTTCAACTTCTCCCTCTTATTTTTTGTGTATGATTGAGTTTTAAATACCATACCTAAGCGCATTGAAGATTTCAATTTTATTTTAATCAAAGAACATTTATCCTGTTACGAGTATAAACATTTTCTAATATATTTTTAGGTGATAAATGTTTACTTTTTAAGAAAATAATTTTTAAATCAGCATTTGATGTACTTTTTAATTGCTGAGATTGATTGATTGCAAATATTTAATATTTGGATTATTATTACACTTTAAATTATCTAATGAGTGTTCCTTACTTTAATAACTACATATTTCCTAAATAAATTGTATTTATTTTATACCACGATTGGTAATGAAATAGTATAAGTTTTATAAATGCTTCTTGTTTATTAAAAGTAATAAAATACATAAATGAACTTTAGTGTAAAATAATAAATCTTTACGTAAACTAAAAATTTTAAACTGGACTATTGAATTACACGTCCAAGATATCGTATTACATTACGAAATTATCATATTACATCACATGCAAGATATCTTTTATCGTATTACTATATTATGCATACGTATATGATTCTACTTCTATTGAATATTCACAACTGTATATATAGTATTCACAAATTGAAATTGAATTTGAAATGTATTAAAATTGAAATTGAATTCCAATTGAATATTGAAATGCACATGTAAAAGCTCATATTGCATTGTACCATACATTATGTATATGGTGCTACTTCTATTGCATATTCAATATTCTATGTGATCAATTAATAACATGTTTTTAAAATAAAAAAAAAAAAAATGAAATATCCAATTTAATTTTCTTCTGGTGAAGTTATATTTAATATTTGACAAATACTTTTTGTTGCTAAAAAGTCTGTATAGTATGCAGTCATTTTTGGTGGGTTTAAATCTTCTTTATAAGAGTTAATTATACTCTTCCAGTCAAAGTTCATTACTTTTCTCTCAAAGTACGGAAAAATTGCCAACTTTCAACCAAGCATTCAATTTGAGGAGAATACGATTTTTTTTTCAGCCAGTCGATAATCGAAAGCATCAGGTTTCACTTTAACGCTTAAACTCTTTTCTTCTCTTTCTTTTTTTCTCTCCCACATAATCATACTTTGAGCCCCCATCCAACATAAAACTGCTCGAGACAACAATTTTCTCTGTAAATTACAAGAGCATCCTTTTCGCTTCGTTTAGCCCGATCATTTAAGGGAACATTTCGTATTGCGAACTCTTAACCACCCTCTCGTGCTTCTTTAAAAGGATTAAAAATAATTCCTCGAATGTTCTTCACTCCAGTAACTTTTCCAACTTTTGCCCGAAATTGAAACTCAACTGCTATTACCGAGCCACACACACTATTATGCGCTATCTCATTTTAGCCCCTTTACTACAGTTAAGTTTATCTTGGAAACTATTCCACTTTTTCAGTGCTTTTTCTTGCACTGCAATCTGGTAAGGATATAAAGGCAAGGAAATGCTGGAACTTAATGGACTAAGTTTAACAAAAAAAGAAAAAAAAAAAAGAAATCATAAATATACTTTGGCTATCATTTTCTATGGAAGAATGGCGAGATTCCCTAATAATAAAAGCGTGGATTTTTAAATAGTTTTCTTTCCAATTGCGTTTTGATTATACTGGGAACTAATATTTCGTATCAAGGAAAAATTATGTTCTTGTTTTTGACCATATAATGTACCTCATTTAATCAATATTGTTGTTTGGCAATCTCGCAAAAAAATTTATTTTTATAGTTATATGAAATCATTACTCGATTAATTTTAATATAATATGTATAATTCTATATAATATGTATGTTTTCAATGCAATCCTATGACAACGAACAAGGGGAAGACCGAAAAAGAAATGGGACGACTATTTAGACTCTGATTTTAATGTTAAGATCAAAAACTGGAGGTCCACGGCCAAGAGGATAACAGCCTGCTGGATCTTTTAAAGGAGGCCAAGGCCCACAACAGGCTGTCGAGCCAGTTAAGAATGAATATATCATTCTTGTACATGTGTTTTGTCACTGAATTCTTCCTAAACGGCTAAACAGATTTTGATTAAATTTACCATTCAAACGAAATATCCATGAAAATTAGTATGCGCATATATTAAAACATGGAGAATACATCCGTGATATGTAATTTTCTACAATGCAATCTTTTTTGGGGCAGGATGACGGTCTGCTAGTATAATATAACATTCAAAAGTTATGTATTAAAAATTTGATTTAATTTTTTGAATTTGTGCATCTGTTTTCAAAGTATTTTTATGTTCTTAATGTAAAATTAAATGAAAATAAATTTGTTATAGTTCTAATCATTATTTCTTTTCTTTGCAGGTAAATTTCCTTTTTGAAAATTATACATGATTTGGTATGTATATTTTTTTTAACACAAAGAATGCAATCGCAATATTATATTCCTTACAATTTTTATTCCTTAGGAAAAGTAAATTATAAACGCTGCTAATATAAAGGGTCTTGGAAATTATTCAATATCTGTTATTTGAAAATGCACATTTCGAAACACTGCCTTTTTATGAATGCTGAAAATAAAAGTACATATAATTTTTTAAGCCTTTGCTATTTCTAAAATCAAATAGATTTTCAAATCAGATTCAGAAAATCAATACAATTTCAACTCTTAAAAGACATCGTATTTTGATAATTGATGAAAAAATTTTACTCGGTTTTATATTGTTACTTTTAAAAAATTTAGATACATTTACTTTATATATCTTTCTACTATTGCATCCATATATTAAATTTCTTTCAATTTAATGTGGATAAATAAAATATTTTCTTTCTTTTAGAAAATATAAATAGAGAAGGTAACGATTTTGTTTTATTTATGAACGTTAATAAAAATATTTTATAGCCCATTGCCCTATTTTAAGAACATGAAGGGTTTTTGTATGGCTTGTCTGATGCACTTTGGTAGTTTATTTCTCCCTAAAACAATATTTTGTTATTCAAAGTATCCCACCTTAGAAGAATCAAATTTTATCTAGTGATTCTTAAAGAGAAATGAAGAAAGTTTCCGAATATACATCATAATTACTACTTACCGGTATGAAATTTAATCCATAACTTAAATTACTTCAGTATCTTGAACTATATTTTACTATTAAATAAATTATTTCTTAACACCATATTTTTTTTTTTGTTCTAAATAAAATATGCATAAAATGTGAGTTTTAATAATACAGTTTGTAAAAATTCCTTTGCCTTATTTATTTTGAATTCTCGGTAATAATTTAGGTTTAAAGTTTTCAAAAGTGAAAAGTTTTTTTTCAGTGTGTAAAGTCTCATTTTTTTAATTATATGTATTAGTGTCGACGAAATTTAAAATATATACCTTAAAATTCGATTTGACTCTATATGTAACCAAAGATCAAATTGGTGATATTTAACTAAATTCATTAAGCTGAAACGACTAATCATTTCCATGAAGTTTAAATAAAAACTGTCTCTAAACAGTGTGCATTTGAAAATTTGGTAATTTATCTTTCATTAATAAGCATTTAAAATAGTTCATTGATGTCTAAGTTTTTTAATCTTTTCATTCAATTGAAGGGCATTGAAGCTGAAGCATTCTTTCCATTTCTCACTTCCTGTGACTGTAATTGCGTTGCCACGTTCCTATTGAAGTATTCCAAAGGCGTTTCCGAATTAAATTGTAGGCGTTATTGCTTTGAGAAAGTTTTCCCCCCAAAGAGAATCCTTTGGAGTCTACCCAAGCTTTAAAATTCCTCTCCGCCTCGCTCTAGGGAGGGCTGTAGTTAGAAAAGAAATGAATGAAAATGAATTGCGTGGTTTCAAAACAGAGAATCAGAAAACTGATTCGAAAACTGAGTTGAAAGAATGAACTTAGTGGTGAAAGACCAATGTTAACGAGCTTTGTTTTGTAAAGCTGGAAAAGGATTTCTTTTAATTCTTTGTTCAGACTAATAGTAGAAAAACAGACGCCCAATTATTTCATCGACTTCGTAAGGTTTCATATTTTTTTAGATGTTGGTTTGATATATGTTACGGAATTCTTACAAATACCGCGGTGTTGGTGAACAAGCATTATAAAAGCTTGATTAAAATCTTTTTTGTTTTAACAGTTCCATCACATTTAATTTGTCAAAATATTATCTTGCCTGAAATAAAACATAGAATTGTCTTCCAATAAGGCCTTTTTGAGTTAAGAAATCTGTTTAAATTTACAGTTCATAAGCAGGAAAACTAAATTTTTGTTATATAAAACCCTCATTAGACCTATTTTGGTCTATGGTTCTGAAATTTGGACTTTGGCAAGATCTGATGAGGCCCTTTTGGATATATTTGAGAGGAAGATTTTAAGAGCTATTCTTGGAGGTGTTAAGGAAAGTGATTGTTGGAGAAGACGGTACAATGCAGAAATTTATAAATGCTATAAAGACCCAGATATTATAAAAATTATTAAGATCAATAGATTAAACTGGGCTGCTTATGTATTTAGAATGAGTGATTTAAACCCTGTAAAAAAGGCTCGTTTTAGACAAAGCTACAGGGATAAAGAGGAAGAGGACGACCCAAGTTGCGATGGATAGACGCAGTTGAAAAGGATTTTGCTGTGTTGGAGGTTAAGAATTGGAACACCATTGTCATCCAAAGGAATGCATGGAAACAACTTCAAAGGAAAGCCTTGGTCCACTCTGGGTTGTCATGTTATTGATGATGATCGCATTTAATTAATATTTTTAAAATATAGTTCCATTAAAAAGTCAATTTCCTTAAATTTTATTTAACATTTTAATAGGATACTCTAAATCTGTTTACATTAATGCAAAAGCTTTCAAAATGTGTGTAAAAAATATCTCATCGTTATAATTATATGCATCAGTGTCTACTAAGTCTTAAAATGTATATCTTAACATTCGCTTTGACTATTAATGCATCCGTGATCAAATTGTTGAAAGTCAACTGAGTGCATTAAGCTAAAACGACTAATCTATTTCTGTGAAAGATACTGCAATACAGTAATTGCTTTATTCATAATTTAATAATGTCATGTATATATAGTTGAGTTCGCTCTTGGATATTCCTTTTGATTAGCAACGCACTAAGCTTTAATTAGTTTGACGGGATCTTCCATGAGTTATTAGTATAAGGTTCTGCAAAATATTCTGAACCAGTGCTGCAAGAACTACCATACCTGGACGTTGACGAAAACAAACGAGGCCGCCACCTTCCTGGTGTGCTATAGAACAAAATGTGGGGAATGTGTCCCTCAGGGCCCTGCAACCGGGGCCCATCCTGTTAGCGTAATGAAGGGGACAGATTGCAATTTAGATAAGCATCAAAAAGCAGGAGAGTCCTCTCACTATTTCATTAGAGACTTCAGCCCTTTCGGTGTACGCTCAACTCCCAGAATGAATTTTCCTTAGTTCTGGCAAGCAAATACGGTTTTCTTTATTTAACCTCCGGGTCTTACTCGCAAAAGTAAATCTCGCCAAAAATTGGCTTCATAATGTGTTGTGTCTGCAGTAGTGTTTGAGTCGATGACAGCATGGGAACTCGAGTATGAAATAGAAAAGGTGTAATTCAATTGACATGTAATTTTTTTTTACCTTGTGGCTAAATTGAATTTTTAAATTAAACTCTTAAAGAGTTTTAAGTTTTATCTTATTACGTTATATTGTCGAAAACCTAAGTAGCGTTTGATCAAATCAATAAGTCAACCAGATAATATTAAAAACAATGGAGGTTAAATATTTTTAAAAAATTACTTTTAATTAGTGACTTTAAACTAGATTATTTAAATTTATTATTATAAATTTAAATGTATGAACCGTCATTGCCTTAAAGATGTCTTACAGTTAAAAAAAAAAAAAATGTGTATTTTTGATTTTTTTTTTTTTTATAATTATAAACTTTTTTTTTTTTTTTTTTATAATTATAAACTAGTTTCGTTGTTTTTGGTTTATTTACGATAAATAAAACAATTAATTTAAACAAATTAGATTAACTAAACAAATATGATTTAAATGAAATTCGTTTTATAAGATCTGATGGATACAAAAATGCAGAATCTAAATTTTTAAAATGTAATTATACATTTGCCACAATACAAACATATAGTAATTATACAATTGCCATAATGCACATGCGTATAATTATACAATTGCCATAATGCACATGCGTATAATTATACAATTGCCATAATGCACATGCGTATAATTATACAATTGCCATAATGCACATGCATATAATAATTATACAATTGCCGCAATTAATAATTATACAATTGCCATAATGCACATGCATATAATAATTATACAATTGCCGCAATGCACATGCATATAATAATTATACAATTGCCGCAATATAATTATACAATTGCCGCAATGCACATGCATACAATAATTATACAATTGCCATAATACATACATTACGAATATAATTACATTACTAATTGCCTTTGAAAATAAACTGGCCTGTTAAGAATAATATTAATGTAATAATAATTAATTATATTTTTAATGTAAATATATATATTTTTGTTTCATAGATAATAGTTGGAAAATTCTATTAAGAAAAAAAAATTGAAATACTTGAATAAGTATTTAAACAGACAAAAATTTGTTTCATATTTAAATTTTAAAAAGTATAAAATTCTGGTTGTAATTTTAAATCGGAAACAAACAACTGTTATTAATGAGGAAATGTTACTTGAACCTATAGTAGAAATATTACTTACACCAAATAACACATGTCAGAGAATATAATTGATGACTTCGGCATGGCGATTGTATATAAAAGCATTATGGCACATTTAAAATAAAATAAACTTCAGAAGCTTCTCTTTTGTTGATCAATCATCGAAAACGAAACTTGCTCAACTCAACAGACACGACATATTATCGCAGACCGATCAAGGGATCGTTGGGCACCCCCCAATTCCCATAGCAGAACTCCCTCTTACTACAAACACCCCACCACCACGTTTTAATTTTCCCCACGATCGTTGAAAGGCCTAATATATATCAACTCCGGGCTTTTTAATTTTTGGTCTCATGTCATCAATTTTATTCTTTTTTCTTTTACAACCTTGTTCTCGATCAGCCGCGTAGCTTTTAATGTGATTGGCCCAGGGACCGTCGAAGATCCTGTTGGGATGGATACTCTGGGCATTTGTCACGTGTGAGGGGTGGAACCGGCAATGTTGAAGTCGGGGAGGGTCATGTGTTAGGTTTAATTTATCGAAAAGAGATTTCTTTTTGGTAAAGGGTACTACAGGATGCTGCTGTGCAGCATGTGGGAAGTAGGCCCAAGATTCAATTTTGAAATGTTAGGGGAAATTGTATCCCTCTCTTTTTTTTTTTTTTTCTTTTTTGATACTAAAAGAAAATTCCTTTATTTTTCTCCTGGATGTTTTTTGTTTCGGCTGAGTAATCACTTTTTATTTTATTTTTTTTTTTATTTCTGTGTTTGGCTTTGAGGGATATATTAAAATCCGATACCATCAAGTCCGAAATTGCTCGAAAATAGGAGAAAATGCTTGTTTTTTAAAAACTTAATTTGGCCTTGCACTTAAGCCTTTTTTTTTTTTTTTTTTTTTATCATTTATTTAGAGGAAATATGTGTTGAAAATATATAATTTTTGAAACCAGAAAAGGGGAAAGGTGCAAAAATAAAACTTTTTATTTGGGTTATTTAAAACAGATAAACTTATTTACCTTGAAATTTTTCATCTTCAAATGCTGTAATGCAACTTCTTTTCAAAATAATTCTGGAACGCGTTATGATTATTTTAAATAAGTTTAAAAACAAATTAATCCTTTAAAAAAGATTTCTCATAAATAAATGCAAAAATAATATGAATGTCGATTTCGGTGTGCTTTCATCTAACAAACAACTCGATCCTCTTAGTTAATGGCCAACTGAGAAAATTGGTCTTTGGTACCACAGAGTTTCAGATTCAAATCCTGGCAGTGGCATGGATGTTTATGAGTGGTTCTGAATCCACGTTAAACTGTAGGTACCAGTCTAATTAGCGTAAAAACTGTGCATAAAATGATCGTAGAGCGACTAACCAAACCAAACCAAATCTCAGTTAATTATATGTACATTAATCTAACTTTTCCTCTACTGAAGCACACACAAATATAAAACTTACACTAAAATAAAGTCAGACATTTTCAGATTGTTATTCTGTGCATTTTTCCGTTGCGATTTCAAATATTTCATTAAAAGAAAAATTTTTTTTTTCAAATTATATTATTAAAAAAACGTATGGCTTCGAATCTCTTGTAGTTCAAATTTTCTTATTCAATTTTTGCTTCATCTAGCATTAAACCAAGTCCAAAAAATTTACATAAAACGCACCATTAAAATCATTCAATTAAGCCGTCTATTCAATAACACCACCAACCTTCCCCCTTTTCGTGATCTTATTTCTCAAAAAAAAAAAAAAAAAAAAAACTTTTTTTTTCTCCTCTCTTATAGCCTAATGAATCTTCCCGCTGGAAGACGCAGAACCCAGTGGGCGGTTGAAAGAGTTGTAAAGCCTTGCCCCTTTCCGGCCTCAAGTCGGTCCCCTGGGGATAGTTAGGGCCCACCAACTGGCGCCCGTTGCGCAATTTATAACTCTGGCCCAGAAGGGGGCCCATTTCCAGTCGCAAAGTTTAAGGTCTTCATCCTCTCCTTTCAATCCATTTTTCTTTATTTAAAATCTCTGCTCTTAATTTATTCTGCAGCAAAGAGTTTGAGGTTGTTCCAACATTCCTTTTCGGTGAGCCGATGAACTTAGACTTAAATCTTAATTAGGACTTAATCATGACTCATCTTAGAATGATTTTAATTTGAATATATATTTCCAGGTTAATTAAATTTATTTTGATTACATTATTCTAGAAATTCTTTATTTTAATGTGATGTATCGAAAAGATATTAAAAGTATTTACCCATTTCTCATTAGTTTAATGGAATAAATTTTCTATTGATTTTAAAATATATTTGTAGTTATTTTTCATACATATAATTTTTCTCTTTGTGCAAATGTGCATATTTTGGCACCATGTTTTGTATCTAGATACCATTTTTTTGGGGGGGAGGGAAGGGGATAATTTTTAATTCAAACTTGTACAATGTTATTGCGTGCATGTATGTGTAATGTATTTTAATTTCATGTGCAAAATTTATTGAACTATTGTTTTTAATAAATTCGTCACTTAGAGTTAATGATTGAATTAATCAATAATAATTTTTTGCATGTTACATGTATGCATAGTTACCTTTTTAAATTTTTCTTACATACTTTTGTCTATACTGGAACTTACTTTTGTCTATACTGTCTAGATAGAATCATACTATTTTTTATTACTTTGCGTTTTTAATATTGGTTCAGTTGAATATAACTTTGGCATTTGACTTCTATTGGTTTTTCATATATTATGAAGTACATAAATAGAAAAAGAAAAAGATGTATTGCTTTGAAATAAATATCGCTATTGTTTTTTGAAGTAAAATAAATTTATTTTTAAATAATGGCGAAAACAATTAGCTGTATTTAATAGTTTACGTCGAAAATTGGTCATATTTAATTTGCTTCACGTGTTGGCCGTTCGACATTTTGCTTATCTTACTTACATTTACTTAATCTCTGTCCGCTAATATCAATGGTAACAATGATACGGAAGCGCTTTAGGAATGTTAAAGAAGATTACAATCAAGTTTCCTTTGAGAGGCGTTTGAATTCTACATTCTCTTCATGATCGTACATTCATTCCAGAGATAAAACGTTTTAGTGTCTTGATGACAATTGAAGAGCATTCTTTTATATAATGACAAGAAAAAGACATATTAGGCCACCTTTATCGTTACAATAAAACATTAAACGTTGATAACTACTGTCCTAATCCTACATCCGCTTGAGTAGGTTAATGATGTGTATAGACTTCTGTCCTCAGAATATTTAAATAATATTACATAGTTTTGTATAGTTGTCGCATCTGTCAATTACTATGCTCTTATGCACTTTGTTTTATATGGATGAATCGTTATAGGATGATTTAATGAACTACACAAATAATGAAATCGGCAATTCTGAGCATTTTCTGAAAATATTTTGTAAGATTGGATTTGTGATGTATTAATAATAATTTCAAAAAGCATTATTTTGTTTTTTATTCTTTAGTATAATTTTACCTTTTAAAATGTCCACCCCTGTAATTATTAATTTTCTTTACATAACCGGATGCTCCACATATTTCTTTTCAGTGATGTTTTCTCTTTATTATTCAATTGTAATTTTTACGTCAATTAATGATTATGAATGATTCAGATTCTGGTTTAACACTTTTTTTGCATGTTTCCTAAGTATACATGCAGTTTAGAATGCTTTTGTTATGTTTATTTGATTTTGCTTATATTAGGTTTTAAAACTGGTAAATTAAATTGACTGAAAATAACAATCATTATATTTATTATATAATCATGTATTTTATGGAAATTTTTTTAATAAAGAATATCGTTCAGAGTTCAAGATTATTCGAAAATGAATGGTGGAATAAAACATGCTTTTTTAAAAAAAATTAATCGGCTCGGCCGATATACAGTTTATTCATAAAATTTTGCATAATAGCAATTTTAAACAAAGAAAAAGTATCAATAAATCACATTCAAGCATCAATTGTCGTTTAAAACTGAAAAAGAAAACATAATAATAAACTAATAGATTAATAATAGTAAACTATAAAATTCCAAACAATTTGATAAAAAAAAAAAAAAAAAAAAAAAAAAAAAAAACATGTAAAAGGAATTTAATAAAAAGTAAACACACGTGAAAGAAATTTAATAATAAAAAAAAAAAAAAAACCACGTGAAGGAAATTTAATAAAATAACCCAATAAGAAACGTTGAAAGTGGTCTAGGACATCGCTGACCCACTCTCCGTAAAACACCCACATATATTTTATGACTAATAAACTACTTTTAATTATTAATAACATAATAAGCAATAAAATATCTCCACTATTAGTGTTTAACATCGTAAGTATTCCTCATAATACGGTTTGGATAAACCTTTTAAATCTTTAACCCAATTTTTTGTGCAGCTTTCTCAACAAAGGGATTACTGTAAGAGGAGATCAAGAACATGCGTAAACTTCACTTTGCATTTCCTCCCTTATTTACACTTGTTGTGATTACAAAAAGGGGGGGGGAGAAAGACCGTGAAGGGCTATGATTCTTTTGAGATTATAACTTTGAAATTATTCCGCCTGCTTAAGAACTTCTCGAGGGAGTCCTTTCGCGCGTCTCCGACACTTTCTCTGCTCATCCCTCAAGCTGTCCCTTTCAAAAGATGCCGACCTCTCTCGCGTTTTCTCTCTCTCTCATCCTTTTCAAAGGGGCGATGGCACCTCAAACAATTTTGGAGGGGGTGGAAGTGAAAAAAAACTGTTCCTGGTAAACTGTGAGTGCGTTTATACGGAAACTTTGTTAAAGCGCTTCAAGGAGGAAAGACGACTCTTCAAGACCTCTTCTGCTTACACGATTATGCGTCTGAATGTACTGTTGATGCGAAAGGCTTTTGTGTACGTAGTATTTTTGTTAGAGGAGGATGGATTGTATTAAAAAATTCAAGGAACGAGCGTTTTCTCATGCTTTTTTCCTATTTTAAAAAGGAAAATGGTTGGAAATTTTTCTGCGTTTAAATATGCTGCATATGTAATACATTTGGGAAAAAGTTTTTTAACTTTAGCGCATAAAAGAGGCTTTTATGTGATAAATGTTTTATTTTTCTTAAGACTTTGTTAAATGTATGTTCTTGAATTTTCTTATCTCAAGAACTATATTAATTTTTATCAAGAAAAAAATTTACGTGATGCAAATTCCAATAATATTTGCATTAAGATTATAGGAATAATGACGTTATAGTTTTTTTAAAATTCAAAAGCTAGAAATATATTCCTGTCCCTTAAATTTTAGGCAAATGTTGGCCAATTGACTAGCGCTGTGCCCTTTGGTACAACAAGCTCAGGGTCGAATCCTGGTGGTGACATGGATGTTTGTGTGTAGTTCAGAATCCACGTTAAACTGTAGATCCCGGTCTATTTAGTCTAAAGTGTGCGAAATATGACCGTAGAGCGACAAACCAAACCTAAATTTTATAATAGGAACTAATATTATTATTTTGTTATATTATTTTGTTTCCTGTATACTTAAACTTGACTATTGATTTGTCTTTATTGCCTGATGAGCTACAAGAGAGAAAAATTAGGAATTAGAAATTTTCTGTTTTAAAATTCAGTATAAAAATAAAATTATGAATAATCGGTGTGTGATATACTAGATAATCACTTATTTAAAAGAAATTTTGATTATAGATGATTAAAAGTATACAAATGTTGAATTTAAATTATTGATAGGTTAAGTGAAATGGAAGAAAGATCTTTTTAGATTTAAAAAAAAAAAAAAAAAAAAACATCTATAAACGCGCCTGATATAAATAATGACAATTTTGAGGAGTGGTATTTAATTTTTTTTTATTTTTTATTTTATACGTAGTTCAACATAAAAATTTGTGTTAAAGACCTCTCTAAAATTATGCGTTTTAAAAACGTTATTTTAAACAGACTTTCCTATTGAGATAATATCCCTTCAATTATATTGCCTTATGTCTTAAGTCAATGTCTAAGTTGTTTCTGAGTCTAAGTCACCAACAATGTCTTAAGTCGTTTAAGCAGTAAAATATGCAATGAAATATTTTCGTAATAACTTTAAAAGAGAATTGAATGAAATCTTACAAACATTTCTTAAAAATTCGTGGCCATCTTTTGTTACATGCTCCTATTCGCACTCACTTTGAAGGTGTAGAAGTCTTATCTTATCCTGTTTCACAACCTTTTATGGTTGCGGAATCGCCTCGTAAAACTGAGTAAACTTCTAGTTTGTCGTACAGTACTTTCGGTGAGATAGTGGTCCCCAGAAACTATTTTATCTCCTCGGTTGGACTTAAATCACAGGTAGACAGAACAGGGGGGTAGTTTTCTTCTTTTTTCGAACTGCATTGCCCTACAAAAAATGTTGTGTATTTGCTTCCGCCATGAAGTCATTCTAAATAGTTGCAGTCATATAAAGATATATCTGATAACAAACAAGTATTTACTGATAAAATTTCAGTTGATAATATAATATAAATTGCTATCGCCTTTCGTTTAACTGTATCGTTCCCCAATATTAGTTTAAATATTAACCAGTAATGTTTACACAAAGTGCGAGAGACGTTTATCAAGATATTTATGTATAATTATATAGTCAGATTAGTCGCTAAATATTTGTTTCAAGATATTCTCTTTAAATAATTTCATTGGTTGGCAGATATTTTGTCAAACGGATGGTTCTATCGTATTCTTTGTATACTTTGCCAGGTTTTATATGTATATAATTTCAGATGGCGACGTGTCTTGGTTGATATAACTCTATTTGTGTGTTTATTAGATGGTCACCAACAAAGCATGATAATATAAATTCCAATGAAGATATGATATACACGCCAGACTTGTCAAAACATATTTGATAACCTCGGCGCGTCATTTACATGAGTCTCTTCCGTTTAATTTAGATCTGCGTCTCGAAAGATATTTATAATAAACTTGCTCGTCTTTACTTTTCATTCAAATGTTTATTTTTGTCCGAACAGGTTCCTTAAAATGCCACAAAATTGTGAATATCTGGACAAAAAAAAATGCAGCCTCTCAACCACTTGAACACTTATATCTTTCTACCTTGCACTTGCGCCATGGATAAAAGTGGTCCGGGTTTCCTGTGTTTAAAAACTGTCCTGGAATCAATGAAGCTAAAATAACAGAATATTTGAAGCCTTACAAATAAATTACCTTATGAAGGATGATGACTATCAGGAAAGTTTGAATGGGGTTGAAAAAGCTGCATAGCTTTTTATACAAATGCTGTAACTGAATTTCTTGGCAATTGAAAAGCTGTTAACTATGGAGAAATAGTTTCAGAACTCTGTCAAAATTATAAAGCTCTGAAATGTCTGTAAAAATAAATTTTCCGTATTCACACTTCGCTCACAGCGCTGAAATTTTCAGGAGAATTCAGCGCTGTGAGCGACGAACACGGTGAGCGATTTCGCCAAGATATTTCAACAATAACGAACGTTAATAGGGAAACTGGAATTCAAATAGGCTTGCAGATTATTTCGGGACACTAAAGAGATGTTCCTCAAGAAAAATACAGTAGAAAATCGCTTGAAACTATATTTTCGTATCGATTAATACATGTAAGCAAATTAAATAAAACGAATCACTTTATAACTGTATGAACTTTTTAATTTCAAATTTAAAAAAAACATGATTCTTTGCGAAAAAAAGGGTACAAATTTGAAATCGGATCAAAATATTACATAACAAACAGCCAGGCTAATTAATTTAAGACATAAAGTGAAATGCCTTGGTGATTAAAGGTTTTCATAATTCCTTTCAATTATAGTATCGGGAAAACAAAATACTAGAAATTGAATTTATTTTTGTACAAATAGGTAAAGTAACTTCTTTCAAAATATTTCATTCATACGCTTTCTCTTGTTTTCTAGTTTCTTAAAAGAGAAATTAATAAAATTACAAATACGAAATCGTGAAATCGCAGTATGCCTTACTCTTCAATATATGAATTATAAAATAACCAATTCAAACATATAAATAACAAATTAATTGCTTAAAAATCCGGCAGAAGCTATCACCGGTGTTTTCCAGCAAGATATAATGCCTTATATCTGAAAATATATATTGCAGTACTTGAATAGGTACCTACATCAATGAATTCTGCACATAAATTTCAGTCCGATGCAATGACAAGATACACGAATTCTTCTGAACAAAGAAATCAATGTGACCAAGAATTATTTGTTGGTGGACTACAGGCCCTTGCACGACATGTACTCTACAGTTACCAATGTCGCGTGCACGTAGTTTCAGAATTTATTTCGTACAAGGAACAGTTCATCTTTTTTTAAAATCCCAATGTCAGGGTTCACCTCCCGAGGAGAAGTCAATTTGTCTTAAAGCCTCAACCTGTCATGGAAGACGGGTTCCCTGTCATTGCGTTATTTTAGCAATGACACAGAGTCTTCTGTCTGGAAGTATTTCCTTGTCATAACTCCCGAAGAACTGGAGACAGCAGCTTTCAGTTTGAAAAGAAATTCGTTCAACATTTTTTTACTTCATCTTGTCTGTTTTGTTTTAGACCTCCTTACCTCGTTGTTAATAATGGGTTGTTACGTTTTTTAAATGTTCTTACTTAACTATAATATTTGAACAGAATGTTTTTATGTAAAATTGTACAATTCTAATTTTCTAGAATATTAAATTTTAAAATACAATTACAGGGATAAGAAAATCAAACATTAAATTTTCTTCCTATAACAATAGGAAATATGATCACCTGTGTAAAAGAGCCCATTTCTCAATATTTGCATTAGTTTTACACGGTATTATTTATATCATCGTCTTCATCAATGGCGCAACAACCCCATGGTGGAGCCAAGACCGTCTGCCTAGAATGTATTATGTAGAATGCGATTCGATACATTTTCAAATGTCAACAGTACATTTAGCGACATTTATTTACTCATTAAGTTATTTAATATTTAATAATTTAACTCTTTTTCTTCATTGGCCGCAACTGCCCCATGGTGGGCCACTGCCATCTGACTACTGGCAGATTTCGAACCAGGTGATGTTTTCATTTTTACGGGGTAGGTTTATCAGCCCTACGCCCAATAGTCATATTAGACCTACGACGCGGTCTACCTTAAAGGGCCTTAAAAACCTGGTTTCTTCCGAACCACTACAAATATCCATGATACCGCAGTGATTCGAACTCTGTGGCACCGAGCGCTAGTTATTCGGCCATCAGGCCCCTGTTATTTATTTTTTGAGATAAATTTTAATGTTCCCACTTATTATTAATGCTTTGTTTATAAAATTTTGAAATTTAATTGAATTTAGGATTCTTCCTAAAATATTGCTACTTTTATTTTATTGTGTGGTAAATATTTTATCAGCTTGCTTTAAATTGTTTATAAAAAAATATGTTTATATTTTTTAATAAAATACCTTTTTTAAATGTATTTAATTAAAATAGTTGAATAACAAGAAATCTGTTATTATTCATGCCGTTACATATAAATTTTTAAAAATATTTGAAAAAAATTTTTCTTTTTTATTCTTTTTTTCCTTTATAAAGAAGCCGTATCATGGCTGTAAAAGTTATGTTCTGGCTCTAACAAAACATCTTAACTCTTGAAAGAACCAATCTGCCATATTCTCCTCCCCCTTGGAATTGATACGCAAAACGCAAACTCAACAACGCATCGCATTGTATGCCAGCTCTCCCACGGACGTTATCTGCTATACTTCACCACAGGTTGGATAAAGAGGAAAGCGTCAAGAGCGTTGAAAGGCTCTGGTCGTTGAGGGGAAATTGCTGCTGACATTTCCTTTTCGGCGAACACCCTGGGACGTTCATCTTGTGGCACCCCAACCAACAACATCCCGAGATAAGGTGCATGTTCCTCGTCCAGTCTGTCTCGAAGTGTGCCAGCTGTTGTGCAGCACCTTCTGCCGCGCAGTCCAGCTGTTATATTTTCCTCTCAACCCACCCACAGGGTGAAAGGGGTCAGGTGGAAAATTTTTGACTTCCTGTGGTGACGGAAAAAGTTAGAAATATGACGAAAATGTGAAATGTGATGGTTGCTGTTTCCGCAGCAGCTGTAATTGATTCGTCATAGGCTGGACTCGAATGAGTCTGAACTAATCTAATTATCAACAGTAAAATGTTCATACAGCAATAGTTTTCGTATGTAAAACAGATATTTTATATAAACTATTTCCTACAACAATAGGTTTGTTTCTAAAGCAGATGTTTACATAAATTATTTTATACAGTTTCGTAAAGCAGATTTTACATTTCATATAGCAGTAATTTTCGTTTCGTAAAGCAGATGTTTTTCGCATCCGTAGCAATTTTTAACGTGTTTCCTGTTTACTTATTAAAATTCCAAATTGTGCACCTGTCTGTTAGTGCCTGTTAGTTTTATTTTAAGTTTAATAAAAAACGTAAAATTTATAATCTATGAAAACACTATCTAAATAGTTGTAGCTAATATTTTTACCAATATCTGTACATTAGCGAAGAATTTTCTTCTCAAAACTATCACAATCGTAATCGTATTCACAATCATGAACCATATCCAAGATCGAATCTTGACTCATGATCGAATAGATTCTGAAATATTTTCATGATCAAATCAATGATTTGAATACATCAGCCACATGAAATCAAATTATGAATCATGATCAAATCATGCCACATGATCAATCCAAATTATGAATCATGATCAAATCATGCCACATGATCAATCCAAATTATGAATCATGATCAAATCATGCCACATAATCGAATATTCAATCATGCAATCAATCAAATTATGAATCACGATCGAATCACGACTCATGATCAATCCAAATTATGAATCACGATCGAATCACGACACATGATCAATCCAAATTATGAATCATGATCAATCCAAATTATGAATTATGATCAATCCAAATTATGACTCATGACTAGCATGATTCTATTGGACAACATTTTTCTGTTTAATTATTGAAAATCCAAATTGTGTACCTGTCTGTTAGTTTTTACTTGTAAATATTTAAAATTTTAATACGTTTTATTTCAAATTTAATATGAATCATAAAATTTAAAATCTATGCAAAAAACTATTGTAAGGACATTAATGGTTGGATATTAATATAAATAGTTGTAACTAATATTTTTACCAATATCTGTACATTAGTCAAGGTTTTCCTCTCAAAACTACGCGATTCACAATCGTGAACCTTTATGATCGAATTATGACCAATGATCATGACCAATCACAATGATTGATGAAGCTAATATGATTCTATTGGACAACATTTTTCCTGCTTATTTATTGAAATTCCAAATTGTGCACCTCTCTGTTAGTTTTAAAGTGCAAAGATTTAAAATTCTAATACATTTTATTTCAAATTGAATAAAAATCACAAAATTTAAAATCTACAAAAAATATTTTAATGACATTAATGGTTGAATATTAATATAAATAGTTGTACAGATACTGGCATAAAACTACATAAGCGAAGAATTTTCCTCGCAAAAAAGCAATTTATTCATTGTAATATTAAAACGCTCCGATTTTGGAAATTTATTAATTATAAAATAACTGGCGTCTTTGTCATTATAAAATATTAATTTCTTTTTTTTTTTAGTAAATTAACATTTTTTTTTTACTTTTAAAATTTCTGAAAATATAACTTACACATTTCAATTAATTTCATAAACCATTAAGGGTTCTTTTATTAAAAAAATTTAAATTCATAAAAAAATGCTTGTTTTATTTTGTACATTTCGTTGAAGACTTGTTTGATAAATTATTCAATTAAGACATTTAGACAAAACCCCCACATCATTCGCTTTTATGACAAATAGTTCATTTATCAAAAACATTTTTAATGTATTGCAGTTCTCGAATAACATGTTCTGCTATTTGAGAAATATAACAATATGACAAAGGTTAAAACTGCAGTCATCTAATAAAAGGAAATTCAATTTCTAAAGATGACACAAGCATCTCGAACATTTATATCTTTCAAACGAAAAATCAGGAGCTGAGGTCACGACCAGGCTATGAAACACGGGCCTCCCACCATTTGAAAATGAAGAGGTTAGTTAGAGGTTGAAAAAATAAACGAATTATTTCCCCTCCCGATTTACTTTATCTTCAAAATCATGTTCTTCACCACGTCTGAAGTTTAAAACCGGTTCAAAAAGGCAGCAGGTAGTTGAAAAAAATAATAGCAATTTCAATTGTTATCCTTACCGGATGCTCAATTTGATTTCAAAAATAGTTGTGCGAGACCAATTACTCTGTCTGTAGTTAATCAGATAGAATTCGTATATATCACTGTAAAAAAAAACCGGTTGTGGCTTGCATTATCTTAATTATAGACACCGAAGTAGCGTTGTCCCGTTACGGGGTTGATGTCCATCTAGATATAACTGTAATTAGTGGGAGTTTTTTTATACTATAGGTGAATAAACTAGGCTTAATTAATTTATTTCTGTGGTTCTTTTTTTATAGATATTTACAATCTGCGTCCTTCATGTTTGTATCTTATGCATTAATTAATTAAATTTATTTTTTTAAGTTTATTTCTAAGATGAAACATCTACTTTGTTTTATTCATTAATTTGGTAATTTAATTTCGCTTTTTTTTCTATTCATTATTCAACTAAATAAAAAGTTTGGAAGGAGGATAATTTGTATTTATAAGTTTCCTAGGCAGGAAGCAAAATTTTAATATATATATTAGATTTCTGCATTTGATTCAAATGCAATCTAGAAAATTTAAGTTTTACATATATTATTGACTATATATTTTTAACTTCATGAAAAAATACTAATACGTATTGTTTCTGCTTTGTTATAAATAAAAGTATATTTAATAAAATTTCTTACTTATATTATTTCTTTTTAATATGTACTGTAAAGTTAGATTTTTTGATGAAAGTTAGTGTTTGATGAAACATTTTATTGATATTTCAACCATCAGGTAAAATGTGTTAACAAAAGGAAAAGAAATGCAACACTGTATTAAATATAGTTTTTAAATTTGAAAAAGAAACGGTGAAATTGAACAACAAAATTCTAGAAGTACATTGTTTTGTTTTAATATGCAATGAATTGCGTTTTGGAAAATGATTAAAAACAACAAAAGTCTCATTTTTGATAGTAAATTTTAAAAAAATGTCTGATATATATTTTTTATAGTGGAACTTCGTAAATCTATAAAATTAACTCTCGAACGGGAAAATAAAATAGCAATTTTTCCTGAAGGAAAAAGTGTGTAACATATATTGTATCTAGTTTTTTTGAGATTAAAATCTACCCGAGCTTATTCTGTTAAGCAATGCGATTGAGGCGAATTGCAAAGATCAAGGGGATCGTTTCCTCCCGTTCTTTTCTTTCAACGGCAGGATTAAGACAGACGTCCGAGAACGAAGCCACAAAAATCTTTGGAATAAATCCATCCGTCGAACGGATCTCCGGGAGATTTCCTTGTCGTTTGCTATTAACTGCCAAAGATCCCCGACGAAAGGTTCCAGCATCATCTTCTGCTTTTCTCTCTTTTTCTTATCCTTCCCCTTAGCTGTGTGCCCGGGTGTACCCCACCAAGATGGATCTGTCCGTCCGTAGGGACTACTTTGGGCTACAATTTCATTTGGGTGTTCTTTTTCCGTTCCTTGATGGAAGCTTTCTTCGTTTTTTCTTAAAAGGAAGAAGGAATCTTTTTTTTTTTTTTTTCTCTATCTCTCTAGAGGACGTTCTGTTAGGGGTGTCGTTCTTCATTTTATCTCTTTTCCAGGTGAGGGGTGGAAGGGCACAGAAAGAGTAGAGTTGTGCATTTCCGTTTAAAAATAGATCGGTTTGGAGATTGAGAACCCCTTGCGCAAGGGGCGAGAGAGATGGGATTGTGAAGCGAAAGGGGGTCGGGGGTGAGTCAAATGCACAGACCATGTTCGTGCCCGTTTAGATATCGTCAACAGAAAAAGAAAAGAGGAAACGGTAGCACTCTGGGAGAAAAAAGACGAATTTCGTTTCTGTATGCGGACAGTTTACTGCCTACGAGCCCCAGTAACGAAATTTAGTTTCTGCAGAAACACAATTTTAAAAGGAAATCTTGGGTATATAGAATCTACAGTTTCTCCTTTTATTTTGTCATCATTTAATACCACTTTTTTTTTTTTTTTCAAGTATTGAAACAGAATTTTCTACTGTTACTTATTGTATGTCGAAATTGAAATAAAGTGTTAAATTTAATTTGCATTTTATACGGTTTGCAATGAATAAATTTTCTTTAAAATATAAACAAAATTTGATCCTTTTTTCATTTCCTTCTATTAGCTCACACTCTCCCTATACATATCTTGTTCAAATTTTCAATCGTTAATAAAATACTTTTTATTCCTCCACTCAAGTTCAAATACATTTTTTTTGAACTTGTAGTGATTGACATTTGATGTTAATACAGTTTTTTCAAATACTAATTCATTAATTCAATTTAATTAAGTAATTTACATTTTTTTTAGATTTAAGTTGCATATATCTATCAATAGATGACTCCAGATAAACTTAAAAAAAAAGGAATGAAAATTATGTATAAAGGACTTTCTGCAATATAGTGAAAAAAAGTAGGAATTGATCTAAAAATTTCTTTTTATATTACTTTATATCAAATAAGAAATCAAATTAAAAAATTGAAAATTCTGCCCAAGCTAAGATAATATCAATTTAAAGCTCCGTGGAAATTAAATGTTAATTTAGAAGCTGAAGTGTTTTATGAGAAAAATTTAAACAGAGTAGGATTAAGTGATGCTCTTCTGTGATACGTTATGTTCATTCCAACTCGTTACTTCGCTCATATTTATTATGAGGCCTGAATGGCCGAGTGTCTACCGCTTTGGCGCTCAGTTCAACAGGTTTCGGATTCGAGTAGCGACGCTCAAATTATAAGCATTTAATTGGATCTAAAAATCTAGATTAAGAATTTTTGTAAATCCTTAATGAGATATTTTTAAGTGCTATTAAATGCACATGGATAAATAACTTGCACAGAACAGTAATAAAGCGAAAGAGAATGCCTCGTAATATTATGTTCATTTCCTGTTTAAAAGATTGTTTAAATTTTTTAGATTGTTAAACTAGTTAAGATTATTTAAGAACGTTCGTAGGATCGCAAAACAGGAAATTGCAAAAATGTTATTTTGAGATTTAATTCTTATTCTTTCGTCTTATTTCATTTAAACCAGTCTTTCACCTAAAAGAACAAAATTCATCTGTTTGGATTTCATTCTTCAATATTTTCTGTTGCCATTCATCAATGTATAAATAACAATTTTTGTGCCATTCTAGTTATTGATTTTATATAAAAATTAATAATTTTAGCTTAATACATATAATTATATTCATTTTAGTTATTTAAATATTAATATATAGTCTAAATCTATTTAACCCCTCGGAAATTTACAAAAATTATATATATGTTATCATTGGCGCAGCAGCCCCATGATGGACCAAGGCCGTCTACCTACTGGCAGATTACAAAACGTTTTACTTTTTACAGGGTAGGATTGTCAACTTTACGCTCAACAGCCATATTAGACCGGGACTTGGGGTTTAAAGTGGATTCCGAACCACTATAAACATCCATGGCACGCCGAAACTCGAACCCAAAACCTGTGGCACCGAGCACCAGAGCGTTATTCACTCGACCATCAGGCCCCATATATATATATTAAAAATAAAATAATTAAAAATAATAACAATAAAAATAAATAAAATAATAATAAATAAATAATAATTAATAAAAATAATAATAATAATAAAAAATAATAAAATAATAATAATAAAAAATAGTAATAATAATAATAAATAAAAATAAAAAAAGAACACGTAGCAGAATAAACAATTGGCAATTTCCTACTCAAAACTTCCAGACTTATTCTATTAATAACAAAACTTATTCTATTAATAAATATTAAACCTACTTTTGTCAATAACATTTTGCATTTACATTAAAGAGATAAATTATTGTAAGGAATTGAATAAAGTACTCCTGTAACGCAGCATTTCCCTCATAGCCACCAATTCATTTAACGAACCATTATCCAACTATCTTCCTCAGCTGCCGCGACATTTCATGTTATCGGGAGGCGAAATATCAGAAGTCTATCAAAACCAATATATCGGCCCTCGAGAATTTTTCAACCGAGCGTGAGATCTGGAGAAGGGCCGGTCTGTGTCCCCCTTTTTCGTAAACTATACGCGCCGAAGCCAATGATTTGGAACTCCATTGTTTTTCTTCGGGTTATTAAATTTTCCCGCCAAGCGGGCCCGGATTCGTTCTTTTTCCTTGTTGTGGGGCCCTTTGTTTTTGATTCGATGCGTGGAAGGGAAAGTGTCGCCGATTACCAATTTACAAGTTAAATTGTGTCTGACTGGATTTCTGTCTGCCGACATGGTGTGGGCGGTTTTTCATTGTTATTCACTGATGATGAAAGTGGATTGCAAAGCATTTTTTTTCACGCCGAGAGGTGGTGTAAAAGGACTGTTAGTGTGTTTATTTAATAGCGCGTTGATATGGAACGCGAGCTGCGATTGTTAAATGGATATTGTGATAAATTGCTTAAAAAAGTTTATTGCGTATTCCAATCAGAAAAAAATTTTTTTTTTTAAATATTTATTTTAATTTCTAATGTTTTTTGCATGAAGGATAGAATTTCATGTGCTGGTTAAAAATATTTACAAATTACTATTAAAGAAAAACTTTATCAAATTCGATGCAAATTTTATGGTTTTTATTTTAGTTTTCGTAACTTATCGGTATTCTTATAATCCTTTTATTATAAGTATAAAAGTCCTTTTTGCTTGCATCAAAAATAACATTTCTATTTTTTGTCCAAAAATTATAGTAACTATAATTAATATCACTTAATTCTCCTTCACTGGTGCAATGCAGCCTGATGGCCAAGTGGCTAGCGCTTTGGTCGTTGGTACCACAGGCTTCAGTTTCGAATCTTGGCGGTAGCATGGATGTTTGTTAGTGGTTCGGAATCCAAATTAAACTATAGGTCCCGGTCTAATTAGGCTAAACTGTATTAAAAAATGACCATAGAGCGGCGAACCAAATCTTCATTGGCGCAATAGCCCCATTAGCACATGGTGGGTGGGCCAAGGCCGTCTGCCAGTAGGCAGATTTTGAGACAGGTTTTTTTTTTTTACGGGGTAGGGTTGTCAACTCTACGGCCAATTCTCTACTGTCATATAGACGGAAAACTACAGTTTCAAGTGGATTCCGAACCCCTACAAACATTTATGACACAGCCGAAACTCGAACTGTAACCTATGACACCGAGCGCCAGAGTTCTAGTCATTCGGACATCAGGCCCCTTTAATAGTAATTAATATCAGTTAAGTAATACATAATGATTACAATAATTTATTATAATGTAAATTTTTTCTACATTTTGCAGTATTATGTAGAATTCTATATTTTAAAATATATTGAAAAATTGTTGAAAAGGTTATGAAATATTTTTGTTTTAACTGCTCACGCACTCGCTACTGAATGTCATGAGACAGGCGGATCATCAACGTGTTCCAATTGTCCAGTGATCCTTAGTAAAAAAAATAATAAAATGTTCGCTTAATAATTGGACGTGACCTGATCTGCGAGATTGTGGTGCTTGATGGTCACTGCAGGAACACCGGGTTATTATGATTCGACTGGAAGAATCATGTCCACACGAACCAAGAAATGTATTGTTTTATGGTTGTGTAACAGATCTCCCTATTTTATGTCGCCCAACAAGGACAAGCCAGGGTATGGATATCGGTCTAATTTTTTTTATCTATACAAAAAACGTGCAATAAAGGAAGTGGAAATGGAAGTATGCCGGGCGGTATATTATAAATCAGAGAATACTTTTCTTTTGTCTCATTCTTTTAGAACTGTGGTTGGTTCCTATTCTAAAACAAGGAGTTTTATGACCACTGAGATTGATCATGATATCCTGCGAATTTTATAGATTCTTAGATATTATAAATCAGTGAAGTAATTTAATTTTAGCTAAATTATATATTTTTTTTATGTGCGGAAGAAAATGTAATGCAGGAAGTTCAATTGTATTGATTTTTTTAACTTCTTACACGCATTTCCTTTCTTTGTCGTTTTATTTTGTACTGTTAGCATTACTTGATTGCTCAATTATATTTTATCTATTTCTTGGTTTTATGTTAAATATGCAAGATGATCCATTGAAACAATTATTTTTTTTTTAATTTCAAAAATATTCATTTTATCAAAGGAAATTCTGGTAACTTTTATCTTTTTTTTTTAAATAAAAATAATTTAATTCTTCACGTCCTATTCTGTAGAACGTGTATAGTAACATTATCAATATCAATCATGATTAGGGAAAAAGTTTACAAAATGTAATAAAATTAAAAATCGGCACAAAAATCATTCTAATATTGGATGAATTATGGATGGAGACAACATCGTTGTAGATGCTTTGCTAAAAACATTATAAAAGACGTGTTAATTTCATAGTTTTTTCAATAAATAGGAAACCATTTTTCAACATTTGCTTTTATTGAAATGACTACAAAAATTAATTGTAATTCTAATTTGCTACATATTTCCATTTTGATTTATGAGAAAATTATAACAATAACATGATAGTTGTTTAGATTGATTTCTTTGTATATATCACATTGAAACCATAATCACTTTCACATTATGTTATATAACTTTCATTGGCTGGTATTATTAAAGGCTATTGTACAGCATCCGTATAACTTATATATTTTAATTTCATAAATTGTTAAATTAAGTTTAATTAATTTTAAGTAATTGTTAAGTTTTATAAATTGTTATTTATATTTCCAATAAATATTGTTATAAATGTAAAGTATTTCAAACTAACTTGATTTAATTTTAAGCTTAATTCACTGCTCATTTGAGGATTACAAAAAAAAAATGCATTTTCACAAACCATTATTTTTATCATTTCTAAAAATTATTTACAATTGCACAATGAAGGATACAGGAAGACCTATTTTTTAAAATTATTATTTTAAATTGGCAAACAAACGATGTTGGATTTTTTTGCATCCTGGTCCTTTCAATGAATGGATGATAGCTGCAAATAGATATGTGTGAATTGTCCCATAACCACGGAACGCGTCTAGTTACAGTAGTACCAGAAGTCGACAACACTTGACCCCCCTTCCTCTAACCCCCAATTATTCATGTTGCTGCCAATGAAGGTACCTTCGTCATACGTTATGCATTAGCAAACGCGCGCGTTGGCCCGTAGCGCTCCTCTAAAAATAGTGCTTAACATTACTTTTGCAGTTTCCTTGGTAACCAAGCCTAACAGAATGTTTTCACCAGAAATGACAGTTAGCGAGATTTAGACACCGATTTTCAGGTCCCGCTAAGGGGTTGTCAGCCATGATGGATAATAATCATTCGTGTGAAGTAAAGGAACTAGTACATTAAAAACCGGCATTACACATCCGCGTAACGAAGTATTTCATTGCTTCCCTGGATCTATAGTCACCATTTAAAATTCATAGCACATACCACAAGTAAATGAATGTATTGTTTGCTCACGAAACTAATATTTGCTTAATTCTAATGATGTTCTTTGTTATACATTACGGCTTTGCATCTTCCGTGCTAGTGGAATGTTTTTTCTTGCCATTTACGTGAAATTTTTTTGTAATGACAACTTAGTTTTCTATTTATACAATTTACCCAAAATAAATTGCAACATTAACAAGTAATATAATTTTTTTTTTTAAAGTCAATTCCTACTTTTTTTTCACTATATTGCAGAAAGTCCTTTATAAATAATTTTCATTTTTTAAGTTTATCTGGCTCCATCTATTGGTAGATATATGCAACTTATATCTAAAAAAAAGTATAATTATTTAAATAAATTTAATTACTGAATTAATATTTGAAAAAACTCCATTAACATCAAGTGTCATCCACTACAAGTTAAAAAAAAAATTTATTTTAACTTGAGTGGATGAATAAAAAGCATTTTATGAACGATTGAAAATTTGAACAAGATATATATAGGGAGAGTGAAGAATAGAAGGAGTTGAATAAAAGAAAAAAAATATTTTTATTTTAAAAACTGTCTCTTTAAATAGCCACTTTTTATAGTGAATTTTATTATCGAAAGCAAAGAATTTTCAAATATATTCTAGAAGTCGGACTTACATAAAACCTCGGCAATTACATCCAGCCAATACAGTTGAGTTTCTGCCTGGGGTAGTAAACACAGCATAATTATTGGTCTGTTAACAAATGATCTGTGCAAACTTTGCTATTTATTTTGTTTACGTTCCTCATTCAAGTTACAATTTTTGTAAAACTCTGTTTTTAAAAGCAGAAACCAGTTTAAGTGATTCATACACAGGTTTGGTTTGTCGCTCTACGGTCATTTTCTGCACACTTTGGCCTAATTAAACTGGGACGTACAGTTTAACATGGATTCTGAACCACTGACAAACATTCATGCCCTTGCCAATATTTGAATCTGAAGCCTGTTTTATCAACGGCCAGAACTCTAGCCAAATATCCATCAGATTGCGTGAAACTTGAAGATGGGGTTTTTTAACCTTTTCTACTTATTTTTTTAATAGATACAAGCATTTTATTTAAATTCATTTAGAGTTAGAAAGAAGTTCACCATTCGGAACACACAAATTTATTTTCAAATCTAGCAAACAATGGGGTATTTAAAACTGAAATAGAACTATAATACTGACTATTACTGAAATACCACTGTTTCTTATTTCTTTATCCAATTATAAAAGTTTAAATTCAAGAACTGCTTTAAGCATCACTTAAGTGCCATAAGAAGAATCTTAAATTTTCTTACGAACATCAAATGTCGACTTGATGCAATTAGCCGTAATTATTAATTAAACAAATTGAAGTTCTCAATCGCTACTGGACCTCTTAGCATCACAAAATATGGGCTTGTAGGTGAGAGGTCTAAAGCAAATACCCGATTAAAATGCTAATGAAACCAACACAGTTTACAGCGGCGCACCTCTCTTTAACGAAATTCACGTAACTTTTGCACACGCTTCCCAACGAAATTACAATTCCTGCGTCATTTTCAAAAACGGGAGGGCAAGCCGTTCTCTTCTTAATGACATCCATTTGACATCATCCCCTATGGCTACTGACATCAAAAGTAACGGTTACGATTCTTGAGGAGCGAGGAGGGTGGGGGCAAGAACATTAGTATTATAGATGGGGGGGAGGAAAAGGCCTGGAATTGTTCACCAGATTCATTTCCATGGAGCCATTTGCGAGGACTATAAAGAGGACGGTCATAGGAGGGGGTGGCAACGTGTTCGATACTTCCCCCCGTGCCTCGCGTGGTATTTATAGCTTTGAAGTGCATTTATTCGGCTTAAAAATGCCGTTTTTTTTTATTTCCTCATGTTTTGAGTGATATGCGGAATAGACCCAGTTAGCGTCGTGAGTGAGTGAATTGTGTTTTGTTGGAATTCGTTTGTTTACATTGGATTTCAATAAAATTTTTTAATAAAATATATTTGGAGCGTTGTATTCAGTATTGGGTTTTTTAGTATTTACTTTTGGCTTCTAATTATTAATTATAAGTTTTGTTGATGAATACCAAAATTGTTACATTACCTCTTGTAGCATTTATCATTTTCTTGTGCCATTGCCTACCATTTTCTACAACATGTCATGTTGTAGAAAATAACAAATTTATTGTTAAAAATAAATTTAAAAAAAAAATTCAAAGTAGATTATCAATAAGATTGGATAATTTGCAACATTTTTAAAACATCAGATAAGGCCTGAATGTATTGAGTTTTTTTTTAAATATTATCTAATTTTCTTCTAAAAATATACATTTCATTTATTTTCAAGTTTCCATTTTCATTTCAATAAATTACTTGCTGTTTATGTTCAAGAGTCAGTAGCTCAGAATTAATTTGAATTTTTTTATTTCAGTTTTATTTTCGAAATTTAGTTTTTTTTACAGCTAAACAAAAACAGGTGATTAGAAAAAATTCTTTAATTGCTACCCATTACATATCATATTTATAGAAATTGCTAAACATTTCGATTAGTATTGGCGCTGTGTACAATGTTCATTTTTTTTTTTTTTAATGCATGTCATAACTAAAATAAAACTAGGGTACTTATTTTCAAAAATATTGTGATATTGTTGTATCTTAAACATTAACAGTAGGAAGTAATTTAAATTAGAATTTTTATTTCATATTAGATTTAACCTTTTTTGTTGCAGTGGAGCTTTTTTGAATCTTAAAGTTTTCATTCTATATGGTCATCTATGTTTTCATTCTATATATAATCGTGGCAATTATATCTTCTTCCATAATTGCCACGATGAAAAATAAAGTTTTCCCCAGAACTTTCAAAAGTTCATCAGTTTTTCTTAAGCCGAAGATGTCCAAATGCTGTCCCAAAATAGAAACGAAACGAATCGAGACGTAACCGCAAAAGTACTTTTCACGAACTTTTTTCCCAAGCTCCACCACCGCAATCTTTCAAAAACTTATTCTAGTAGCAGTTAAGTCACACTGACATAAATTTCTTACCACACACACAATCCGAAAGAAAAAGAAACTCTACTTGTTTTTGAACTAATCATCACACTCCAATGAAAGCGCGAAACATTTTTCAAGAGTCTTGAGGATTTAGCTGGAAAAAAGACCCCTAGTCTCCTGGCACGAGTTGTAAAGAAGACGTAAAGTCCCCAGTCGAAGACTCTCTTGTTCCTTGTCTTTACGCTGTCTGGTGGCCAAGTGGCTAGCGCTCTGGCCTTTGGTATCCCAGGCTTCAGGTTCGAATCCTGGCGGTGGCATGGATGTTTGTAGTGGTTCGGTATCCACTTAAAACTGTAAACCTCGGTCTGTTTAGCGTAAAGTGTTCACAAGATGACCGTAGAGAAACCAAATCTATCCTTGTTTTTATTTCATTTTAGATTTAACCTTTTTTGTTGCAGTGGAACCCTTTTAAATTTTGAAGTTATTTAAATTAATTCATGCTTTCCATAATTGAAATGATGAAAAATAAATTGAAATACAACTTGAGCATTTGAAAGTTTTTCCCAAAACTTTCAAATGCTCATAAGTTTTTTCTTAAGCCGAAGATGTCCAAATGCTGTCGCAAAATAGAAGCGAACCGAGAAGTACTTTTCACGAACTTTTTCCGAAGCTTCCACCGCAATCTTTCAAAAACTTATTCCAGTCGCAGTTAAGTCGCACTGACATAAATTTCGTACCATACACACAATCCGAAAGAAAAAGAAAAACTAGACT
This sequence comes from Caerostris darwini, assembly GCA_021605075.1. Lineage (NCBI taxonomy): Eukaryota > Metazoa > Arthropoda > Arachnida > Araneae > Araneidae > Caerostris > Caerostris darwini. The sequence goes on along the minus strand of BPLQ01006465.1, from coordinate 514,443 downwards.
TGTTTTTTGAACTAACCATCACACTCCAATGAATGCGCGAAACATTTTTCATGAGAGTCTTGGGGTCTTTTTTCGCTAAATCCTCCAGTCTCCTGGCGCAAGTTGTAAAGAAGAAATAAAGTCCCCAGTCGAAGTCTATACCTTCCTCTCTCTCTCTCTAGGATTGATTTTTATGTCAAGATGGAAATATGAAATATGCTTTTCCTTCTGGCAGCCAGGGAAGATTTTTCATCCGGCCACAAAAGATCCCATCCGAAAAGAAGGGAAACTATCGGAAATCATATTTGGATAAAAGCAGTTTTGTTTGCGCTCCAAACGTTGCGCGGGGCTTTCACACCTGAATCCGTCGCACACATTGGTGCCATGAAAGTTTACGTCGCTGTATATGCTGTTAAATATTTTGATAGGCTTTTGAAATATCCGATATGTTTGAAGAGAAATGAGTTTTTAAACAGTTCTTTCAGAAAGAGTATCGGTTATTTGAATTGCCATCGTTTTCATGGCTTAAAATATTATGTATCGAGTTTTAAAGCGTGGAAGATGCTCGTGATTGTGTATTATACTGGTAAAAGAACTCATATTTTTGTAAGAATATATGCGATTTAATTTTTTTAAACAGCAGAATCACATAAATTTTTTAAAAAATTCTTTTACTACATGTTGAAATATTAATTAGAAAAGTAATTGATAAAAAAAAATTATACTGCCATATTTTAAAATTGTTCTAGTCAATGACATTTTATGTAATTTAACTTGAATAAGTTTTAAATCTCTGTAATTAATCTCTGTAAATCTGTGTCTCTGTTTGTGTCTCTGTTTAATCTCTGTAATTTAACTTGTTTTATTCTCTTTGGAAAAATTAATAATTCGAACCGTTTTAACTGAACTTATAATTTTTATTGAAGTTAACAGCTAAGAGAAATATTTTCATTAAAAAAAACTGATTACATTTGTTACGGTATATTTGTAGAAATTTGTACGAATTTAAAAATAAATTCTAATAATATTTTCTTTTAAATATCACATTTCGTTCAATAATAATTCATCTTACATGAAGCACATTAAAATTAAATTTCATTTATCTAAACTATAACTCTTAAACGTTTTAGTATACGTAGTATAGTTCTTTTACGTTGCTGTATACTGTTAAAAATTTTGATAGGCTTCTGAAAACGAAGGGAAACTATCGGAAATCATATTTGAATAAAAGCAGTTTTGTTTGCGCTTCAAACATTGCGCGGGCTTTCACACCTGAATCCGTCGCACACATTTGTGCCACGAAATATCCGATATTTGAAGAGAAATGAGTTTTTAAGTAGTTCTTTCAGAAAGAGTATAGGTTATTTGAATTGCCTCGTTTTCATGGCTTAAAATATTATGTATCGAGTTTTAAAGCGTGGAAGATGTTTGTGTATTATAACAGTAAAGGAACTAATAATTTTGTAAAGCTATTTTTATAAGAATTAAGGCAATTTATTTTTTTAAATAACAGAATGACATAAATTTTAACAAAAACTGTTTTACTACATATTTAGATGTTGAAATATTAGATAAGTAATCGATAAAAATTAAGCAGAATGTTTTTTATCCCTTCATATTTTTAAAATTATTCTAATCCATGACAATTTAAGTAATTTAACCTATTACCTTTGAAAAATAACAATACGAAGCCGTTTTAACTGAATTTATTTCAACGCGCATACATCTCAAAGCACACAGTCAACTCAAATCACTGAACTTATTTTTGAGGTTTAAGAGCTTAAAGAAATTGTGGGAAGTATGAAGTTAAGCATACTGTCATTTAGTTTCATTTATTTAAACTATAACTCTTAAAAAATGATTTAGGAGAGCCGGAGGAAATATTTTTAATGACTTTTGTATTGATAATCCAAATCAAATTATTCCTTTTGATTATAAAAGGGTTCTACCATATTGATTTATGCATCGAATCCAAATGATATTTCATTTTTAACTCATAAAAATGTTTTAAATGGTTGTGTAATGTATTCATTCATTCTCGGTTCTCTAAGAATCTAAGTAATGTTTCATTTGGAGGATGCTCTTTTTATTTTTGATGTAAAAATACTTGAGAACGAAAAAAAAAAGCTTATCACCGGCCACATAAGGGTTTTCTTATCTGGTTGTGATAAACGCTGCCATACAAATAACGATAAAACATTTTTCTGACACTTAAAACGGCGTCAGAGAAGGAAGAGAGTCGGTTAAAAGTGCAATAATTATAAAAGAAAAAAAATAATCATAATAAAGATGGAAGCACTTAATTTAGCATCCGTCAAGTTGAGTCGAGTATCTTTGCACGAAGTATGACATTAAATTCGATTTTCAAAATCGCCTATTAAAAATTAATCAGTTTTTAGTATAAATTATGTAATTTAAAAATGACACAACTGTGTGTTTTTTATCTTTCAAATGCTGTCTTAAAACGGGATGTCAATTTGAGCCAACAATTACTAAAATTATTTCTTGTTGATATTGTGGTCTTCCTACAAGAATAAGTTTTTTGTGTGAAAAACTATTTCATTTGAATAACACAAACAAAAATTTCTAAATTATTTCAAATTTTTAACAAATTTAGGTAATTGTCATTTATTACAAAATATTATTTAGGTGGGGCCTTATCGCCGAGTGACGGCGCCACAGGTTTGGGTTCCAGACCCGGTGGTGCCATAGATGTTTGCAGTGGTTCGGAATCCACTTCAAACCGTAGGTCTTGGTCTAAAATTGACGGTTGGGCATAAGTCTGACAACTCTACCCCGTAAAAAGAAAACATCTTCTGTCTCGAAATTTGCCAGTAGGCAGACAGTCTTGGCCCCTCATGGAGTTGTTGCACCACTGATGATGATTATTTAGGAAAATTTTATTATTTGTGCAGATCAAACAAAAACAATTTTTATGTATTAAAAATGCCACTAAAGCAGAGAACAACTTTTAAGAGACTTAACTTAAATGTATATGGATTTTGAACGATATTAAAAACCGACAACATAATGAAATTGATTTTGTTAAATTAATTTATCTAGTCATTTTTAAATCTAGCCAAGTTTAGCATAATGTATCTAGCCAAGTTTAGCATAATGTATCTAGCCAAGTTTAGCATAATGTATCTAGCCAAGTTTAGCATAATGTATCTAGCCACGTTTAGCATAATGTATCTAGCCAAGTTTAGCATAATGTATCTAGCCAAGTTTAGCATAATGTATCTAACCAAGTTTAGCATAATGTGTCTAGCCGCGTTTAGCATAATGTGTCTAGCCGCGTTTAGCATAATGTGTCTAGCCGCGTTTAGCATAATGTGTCTAGCCACGTTTAGCATAATGTGTCTAGCCACGTTTAGCATAATGTGTCTAGCCAAGTTTAGCATAATGTGTCAAAAGCATAATGTATCAAAAGATTTTTTGAAGTGAATCCTTTTTGCAACAATTCGTAAAAAACAATAAAAATAAAATAAAATAACTGATATAATAAGACATTCCGTGAAAAAGTACTGCTAGTTAGTATGCAAATACTTCCAGTAACATTTCCGCCTGGGGGTCACTTTCTCAGCACCCTAATCTTTACTATAGAGGAAGCCAGTACTGAAATTAAAGTAAAATTCTTATCTTTCGCATGCTGTTAAATTTTACTGGCAGCTTTCACGGATAGCAATCTTACACCAAATAAACATGAGGAGAAAAAAAAAAAAATAAAACTGCTTCCTTGTTTTTTAGAAGACAATTGTGCCCCCTCTGTCCGAATCGGAAAGACGAAACGTCATTTCAATCGTCCCATTTGGCTCCATTCCCAAAGCAGTTTATGTTAAAGATGAGAAAAGAAAAGTTCCCCTTTCTGTGGCTCGTTCCGACTTGGTGCATCATTATCTTCACCAGAAAAGCGCCAAGGAAACTGTACTCGTTATACACCGCAGTTGCGACGCATTTCCTTGCACCAAGACGAAACAGGGGCAAGAAAAATAAAAAAAAAAAAAAAAAGCATTTGCTTGCGACTTTTGTTAGCCATGCCGCAAAGAGAATCTTTTTTTATTATGTACTTAAAAGAATTTCAAAGTATATATACTTCAGTGGAATATGAGCGAGAAAAACCACGTTTGTAAAATCATGATGATAAAAATTGGCCCTTTCACAAAGAAGTTGAAGGAAATCCAGTTGAAACTTTCTTGACTCAAACTTTTTATGTGAATTTTCGGTATGCTTTATTAGTTTTTAAATTAGATTTTAAAGAGTAATTTTTTTCAGTTGTTTAGAAAGGAGTTTTTAAGTGAAAATTATCCTCTTACACTACTATCATTTTTTTTTTTTTTTTTTTTTTTTTCTTTTTAACTTTAGGATTAATAATATTTTGAATCAAACTTAATTTATTGATGTAATCGTATATTTGTGATGTGTTTACTTATTAAAAATTACATGACACAGTTTATAAAAATAAAAGCAAACCGTTTTTATTGATGTCTTATTTTTGAATACTGAAATTTTAATTCTATTTGCTTAAGTATAATGTACTCCATATAATATTCTATGAAACATTACAAAATCCTTTTTTTTTTAAATCCATTGTAACAATATGTAATCTCATTTCACTTTCGTTGACTAATCTACTTCATTTCTTAGAGAAAACTACGCACAAAAATATGTAAATGTCATGCTAAGTAGATTTTAATCTTCAAACATCATTGGAAAAAAAAATGATTTACATGAATGTAGAAATCATGGTTATCCCTTAATTTATTACTATTTTCAAAGTTCAGTTACAGCATTTTGGCTGCGTTTAAATTCAAAGACATTGAGGCTGCTTCAATCAGACTGTGCATAATTTTCTCCAGAAAATGAAGTAAAGTTATGACATTTAAATATTTAAATAGATTTTAATCTTCAAACACCTTTGGGGAAAAATGATTTACATGAATGTAGAAATGATGATTATCTCTTAATGAAAGCTTAATTTATTGCTATTACTAGAGTTCAGTTACAACATTCTGCATGCATTTAGACTTCAGAAAACTGAGAAGAATTTATTCATTATATTTGTTAGATATCTTTGACATTGTCTTATGGTTTATTTACAATAATATACATCAATGACAGAAATATATTAAAATATATAAATTGTAAAAAATGGGTGAAAATGAATGAAGAGTTCATGACAAATTTGAGCAAGTTTTATTTTTATTTTAGACCAATTGTAAACTATGAGTAACATTTCTGGCGTAAGGTAAGAAATTTTTGGCTAGAATAGTTTTGACCGCTCTTGTTGTTTTCCTGGATGCGCCCACTGGCCCGAAGGCAAGCCAACGCTAAATCGATGTTGGTTACGGACCACCGGATTAGTTTTACTTGAGGCCAAAACGAATCCACAAATTGAGCAATTTCTCACCAGGTGAAAGGATGAGCCGGGTGACTAGTGGTGAATAAGAAACTGCAAGTAGACTGTGTGAAATTACAGTTATTGCTTCGCGGAAGTGCTGAAATGCTTAACGGTCCATGTTATAATGGAAGATCAATTTATTTTCTAAGCAATTAAAGATAAATGTTTTTGAAGAAAATATTTATTAAAAAATCTCTAGTAAATATTAAAAATTTTACGAAGTAAATTTTTGCACAATTTTATTTTTCAATTTTTTTTTTTTTGCATTTTACTCATGGTGTATAACCTACAGTATCTTTAACTTAATTCATTAAACATTATTCTATATTTGCATAAATCATTCTTTATCAACATGATAAAAGTAATATCTTCCTTTAATAAAGAAATAATAAAGTACTATAATAAATAATATACTAATAAAGTAATATCTTTCTTTATAAATCATCATTTATTATTCTGTAAGGCGTGGTGGTGCAGATTGTCTTTTGAGGCCTGATGGCCGAGGTTTCACTAGGTTCTGTCGCTCGGTGCCACAGGTTTTGGGTTCGAGTCCCTAAGGTATCATGGATGGTTGTAGTAGTTCGGAACCTACTTTTAGCTGTAGGTCCCTGTCTAATATGACTGTAATGCTGACAACCCTAACCCATAAAATGTTAGCGTCACGGAGCCAAGTCAGACTTCTACCTACGGGTGCTCCATCACAACAGGAGTTGTTCTTCTGTCTATCCTTCCATGAGACCACATGGGTTCTTGGACTTGGTCTAGATGTTGCTGCCTACTAAGTGGACATTATAATGTTATAAATTTATTACATTATAATAAATTTACACACATGTTAAAAACCACATTATAATGTTAAAATTTTTAATATATTAGTGAAATTTACGTACTTAATACTATTCTTCTGCATGAATCGTACGCTATCAGGAGATGCATTTTTTCTTTTTTTCTTTATACTGAGATATACAAGTATTTTATTAACTGCGATGAAAATTTTTATGTAAAATCCAACATGTTTACCGTTCGACATGTATATTCAAGTGTATGCATTTATATTTCTTTTAGAATTACGAATTTTTCTTTTATTTGGGATTTTATTTGAAAGACATTTTACTTTTATCATGAATTTTGTGATGTAAATGCCTTAAAAACTAATCATAAAAAATTTATATTGCCTACCGATAAAATATTTCGCTTTGTAGTACAATCGATTGTGAACAACTTTCCGCATAGCACTGAATGGAAGAGATATTTGTCGATACTTTTTTATTGAACTTTCTCTTTTATTATATTTAAATGCATTAATAAAGCGAAATCTCTGTCGTAAAACCCCAACAAATACACTTTATTTTTATAGATTTATCTTTTGCAAGTTCCTAGTAAAATTTCCTGTCTCTATTCAAATGTTTCTCAATCACTATTCCTTTTCACTGTATAGTTTTGATTATCACGTTAGATTTATTTATTTAATACTTTTGTGGTAAAATATAGTGTTGAAAAGGTACCTATTATGCAGACAAAAGACCATTCTCGTTACTCGCAACGTGACAACAACAAAAACTTACATAAAAAAAAGTTGTTTTTTTCTCCCCCTGCTTCTGTATAGTAAGTATACGGTTGGATAATGACAAGCCCTTAGGGGGATTCGAGGGAATTATTTCCGGTAACGCTATCTTCGAGGGAGGTAAAGATTGCAGTAGCACACTTCCGGTACTGGTCAGACAGTTCTGTAGGGCCTATTTCCGTTACATCAAATGCAGAAATTTTCATTTAAGGCACCCCTCCCTCCTACAGGGTTGACTAAGAAGACTCTGATCTTTCTCCCCCACCCCCTTAAAGTTCTAGGTCCCCTTTGGCAACGAGTGGTAATTGGCCTTATCTCCTCTAAAGAAGGGTTCTTGGTGGGAAAAAGTTACCTGGGTGAGTTAGTAAGGTTTCATCAATAGCGTGACGAAAGATGGTAAGTCCTTTCCGATTGTGCGATTTATGGTCGGGTGTTAAGCTGTCTGCAAGTACGTGATTCAATGAACAGGTGAAATGGGAGAGAAAGGAAATTTAGAGTAGGATCTGTTACTTTTTTTTTACCTGCTGCAGTGATCACGGAAATTGCTAGTCTGCAAATGAGTTTCAAGCTATGGTTGTTAATGGTAGGTTGCCTTGGTAATTTTCTAGTGCTGTCTTTAATCTGAAAAGTTCGGATAATTATTTCTTTGTGTCAATTCACACGTACCTGGGAATTTCTTTTTCGTTTCAACTTTAATTCTCCCCCTCCCTCTTCTTTAAATAATTAAGTTTAATGGATCTTTCTTTAGAAACTCAACCAAACAAAATGCATTGTTAATAATTTCAATGTGTTCTTGGAAATTATCATGGAAAAAATATGCTACTTTTTTTAGCACTTTTATATTTAGGATTTCCTCTTATAATTACAATTTTTTTTTTTTTTTTTTTTTTTTTATAAATTGAAGTTGAATTATAAATAAATGAAACTCCATTTTTAAATATTGAAAGTTCAAGTTTAATTTTGTTCAGAACATTTTGTTTTCTTTTTAACATGTATTTTCAGTTTCTTTTAAACCTGCATGACAACAATATTGATGTTGTTCAGAAGTACTCTTGCTTAAAAATCTTCCCTCTATCCTTGTTATGTATGAACTTGAAGTTGGTAAGAAGTCCATGGTGTCTCCAAAAAGGAAGCTATAGAATAAAAAATTAAGTAAAGATTATGCGTTATTATTTAAAACAGATTAATCTTCCTGCACAACATGAGAAATTCTCATTTCAAAAACTTATATTTAAAATAAACGCTGATTTTCAAGTGATTTTGCTTTAAAATTTGCATTAAATATGTGTTGCTAACTATAAAGATTGATCTATATCAAATCACGTGCTCTCTATTTCATTTTGAATTGTATGGCTTTCAAAATATAAACTGACTATTGTTTCAATATCATCAAAAGATAAAGCGAGCGTCTAAGTATTACTTAGCAGTTTTCTCTGCCTGAATTTGGTAGTGGCTTTTATATTTTTTAAAAATAGCTTCTTCATAAAGTTCTAGTTATTAAATTTTGTTATAATTCCGGTCGCTATTGAATTTGATACTTGTGGGATTCTACACTTTAAAGTTCCGATTTCGCGAAGTCTCTTTTCCACGCCAAGTGGAATCGACACACCACAATATTTTGTAACCGCAGCGACCATTTTGTTTGCTTAAAAGGGGACTTGGCGAAAACCGCAAGGGAAAAAATGGCCAAATAAATAAGCAGAACCATAAAATTTATACTTCCGTTCTTGTAGAATTTTGACCAATTGTTTCATATTTCTTGGGTTATTGAACATTGGTATACTTCCATGTGTATTTGTTTCAGCAAACTATGTTCACACATGATAAATTGAAATTCGTAAAAGGATTTTAGTTTTATATTTCTTTTTATTTTTTTATGATTTCTTGTGATATAAAAGGAATTTCAAATCTGTGGTAATTATATTATATAAAAGGATATAATATAACTAAAATATAAAGATTAACATAATAAACTGGTAATTGAAATATAAAGAAGATTTCTCTTAATTAAAAAATATTCATTTATAAAAATTGTCATTTTATAAAGTGAGGGCTATTACTTGAATTTTTTTACAATAAAAATAATTCATTTAAAGTATGGAACGCAATTAAATTGTATTACAGAAAGAACAAAACTATAGAAACTGATTCAAAAAAAAATTTAATAATTTAAAACATTACAAATTATATGCAAGGACAAAATAAGAATCAATGTCGGTAACTGGAAGAGAAAAAAAAAAAAAAAAAAAATTCCTTTCATTTCTAATCTTAGCCCTAAATGGAAAAAGAATGCACTTTCTTATTGGATTATCCGAGAGAGCCTTAGTCGATCAAATAGCAAATTACTTTTACCATCGAATTCCCGAGTAGGTGGCGAAATCAATCGTAGAACAATTAATTCCCCTGATCAAAGGCATCCGCTGGGGGGTGGGGGAAGGGGAATCTTGACCACGCTCGAACAAAAGGTTAAATACACGCAAGTCCGAGGAATCCTGGAAATCATCCGTGGAAGTTGAGCGATCAGGGAAAGCTCTCGGTTGCCATGGCGACGGCATCTGCGAGAGACAAAGGAAATTAGCCATCGATAATGTTTTCGCGTCCTACTAAAACATTAGTCGGAAATTGTTTCAACAAGAATTAATTTCGGCCCTACGCGCTGTTATTTATGCGGAGGATTGAAAGGAGAAAAATAATGGAGCCATTTCACGTGGTCTTATTTTTCTCCCCCCTTCGCTTAAGATTAATAATTGTCGTTAAAAAAAAAAGGAACGGGGGTATAAAAGATGCTACTTGCTAAAGCATGTAGCAAAAAGGATGGAAAGTTGTTCAGTTTCGTGTGATAAATATCAACTTGTGGCTCGTTATTTAGCCTAATAAAAGTGAAATGATGTTTTCATCAGAGAAGAATTTACTTTTATTTATTAATCTTTTTCTTTTTCGTGTAGGATTTGAAATATTTTTAATGTCTTAATCTCGACAGATTAAATAATTCATATTTGGTTTGAATAAAAAATTGTAAAAATTATCTTTGATGAATTAAATAATGTTTGTTTTCTTTATTGTTTTGATAGGGGTGAAATATTACAAGTGAACTCGATTATTAATGTTCATATTTTCCGAAGTTTGTTTTTCGTATAATTTTTTTTTTAATACGGTATTTCTTTATTCGCTTTATTTTAAATGATTTATTTATACGGTATTCACACTTTTATTTTTAAAGTAATTTTTCGTTTGAATTTAAAATATTAATCTTTAATAATCATTATTTTGTTTCAAATATAAAAAATATGAGCTACAAAATTCTGAATTCAAATATAAACTACAAAATTCTGAATTCAAATATAAACTACAAAATTCTGAATTCAAATTTAATCTACAAAATTCTGAATTCAAATTTAATCTACAAAATTCTGAATTCAAATTTAATCTACAAAATTCTGAATTCAAATTTAATCTACAAAATTCTGAATTCAAATTTAATCTACAAAATTCTGAATTCAAATTTAATCTACAAAATTCTGAATTCAAATTTAATCTACAAAATTCTGAATTCAAATTTAATCTACAAAATTCTGAATTCAAATTTAATCTACAAAATTCTGAATTCAAATTTAATCTACAAAATTCTGAATTTAAATTTTAGCTACAAAATTCTGAATTTAAATTTTAGCTACAATATTTACAGTGTTTATCTTAAGTGTTGCATATTTTTACTTGAACAAATGGAGATTTTTAAATTTACATTCATGTCTAATGCGAAAAAGTTAAACTAGATTTATTAATTTAGTTTTAAATAAAAACTTAAGAGCTAATCATTAAAAAAGGAAATAATGATTATTGAAAGACTAATATAGTGAATTTGATTTATGATCAATTTACCTAGAATTCGTTTACTATTTTACATTTCAATATCTTTATTAAGCAACAAATTTAAATATTGAACAGTAATTTTTTCCTCTTAACGCTTTAAGATGTATATATATATTTTAATATTTAGATAGGTGTAAGAATTAAATCAATATTTATTAGTCTGCTTATCCCTTGCTTACACATGTTTAACCACTACTCGCTGTCAAAACCAAAAAGATCAAGCTCCTTGCTGCTTAACATCTCACAATATCAGTATCTCAAATGACAGTCTCCATCTGCCCATCGGACGAATGCCAGAGCTGATCGCTTGGCTCGGCCAGCGGCTATCTTGCGTAATCGCCAACAGGGCCTGGACCCTGCAGCGGTAACTAACCACTGGAACGAACGGAGGTAGTTATTAGGGAGAGGGTTGCGCGTCCAGTAGTGGCCGGACATTACCCCCCTCCCCAAACACACACTTGGCTCGTGCGAAAGGAGTGGTTTGGAGGATATCGCTCTGAAGAGAGTATAATGGACTCTACTTGATCATTTGAAAGAATCTACGATTTTGAAAGACACCAGGTGTGTAGTGAGGGGTGCATACATGCGAGTGGTCAATTGTGAGATAATGGACCCTGGTGTTCTTAATTTGGGGATGCATATGGGAAGTTAATTTCTGTGATTGGTTTATATCAAATCTATTAAAATCTTGCAATTTTATTTGTTTAAGTTTAAATTGAATTGGATTAAATTTTAATTAAATTTTTTAAAAATAATTTGCGTTTTGAATTTCTAGAATATTTTCTAGTGCTTGGTCAATTACTCAAATTGTGCGATAATTGATTAACCTTGGTGTTCGTAATTCGGGGATGGATATTGAAAGTTCAAATCTGTGATTGCAGGATCTTATTACATTACAATGATATAAACCAATTTTATTTGTTTGAATTTAAATTGAATTAGACTAAATTTTAATTTAATTTTTTTCAAAATAATTTGTTTTTTGAATTTCTAAAATATTTTCTATTGTCTAATAAAAAATTGTTAGTTAATGAGACTAATATGGCAAAAAAAGTTTAAAACTATTAAAATACTAATAATACCTTTTATCTTGGAAAGTTTCAATTTCTTCATGTATTGGAAGACATAAGAATATTATAAAACTTAAAAAAGTAAAATAAGTACCACTAAATACCAAAAAAAGTAGAATAAGTACCAAAAGTTTTCATGACAGTTTATTTCATTTTTAAAAGGAAAATTTTTATTGCAATTAATAATGCAAAGTCGGATTTCCATCTTTCCGATGTTAAACATTGAACAATGCTACAAGAATAAATAACGAAATCTTTATCTTTGTGACTAATAATATAATAATTATAATAATATGTCTTGCCTTCCTACCTTAGAAAAAATTCATTTTCTAATGTAAAGTTCACCTTTAGTCATCTGATGATAGTGAACTTATTAGTATGGTATGATATTTATCTATTCATTATTATTATTTTTGCTTTCGCTGACAATTATTACAATTGTAGTTTTTAACATGTTCTGATACTGTATTACTAGAATTATTTGGAGGGGGGGAAAAAAAACCCTACATTTTATTAGATTGAAGAAAAAGGATCAGCAAAATATATTTATTATAACAAACACACGCCAAACGAAAAATATCGTGTTCTTGTTTAAAAAAAAAAAAAAAAAAATCAATGCCTTCGTTTTATTTTATAATACAGCTTCATTTAATCAATTTATCCAACAGTTTAAGTAATTTTCTCTTAAATTTACTTTTTAATTTTTTATGTAATAAAAAAAACACAGCATTGTTTGCAGTTGTTATCCTTTTATCAGTTTCAAACTGACCGTTAATTGTACTTCTTGATTCTATTTAGACTAAGTGAAGTATTTCAGATTTTGAAAATAAATAACTCTTAAGTATTTTTTATCTTTTGCGATAAGAATGAATTTTAAAAGCCACTTGATACAATTCGGCATCCTCTTTGTTATACGACCAGGAAGTTGACTGAATTCGCACCAAAAATGCATTCAGCAAACATTAACAATATTATATACACAAACCAATTTATTTCGTATGAACCTTTTTTTAATATCTTTAAATATTCACTTACAATTTTTTTTTTTTAATATTTGTACCAGATATAAACGTGTACATTTTGTAAACACATTTCAAGTTGTAAATACCTTGACTGCTTAAAATTTCGAAAAACGCTGTGTTAATTTTCTACAAAACTAGCCAAATATTGATTCACTGTACCTATTAGATTAATTTTTTAATGTTTTAATAAGGTTTTAAATTAATTAAATTAGAAACGTATCAGATATTTAATAGCTTTAACAGATCGTTTCAATATTTCATTTGTTTTTTATTACAATAAACTAGTCTTTGGTGCCTGATTGCCGTGCGTCTGGAGCTGGATGCGCAGGTTTCGGATTAGAATCCAGGCTGTGCCATGGATGTTTTTAGTTATTCAGAATCATCTTTAAACTATAGGACTCGGTCTGATATAACTGTAGAACGTTGGGTTAACAACTCTATCACGTAAAAAGAAAACATCTCCTGTCTCGAAATTGCGGTCTAATGGCCAATTGGCTAGCGCTTTGGCCTTTGATACCACAGGCTTCAGGTTCGAATCCTGGCGACGTCATGGATGTTTCTTAATCGTCTGGAATCCACGTTAAAATGTAGGCCCCGGTCTAATTAGCCTAAAAGTGTGCACAAGATTAACCTGTAAAACAACAAACCAAACCTGTATTGAATCTGCCAATAGGCAAACGGCCTTGGCTACCTTGGGGCTGTTGCGCTACTGATGATGATGATGATGATGATGATGATGATGATGCTAGTATTTATGCATCATCGAAATATTTTTGCTTATAATATACTAGATTAAAAAATTTCCCAGCTTTTAATATTTCTAATAAAATGTAGTTGAGTTGTTTTATCTGAAACTTCAGCTAAGGAAAATGATAAAATATTCAAAGAATGTAATGTAATGCAATGAATACATGTATATTATTTTAATACTTGCATTCCGTTGATATTAAATATGTTTTCGTTTAGATTTATCTATTATTAATTACAAGCAAATTTGCACACAAATTAATTGCGTGGAAACGGTTTCAATAAGTAAGAAAATAAGGAATCTAGATTAGTAATACCCGATGTACTATAAATGCAATCAATTTTCTCTATTTGTTACCATGGAGAAGACATGTGCCCGTGATAGAATCAAGAATGAGTGTTAGTATGTTTCCTGCTTGTTTTATTTTAAGGAGTACAATGATGGTGTCAAGGCAGAAATAATTGGCTGCATTAATTAACGTGATAAATTAGACTTTCGAGTTGTAATTTGTCTGAATGGATGATTCATTTTCTTCTCTATATTTCTTTTTTATTTTGAAACTAGGACATTTTCATTAGATATTTCTCGTATTGTAGGAATTTTTATGATAATAAAAATAATATAACCGTATATTTATAAAGAATTCTACATTATATGTTTGTTTACACCTCCAAGGTTTTTGAATTTTATAGGCAGTTTTTTCCATACTTTTATTTTCCTTAAATTTTTCAAATTGTTAATTGCTGTTTCTTAATTTAATATTTTTTTATTCTGTTAATTAAAAGTCTTACATAGATTATTAACATTAATAAAATTTAAAAATTAAATTAAATATTAAATTATTAATTTTTATTAAAAATTAAAAATAAAATTATTAAAGTAAAATAAAAATAATTAATTTTTTAACTAAATTAAAAATTAAATAAAATTTTATAAGTTTTTTAATTTAATGTCCTATAAATAGCTTTTAGTTTTTTGGGAAAGAATCTTTTTAAACATTTTCTTGTTCTTTATAATTTGTAAAGACTAAAAACTAATTTATAAATGCCCAATTTCTGCAATTGCATTTTCCCTTGCTGTTCTTTCTTTTTTAAAATTAAATATTCCTTTAAACAGTGACAAGTTAGACTACAAATTTTCAAGATCCGGAAGTTATCACTGTGATTATCAAAATATTAATATCACTATTTTCATTAATGCTTGGTTATGCTGTTTTAGTGTTTATTGTTCCAATGAGGTTTTATAAAAAATAGATATTTTAAATTAAATTGTATCTAAAAATAGTGGTATTAAGTGTATATTATGGATAAAAATAATTTTCAAGCGCCTGATATAATCTCTAACAAGCAAAACATAATATGGTGCGATATCAATTTAATAAAATTTACGATCTCTTGTCAACTGTGCCAGTAGCACACCCCAATAAACACTGCTGAGGAAAATGAAAATTTACGACAACATGCAGCAATATTGAGACGCACCTCATAACAGCCCCATATCTGATCGTGATGCAGTAATAACACTTGTAAGAACCAATCCAATTTAAACATTTAACTATTGCTTTTATTTTGTAAGTGCTTGGGGTACATAAAACGCTAATGTATGGAGGGAATTGTGTGTGTTGTGACTGCGGTTATGGGATGGAATTTCAAAACGCCTTGTTGTTTACTACGAGAGAAAAATATAGAGCGAGTCGGAATTCTTCCAGTGGAAGTGAAATTAGGATTTTCGATTTTATATCCAGTAGCCGACGTTCGGAGGGCTATCGGGAATTTTATGGCTTGCGGCTAAGAAGGATCGTAAAGATTTTATGAGGCCATATATCTGAATCTTTCTTACGATCGGACCTGAGGCATATACTTTCGAATGGTTGTATAATAGAAGTAACCGATTAATGCGAGTATTAATTTACAAACGAATGATTTTTTTTTAACTATCCTTATTTCTTGGAGCATATGAAATGTCAATGTTCTATTCCTCCTCCTATTCGTAAATTTCAGATTTAATTGGGTAGTTTTAAATGTTTTGACCTTTTTACGAGCCTAGGTTAATTGGTGATCTTTCATAATTGTTTGCCATTCTTTATATGAAAGTTGATTTTTTTTCCTGCTTAATTTGATTTAATGGTGTTTAATATGTCATGCTGATTTCTATGGAATCAAAAAAATGATGTACCATGCCGATTTTTACGGAATCAAAGAATGTTTGATGCGCTGTGCTGATTTGTATGGAATCAAAACATGTTTAATGCACCAGGGTGATTTGTATGGAATCAAAGGATGTTTAATGCACCAGGGTGATTTGTATGGAATCAAAGGATGTTTAATGCACCAGGGTGATTTGTATGGAATCAAAGAATGTTTGATGTATCATGATGATTTGAGTGAAATCAAAGAATGTTTGAAGTACCATGCCGATTTGTATGGAATTGGAAAATGTTTGATGTACCCTGCTGTTTCTTTGGAATCAAAGAATGATTGATATACCATGCTGTTTCTTTGGAATCAAAGAATGATTGATATACCATGCAGATTAGTATGGAATCAAAGAATGTTTGGTGTACCATGCTGATTAGTATGAATAAAAAAATATTTCATGTGCCATGCTGATTTCTGTGGAATAAACGAATGTTTGATGTAGCATGCTGATTTCTATGGAATTTAAATATGGGAAAAGCAAAATATAATATAGAAAGCATTAAATGTTGATATCGTTTACAGAAATTAAAATCTTAAAATTTTTAAGCCTGTAAGTTAGAGTTGTTTTAGTACGCATGAATCAAAATTTTAAAATCGAACATATTGTTTCATATTTTATAAATGATACTTTTACTAACAATTCATCCTTTTAATAAATAACCTTGAATTTATGTATTTTTATATCAAATTTATATTATAACATATGTATAGTTGTTGTATTTCTTAAAACTTTTTTTGGAAAGCTTTTATTTATACTACAAGTATAACTGTCACATGTGTCAACTTAAAAATACTTTATCCTTTTCGAAAACCACATCAGAAATTCTCATAGGGTAAGGGGAAACCACATTTTATTCGCTTTATAACTTGGTGAATATGATATTGTTTTAAATTAACGATCGCTGTGGAGCAAAGATAATATTTACGAAATAAAAATTCGAACTCCCTGAAGAAGAGTCATTGATAAGCACTGAGCAAGTGCAGAGAATTGGGAAAGGAGGTACTTCAACACCTCCAAGAAAGCAAAGAATCCGTCCTTTTCCCCCAGATCTACAACAGCCCTACTCGAAATCAATGGATCGTGGAGGCTGAAGTGCTCTCCATTTCTAAAGGTGCCTTCAACTGGAAATTGAGGTCCAGGTGTTGACAGAGAAGAGACTGGACAGTTGACTTTGCTGTCCAATGCAGCTTCCCACATCACACAACACTTCTTTCTTGCCCCTTTTTTTTACATCCGGCAGACCATTGGACTTGGAAATGAAGGACTCTTTTTATTAGGACTTGTTCTGATTTTTCTCTTTAACTTGTACAATGGGCAAGGGTAAAACTTTTTCTCTCTCTCGGAGTTCTTTCCGTGGAAAAAAAGTTTTGAGAAACTTTTTGGATTTCTATTCAATAAAGAAATTTAGAATTTTTAACGTAGCATTTATTTTATGTACTTCAATAATGCGATAAAAAAGGACATAAAAGTATTAATATATTAATAAGTTCTTATCTGAAATATATTTTATGCTTTTAGTTTTCATTTGTATTAATTCTTCAAGGTTACATAAAAAAAATGCTGCTTATTTTTTAAATATGTGTATTTTGACTGTAATATTGACATATCTAGTTAATACTAAAAATTTCTAATTAACGTTTTTTCCTTTTATTTTTAGGTAAGTGAAATGAATACTTTGATTGCTCATTGTACATCTTCTCTCTGAAATTAACTTCAGCAAAGTGGAAAAAAAAAAAAAAATTATGAAGATGGGTAATATCGTATAGTATTTTTTTTTTCCGATACAGATAAATATTTTAATTGTTTCATTTCTATAAAATCTCAAATTTTCAATTCAGGAGAAATTGCATGAAAAATATTGATAATATAATAAATCTATTAACTAATTAACTGCATTTATTGTGTGGTAGTTTAATAATTGCCTCTCAACAAAATTTTCTGAAAATTATATAAGTAACTATGCATAATATATTAATTGTATATAAAATTGTCCCCTCTTTGAAAATGAATAAAATGTAACTTTAGCACCTATGAGTGAGTCTAAAGGAACAAAAATGAAAAATGAAATTTTGCGAGTAGCAAAATGTTGCCCAGATTAATTATAATTACATTTGATATGAGAATGATTCATAAGAAATGAAAAGAAATCTGCAAAATTTTCTAAAATGAATAGTTTGCAAAAAAAAAAAAAGTGACAATGTTATACTAAAATATATATAGTAAAAAATTTCAAAACTTTATCTCAAGAAATAAAAGAAAACATGTAATGTTGCGTTTTCTCAACGTCAGACTTAAATTAAAAGTACGAAAACTACGTTGCCTTTTAAAAACATTTAAAAATACATTATGGTGTTTCCATTTATGGTTTGCTAGAGTTGAAAATAATAATAATAAAAAAATTTGGTCAAAATCAAGTTCATTACCAGGGTGGCAAAAATGTTATTGCGTGCTGTTGTCGGATGCATTAATCTTCCTCAAAAAACCCTTTTCGTTCCCCTCTCAACACTTTCGTCTTACTCGGCCGCGTTTAAAAACTGTTATATTAACCTGCTTGAAAGAAAAAAAAAAAAAAAAAAAATGCTGTCGCCAGAAATGTATTACCACACACTCTTGCGGTGACGGATGTTCTCTATTTAAGGATGGTCGTTATCCACTTAACGCAGCTTTCGAGTCACAAAACTCGGTTGCGTTTCCTATGCGTCCTGTGATGACTTGTCACCCGGGAAGCTTAGAAAAATACTGAATGTGTGGTTAGAAATTCAGCTGTCACCCTGTGAGCTCTAGTTTGGTTTATAACATGTATATGATAATTTTTTTTTACAGAATATTCGTTAAATTTATCTTTCGGCCGACAAAGTTTTAAGGGGATACCGTAAATGGAATTACTTGAAACATGTTAATGGTCTAACATGTTGCATATAAAACAATGAAAAATTAGCATGACTTATCAGACGGGCGTTTCATTTAAAAGGAAATGCTAAAATCATTAGTTTAAGGATTTATGAAATGATGAAAGTTTTTAATTTAAATTTATAAAGAACTCAGCTGTAAATTTCATTTGTATAAAGATAAAAAAATACAATTTTAAAATTTATTATTTTTTATTTACATTTCAGCTCCTGTAAATTATACTCATAACGATAAAAAAAATAAAAACATCAGAAAGTTTTAAAATATTTCTTTGAAATCTTTTTGGTATAAATAATAATTACTTAGGGTGACGAAGTCTTTTTTTTTTTATCAAGTAGATTAAGCTAACCTGATATGTATTATCAATACTATTAACTCACATAATTGATTGTAGAATTGTTTGATACAATAGCGGGAAATTTTTTAAAGTTTTTGTATATTAACTTATTCTAAATTTTGGGAATAGTGAATTCTGTTATTCTTGTAAAAACATCGAAGGCTATTATATGTCTTTTCTAGACAAAAAAAAAAAAATGATTTTTTTTATTGGAAGAATTTACGCTGTTTAACTTACAATGATTTCAACAGTAAATTAAATATGTATATCATCAAGAGTCATAATGTCCTTCAAATTATTATAAGGGCGTGATAAATTATTTTTCGTCACTGTACTTTTACGAAATTAAATTAGCTTACTAAATGAAAGATTTAATATTAATATTAATTTTCCAATGATTAAAAATATCATTGAAATTAAATGATTCTAATTCATTGTAATTTCTACTTTTAATTTGCTTTAACCATAACTTTCTCCATTGTTCTACGTTAATGATTTAAATACAGATTCCACAAATGATAATCTGATACTACACTTATCCTGAAACCTCATGCATGCCTGCTTTTGCTTCTATTGATGATAACACAGGTCAACATTGCCATGTGTTCCCATACACGAGCTCTTTTACAAAGAGCACCTCTGACCTGAAATACAGTACTTAGCTGGTAACGCCCAAGGTCCAGTATAGACAGCATTCGTCATGTCGGCCACAAATTCTCACCATCCTTCACGAAACAGTAGTGCATGGGGTTTAATCAAACCGATGATTGTTTGCATCCCACCCAATTCCAATGCTATCAGCAGCCGATGACTAGTCCGCCACAAGCAAATGAATGAGTCAGGCCGTACAGCAACAGCTGCAGCGGCTTCAGACCTGTAGTACTGAGATAGTAGTCCCTCGCTCATACTCTTGTCTGATACAAAATCAGATATCTGATTCATCGATTATGTAAGGGTGCAAGTCATGCAATTGGCGCCAATATTTCGGCAGCAACGTTACAAAGATTTCGAGATACAAAAATAGAATGTGTTTCTAGCATGCAATAGAAAAATAGAAAGTATTTATGCGATTTCTTCCAAAAACTATCGACCAAAACTGAAAATCATGAATAGCAGATCAAATGAAGTGCTTAAAATCGTAGTACCGTTATTATTTTTTTTTTTTAGGAAAAGTTGTTAAATGTGTAATTTCATTGCTATTTTTTAATGAGTATAAAATTACCTGTTTAATAAGTATAGTATTGTATAGTACAAAATATGAAAGAATACTGAAAAAACTAACATTTAGATTAAACGAAAAATCTGGTATCTTACGTTGCATTCACAAAATCTGTATTTTTAAGATATTTTTAGAAATAATTGCATTTGTTGCATTTAACAAATTACTGTTTAAAAATTTTCTCAAGGCAATTTTAGTATAATCGAAAATAACAAATTAACATTAATCTTATTAGAAAATAAACTTTAATATTCCCCCCCTTAAATTAATAACAGAAAGAAAATATTGATAAAAATTAAAAGAAAAACCCAGCATCTGTGTATGTTTTAATTACCAAACAGAATTCTTCCTCTAGCTAAAGGGTTGAAATTACATTCAGCAAATTATGATACACATAAAATAATAATACACATAAATTTATATGCAAGCTGATTTACTTTATTAATTTATTGTGAGATGTCTTAATAATTATCATATTAACTAATATAAAATCTAATAAAATGTAAAAATCTACTCATTTTATTATTCACAAGCACTTAAGACGATTTAAAAAAATTATATAAAATGCATTTCGAATAAAATGAGCAAAAAAAAAAAAATAAAAATAAATAAATAGATCATTATTTCCCCATTTAAAAAAAAAAAAAAAAAAAAAAACAATGCAAGACATACCAGGGTAAAAGCATCTTGTAAATATACATCAAATTTACAATAGCTAGTCCATTAAAAGCTTTATTTACTTACTTTATTATTTATTTACTTATTTACTTTACTTTTATTACTTATCTTAAGGCTTTAAAAAAGACTTTTAATTAATCAATGTCTAAACAAAATCAGCCAATTTCTAACATTCTTTCTCACCCTCATTAAACATCTAACAACTAGATGCGCTATTGATGAAGAAGAACCTGCAAATACGGAAGGATGTAATAAAAATAAGGCTATTTCCGTTTTTCTTTTCTGGTACGTTTCGTACGAAAAATGCTGTGATAATGCTCCGTAAATACTAAACGTCCAAGCAGAAAAATAAATAAAAACCGATTATTTTGTTAAGGCAGAATGCCCAACCCAAGTCCGTTTCGATAGAATGACCTCCACTTACGAAGATCGAACTCCCCTCCTCCGCAAATAGATGTACGCACTACGCTTGGGTAAATTTAACAGGAAGTTCGGTTTGTACATTCGGTTTTGTTGTGTTGTTCGATTCGAAATGAGCAGGGTGGGTGTTCTTCTTTTTTAGTGCTTATTAAACGCTTGAGATCATATTGAACAGAGTTCTCGCGTTTTGCTCACGGCTTTTGTGTTTCGTTTACGTAACTGCTTCAGGTCATCAACCCAACATCTTAAGATGAAGGGGGGGATTTTATTTAGAATGAATGATTTATTTTTGTATATTTACATTTTTATACTGTAATTTGAAAAGAAAAACATAGAATGAATTTAAAATGTTTATTTTGTATATATAAAAATGATGGCAATGTTCGGAACCGAAAAAATTGTTCCTAATCTGAATATATATGTTATAATAAATCACAAAAAAATTGTTGTTTAGGAAGGAACATGAAAAAGTTTTTCAAAAATCAAAAACTTTTTACAAATCGTAGTTGAACTTGAAGCTATTAAAATTTGATTACTGCGGTAGTGATGGTAGCGAAATTCATTTCTTAAAATTACATGGTTAGAATTTTGACTTTTTATATGCCCAAAACATGCTTTATATATATTATCTAATAATTATATTTTTTTAAAAGACGAATACAAATAGTTTCAAGCTTATTTTCTTATTAAAATTTATAACTCGCCACAAATTAATATATTTAACGAAGAAAAGAATTCCACTTCTCTATCACTAATCTTACACCCTGGAACTCCAATATCAGTTATAAAATCTGTCGCAATATCATTAATCAACTGTTCATAATACTCTTTGCAACAAAACTTTTAAACAGCAACAAAGAAAAGAAAACTATAAGGTATCCTTTAAAAAAAATGGTCCCCCAGAAATATTTCTTCGCCAATACTTTTTTAATCTATAGTCTCTTAATTCATTATTATTAAAAAAAAATTTCCATTGTTCACAATTTCCTTAAATTCTCTACAATATGGGTATTTTCTCGCACATTTCTTCCAAGAAAAAGAAAATCATTATCAATTTCTACACCATTCCACTTTCCCACGCTTTTAGTTAACAGTATCTCCACAGATAGACAATGAAACAATACCAATCAGATGCTACACATATACAAATTATTTATCGTAATCAGTCAATAAATCTCTCGCTTATTAGTACAGCCGTATTATTATAGACATTCATGAGGTTATATCTCTTTATTCGATTTTTGCTTCATAAAACAGATTACACTTCCAAATCATTTTCTTCAATTCTATACCTTACTGACTCTAAACGGAAGGTTATTTTGTCGTCTCCATGTTATCGGAATACTTCCCCAGATCCTCCTTTGACATAGACCCAGGACAGATATATATTTCTTAAGAAAGCTGCCCCCAGGATGGGTTAGTTAATTTCTTTTGAGTTTTTAGAAGTTTCTTTTTATGGTTTTATTTCACGAATTTGGATAACATATGGCACATCATTTGAGTCCTTTTTTTAATTTGTCAATGCAGTTTTTGCAGTTCAACAATTTGATATTTTTGTTCAAGGATTTCCAGTTTCATTGCTACTAATGCTGGCTTCGTATCCTGAACAATTCCTCTCTGTCTGTATTATTTTTATAAGAGAAGTGTGAATGTGAGGTATTTCAGGGTTTTCGTATTACGATGCTATGATGGTTTTCTTATTCAATTTGCTAATAAATTTTATGTAAGTGAAAAGTATAATAAATGTACAATACATATACGTAAGTTTAAATTTCTGATATTAAAAGGTCTTTTATTGGCCGTTTTTTGTAAAAGATTATTCTAATAAAGAAAATGTAATTTCTAAGGAGTTTTAAAATGAATGTTTCCCTGCTGGGGAAGAATGACTTTTTATTTAAGCAAAAATCGTTTTTCAATCTTTTTTTTTTTAGGGGAAAAAAAACCCCTTTTTTTTTTATTTAAGTAGTTAACAAACAAAATTTAAATCTGATTTAATGTAATGACTAATATTAGTTTGAATAATATTAGTCATTATATTATATATTGCATATTAATTTATTTTATCTCTAAAAGTGCAAAGAAAAAAAAATCCTCTTTAGAAGTGTTTTAAACATTTCTAATCTTCTTTAATAAATCAAAATATATATATATATATATATATATTTTTTTTTTTGTAACCAAAACGAAACATTTTGTGCTGGTTCTACCAGAATTAAAAAAAATAATAATAAAACCAAAACTTACTCATTAATCATTAAAACCTATTTATTTTTACTTTAGATTATTTAAATACTAATTATTAACTATTATATTTCTTTAAATAATTATTAGAAATATACTTGTAAAATTTTCTTAGTAAACCTAATAGAAACTGTAACTTAACCAAATAGAAACTATAACTTAACCAAATAGAAACTATAACTTAACCAAATAGAAACTATAACTTAACTTAATAGAAACTATAACTTAACTTAATAGAAACTATAACTTAACTTAATAGAAACTATAACTTAACTTAATAGAAACTATAACTTAACTTAATAGAAACTATAACTTAACCAAATAGAAACTATAACTTAACCAAATAGGAACTATAACTTAACCAAATAGAAACTATAACTTAACCAAATAGAAACTATAACTTAACCAAATAGAAACTATAACTTAACCAAATAGAAACTATAACTTAACCAAATAGAAACTATAACTTAACCAAATAGAAACTATAACTTAACCAAATAGAAACTATAACTTAACCAAATAGAAACTATAACTTAACCAAATAGAAACTATAACTTAACCAAATAGAAACTATAACTTAACCAAATAGAAACTATAACTTAACCAAATAGAAACTATAACTTAACCAAATAGAAACTATAACTTAACCAAATAGAAACTATAACTTAACCAAATAGAAACTATAACTTAACCAAATAGAAACTATAACTTAACCAAATAGAAACTATAACTTAACCAAATAGAAACTATATATACCATTCGCTATCGTCTCGTCAAGATTCTAAACATAATAATCGTCCTTTATATTATTGACGTTGCTTCATTGAAAATCATTTCGAATTATAGTTAAACTTTTCTCTGAAGCAATACTTCCACTTCATTATCCATCCATCTCTCTCGTACTGTATTAATATCGAGCAGTCCATACAAATCAACATGTAGCATTTCCAACCAAACAACCAGGAATAGTATCCCAGACCTTTAACCACCACTTTGAACTTTTCCATTATCGGGTGACAAGCCAATACCTACGTCTTGTTTTACAAGTGCATATAAAATTGCAGCCAGCACTTCTCTAAATTAAGTCTTGATCTGTCTCTGTGCTGGA
The DNA here is from genome assembly GCA_021605075.1 of Caerostris darwini. Classification (NCBI taxonomy): domain Eukaryota; kingdom Metazoa; phylum Arthropoda; class Arachnida; order Araneae; family Araneidae; genus Caerostris; species Caerostris darwini. The sequence continues at coordinate 489,677 of BPLQ01006465.1, read as the reverse complement.
GGTAGGAGACGCAGGTGGGAGTAGTAGGAAGTGGCACGGAAGTCTGTCTCAAGTTCCGGAATACTACGGCTCCTCCTAAAATTTGTTTCGGCTCCCGAGTTTTATTAGTTGATTAAGTGTAATCGCTTCCTCGTATAAGCTTGATACCGCTGGAGGATTTAGAAAAGGGAGGGCCACAGGGGGGTGGAAGGAGGTTCCTCCAAATCCGATTATCTAGAAAGGAACGCGAAAGCCAATGCTCTCTAAAGTGCACAAACATCTTCTGGAAATTGTGGAGCTGGGATACCTAGGCAGTTTATTTCGTTGGGAGTCTTGTGAGACGGGTTTCTCTGAAAATTGTTAATTTCTCTATTGTATAATGCTGGGTTTTAATATTCGATTAATAAAATAGTTAATCGAGTTTCTTGAATTTTTAGTTCTTAATCCAATGTTTATAAAATGTTTTAAATGAAGTATCAACCGCTGGTATAGTTCTTTTGAATTTAATTTCTGCGATTAGTTTAATGGTTATTTTGTAAACCAATATACATATACTGTAAATATTTGTTTAAAATAAATTTTTCTTCTAAAAACTTCTCAAATTTCCGTATATTAGCGGCTTGATGGCCAATTGGCTAGCTCTCTGGCCTTTGGCTTCAGGTTTGAGGTGTCATGGATGTTTGTTAGTAGTTCAGAATCCACTTTAAACTGTAGGTCGCGGTCTAGTTAGCCTAAAGAGTGCATAAAATGACAGTAAAGCGACAAACCAAAATTCTATAAAGTTTTTTTTTCTCTTCTTAAAGTACATAATCGGTTAATATTTTGTTGCATAAAAGACCATATCTTCTTTTTTTTTTTTATTATATTATCAAAATGGTGAATAAATTTTAAATTAACACACTTATTTAAAATCAAATTTAATTTTGTTAAATCATTGAAAAACTTTTAAATTTGCAATCACGAGGTTCTTACGATTGATACTTGTGAAAAGTACAGAATACAACTACATTCAAAGAGCATTAAAAAACTTCATCAACGCCTTTGGTTTACCAGATCTAATCATCATTGATAGGGGTTTCAATTAAATTTCTCAAGATTTAGAGAAATTTTGTCAAAAAAATGCTATAGCTCATACTCTAAACTCCACAAAGCACCCACATTGTAATGGGATGGTTGAGAGAGCTAATCGCACCATTATTCCAACCATCTCTATGTCCATGGAAGATCATAGACACATAGTTCATGGAAGATCATCATCACGGTTACTCACCAGGATTTAACAATGGTATTTTAAAAACACAAGCTGATGACAGTGCAGAAAAATGGACTGATCCTGCGGAGATTCAAACCTCGACTCGTGATCATGAGACAAATGTGAACTGAGTACCGTGAAAATTTTACTCGAGATATTTTTCAAAAGTGAATGCCTGATAATAAATTACTTATATAATTTTAAAATGTATTGAAATTCTTTTTTATATAACACCAGGATTGAATTGAATATCTGAATACTTTATTTATGCAGATTTAATTTAACTTTAATGCTTACTTTCAATTTTAACTTTTTATAAGAAAAATCATCCGTGAACCCCAGTAAAAAGAGAGAAGAAAAGACTACAAATTTATCATTTTGTTATCCAGTCCATAGTAATCGAAATAGGAGGCGTTTGTTCACTTTAAGACTTCCAGCAAATCGAGTTTTTCAACTTGTTTGTGAACTCGCACAATTTATTTGCTTTTACGTCGATCTTCAACCCATCTTTTACAGCAACTCTTAAAATGTATTTACGTGAGGAATATGCTATACCCAAACGTTTCATGAATAAAGATTTTGAAGTGAAATAAAATTGAGTAGGGCTTTTGAATAAAAAGAATGAGCCCGGAGAGTTGCAAAGAAAGAAAAAAAAATTAGAATCTTAAGGAAAGAAAACGAGTTTTTATTGAGTAAGTATAGGCGAAAACTCATGAAAGATGAAGGGGAAAAAAAACTGTTCAAAAGTTGCGTAGAAAATTGAATTTCGAGCTGTAGATTTATTTCTCCAAACAGTGAGGAATATTTTCTATTATAGCACTTATTTCACGTGCCTTGCACAGTGAAGTGAATTAAGTCATCCGCATATTGAATTTTTTTGTATGATTTAAATGTGCTAAAGTATGTGCCATGTATTATTTATTGTTTTAAAAGCTGTTAATTGTTTAAAAATATTTTTAATAAATTTAAGCATTTTTATTATAATGCAACTTTCTGAAAGCTTCATATTTTTAATGATCAAACCCGATATTTATTTTAAGGAATTAATCACTTTATTTTTAAGTCTGATAAAAAGATTTTGACACGAACATTATCAATAATCAAAGTGATGTTTATGTGCGAATGTTTACCGAAATTTTAATTGTGAATGTTTACCGAAACTTTAATCGGGAATGTTTACCGAAACTTTAATCGTGAATGTTTACCGAAACTTTAATCGTGAATGTTTACCGAAACTTTAATCGTGAATGTTTACCGAAGCTTTAATCGTGAATGTTTAGTCAAATATACGCAATTAAGTTTAGTTACACTTAATTGTGAATGTTTGACTAAACTTTGCTAACACTTTTTATTAAACTAATCGGGATTAAATCTTAATAGTACTTTTTATTCTGATCATTACTAATTTATTCAATAACTTGGATGGGGAAATGAAAATTATTTGTTCTAGACTAAAAGAAAGCATCAAATTAAAAAATAAGTCAACAGTTAATGTGATTGTAGTTGCAGAACTTTTATTTCTTGCCAGCACAGAAAATGACACAAATAAGTATTTTTAAGGGTTTCAGGAATTCAAATCATTAAAGCAACTTTCTGGAAGTTTCATAATTTAAATGATCAAACCCAATAATTATTTTAAAGAATTAATCACTTTATTTCTAAGGTGGATAAAAAGTTTTTGACACGAACATTATCATTCAAATGCGAGTGATTTTTAACTAAACTTAATCGGAATTAAATCTTAATAGTATTTTTTATTCTGATCATTTCTAATTTATTGAATAACTTTGATGGATTTGGAAATGAAAATTATTTTTTATAGATTAAGAGAAAGCATCAAATTAAAAACAAAAAAAGTCAATAGTTAATGTGATTGTAGCTGCAAAACTTTTATTTCTTGTATGCGCAGAAAATGACACAAATAAGTATTTTTAAGGTTTTCATGAATTGAAATCACTAATGATTAATGCCTTCCTTTCGTGATAAAGGGAAAGAGAAATCATTTGAGCTTGGTAACAAGCTCTTTTCTAATGACTTTTTTTAATAATGAAGCATTTTAAAATGCAATTTTACGAAGCGTGTGCGTTTGATTTTTTTTTTTTTTTATTTCCCCATTAGTTTCTTAATTAGTCTCAAGAAATGGATTGAATCTATAATTTATGTCACCAGATGTGTTTTTCATTGCTTGAAGTTCCTTTTTTTTTTTTTTTTTTTTTTTAAGTCAAATGTTTTATGATTTGATAATCAGTAAAAATTTTGTATTTCTGAAAAAACTGAACTACGATTCCAAAATTTCAAAATAAATAAATAATAAGTAAATAAGTAATAATAAATAAATAATATAATTAAATACATAAAATAATTTCTTTATACACACAATGCAATGTTTTGAATTTTCGCTCGTATTGTGAAAGTTGGTTTCTTTTAAAAATTCAAAGTTTTTAGTTGAAATCTGATTGAAGTAGGTTCATTATTAGATTTAAATTAATAAATAAAAGGAAATAAAAAGAATAAAGTAAAAGGAATTAAGGACTGTGATAATGTGAAATATAATGTATTTTGAAATATTTGAAATTATTAAAAATATAGTATATTTTTCTCACCTTCAAAACACATTGAACATTTTTAATTTAAAATATTTTTAAATCAAAAAATTGTTTGAAAATGAGGAGTTCAAAAATTCATAACAGTAGAAGTACAAGCAACAATTTTCAAAATGCATTGTATTCTATAATTGATAAGTTTCAAAATGCATTGCATTTTATAGACAGACAAGTTTCAAAATGCGTTGCATTTTATAGACAGACAAGTTTCAAAATACGTTGCATTCTATAGACAGACAAGTTTCAAAATGCGTTGCATTCTATAGACAGACAAGTTTCAAAATGCGTTGCATTGCATTCATTCTATATACAGATAAAAAATAAATTTAATATTAGTCTGTTTTGAAATTTATAATCTTTAATATAGTCTTGTATTGTCACTTTTTGTGCATCTAAACACCCTCAGTTATACACTTATACCATCTTACCCTTCACGCGAATGTTTGTGCTCAAGAATTAGGACTTTCCATCATATTCGAAGAAAATTACGGTCCAATATCATCCCCGTTGATCGTAGTTCTTTTTTTTTCTCTCTCGCTCTTTCCGTAACTCCCGAATCTCAAAACTTATTGTGCCATTTTTTCCTCCCACCCCTACCTTCAACGATGAATGGCCTTAACGCGTGCGTTGCATCAATCCTCCAATATGAATACGAGAGAGGCTGGCGATAATAATAAATAAGAAAAATAAAAAAAGCACTTGATAAATATGTTATAAATAAACATTCGGAAAAAGCATTTCTTGGGATGGGTGTTAATGGTGCGTGATCCACGTGTTTTCGATCTACGAGAATGTTCAAAAAAGAAGGAAGAGAAAAAAATGGGAGTTAGCGGTTGAAAGATTTATGAACTGAAGTCGGAAAACGTTAAGGATCAAAAAGTACTCTCGGGTAAGAAGTGTGGTTAGAAATACCTAATGGCATGCGGAATTTTTAGTTTTTGTTGGTTGCAATGTTAAATGTTTTTTGTTAAGTTTGTTTTAATTTCTTACTTGATAGAAAACTTGTCGAAAAGCATCAGTTTAAAGAGGGAAAATATTATGGTATTAATGACATGCGATACTAGCAGCACAAAAATTTTTTTTTGAGGGGAAGTACCAGGGACAAAGAAAAAAGGCAAGATAAAAAATGGATTAATGAAGTAGAAAATGATCTGAAGAACATAGATCTCAAATTGGGAATGCTCGAGACAGACAACTTTGAAGTCGTATTGCTAGGGATTGGTTTGGTCTATCGATCTACGGTCATTTTTTGCACATTTTAGGCTAATTAGACCGGGACCTACAGTTTAACGTGGATTCCGAACCACTCGCAAACAGCCATGCCACTGCCAGGATTCGGACCTGAAGCCTGTGGTATCAGAGGCCAGAGCGCTAGCCAATTCGCTATCAGACCACGTATTACTAGGGTGGCTATGGTTCAACATGAACTGTAATGCCGATAGTTATTTGGATAGTTATTTATTAGTGACATGATCTTGGTTTTGCTTAAGTTTTGAATAATTATACAACAAAAGAATTAACTATTTCCTTTTAAAAAAAAGATTTTTATTCTAATTAAGTTTTTCCTTTGTTGAAACATTAATCTGATTATTTGCTTTGTACAAATTTTAAAATCCACATTACTTGAAATATTGTTTTATTAATCTACCCGAATTAAAAATATTTTATTGAAAAATATTGTATCTAGATCAGAGTTTTAAATTGAAAAAAGAAGGGGAAAAAATACGAATGAAAATCTTTTTATTCAAAGAGTTGATTCACAAAATAATAAATTTTCTTTTGTTAAATTTTTTATTTCATGATTTACTCGTTATTTTCAGCGATTTTACATTCTATTTACTTTTATGGCATTGATTTAATAGCATTTAAATCTAAGCCCTATTTTACGAGAATCGCTGAATAGCAATTTAACAGCATATACAGAGCACTTTGTGTAGTGCTGATATTTTTAGAGAACAAACGTACAAATAAACTTTGATGAATTATAGAATTATTTCTGAGAGATTAAAATTTAATTTTTTAATTTGCATCTAATTTTTAAACTATTTGCACGTTGCTCTTTTTCAAAATGTATATTCGACTTTGTACATTTCTTTAGTTTTTTTTTTTTTTTAAATTTATTTCCTGCTAGACTACTTTTTAGGATTTTGTTTTGCACAAGCATGGGTTTTTATCAGCTCGTTATATTTTTGCAAAGTTATATTTCTTGGAGCGTATGTTCTGGAACCAGTCTGGTACCAGATTACGAGCAAACGAAAAGCAATCATTCTCCATCAGTTCAAATAACAGTTCATTCCCCGATATTACTTGCTAGATTGCAATCCTGGATATGGAAGAAAAAAAAAATAAAGCTGAATATTTAAAAAATAATAATAAAAGATGCAGATATACATTTGCATAAGCAATATCTTTCCAACAAAATGCAACAAAAAAAAAAAAAAAAGGTATTTTTAATTAAAAATAAATATCAGAAAAGAAAAAAAAAAAAAAAAAAAAGCTGACTTTCAAGACGAACAGCTGCAATACAGAATTTGAAATGAATATTTTCAATTTAACTTCGATTTTATTTTATTTTTTTCTTCTTCTGTATAGTGTAGTGCATATGCTATTTTGCCGTTGGAGTTGAGAAATCTTTTGAAAAAAGAAAAAAGGGAAAAAAAGACTTGGGAAAGGGGAAAAAGGGAAAAAGATAGTTCTCTGCTCTTTGTTTTTCGTTGGCATAATTAGGTTCCAGAACACTTTACTCCTGTTCTACTGTTTTTCTAATCCTCTCTTTCGGGTATAAAAGCAGATGGATGAATAAAAGAATGGAAAGGGGGGGATTGAGAGCTTTGTAGGCTTCTTCGAGAAAAGGCGAATTTGCTTTTCTTTCGTTTTCCCGGAATCCGCTCTCAGCATATTGCATTCATTTTTTTTCCCTCTTTGTATGAATATTTTTTTCCCTACTGTCGAAGATTATCGGATTAAAGACAAACGACGAAAATTCTAAAATGTAACGCTATAATACACTCTGCAGCCTGAAAGATGCGTTTCGCCGGAAGAACAAGAATCCATTCTATTTTAAAATTCTAAAGTAGAAAATACGAATACGAACTTATTTGGGTTTTAGCTAAAGCATTGAGTAGATTTCAAGGGAAAAGTCTGTATTATTTATTCATTGGTTGAAATATTCAATATATCCGTTGTCAGAAATTTATTGGTAATTACACCAATATACTCGAACAACTAAATAAATATATAAGGATAACTAACATTTTTTTTTTTTGAAGTATATTAATATAATTATCAATAATTTTCAGATAATGGATTTGGGTTTTAGCTAAAGCATCAAGTAGATTTCACATGAAAAAGTCTGTATTATTTATTCATTGGTTGAAATATTCAGCATATTCATTATCTGAAAATTATTGATAATTATACTAATATATTCGAACAAAACAACTAAAAAAATATATAAGGATAACTAACATCTATTTATTTTTTATATAATATATTAATATAATTGTATAATTTAATATATTAATATAATAAATATATTAATATAATTACCAATAATTTTCAGATAATGGATATGCTGAATATTTCAACCAATGAATAATACAGACTTTTTCTTGAATAACGGACATTTTTATTAAACATTTAGATTTCGCATGAAAATAATGTAACGTAATAATAATAATGTAAGTAATAATAAGTAATAACTAATAATAATGTAAGTAATAATAAGTAAGTAATAACTAATAATAATGTAAGTAATAATAATGTAAGTAATAATAAGTAAGTAATAACTAATAATAATGTAACTAATCCGTAGTTATCAATTTGTGAGGTTGAATAAAGGACATTTTTTTTATTTAAAGAAAAAGTCTGTATTATTCATTGGTTTAAATATTCAGCATATCCATTACATGAAAATCATTGATAATTACATTAATATATTTCCAGAAAAATAAATGTCAGCTATCCTTATATATTTTTTTAGTTGCTCTGTTCGAGAAATTTGAATAATGTACCAGAAATCATAGTTAATAATCCGTAGTTACAAATTTGTGAAGTTTAAATAAAAAAATGTCATAGTCGTCAGTTAGACGGCAATCTGTTAAGTTGTCCCTTTATATCCTTTCAAATTATCTTCTTGAATCTTTCTTGCCCCTCATGCAAACATCTTCCAAATATCCTTGTTAATAAAGTGACTACGTTGCAGACGATGATGCAACTTCGCATGAATTTGTTCAACTAGTTCCGTGCCATCATTTTGTCTCCCATCTTTTATCTAAATTAAATTTGCTTATTCGATTGGAACTAGTTCTTCAAATCAACTATCTCCTTAAGTTGCAATGGTGTCTTGATGAAAACTAACAAACTTTTTACGATATACTGACGTTAACTTGAATCAGTTTATACGACTTTTTTAATGTCAGTTAGATTAGTAGTATTTCTTCATAAAATTAAATGTTTTTTCAATATAAATATTTATTTAATTCAATATAGAATTTTATTATATCGATTTATTGCAATGTCCTTTATTTCAAGAGTTATTTCTTATATTCTACATGTAAATGAAAAATAGTAATCTAGACTATTATTATAGAATAGACTAATATAATAAATATATAATAAACTAACGTCTCTTGCAGGTTTTCAGCAGTAATCAAACGATTACTGCAATAAATATATAATAAACTAACTAGATCTCTTGCAGGTTTTCTGTAGTAATCAAACGCCTATTACATTAAACATATAATAAACTAACGGAAATCTCTTGCAAGATTTCAGTCGATATTTTTTCCTTGGAGCTCTGATAAATAAATATTGCTGTATACTTTTTTTTTAGATATAAGAAGTGGTAAAAATACGAATTTTATCTTCTATAAGCTACGTGAACATTTAAGATAAAAACATAATCATATAACGAGAAAATAATCGTGAGAGTTGTTTGGAAACTTCAGCTTGTAAAAAAAAAATGCCAACATTTTTCTAAAATCTTTTTGAGAAGGGTGGGAAGGGAAAAAAAGATTTTGACAGATATAGATTAGGTAACAGAAATAGCATTTTGTCCCCTCTGCAGTCATAGCTATTGGGGATTATAAGAATTTTTTTTTTTTTTTATAGAAAAACAAATGCGAGATAAAAGCTAAGGAAGAATGATACTCTCCTAAAAGAAAGAGAATAATATTGAATCCCTTTGTCAGGCTTTAGCGATACCAGTAAACACCACCACTAATATAATGCCATCTGGTTTTTGAAAGATAACCACTAGAGGATTAGCTTCTGTAAGTTAAGATAACTTTAAGTTACCCATCTTACAGAAGTATTTTAAAATGTATTCGCTTAAAATATTAATGTGTAGACTTCCAAAGGATCATATTACGTATTCACTGTTACTTAGCTAATTATGTTTTTAACAGCAATTTCTTATTATACATTTGTTTCTATTAACGATATGTTTCTAAATAAAGTATGAGTAAATTTCATATGTATTACTTATTAATTTTTAATCGATTTAATATTTCTATATATCAGCTCAATGCAAAACAAATTTTAAGTTTTCATAAATTAAGCTGTTTTTATTAAAAATTTTGTCATGGAAATTTATTCATTTTAATACACCACCTATTAACAATTTTTTTGTATCTTAAAAACTATACAAATTAAAAATGTTTTCATTACATTTATTTTGATAGTTTCGCATCTTCATGTTTGTATGATGATGGTCAATCAATATTGATAAGTGCCAGCCGTTTGGGAAAAATAACTTTAAATAAATATAACATTTTTGAAAATTAAAAAATCATGAATGAATGAAGACTTATATATTATTAATCGTTTAATGATGAATAGTTTTGAAATTGGCTTTGATTGAATATTTAAACATTACTAAACATATAGCTTTAAACTTTGTATAATCAATAGTATGATGGCTACAACTCCCCACCCATTTGCTTATGATTTTAAGAGACAGTCCAAAAGATCTTTACCCATTCGCAACTTTTTATTAAAATAATTAAAAATACTGCCTATTCACTATTTCTCTATACTTTTTATCAAAAATTCCAAACTTTTATTTAAAGATACGAAGTCGAAAGAGAAAAGTATTTTATAAATTGAAAACTCTAATACCTCCCTTTTTTTCCCTTCAAAAAACCTAATTATATGTCCCTATTCTTCCAACTTTAAAAAGTGCTGCATTTATCCTGCAAACCTAGAATTTCAACCAAAATTTCTGCTTGAAAATTATTTAATAGCCATAGCCTAGAAAAAAAGGCCTTCTCCTGCCCCTTATTTTCAGCAGAGGCTGGAACCTACGCCATTACATCCTCCCAGGTGAAACTTAAACTAATAAAACACCACTGGCTTCATAGTTTCTCATCGTCATGTATGTATTGATGGAGAGTGCCAACCGTATGGGGAAAAATGACTTTAAATATGACATTGATTGATTTTCTATTTTTCAAAAAAATAAATAAATAAAACAAATGAAGACTGATATATTACTAATCGTTTAATGATCAACAATTTTTGTAATTGTAATTGAATGAATTTTTAAACATTACTAATCAGTTTGTAAAGTATGATGACTAAAACTCCCACCCATTTGCTTATGATTTTAGATCTTTTCTCATTCGCAACTTTTTCTTAAAATGATTAAAAGCACTGCCTATTTGCTACTTCTCTATATTTTTTATCGAAAACCCAAACTTTTATTTAAAGATACGAAGTCGAAAGAGAAAAGTATTTTATAAATTGAAAACTGTAATACCTCCCTTTTTTTTTTTTTTCCTTCAAAAAACCTAATTATATGTCCCTATTCTCCCAACTTTAAAAAGTGCTGCATTTATTCTGCAGCAAACCTAGAATTTCAACCAAAATTTCTGCTTGAAAATTATTTAATAGCCATAGCCTAGAAAAAAAAGGCCTCCTCCTGCCCCTTATTTTCAGCAGAGGCTGGAACCGACGTCATTACATCCTCCTCCGTGAAACTTAAACTAATAAAACACCACTGGCTTCATAATTAAGGTGGCCTTTGCCTAAATGGATGGCCAGGGAAGCCATATTAATGCGCACTAATAAATGATGCAAGCCTTCATTATGGTGGGGGTATGCTACCCGATTTTCTTCCGGACATTGTAACGTTAATGATGCATAATTAATGGACAGTCCTCTATGCAAACGGTTTGGGCTATTCCCTCCCCCGTGTCCCACCACCTCCCACCCCCGCGTCAGGTTTGTCCTGCTCAACCCTTTCCCCTTCCGTCCCAGATAATAATCGTCATTTGGCACCGTATGTAGCCAACTGGATGGATCTGTGGCAACGGCTGAGTGTCAGTATCGTAGAATATGATGAAGTGCTTGGCGGATATAAAAAAAAAATGTTGGCTATCTTTCTATGAACCACCGCCAGTTTGCAAAGCGACGTTAGTCTGTCTTTACAGAGTGTTGAATTTAATGGGATTCGAGTTGGATGAGGAAGTAAAGCCGTTGGATGTCATTTGTGGGTATTCATAGATCGTTTGGGTTAGGATTGAATGGCATGAAAGCATTTTGAATCTCTATTGTGAATCACACAAGCACTCTTAATTGATTTAGCCATTTAGCGGTATTCATTTAGAGAGTGGAGAAATTTGACAGATTCGAAGCTACATTAAGGTAAAACTGATAAACTATAAACTGTGAAAAGGGAATAAGTACTGGAAATAAATGCTTGTTAATATGATAAGCAAAATATTGCACATTTTCCAAAAAGGATTAAATTATGTGCATTGCCATGTTTCAGATTAAATTGAACGTAGAAAGTATTACAAATACTATTCAAATAAATTTATAAAAAAAAAAAAGCTAAATCCTTTTTTATTAAAAAAAGATGTTCGCAAACAACCGAATGATTATACAAATTATTTCAGATGAAATTTAACTAATAAATAGTTTTAATAAAATAAAACTTAAGTAGAAAAAATAATCTACAATAAAAGCAATTTACAAGATAATTTTTTTTTGTACTTGAATTTAAATTTTGATTTAATATTTGCTTCTAAGAATTCAATTATGGCTTAACTATTTGCTGAATTTTAATATTTTAGCAGATATCAAAATGAATTAATCCCAAAAATAAAACAGTCGTTGTGTAACAAAAAATTATAAACATGAAAAACTTCTGAAAAATATTCTTAATCTACTTAGTTTTAGAAATATATTTAAGAAGGAATATTAAGAACGATAATTAATATTAAGAATTTAGAAAGAATATTTTTCAATAAATGTAAAGAGAAGGTTTATCTCTGAGAAAAAGAAAAATTATGTTTCTATTATAGAAAAAATTTACAATCTGCTTTTTATGAATGAAAATCTTCTGTATTATATAACTGAATTCATCCGGGATTTACATATACATACATGCATCTGTAGATATACATTCTCAGTTCTATGTTTAATCATTGATAATTATCAATCGTCATTAAGAACACAGAAATAGGATCCTTAATGATGAATATCATTATCTATATTTAAGTCAATGTTGACAGAAATTCATCAATTCTCTTAATTGCCACGCCAACAAATTTTCCTTATGCAAATCTCTTGTCGCCATCACCACCATCTTTAAAGGCCGCAAATAAATGTAATTGTTAGGTGATGAAATAAGATCCATGGTAGTAGACTCTGGTGTAATTACTTTATCTTGTACAGCATTTGAACGTAGATTTCTGGGAAGAAAGCCAGAAAAAAGGAGCAAGGGATGTGCCTGAAAACAAGCGTAGCCAAATTAGCCACGGGCGCCTAAATGGAGGGAAGGGGATGGAAACTTATGAATAATGATGAGCCATTATCAGCCATGCATATTCTGCATTATGCTCTGCATGCGCAAAACATTGTCCTTATCTTTCTGGCTACCATTCTTGGGTGCTCATAGCGGTGTGTAGGACTAGATGGTTGGGCAACCACCTCCTTTCCTTTTGTTGTGGCGTCTTCCTTCCCTTACGCTCTCGTGAGTTAATAAATGGGATGAGATTTCACGCGATTTGCACCTCATATGCATGTCATATTACACCCACCCTTGATTTTATACCGCTTGTTAATTATTCCCGGTATGGATCGCTTCAAGATGGGAAGCAGCCACCGACAGTGCTTGTTGGAACATTTCGAATAAAATGTTCTGTCGCTGGTTCTTTTTTGTCATCTACGTTTTTTGTTTGTGTTCTTGGTCTTTTACTGTTTTCAGTGGAGTTATTGAAAACGAGAACATAAATTATGCTAAATGGGAATATGTAAATTATATTGTATTTAGACAGTTGTATTAAACAGTTGTATTTATAAAGTTCAATTATGAATTTAAAGAAAAAATGTATCAATTATTAAAAGAAATCTAGTGTTTAGTTATAAATTCCTCTATAAAGGTATAATAATCAGTTTATTCCTCTATACATATTACATAAACTACCCATTTTTTGTTTTTATCCCACTTGGTAGACAGCAAGATCTGCACCAAGTCTAAGATACACATTTTTTAAAATTCTATTAATGATATGAAAAGTATTTGATTATTTTAAAAAATGAACTATTTAACCCCTATTAAATAGTTCAATGTTAATATTCCAACTTAAGCAGTTTATTTCATTGAATAGCAATAAATGTATTTAAAAATATTTAGCCATGTTTAATATTTTTTTATTTCGTTTTTGAATATATCATGTGTAATAAAATACATTTGGAAAAGATGCAAATTTAGAAAAAGTTTGCATTAAAATTCTGTTAAGGAATTAATGCATCTATATTTTGGAAATTAGACATAAATGGATATTCTCTTATATGGTACGGAAGCCTGATGGCCAATTGGCTAGCGCTCTAGCCTTTGGTAACACAGGTTTCAATTTCGAATCCTGGCAGTGGTATCGATGTTTGTTAGTGGCTCGAAATTCACAATAAACTGTAGGCAAGTATGAAAAAAAAAATGGCCGTAGAGCGACAAACCAAACCAAACTTATATGGTATGAAATGAATCTGCAAAAGGAAATATTCCAAGCAGTAATTAGAATTCTGTGTATTTATTAATCAATATTAATAGATCAACTACAATGTTTTAACTTTGTTATTGAATTCTAATAATGTTAATTCGTTGTAGTAATTTAATATAAGATAAAAAAAAATTATATTTTTGCTAGGTAGAAAATTAAAAAAAAAAAGATGATAAATATTTTATGTTGAACATCCTCACCCATTTTAAGCAACCACGCTTTTCAATTTCTCGAGAACAATATTCTTGTATTTATTTATCTTTTACTGTCTGAAAAATTGCACAAACATTGCGTATTAACTATTCATTGAATCTCGACATCATCAATAATTTAATTTTAAAGAACTTGAAAGAAATGAAAAATTCAAAATGAGATTGTCTTGTACCTAAATTTAAAGTATTCAATTTATCTTTTCCATCTTTGCCAGTTAATTTCGGACGAACATGAGAACAAACCTTCATTTCGTTGCCCTTTTTTTTTTTTTTTTTCTTTCTGCGTTTGTTTTGTGAAGGAACTTTTGTTTTTTCCCCAAAACGGAAGAAAATTGGCGTTCGAAGATGACACCAGACATGATTGATGGCAATGGAACTTCCTTTTCTTCGAACAGTGGCACGCAAATTCTAAGGAAAGTTTTCCTGCGTGTATGTATATATATATTGCATGAGAAACTATAAAGTGGCTTTACTTTTTTTAGACTGCCATAGGAACAGGAATGGTTTGAAAAAAAAATTATGAATAATAATGAATATTATTTAAATTGAATTTTGAATTCGATGATCCGTAAAGTGGTTCTCATGTAAAGACAATCTTTAAAAATGGCTACAATTTTTTTAGTTGCTACCATTGGCATATTTTAGTAATGGGAAATTGTTTTTTCTGCGATTGTTAAACTGCTAAATAGCTTAATTAAAATTATTAGTGAATAGTATTTACTAAACTTATTTTAGAATAATAATAACAGCCTACATATTTTTTTTAACTACATTGGACTACTTTTTTAACTACTTGAAACTCTAATTAAAATATTGCCAATATTCTCGTAATATTATCTGATATTATTGTGAATAATATCATTTATTAATTTGTCAATTTCTCTAAAGATATTTTTTTACATATTTCATTTTGTTGTCATTGGATTACAATATGAGTTTCAAATTTTTATTTTTCTTAAATCTCTAAGCATTTTTAGACTTGCATTAAAAAATACACTAATAATATCAGTTGAGGAATTTAGTTTCTCCCATAATAATAGTAGCAAAACCAAATAACTATATGATGTAACATTTATTATCCCAAAACCTAGATTAAATTAAACATATTATTCTTAATTATTATTAATTGTTCAGATTTCTGGATTTTACAATAGTTTCGTTAATGCATTTTAAACTTCTAGGTGGGGTCTCTTGGCTGCGAAGCATTGTATTCCCTATATGCGTAAATTTAAAATGGATATGGATTTTTCTTTTTCCAAAATTCGGAATAATGTAGATTTCAGAACTTCATTGGTGGGAGTTGCTGATTTTACGGTTCCTGTTCTGCTAAGTTTTTCACCATAACCATTGCATTTTGTCAAGAATATTTTTTTCAAAGAATCGACGTTAGCATAAGATTCTTGATAAGGTCATTTTGTTGCTCTTAGATATTTGAAGCTAACGTAATTGCATTTTTCTGCAACTTTTAATGTTTTTTTATGCATCAATAAGCGGAAAATTGCAACTCGACTTTTACTTAAAAAAAAAATTAGCATCTTACTTTTACAATGGGTTGATAATCAACTGAAATATAACAATTACTTTCAATAAGTGTATGAAATTAGAAGAATTATAATTTGTAATAATTAGATTAACCTATATAAATTGAAAAATATGTTAACAAAAGACAGATGTCATGACATACGGATTTTGATTTACGGCCTTTAAATTTTGCTCTACAACATAACTTAAAGCTATACTTGCCTACAATTACCGTTTTCTACTTGATACTGTTATTATGTACGGAGTATATTTTTTGCAAATTTAAATCTTTTTTTTAATGAAGAAACTGTTATTCGGGACAAAATTAATTGTAATAATTCTGAAGAATAATTGTTTTAATTAAAAAAAATTATAAATAAAAAAAAATTATAAACGATATTTTCACTTATGGTGTTTGTTGTTTGTTTGTTGTTTCTTATCCCACTTGGATGGCCAAGCCCACGAGCCCATATGGACTCATGATTGAAGGGGAAGGAAGCAGCTTCTGTTGTGATGGAGCACTCGTAGGTAGAAGCCTGACTTTTGCTCCGTGACGCTCTTACAGTCATAGGAGACCGGGACCTACGGCTTAAAGTGGATTCCGAACCACTACAAACTTCCATGGCACCGCCGGGATTCGAACCCGAAACCTGTGGCACCGAGCGCCAGAGCGCTAGACACTCGGCCATTCAGGTCCCAAATTTGCCAACGGCACGCGGTGTTCCCAGGTGGTCACCCACCCAAGTACTAACCGCGCCCAATGATGCTTAACTTCGGTGATCTAACGAGAACCGGTATATTCAGCATTTTTTATAAAATACAATATTCCAAATAGAAGTTGCAAATAATTTCGGTTTTCATGTCACGTGGAAGAAAGCCACTTGGTTGTTTTGTTAAATTTTGCGATTTGTAAAGTCAATGTTTTAAGATAATTTTATAAAAAAAAAAAAAAAAAAAAATATTATAGTATATTGTCAAATGTTGACATTATTTTAATGTTGAGACAATTTTATATAAAGAAAAAAATCTATATTTTATTATCAAATGTATATTAAAAAAATTTCCTTTTTATAGAAATCTAAAAAGGGTAGCATTCCTATAGAAATATAGTGACAACATAATGAAATTAAACAATTCTTCAATGATTCAACAGCCCCATGGTGGGCCAAGGCCGCCTGCCTATTGGCAGATTTTTTATATATTTTACGTGGTAGGGTTACTACAGTCATATTAGATAGGGATATATATATATACTCTACTCAACAGTCATATTAGATCGAGACCTACGGTTTAAAGTGGATTCTGAACCACTACAACATCCATGGCACCACGGAGATTCGAACCTTTCACATAGAGCACCAGAGCGCTTCGGACATCAGGCCCCAATCAAAAAAATAGTCTTTAAATTATGTGGAATTTAAATGAAATATTTAATTACTTAACAGAACTTTTTCATAATTCTTAAATTACTTTATTATTATTTATTTTTTTACTGTTTTTACATAAGTCTAAATGAATATAGACACTTTTACTTTCCATTTATAACTATTTACGAGTATTATGAAATTGAATTAAACTTCTCGAATTTCATTTTCGGACAAAATTTATTAATCCAACTTTCTAGACCACATGTTTTTCTCTTTCATTTACAAAAAAAACATAGAAAACGAAAAAAATTTTTGCAACCAGAACAAAAAAAATAAAAAAATAAAAAAAGACCGCGAAATCAATGAAGCACTGCAAGCACAAAGAACTTTTAAAATAAACCATACAAATAAAGCCGCAAAGATAGGAAGGAAAAGAAAACACCGTTCTGGAAAAGCGCGGCTGAGGGCACTCGCTGCACCGTGACGGGCCTGGGAAAGCACCTGTTACATCCTCACCCCCTTAACCGTAACCGAATGTCCTCTTAACGGTCAGCCTTCCTTCCTCTTCATGTATCTCAAGACAAGTCTCTTGATAATAACAGCGACTGCAGAAGATTATAGTTAGTGCCGTGAACGAGTCCGTGTTGCGGTTGACATGGTCTTGATTGTAACTATTATGTGTCTTCCGACATGTAGTAACTGATAAATGCTTTGGTTGATAATCATTTTAAAGATCGCAGTAATAGATAATAGTAGGATAAGGGTTTCCGCTAAAGTAGTGTTGGGTTTCTTGAGGTGGCTAATAGCTGTGATAAGATTGTATGATGATTAGATGTTAATGGTATGCAATTCTTATCAATTTATACTATAAATAATATTTCATTACTTTATTTACGGATATGATTGGCCTTATTATATAGAAAAATATGTAAGTGTGTTATTTTTATATAAAATTACAAGAATTTCATTTAAGAGATATTTTGATCTAAACATAATTTTTATTAAAAACAGCTCTTTTAGAAAATTATTACAAAATAATCTTGACTAAATATATAGATGCACAGTCCGAAATGGATATTTGTTTAGCTTTTTAAAGAAATATTAATTTACTTTCAAATGCTTTTTTTTTTCTTTTCTATTTTACGAGCAGTTTTTAAAACAAAAATTATTAAATAAATAGATCAACAACTTTATTAAAAAAAAAACAAATTTAATGAATCATTTAAAATATCTGCCATTAGTATGTGATTATTATAGAAATTGTATGCTGTTAGAAGAAAAGAGTCATAATATCAACATATTTAATTATTCACTGTGTGTAATTCACTGTGTGGTAAATGTAATGAATTCTATCAATTATAGAAATGTAAACGCCATTTTTAAAAAAAAAAATCTTGTGTAAAAGAACTGTTAAAAAAATGTAAAACTCACATTGCTTCGTATTTTAAAATCTTTCAATAAAAGTATGTAAGTTAGTGAATACATTATTTACTTCTTCAATGGCTCAACAGCCCAGTCTGCAGATTCTAAGACGAGATGTTTTCTTTTGACGGGGTAGAGTTGTCAGCCTTTACGTCCTATGCTCTACAGTCATATTAGACCGGTACCTACGGTTTAAAATGGGTTCCGAACCCCTACAAGCATCCAGGGCACCTCCAGGACTCGAATCGGAAACTTGTGGTACTGAGCGCCAGAGCGCTAGTCACTCGGTCATCAGGCCCCACATTCATTACTAAATGATAAAAATCGACGTTTAAGTGTGAATCACTTAATCGATTCCATAAACCATAAATTATATTATGTAATGGATTAAAAAAATGCAGTAATCCCGGTCATCAAAAATGTCATACGGCATGACCTTTTTTTTTAATTTCTCATTGATATTTTTAAAAATAATTAAAAAATTTTGCGTGATATTTTATGCGTATTAATATTAATTTTATGTGTTAATATCCATTTACTTGTAATTTTTAATTATCTAACCATGAAAATATACTATTAGTTTTACTTCCTAAGAAATTTATAATCTTGTAACTATAACATATTTGAAATTTGGGAACAAAATTTATTTTTTAGAAATCCTTATCTAACATAAAACTATCCTTCTCATTTTGTTTTCCAATTATATGCAGATAAAAAGTAAATTACGGGGAAAAAAATGTGTCGTTATCAGTAAAAAATAAGTGTCGATTATTAGTGGCGTGTTAACAACCTCCTCGGGGATTTTGAACCTCCCGCAAATAGAATAGTTTCATTAAAACGGGATTAGAGGTTAATTAGCCTGCGGGAAAGAAGGCTGACCAATTGACCCACATTCAACACGTCATTTCCATCTATTTATAATGGCGTGAGAAATCCACATAATCCTGGATTTGAATACGAGAACAGGATTATTGCAGCTACTTAATAAACTATTCAAGGATTGGATATTGAAATATTTCTTTTTCTTAATAGTCTATGGATGTATAATGACTAATATTCCTTTCAAATCATTTGTTAGAAAATTTTTTCCGTAGATTTTATGGTCTTAATAAATCGTTATTAAAAGTTGAAAGTATTATTTTAAATATGCAATTGCTGCAATAGCTTCGAATTGAATTAATTTAACAGTATACTATAGTTCAATAATAAAAACAAAATAGTAATAAATAATTATATTGCATGTTAATGAAATAAACTGCAATATTTTTTTTAATGTTAAAAATTTACTATTTGATTCATTATATATATTTTTTTAATGATTTGCATTTTTAAGCGTATAAAATTAATTTAAAATACTTTAGTTTAATGTAATAAAAATTTAAATGATTTTTAAAAAAATAATTAAAATGATTTATTATAATAAATATAATAAATAATTTTGTATAAAATAATAATAAAAGTAATTTAGTAAATAATGATTAATATTCTCTATACTTATAAAAATTCAGCATATTACTTACGTTATCATGATATGATCATGCTGATTACTAATATTTTCTGATTATCAGAATTCTGTAATTTTTTGTATTTTAATTTCATTTTATTGTAGAATTTGTTTTTCCAAAGTACACTTCATGCAACGTATAGTTTCTTTTTGAAAATTGCAAAATATCTATATTTTTGAAATTTTTAAATCCTTTTTATTGCAATTAATATTGCATACAAATAAAAAAATAAAACGTACAATTTTTTTTTAAGGATTGTGTAATAAATGATATGTTAAGTTTTAAAGTGTTTTTTTTTTCAATTAAATTTTATATAGCTTCATAGTTTTATTGATTTTTGAAACAAAAGTATGATTGACCAAATCGCAAAATAGGTGCCGTTGGGAATTGGCGACTTTTTTGGTCGCCAAAGGGGCGAAAATTGCCAAATGTGGTAACCAAGGCATCTTCTAATGCCAAATTGACCAAGATTAATAACTAGAATTTTTTAAGATTAGTTTTTTTTTCAATTGCAATTTTGATTCAATAATTTCTTTAAAAAAAATTATGAAATTAATTCCAACATCAAGGACAGAATTAATAATAACTAGTGTTGAAAAATTAGCAAAATTACTGAATAGACTTTTTTCTGATTTTCAGAATTGATTTTCATTTGTTTTTAAAAATTTCCTTTGTTAATAAAAATTGAATGTACAGCGGATCTCACGCAAACAGAGCTTGAAATTTAACCTTCTACTTTTACCATTATTCATTTTTAGCTTGCATTAAACAATATCATCTAAATTTCGGTGAGAATATTTTAAAGATTTAACTATCATAATTATCTATAACGATCTACTTTCAGATTAATGACTCCGATATCGAGTTTCAATGTGCTATCAATCTTCGCGGCTTAGAATCGATACTCTGGCGCCATCTGTTGGAGATCCAATTCATCAACGAATCTTTCGACCATACTTTTGGAACTTACTCTGATTTTGACATTTTCAAAAAATATGTGATTTAATCCATAAAATTTTCACATGACTGCTAACATTGAACATAAATACACAAATTTATTCTTATTTACTTAAAGTAATGCAAAAAAGGAAATATAACAATTACTCCTAGATTTCTTTATGAAATGCTGGATTTTTTTTTTTTTTTTTTATTGAATATTGTTATAAGTATTTTATTTTAACCATTTTAAAATATTAAAAGGTAAGAAATAGAATATCAACTAACCAAAAATTTTTTTATTTAATAATTTTTTTTTTATAAATTTAAGCATTATATATTAAAAATGAGTAAATCAAATATTTATTTCAAATAAACTTTCCATTTTTATTGAAAGAACTTAATACGCTAAAATATCCTAGATTTATTTTTTTTTTTTCCAGCTTATATACCAATT
This sequence comes from Caerostris darwini, assembly GCA_021605075.1. NCBI lineage: Eukaryota > Metazoa > Arthropoda > Arachnida > Araneae > Araneidae > Caerostris > Caerostris darwini. The sequence goes on along the minus strand of BPLQ01006465.1, from coordinate 468,416 downwards.
AAGATGGATGCATGTATTTTTAGATTAAATTTAAAAAAAAATAATGTAAAATTTTGAAATCAGTTATCAAGTGCGGCGAGTTTTTTCATGGTTAAGAAAAAAATATTTTTAATGAGTACTATATTTTCAAAATATTAAATATTTTTAGTCTTTATTTGAAATTAAGGATTGTCAGCTTGAATTTTTTTCCTACTTTGATCATTTTTTTTTTATTGTTTTTTAATGTAAATAAGTATTTCGGTTATTGTTTCTCACATTTTAGGTTTAAAACAATCATATTTAAACTTAAAATAAGTAAAAATAAAAGGAAAAAAGCAAATACAGAAAGATAACTGTAGTGTAAATAAACAACTTTTTACTTGTAATATCCTCTCACAAAAACACTATAATTAGACATGCACTAAAATATAACCGAACATTTTCTTTTTAAATATTATATCCTTATTAAAAACTATGACTTTTACGAATCATATCGTTTTTATATTAGCATCTTCTAACCACAAACAATTCTTAAATTCAAAAAGGCAAACTATATCTCCTAACTTCAAAAGGGCAAACTATATCTCCTAACCTCAAAAAGGCAAACTATATCTCCTAAAATCAAAAAGGCAGGCTATCAATATCATATAGCTACCACCACCTTCTTCAAATGTGCAGATCAGACACAAAAACCTATATACTACGGTGACCCCTGCTGGCGTTTTCCCCCTCGCAAAAATCTCATTGCGGTGTCCGAAATATAATAATGTCTGATATCCCGCATTTGCCCTTCGCTTCCCTACAAATTCCCTGGGGTATTTCCCAGGTCTTATTGCTATGTACCCTCCTTTTTCATATTATTTCTCCTGCCCCTAAATTCCGATGTATATATACCACTTCAGGGAATGGAGTACAAGTAAGTTTTGGCGAATAACTTCGATGTAGTTACGAGGCTAATTTCTGATCTGAATTAGGCATAGATCCCTGAGTGATTTGGAAATATGTTCATGGATTGTAATACAGCAGTCTGATAATGATGTAATTGTATGAATATCGTAATGTCTCAGCCTCAGCCTATATTAGACCTATACGGCTTTAAGAAGGCCACTTTCAGGAACATGGAACTGCTATATATATATATATATATATATACTATCTGGAATTAATTAATTATAGACGAAAACTCCGGCCAATTCAGTCAATTCGGCGTCCTTTAACGACAATCCTCCAGCTTCACTCACTTTTCATTGGAGTGCAGACTTTCTCAGCTCATGGTGTATCCCCAGTCACAATGGAACAACTCATGGTGTAGTCCATATTCAATCTGTAATTATTTCGATCTGTGAAGGTCTCACAGACATTCGCTAATTTTCTAAGTCTCATTATACATAATACCGAATATCTGCTATCTCAGATTTGAGTGACAGGTTGTTCTCATTAGTACAAAACACTAATTGCATGTAAAATAACAACCCACAATACTGCTTGTCTGCTATTAAATTTGAATGAGAGATTGTTATTATATATTTTTCAAATAGCATACATTCCTCTCTCATGGAAATGAAATGTCAAAAGTTTTACCGTGAGAAAAAAAATGCTACAATATCAAATAATTTGATTTTTTTTACCAAATGCTGCAACAAAATATTATTTGTAATTCTATTTTTAATCTTTATAAACGACCTCTGAAAATATTTAATCAGATGAGTTGTTTTGTTGTATGTCTATCATTTAATTAATTATTGAAATCTTTTTATAGGTTAAGGATTGATAACATAATCATTGGATAATATCCATTTCACTTTATTTATTTTTCTTTGAAAAAATGATAGCACAATAAATACTTAAACATTATGTCATAATTAAGTGTTTAAATTCGTAAATCGAACCTCAATTTTTTTATAAAAACTGAATGTAAAATCGTCTAATATGAATTTAATGATATACAGTAAAAAAAATTCTGCTCATTTTGAATTATATTCTATAATTTTTTTATTTAATTATACATAATTTACAAATTTAATTTGTAGACTTAATTTGTAAATAGTATACTTCGAAGATATTTGAACTATGTATTCAAAAAAAAAAAAGTATAAGCAGAATTATTATTGAAAAAAAGTATATCTAGATTTATTATTGAAGATTTATTTCTTAAAATCCCCAACATTATGCCATTTGAATCAGGCTCCAAGTTACCCAACTTATGTATGAGCCATTAGGTGTGCAAAGCTTACAGATATCCCGCATTGGATACGTGCTACCAAAGAAAGAGTTTCTTGAATTGCTGTTTGGGAAACAATACATAAAAAGAAAGACTAGTAAAGGTCTCTTCCACCTAATTTGAAACCTATTCAGAGTCTTCCCACCTCAACTCTAAAGACATCCACTCGCCGAATGTGTGTGGACGCCTTTTCTAAAAGATCCATTCTGCATTAGGATCACGTCCGTGGGCCATGTTTTGGACGTTGCCAGATCCCATACGCTGGATGTTATGTACCGGGCACCTCCGATCGTTATGCCACTCATGAGGCACAGAACCAGCAATTCGGCAGGTGGAGCGACCATAATGGAAAGTGAAGTGAAGAGAAACAACTCAAGATGAAGAGGAAGGAACGAGAGAGAGGGGAAAAAAATAATAATAAAACGAAATTTTTGCTTTTTATGATAGTTTTGGATTCATTAAGTCAAAGTTGGCTCTACTTCTTTTGCTGATTCTTTTTAAACCACATTCTCGAGAATTTTAGTCTGTGTTTTGTTAGATGCTGAAAACCAGACGTTAAATTATTTGATCATAATGGGGTTTTTGGAGGAAAAAAATTTTCCTGTACTTTTAAAAGGAAGTTGGGACAATGGAGTAATATTAAAATATGCTGTCCAGATTATAAATTACAGTGATAAGAACCAAATTCTAAGACAATTTTGAATGTATATAAACAATGGATGAGATTTTTTTGAAAGATTTACGAGTAATGTTATATCAAACAATGGCTATTAGTTTCGAATTTTTCATATTCGATGCTATAAATCTGTGAGGGGAATAAACTCCAACAGAATTTTTTTTTTTTTTTACAGTAGCCTTTTAAGTAATTTTCAATAAATCAATATTATATGAAAATAATATTTAATAATATTTGGGTTATTTAATGCTTTTGTTATTAACTTTGATTCATTTTAAATAACAACGAATTGTTTGTTAAAAATAATGCATGTAGCACACGAATTGATAAGAACACACACACACAAATGTAACTTCAATTTTCTTCAGAAAGCTAAGGTAACTTGCCCATTATTTCTATTACATTGCTATACCAGATTATTTTAAAAGTAACCATAAGCAAGTTTTTCGAATTTCGTTTCACTTTCAATTGAAATAATTATTATTCTTGTGATTTTTAAGTAAAGTATATAAAGAAAGAAAATTAACTTGAAATCATAAAAAAATAATACAGTACTTTAACATAAAACATTAATTTGGTAGCGGAAAAGCAAATCTCTTTTCTTCCTTTGGAAATTCATTTATTTATTATTCATGAAAAAATATTTTAAATCTTTATTACTCAAATATTTTATTATTATGAGCATCGAATTCTATTCAAACTGTATGAACATATCATTGTTTTATTTTTAATGTTTTATAAACAAGCATATAATTTTTTTGATTATATTAAATAATAGCATAACTTCAAATATCTCCAGTTATAAAAAAGAATTGGCTGTAGTACAAATAAACTACCATACCAATGCTCATTCCGAGTTCTTTTTAGTAGGAATAGCATTTTTATTGGAAGAATCTTTCCCTCTCCTCTCACTGGCAGTTTAATCCTTTCAACTCCAACCTATAGATCTTTCCGAACGAGCAATCACAGGAATGGAAAAGACAGAAGACTACGAGGAGTTTTGTTAATTAGCACGGGTGACAGTCCCTACGCCCCTAAGGGACGAACAACTCACTCAACCGGTAGGCTTTGAGTAGGAGGCGAACTTTCAAATTAAAATTTTGTCGGTGCGCAAACAAAGGGTTTGGGAAGAACAGTGCTTCCGTAAGAACTGAACGGTTCCAGCTTCGTTTCGTTTTCCTTCCTGTTGTTGGGCTTGATTGAAGGCAGGGTAGGCAGGCTGCCTAATCAGCAAGGGCTGAGGTTTGGGGTGGAGGTGTTTTAGTAACTAGATTCATCTGGAAGAATATATTATGAGTGTATTTTGAGAGGGTTCGTTTGTAATTCGCACACTAAAGTTACTTGTCCGATGAGATTTGATGTTGGGTTAATGGTGACTTGGGAAATATGGGAAAAGAAACGGGTTGAAACCAGTTGAAATTGATGCCAAACGCTAATTTGGAGCGAGGAAAAGTAATCATTTGAAATTCCATTTATTTTGCAAAATATTGATTTTTTTTTTCTTTATTTTTTATGATTAATGAATTTTAAAATTGTAAAAATATTCCATGCTTTTCTTTCTAATCAAACTATTAACTGTGCTAATATTTTGCATTAAAATATTGTATAGCACTCTGTGATACTAATAATAGCTTTAATAAATGTATTTAATGCATTAAATATATTCATTATTTTGATGTTCACTCATTTTTGTGGAAGAGGGGTCATCGGTTGGAAAGGTTAAATTATCTCTCATGAATGTATAGATCACGTGAACACAGAAACCGAAGGGAAACTAACAAGGCGTGAATTAGAAACACCCCCATTTTGCAAGCGAAAAGCTGCTACCTTGTATTCGCTACACGCAAATTGTATAACAAAACCATTGTAGCATGCGCGATACAAAAATTCTGAAGTGTCTCATAATCAGGGGAAAACGATAATTAAAAAAAATCGTAGAAATTGTTCAAAATCCAAAGTGTTAAAAAAACAAACTCCGATTTCAAAATCCGAAAAGGGCAAAAGCTGTGGCAACTACACTTAAAATCATTTATTATACTCAAAAATCAAAAGGTTTTTTTTCTCTTTCTAATGCAGCTGGCAAACACTTAGACACTTGGTCTTGAATGCCATAAGGCAAGCGCTGCACAGACGTTACTCACTTTGCATTACCCAGGGAGTGCGTGTAACTTGAAGATAAGCCACGGACGCGGAGTAACAATGTCCCCACAGCGCTCTACGATCCTATAAGACCGGGACCTACGGTTTAAAGTGGATTGCGAACTATTACAAACATCCATGGCACCGCCGGGACTCGAATCCGAAACCTGTGATACCGAGCGCCAGAGCGCTAGCTACTCGACCATTCAGGCCCAAAAAATCAAAAGGTTGAATGGCAAAAATTGCGTTGGCAGACCATAGTGGAATACAAAAATTTGTACAAACTATACAATTAAAGGTTGTGACAGTATGTGCTGGAAATCCGTACACGAAAAGAATTAGTAAACCCAAAGTTTATATGAATATATATAAATCATTTTCACATATTTAATACACTCCAGACTTGATATGTAAAATATTAATAAAACATTATGAGGACGCAGTTACACAATGTTTCATTAGTATGATGTAAAATATTAAGTGTCAACTTATATAAAAGCATCTTCCACGAGTAGATTTTTATATAAATTTTCATTTAATATTTGAAATATTTTTTTCGCCTGATAAATTTATAACTATTGCTTTAAATGTCAATACTTTGTTTATTTGCAGATTTTAAAATTTTGCTTTAAATTTAATTCTTTTTCCTCTTGGAATTTTTCACTGAAATAAAAAGTGAAAACTTCTGGTTATAAAAAAAATCCCGAGCAGAAATACAAATGGTAGGAAAATATGTGTATATAAAAATAAATTAAACTGCATGTCTTTTACATCGACCATCGCCATGCATAATCCTTTTCTGAAAGCAGAAAAAGGTGCTTTCTGCTCCAAATCCTATTAGCTTTCGCTGCAGACATATATATATACATACAATGTAGAGTTGTGTTACGAGAAAAGGGTTTTAAATCTCTTCGCTTTTTCTTTCTTGTTTAGCATGAACATTTTTTTTTTTTTATTAAACTTTTGAATATTATATTTGTTATTTTTCGTTTTCTTTCTATTCCGTCCTCATTATTACTTTAGTATTTCTCATTTCAAATTTTCTTAATAAATGCAGTATATATTTGAGATAGAAATTGAAATTAGGAATTGGATAGTCTGTAAATGTAAACAAAAATTCTCTTATAAGATGTAGGAAAAGATATTTTTTAGTAATTTTTTTCTATTTCGTGAATTCTGATGTAATTAACTCTAAGTAGAAAATATTAAATTAGTAGTGAAATCTTATAAAGTACTTTTATTTATTCAAATTAAAAAAAAATATATTCAAAATTTTCAAATGCCGAATAATAGCCGATCAAATCCGAGTTCATTTCATAGAGTAGTAATAAAATAATGCCCCCTCCCCCTTCTGAACAACAACAAAAATTGTGGCAAACATTTCCCATTCTTTTTGAGTTAGAGTTGGCGATGTACTGTAGCCTGGCCTATTTACCATGTGTTCTTTATTATTTATTTATTTATTAAATTAATTTAAGAATTTAAATAATCTCAATTAAATATTATGAGGGCGATTAAATAGGATAACAAAAAAAAAAAAAGTTAAGCATTGTGCATTTAATGCAAATTTTGAATGAAATCAAACCTAAATGAAACAAGATATATTTGTTAATAGTATACATATATGTTAATAATATGCAGTAATATATGTAATTTACACGTAAGTAAATTCTACCTCACAAAATAAAAAATATATACAAATGAAAATGTAATAATTAGTTCGCATAATTCCTTAAAATGTCAAAATATTTTATTTATTAAAAGAATAAAAAATATTTACATTTAAAATACATGCATAATTTTAATAAACTTAATTTACATAAATTTACATTTAGTTATTTTTTTTTTAATAAATAAAAGTGAAACATTGTTTTTGAAAATCGATGCATGATAACTTTTTTTCTTTTCATGCCAGCAGTATATGTAGTTGTCGAAAATAGCCAAACTATCATTGCATGTGTTAGGGACTCCAGAGGAATCGAACAAATCATCTGAAGTCCTTTCTCAAGCGGCAACTGGTGCAAATTCAGCTTTATCTAGAGAAAATCGGGGACTATTTTAATACACTCACATTTTTTCTCCGAAATTTAGATATGAATATTCCTAAACGTTATATTTAAGGATTGTGGTATTTTCATACCATTCTTCCATCCACGAATCCAATCAAATGACTTCTCGACCTACCTAATAAATCTATTGTGCCTATTAGATACATAGACAGAAACGTTTTCTATTCGGCTTCATTTGTCGATGTCAACAGGTTGGATGTTTCTGAGTGGTTCGGAATTCACATTAAACTGCAGGTCCCGGTCTATTTAGCCTAAAGTGTGCACAAGATGACCGTAGAGCTACAAACCAAACTATTGTCGATGTCAATTCTAGAATTTAAATCTCTTTCCACCAAGCCACTGTGGCTCTGAATAAAATATATTTCTCCCATCGTATCAAACTGATTCACACAATGTGAAGATGCATTACTGAACTATCTTCATATCCCAAAATCAGCATACACGCAACGTTATGACGCTGCGAAATTCTTGCCACCAACAACTCCGCCTATAATAGCTCTTTTCTCTTTCATCAACATCCACAACCAAATGATTTATACGGGCAGGCTGAAATCACGTTTCACGCTCATAATCTTCTTTTTTTGCTCTCTCTCCAGTCTTTGTTAGCAGGTGTAGACCAGAAAGCGCGGGTGGGAAAGAATGGAAATCGAAGTTGAAGAAGGGGGTCGGCGAAATCCTTGAGGTGTGTCGGGCACCGCCCTTGACCCTCCAGCTTCCATATGTGACCCCCTATAAGTGGTTCCCACCAGACAAAACAAAAGATCAGCAGGCAGTCCCGGCCGAACCTTCCATTATCTTACCCTCCATCGCTACAAGAAAGCTACCGATTTTTTTGCGTTTTTGATTTTTGGTTTCATGTTGGCGGTTTCTTGTTCTTGGTGCCATTGTTATTCCATGGTTCATGTGGCTCAGTACTGATGATAAAACAAATGTCGCATTCCTACCAGTGCATATTGTCTTTCCCAACTGTTTGGTATTCCGATGATTTATGATTGTGCTTTCATGTATGCACTTGTCAGTATAGTGAAACTGGTTTTCAAATGATTAGAGATGCATTTTTAAATTAATTTAAAATATAAAAATTGAAATATATACACTTTATAATCTGCTGTATTAGTTTTATTTTTTGATTGATTAAAAAAATCTCATTGATTGATTTTTAAACAATTAATTGATTGATTATTTCTCAATCATTGATTTTTAAAAATCAAAGACTTCTTAATTTGATTATAATGTATATTAATTTTGTGGCAGCCTGAGGGCCAATTAGCTAGCGCCCTGGCCTTTGGTACTACAGGCTTCAGATTCGAATCCTGGCTGCGGTATAAATGTTTCAAGTGGATTCCGAACTACTAACAAACTGTAGGTCCCGGTCTGTTTAGCCCTCGTGTGCACAAAATGACCTTAGAGCGACAAACCAAACTAATATTAATTTTGTGAATGTTTTGGTTTTCAAGACAATTATTAACCATGAAAATCTGCGGATAATTTATGTTTAACAAATTCAATATTTCTTTATCGCCTATTTAAGTTCAGATAAAGGCATTGAAGCAATTCTCGTCTTTTAATTATCTGATAATTATTTTAAATTCTGACTGAAGCTCATAAATAGATAACAAAATTAAAAGTTAAGAATTAGATTATTTCTATGAAGTATTTGTTTGAAACCATTAATGATTAATCAGCTTAACCAATCTGTTTAATATAGTATAATTAATATTTTAGAAATAGCTTTACTTTTTATTTTGATGGTCATAATGAAGTTTGGCTAATTAATATAAGATTGTAATTTGTAATATTTAATTTTGCATTAACGAGAACATAATTAGGATTTGAATGCAGGAAAATTAGCTTTTCAAAAGCTTAAAAGGCGGATTTTGAGTTTTCGGTTTAAGCTTTTATGTGCTAGTTAGTTAATAAACTCATATTAATGTCTGTTTAAAAGTTTTTAATTATATTTAGTTCTAGTTAATTTTCCAATTGATTAAATTATAAAAGATATTATTTCATATTCAACAAAGTATTCTTTAATAAATCTTGAAATTTAAGAATATGTGATATTGAGGGACTTATCTTTCCTGGTGTATATAAATATGTAATTCAAATCTAGCTTGGTGAATAGAAAAGCATGTATAGAAATATAAACAAAAGTTGAAATATGTAATCACATTTTATATAAATTATTTATTTCAGCCTGCTTCACCATTTGTATATTCCGATATGCTTTTATCCTATTTCTAATAACAGCTAAGTTAACAGCTATCTGAATTATATAATTTTAATTAATACAATAACAATAATTTTAATTAATTTTTTACAAATAGAAAATGACTTTTAAGTTGTACATCTATTTTTATTAGCATTAATAATAATAAACACGTAAGATATCTGAATGCAAGACATAACAAGGAATAATGTAATAAAAGACTACATGTATGCAAATATAAACAAAAGTTTACTTATACAAAATATGATGACACATTTATTTCAATCTGCTTGGCCATGTGAATATTCCGATATGCACAATATAAGCGTTGATTTTATTCAGTTTCTAATAATAATTATTTTATTAACAGTGAATTAAAATTATATAATTCAGATAACACAATTACAAATAGAGAATGATTTTTTTTGATGATCTATTTTTATCAGCATTAATAATGATAAACACGTGAAATATCTGAATGCATGACAAGCATGATTGAATGTATGATATAATAATGTTAATATTATATCATTCCATGTTATGCATTCAGATATTTTATGAAATGATATAGTACCATTGATGAAATATTAAATTAAATTATATAATAGTATCATTAATCATATAATAATAATGATGAACACATGAAATATCTAAAGGCATGACATGACATATGATGTAATAAAAAAACTACTTCATAAATAAAAATGTACTCATCTCCATTAACTTATGTCATAATTTTCAATTGTTTTAAGTAATGAATCAAAATTGCGTTTTAATATAAAGGGAAAACAATTTATTTTTTGATTTTTTTCTTCTTGAAACAGATTAGATTCAATTACATTTCTGTTCCTTATTAAGTTATTACAGAGCGAAGATTTGAAGGTTTTCACCTGCATGAATCTTTTTTGAAAACAGCAGGCTTAATCTCAAACAATAACAATAATAAAAAATAGCTGCAGTGCTTTCGAACAACTACATTAGGTGTGAAAAAAACCGGATCGCAGGTGACTTTCAACCTCCCCCCCCCTTTCTTTTTCTGTTGCCCGAGGGGGTTAATAGCATTCAAACAATGGGGTTGGAGTCACGACTGATTGAAGGAGCGGAGAAGGATAACAGGTGGGATGAACTGTTCGTGAACAACTGTGCAGTAGTGTTGGCTGGCGAGCGTGATTTTTGAGGTGATTGACAAGATCTGCGACTTCTGTGCGTCAGGATTAAAATATTTGCAAAGGGTGTTTTGGATTGAAAACTTTTTTTGTAGAATACCGAATGAAAATATTAATGTAAATTATTTTGGATATTGCAGAAAATTATTTTTCTTGCTCTAATTTGAATTATCCATATTAACATTAAGTAAAGTTTTAAAGAAACAAGTAATATATATATAAAAAAAAAAAAATTAAAAAAATTTTTTTTTAAGTGATTCCTAAATTTTTTTCACTATATTGCAGAAAGTCCTTTATATATAATTTTCATTCATTTTTTTAAGTTTATCTGGCGCCATCTATTGGTAGATACATGCAACTTAAATCTAAAAAAATACTAAAATGAATTAATTAAATTTAATTAATGAATTAATATTTGAAGAAACTGTATTAACATCAAGTGTCATCCACTACAAGTTCAAAAAAATGTATTTGAACGTGAGTAAATTAATAAAAAGTATTTTATTAACGATTGAAAATTTGAACAAGATATAGGGAGACTGTGAGCTAATAGAAGGAATTAAATAAAAGTGAGCAATATAGAAAAAGGAAACAAAATTAAAGAATGATGATTAAGGATTAGTTTTAATTATCTATAGATGCTGCTCACTGAATTTTGAAGAATTTATAACTTAAATGTATAATATTCTTTATAAATTTGTTTCTATAAAATCACATTTTTAAAATTATTTAAATACATTAAATATATTAATAGAATTATGTCTTTTGTTAATGAATTATTTATATTAGATATTTAGTTTTTAATTTTGCTCAATTCTTATTGAATATTTTTTTTCTTCGTATTAACGTTCGCGGAAAAATTTGTAGCAATGCAAATTTAAATAAATTGACATTGAATTAATCAAATTCTTCTTAAAAAAACTTTTATAAATTATATTTATGAATATTTTCTTACATAACAATTAATGCCATTTTAATTAAAAGTAAATATAAATAAAAGTTTTTTGATTAAAATATTTGATTGCTACTAATATATTAAAATAGTTCTTTTTTCACTTCCTTCCTTCCTCATTAACGTAACACGGCCAGTTGGCTAGCGCTCTGGCCTCTGGTATCACTGGCTTCAGGTTCGAATCCTGGCGGAGGCATGGATGTTTGTGAGTGGTTCTGAATCCACGTTAAACAGTAGGTACCGGTCTAATAAGCCTAAAGTGTGCACAAAATGACCGTAGAGCGACAAACCAAACCTCATTGGAGCAACAGCCCCATGGTGGGCCAAGGCCATCTGCCTACTGGCAGATTTAGCGACAGGAGATGGCCTTTTGGATGGATGCTTTCTTTTTAAGGGATAAGGTTATCAACCCTACCCCCAACGCTATACAGTCATATTAGAGCAGGACCTACTGTTTAAAGTGGATTCCGAACCACTACAAGCATCTATGGCACCGCCGGAACGCACCCGAAACCGGGGGACAGAGCACTAGTCAGTCGGCCTACCCTTTTTTTCACTACATTGATAAAATTCTTTAAAATATCTTCAAATTCAAAACATATTTCAAAATTTACATTTTATTAATTAATAATAATATATATATTTTTTTTTTTTTCTCTTTGGTTAGTAATGTTACGTATTAATAATATGGATATCACTTAATTTTTCGGAACCGTAAAAATCCCTAAATATTTGTTTATACTTTATAAAATATTTTCTTTAATAATCAATATATAATTACTTATACATTTTTTTTTAGAGAAGCCATTTTTTTTTTAATGAATAACGTTATCTTTAACAGCAATTATGATCAGCTACTCTTTCATACCCTGTAAGTACAGGACAAAGGAGGGGGGAAGCATTAATTTCCTAGCTATCGTGGTTTCTATAAAGAGCAAATGCGGTCACGGTTAAAAAAAACCGCTTCCGAAACCATCACGATATGACCCGGAGTACAAAGAGTTACTTATCGAAAACGGATCACTCATTAAGGAATACTCCAATGGAAGACCTTAAGTCCAGATAAAAAAAGGAAATATGTCTAGTAGTAATAAACGTTCGTGCTACACGCTAAGCCTTTCGTTTACCTGTAGTCACGGTTTTCGATAGTTTCATCGTTAGCTTTGAAACGTTTTGTTTCTTGGCTCCATAAATCTTCTGCATACGTGCATGTTCCATTATTAGCATGCTTCCTACTCAATGAAGAGATACTATGCCATAGATCAGAACTATGTATATGAATTTCGTTGTATGAAAGGTATGGTAATGAATGGCTTGTTTTACTTCCGTAAATAGATTATATGACTCGCACTTCAAATTTATGTAATTTAAAAAAAGAGAGATAATATTGAAATTAAGAATTTAATATTTTTAAAAGCTTAAGATTTAAAACGTAGTTTATATTAATTAAAATATGTTGCGGTTGTAAATTAATTACGCATATCTGAACCGAACAAAATTTTATAGATTTAAACATAACCTCGGAGAAATGTAAGATTGTATAATCGTTAAATCATAATCGTGAACGTATAATTGTTAAATGATAATCGTGAACGTATAATTGTTAAATGATAATCGTGAACGTATAATTGTTAAATGATAATCGTGAACGTATAATCGTTAAATGATAATCGTGAGCGTATAATCGTTAAATGATAATCGTGAGCGTATAATCGTTAAATGATAATCGTGAGCGTATAATCGTTAAATGATAATTGTGAGCGTATAATCGTTAAATGATAATTGTGAGCGTATAATCGTTAAATGATAATTGTGAGCGTATAATCGTTAAATGATAATTGTGAGCGTATAATCGTTAAATGATAATTGTGAGCGTATAATCGTTAAATGATAATTGTGAGCGTATAATCGTTAAATGATAATTGTGAGCGTATAATCGTTAAATGATAATTGTGAGCGTATAATCGTTAAATGATAATTGTGAGCGTATAATCGTTAAATGATAATTGTGAGCGTATAATCGTTAAATGATAATTGTGAGCGTATAATCGTTAAATGATAATTGTGAGCGTATAATCGTTAAATGATAATTGTGAGCGTATAATCGTTAAATGATAATTGTGAGCGTATAATCGTTAAATGATAATTGTGAGCGTATAATCGTTAAATGATAATTGTGAGCGTATAATCGTTAAATGATAATTGTGAGCGTATAATCGTTAAATGATAATTGTGAGCGTATAATCGTTAAATGATAATTGTGAGCGTATAATTGTTAAATGATAATTGTGAGCGTATAATTGTTAAATGATAATTGTGAGCGTATAATTGTTAAATGATAATTGTGAGCGTATAATTGTTAAATGATAATTGTGAGCGTATAATTGTTAAATGATAATTGTGAGCGTATAATTGTTAAATGATAATTGTGAGCGTATAATTGTTAAATGATAATTGTGAGCGTATAATTGTTAAATGATAACTGTGAGCGTATAATTGTTAAATGATAACTGTGAGCGTATAATTGTTAAATGATAACTGTGAGCGTATAATTGTTAAATGATAACTGTGAGCGTATAATTGTTAAATGATAACTGTGAGCGTATAATTGTTAAATGATAACTGTGAGCGTATAATTGTTAAATGATAATTGTGAGCGTATAATTGTTAAATGATAATTGTGAGCGTATAATTGTTAAATGATAATTGTGAGCGTATAATTGTTAAATGATAATTGTGAGCGTATAATTGTTAAATGATAATTGTGAGCGTATAATTGTTAAATGATAACTGTGAGCGTATAATTGTTAAATGATAACTGTGAGCGTATAATTGTTAAATGATAATTGTGAGCGTATAATTGTTAAATGATAATTGTGAGCGTATAATTGTTAAATGATAATTGTGAGCGTATAATTGTTAAATGATAATTGTGAGCGTATAATTGTTAAATGATAATTGTGAGCGTATAATTGTTAAATGATAATTGTGAGCGTATAATTGTTAAATGATAATTGTGAGCGTATAATTGTTAAATGATAATTGTGAGCGTATAATTGTTAAATGATAATTGTGAGCGTATAATTGTTAAATGATAATTGTGAGCGTATAATTGTTAAATGATAATTGTGAGCGTATAATTGTTAAATGATAATTGTGAGCGTATAATTGTTAAATGATAATTGTGAGCGTATAATTGTTAAATGATAATTGTGAGCGTATAATTGTTAAATGCAATTCTTATAAACTTATTTGTCTTTTTCTGATTTTAAATTGTCCTAAACTTGAATTCGTGCACCATTTCATTACTTTTGAAAACATTAATTCTTTTTTTTTTCCTTTTATATGCCCAAAATTTTTGAAATATTATGAAAATTTGTTTGTCACATTTTATTATAACAAAATTATTAATCTAAAATTTCCTTCAGTTGAATTTGTTTTAAATTTGAATTTTTTTTCGCCACTTTTGCTTAAATATAAAGAAGTGCGTGCTTTTTTGTACTCAAAACAAAACATTATTTACAAAGTTAATTTCTAAATGGGTGTAGAAATAACAAAAAAAAAAAAGCACAGGAAAATAAATTCTACATTATTATAAGATAAGGAAAGATATGAATATAATTAAATCCATTATCGTTAAAAACAAACTGAAATTGAGATTATAATTATATTTTTTTGGATTTATTTGTCGGTCGATTTCTATTTCATCACAATCTCACAATCCTTTTTCAAAATGGTGAAAGTATTTAATGTTGAATTTTAATATTTTTAAAGAAAATTTTTTAAAAAAATTGATTCATTTAAGTGAAAAAAAATAATGGAATTAAAAGTTTTCTATAATTTTGTTCAACGAAGATTGTGAATTCGTTTCGATTAAGGAAACAGTGTTAAAAAAAAATCAATTTCTGTTCAGAAATAAAATTTAAAATTCCGTTCCAATAAAACATTTAGTTTCTATTTTTGCGTCAATTCTCGTTTTCAACAATGGCAATACCATGAGATCGATCGTTGGCACTGATAAATCCAGGATATGAAGTTAATTAGTCTAGAATAGATTACAATAGATCGGAAACAAACTAATATTAGATATGCGAGATTTGACCTAGAAATATAGAGTATTGTGTTGTTGGAAATGTTGATTGTTTTCAACATTTCTGCATTATATTTGTTCACGTGTCTTAATTTTTCTTGATCATTCATGATCCGCGTTCTACATTTAGTAGGAAGTGATATTTAACAAGTGTAGAAAAATAATTTGCAACGCTGTAGTTGACAGCTTTCGAATAAAAAAGATGATAAATGGTTCATTAAAAATGCTGATAATTAACGATGCTAATAATGTTTTTCTAATAAAGAATATATTAAAAATTAAGAATTTAAGAATCACATTATTAATTATTAAAAATACAAGCAAGATATTACGCTTATATCTTGCTTGTCTTTTTATATTTGAAAATTGCATTAACATTTATAAATCATATGATTTAGTAACGTTTTTATAAAAAAAAAATTCTTTATTGTAAAAATATAGTACTTGATGCAATTTTATCTATTAAAATTACTTTCATCATCTGCGCAACAGCCCCATGGTGGGCCAAGGCCGTTTGCCTACTTGCAGATTTCGAGACAAGAGATGTTTTCTTTTTACTGGGTAGGGTTGTCCGCCCTATTCCCAATGCTCTGCAGTCCTGTTAGAACGGAGCTTACGTTTAAAGTGGATTCTCAACCACAACAAGTATCCATCGCACCGCCGAGATTCGAACCCGAAACTTGTGGCACCGAGTGCTAGTCACTCGGACATCATCAACAGTGCCGCAACAGCCCCATAGTGGGTTAAAGCCGTCTGGCTACTGTCGGATTTCTAGACATGAGATGTTTTTCTTTTTACGAGGTGGCCCTACACCCAACACTCTACAGTCTTATTAGACCGGGGCCTACTGTTTAACGCGGATTCCGAACCACCACAAATATCCACCGCCGGGACACGAACCCGAAACTTGTGGCACACAGCACCAGAGCGCTAGTCACTCGGCCATCAGGTCCCCTAAAATTATTTTAAGAGAAAATTAAATTGTTTCAACTAATACATACTTTGGTTTAGTATTTAATTAATTTTTATTTATTTAGTTTTTATTAAATTTTATATTTCACAGTAAATTATTTCTTTTTCTAATGTATTTGCAGAAAGTGTCCTTAAAATACATTTTTCTTCTATCGTGCAAAATGAAAAGGTGAAGAAATATTTTATGGAAACTAAAATTATTTCTATTGATTAATAATTTACATAATGTAAATTTTGTAAATAAATTATTTCATATTATCTAACCATTTATTTCCTCATTTCGACCTGTAGTTGATATTAAATAGTAAGACGATTTGATTATTTGTATTATACACATATAACTAATTAAAAAGTCTTATTTTTTAAATAAATTTATACTGCAAATTAATTTTTGAAAATTTATTGTCATTGTAATAAATAGAAATTTAAAGAAAAAAAAAATTTTATTGTCTTTTTGCAAAATATTTTGTAAACAATCTTTTCCTTGCTTTTTTAGTATGCCAGATCCTTCTGGTGAAGTGCGACGAACCAAGACTTGTAATATCGCCGCCTCAGACTTCACTCTATGCCCCAGCGGGTAAACCGTTTGGTTTAATGTGCAAAGGAGAAGCGCAGGATGCTGAAGATGGAGCATTCACGAATATGGAATGGATAAATCCCAGAGGAGAAGTCATACCTGAAGGGTAAGTAACTAATTGCTAACTCATATCTATAGATGGCGCCATACTCTAAGCATGTGACATATTAACTTGGAATGCGATCGATAGATGGCAGCACGATAAATTGTAACATTTAAAGAATTATAATTCTATTAATTAATGAATCATTCTTTATGGGTATTAATAAGCAATGTGGGTAAATCTCTTTGTGTTAACTAAATCGCACATAGTTTACAGTTTTGTATACAACTGTATACAGTTGTGTATACCTTTTTGATTCCTTAGACAAGTTCTTTTAATTTGCTTTTTTTAAATGAAATGCTATTTGACGTTGGAACTTTCATGAACGATACTCTTCAAAAGGAATAGTCTGAAATATTATAAAGCTGAAAAATACACTAATTGAATATATATAAACGATTATTTGGCTAAATCTTAACTGCCAAGTAGAAGCTAAAAATTTTTTCATATCTTTTTTAACAATTAAATCAAATTATATATTTATATAAAAATAAGTATGGCAGGCATACGTATCTATTGATACATTTATTTTATTCACTCATTCATTACTTAAAATACTGAAATCTCGTACCATATATGGACATAAAAAGAGAACGATTTTTTTTTGTAATCCTCTGTTTTTCTTGAGTTTAAAATAGATAAATTAAATGTTTCTTTTATGATTTTCGAATTAAATTTGAAGTATTAAAATAACTGTCATTTATTGAACTGTTAATAATGTAAACTAAAAATAATTTAATTATCAAAATTCTGTTACTGTACTGATTTTCCAATTCGGTATATTGAAAGTAAAATTATTTGCTAGAAAAATGTATTGGTATTTATATTTACTTATTTTTGTTTCACCTCCCATCTTTTCAAAGAACTCCCGGTGTGAAAGAATATGGCCTGGATAGTTTGAAATTGTCTTTTGTCAATCCGAAAACTGATGACAGTGGAACATATAAATGTGCAGCGTTGTACGGCAATACGAAAACTTTGGAAGTGAATACCACTTTAACCTTCTATGGTAAGATTAAATTCTCTGTGTTTTGTAATGCATAAATAGTTTTCTACAATATAATAAATTTTATATCTTGATGTCAATATTTCACTTTTTATTCATACTATCTTTTATATGCAGATGATATTAAATTTGAAGACTGTGATGCTATACAGAACTTGATTGTTGGCAAGAAAGGCATGATCAGCTGTCGACCTGTAGGAAATCCGCAGCCAAGCATCAATTGGGAAAAAAACAAACAGCGAGTGCGATCTGAACGTGTTGCTGTTACCCCTGCTGGTATAGAAATATCATCAGTCACCCCAGAAGATGAAGGGCTCTATACAGTGGAAGCATTTGTGCCATCTACTGGTACAAATAAATACAAAAATATTACTGTGAATGTACTGAGTGAGTA
The DNA here is from genome assembly GCA_021605075.1 of Caerostris darwini. Lineage (NCBI taxonomy): Eukaryota > Metazoa > Arthropoda > Arachnida > Araneae > Araneidae > Caerostris > Caerostris darwini. The sequence goes on along the minus strand of BPLQ01006465.1, from coordinate 449,866 downwards.
TCCAACAATATTTTAAACGCTTTATAGAAAATCTAAAAAAGATATTTTGCATTATTTTATGTATTTTTCCTCTTCACTTTTGTGTAAGAGAAATCTAATTATTCAAAAGTGTCAACTAATATTGTTCTGATTGGAGTTCTTGATGTTGGAGAAGCGTTGCTTTAAGTCAGTGATCATTGAAATTTTATGCCACACATTTTATATCCAGAAATATATAATTAATAAAAAATAAAAGAGAAAGATAATAGTATAAATTAAGCGAGAGAAAATTTTTTTTTTTTTTTTTTTTTTTTTTTTTTTTTTAAGACTTTAAAAGTAAAATGTATAAATATGAAAGGAGAAGAAATTATAACATTAGAAGGAGGCCCATCATCCGGTGGGTCTTGCAGTAATGGCACCTCAGATGAAGGAATAAGGTTAAAAAAACAACGGATTATATGTTAAGAACAGTATGCTGTCTTTTTCTATTTTTAAACAAAGAAATATAATACCTAGGAAGAGAATTTAAAACCGAATTGCAAATGTGATGAAGATTATTGTAGAAATTTTAAATATAAATTGGGAAATGTTTGGGAAGTTAAGCTATTGTCTAATATCCTGATTCCTGAAGTACCAAGGTGAATTGGTGATTATCCGAAGGATTTCGTTTTTAAGTCTTTCGATTATTTCCAAGTTACTTTTTGCTACGAAGCCCCAAACTGGACTTGCAAAAGTAATCATGTGTTTGTTCGGATTGTATTTACTTATTCTTGTTTTTATTAGTAAAATGTATTTACTATGAAATAATTTATTTTTAGAAAAATTTTATTTGATATAACAGTTTATAGTAATTTTTTACTTCACACCAATAATCCTCATCTAATCTTTACTTCTTTTTACTTATTTCCAGCACCTCCAAGAATTATTGAACTCCCAGAAGAATTCATTGCAATTCAAGGTGAAGAATACACAATTACATGTGGAGCAGATGGTTCGCAGCCTCTTACATATTCGTGGTTTGATCCTGTAAGAACATTTTCTGGAAAGAAATCTATTATAATTTTTATAAATAACGAACATTTATTGAAATCTATAATGAAACTTGCAACTGCGAATTATTTTTGAACTATAACAATAAGTGCTTGAATGTACTGTTGTATATAATATTTCCAATTTTCCCCCTTAGCAACTTCGCGATTTGAGTTCAGTGGATGGCTTTAAAGTGGAAGAAGGTCTTCTTACCATCTATCGAATGGAAAGAAATGCTGGAGGAGATTACATGTGCAAAGTTTCCAATCCTGCAGGAAATGATGAGGCTACTTTCAGACTTGAAGTTCAAGGTAGAATTTGTTTAAATGTCTAACGTACAATGAATGAAATTATAATACTGTGATAGACTTTTAATTATAAAGCAATTGTTTAATATCACTGAAACATGTATATCTTTCTATAATTTTTGCATTCAAATTTTATAAAGTAAAGAATATTTACGAATTGTTACATTAAAATTTTTTTTTTCTACATCTATTCTATAGTTCGGCCAAATATTGTGCAGTTAGATAATCTAACTCGAGAAGAAAATAAGGTTGCAGAAATGGAATGCAGAGCTGAGGGTGTTCCAAGGCCTGTTCTATCTATTAGAAAAGACAATTCATACCAGCCTTTGCAGGATGGCCAAGTATGTACTTGTTTAAAATTCTTTGAACTTTTCCATTTATTTTTGAATAAAAAGCATAATTTATTAATATTTAATAATTTTAAACATACATTTGTTTTTGAATAATAAACTTGTCCACTTATTTTTGTATAAAAAGTGTGTTTTTCTTCGTGATAGTATATCCAATCATTTAAAGGAGTGATCTAAAAATTGGTTTAATATTCTAACTTTGTGTTCTTAGACTTTTTTTTTCATTTATAAACTGTATGGCCATATCTATTATAAATCTTTTAATATAGCATTTTTCATTTTCTCTCACTCTTTTGATGTTTAGAATAAAACTAAATATAATAATAAAGGAAAGTTAGTATAGAATATTTTTAAAATAATGAACACAGTTGAAATTTATTTTAAAAATATATATTAAATTTGTTTAAAATGTAGGATTAATCAATAGATAAACTAAAAAATTTCAATTTTGCATAATTTTAAATGCATTCTCATTTCCTTATAGGATGAGCGAATTGTGGTTGAGGAATTGGAGGAAGGAGACTTCAGTATTCTTCGTTTACGAATCAATAATTTGAAACGATCAGATGATGGTTTATATTTCTGCAAAGCCTCAAATGCAGCAGGAGACGTTGAGAAAGCAGGGCACATTGAAGTCCAGTGTATGTATTCTTAAATTTCGTATTTTCTTAAGTAATTTAATGTTTGCGAAAATCTTTACTATTTCATTATAATATTCTAATCAAGAATTTGAAACTTTTACGAAAAACAATACTAAATATTTAAATTAACCTTTAAATGCAAAAATAAATAAAAATTCAGTCAATCACGAGCCTAACATTCATTAACTTTTCAGTTAAGCCAGATATGAACCTAACTCCAACTACGTCAGTGAAGGCCTGGTCTGCCAATCCTGCAAATCTTTCATGCATTGCTGAAGCTAACCCAAATGCCACACTAACATGGAAGTTCCAGAATGAACTTATTGAGCCAAATGATGAAAGATACAGAATCTATGGTGGTGTTTCTTATGGTAGTCTTTTGGTAAGTTACATTTAATCAGATTCAGAAAAATTCATTTAAAAAAGTAAACTATAAAATGTTTTTAACATATTCTAGTACTACTTTTTCAAGATCCAATTCCACAAACCAATTCTAAATGCATAGCAAGAATCCCTCAAAAATGACTAGAAAAAGAATCTATTTTTTAAACTCAAAGTTGAACAAGTTATAAACTTCACCACATTTCCAAAACTTATCATATTAATTCCAATAAGTTGGTTTTATAGAATTTTTCATAGAAAACTAAGAAAAATATTTTAGTTTATAGATTCAAGAAAATATAATATGCATGAAAGAAGTAAAAAAATAATCAAATGTTTTATTTTCTTGAATGTCAATGCAATGCAAATGAAAATGCCTTTGATAATATTTTATGTATATATTTTTAATAGGTATAAAAACTTTATTTTCTCTCTGTAACATGTATAATTTCATAATTATTTGTAAAAGTATGTCCATTACTAATCCAAGAATCTATATTTTTTATAGGTTTTAACTGATAAGAAAACTCAATATGAAATCTTTGGAATGTATACATGTGAAGCTAAAAATGCATTGGGTGAAAATTCCATTAATATATATTTAGAGGAAGCAAGTGAGTGAAAATGCTTCATTTTTTTAGATAGTTTTCATTCAGTTTTAAACATTACTCTATATCAAATATCATTCTTAAAAATTGATTCTTATTTATTTGATTACTTTTAAATTTAAAAATCTATCACATTCTCATTTTAGAATGGAAATAAAATTGTCTTTTATTGAAACCATTAATAAAATTAGATATTTTAAAAATTTAGAAATACTTGAAAGTTTTGATTGACAAATTCATATTAATTTTTTATTTACAAGTGTTACTTTACTTTTGTAGCTGAGCCTGGACAAGTTACTCAAATTGTTTTTGATAAAGTAACATCTACTACAATCACATTTCGATTAATGGGACCAGGTAATACTGGTGGTTTGCCCATAACTCATTACATAATGAAATATAGAAATGCAAATGAACCTGAGGAAGCTTCTATCCTTGTAGAATGGGCCAAAGGTAAAAGTGCATTCCTTTTTTTTCTTTTTTTAATATACTGATTTTTATAAAATAAATGAGGCTAAAAAAAATATCTACAAACTATTGCAAATTTATAAAAATCTAAAGATTATTTTGTAATTATAATATTCAATTTTCTTCACTTTTAATGTTTTTACACAATTATATATTATTGGGGAAAAAGAAATTTGACTTGTAATAAATAGAAACAATCATTTAAGCTTCATTATCTTAACGTCTTCATATACTTGATGTAAAATTTTTTGGGTAGTAGTATTGTTATGTATGCAATTTACTGTTATGATAATCAATTTGAATTCTTCTACTACAAATGCGAAGAAGATTGGAAATGAAATGAAGCGTCGTTGATTAATGTAAAAAGAATGAATATTATTAATTAGAAATGCAAGACATTGAAAAAACTTTGTACAACTATTCTTAATTTGATTTCTTTTAAAAATATGAGATTATAGTGACTATAATCTCTATAACTATAATAATATAGTGTATTAGAATTATATTTTGTTATGATTTAAAAATTCAGAAGTAATTTTTTATTTATCTGCTACAGTTATTTCCCACTTCAACCATTTTCAACATATTTATTGCATTTTAAATTAGAAATATTGCAATCAAATTATGTATAGAAATCCTATTATGTATCAAGTCCTTATTTTTTAATGCTTTTCTTTTAGATATGCCCTATATCCTGAGTAACTTGAAACCAAGAGCAAAATATCACTTCAGCGTAGCTGCTCGAAATGTTGTCGGAGAAGGTCCATGGAAAAATGCTGATTATATCATGCCAGAAGAAACTGTACCAGAGCCACCTACTATCATTACTGAACAAGAAACCATTTCAAATTTTCCAGATCGATTTGAAGTAAGATGGGAAGTACCTAATGATAATGGAGAACCCATAACACAATTTGAAGTGCGCTACTTCAAGGTAAAAAATATTTTTGTGAAAAATAAAATTTTATACAATTAATATACAAATTCTTTTTATGAAAAATCAGTATCAAATATTTTAAGTTTTTAGATTTTTTTTTCATCTTTCTTCTTTACCTGCAATATACCTTTTTTGTTAGTTTTAGTTAATTTTATTATAAATAAAAATTAATTGAAAAAATTGCATTCAAAAAGGAGATTAAATTTATTAGTAACAATATAGGAAATTCTGAGATTTTAATTTTCAATATCAATATTTAATATTTATTTTTCTTACAATTACTAACTTCTTTAGGGTTAACATAAAATATACTAGGGTAAACCTCCACAGAAAAAGAATAACTGCAAAAAGTTGCTTTAATAATTTTCAATGGAGTTTAGTAATGCTAAAATAATTTTTTTTAAATAGTGTTTTGATGAAATGTATTAAAAGATACCAATTTAATTTATAAAACAATAAAATTGTATATCATTATTTAACTATAGTGCATTTTATTAATTATTAAATAAAACTGTGAATGTTTATATTTTACAGGTTGAACGAGGAATTAAAGGATGGTCCCAAGTCGATAAAGCTGTTGAACGACAAATTCGTAATTGGGAAAGCAATCCATCCTATGAATTAATCGGGTTACACCCAGATACTTACTACAAAATTGAAATCAGGGCAACCAACAAAATTGGAAATAGTTTACCTGAATCGGTTGTGATCAGGACAAGAGCAGGTAAATTTCTATATTATGAAATTATAATTTTCTTTTATACATTATATTTAGGTTATAATATAATAATTTCCTACTATTACATTAACAGGCGAGGTAAATGATGGTCATACAAGTATGTTGGATGAAGATGTGATATCTCTGCCAATCATCATTGCAATTGTTTTGGTTGCTCTGTTAGTCATTTTGGTCATCTTAGATATTACATGCTTCTTCAGATTCCATTGTGGACTACTGTATTTGATAAGGTATCGTACTTGTGGAAGATCACCAGAAAAGGTGCAAGGAGGTTTGGAGGAGGGAAGAGCTTGGTAAGATATTAAATCAATGCTTCAAATAATTATAAGCAAAAACTAAACATGCATGTTTACTTTGAATCAAGCATTTAAAAAAATTTTTTATTTTTAGAATATAAATGTAATCATAAAATGTTTCATAAATGTTGACAAAAAATATGCATGATCAAATGTGAAAAGCTGAATGTAAAGATGCAACTTGTGGGGTTTAATGTAAATGTTATAATATTAAACTACTTAAATGTGTTGCTTTTTTTATGAATTGGAGAATAAATTCAAATATTCTTCAATAACAAGTTATACAGTTTTTATTCACTCACTTTCAATGCATTTATAATATTTAATAATTGTTAGAAATGCCATGAAGGAATTATTTTATATCTAAAGTAAATGTATTGCAAAAAGTCAGTTATATAAAGTAGAGTGATTTCACATTGTTTCTTGATTCTTGGCAGTGTAAAGGAAGTTTCAACTGCAAACAATGGAAAGGTTAAGTCGGAATTAAGATCACCTACTTCCCCTGATCAACTGCCTCCACCAGAGTAAGATAAGATCCATGTAGCATGCATCATTTTTGCATGATTAGCTTACTTATAGCATAAAGCATGCTCACAATTTGAAGATTTTATGCACAAATGCTTTTTTTTAACTGTAATAATTACTAACATTTTTGTATCCTCAACGCAAACCTTGTTATTTAAATTCAACTAGATGAAATTGTTCATTTTTGTTATACTTTTAAATATAATTTTTGTTTTACAGAAAATTTGATAGGTGTCTGTTATATACATATAAAAAGTTATTTTAGAATGTGTAAAATACAGATATTTAGATATCAAACAATCAGTTTCATGATATTGATTATTTGTAACGATATATTATTTTTAATTTTCATCAAACTCCAGTTGAAGCAAGCAAAATATTAGTACTAATACAGCAACATTTAAAATTTTTCACTAAATTTGCATGTTCTTGTTGAATGGCTTAATGCTTTCTTATGCATGATTTTGTGCTTTACCCAGCTTCTGCTTTTGTACATGTGTCTGCAATTTTCTGGTGATAATAAACAAAACATTAAACAGTACAAATTAATAGTAAAATTTAAATTCATAATGTAACTATATTAATATATCAATATTTATCTTGTGCTATATTAGGAAAACTTTATTAATATAATTTCTTAGTAATAAACCTTACATTTAAAGCTTTTTGTAATTGAATAATATAATATATATGTATAAACTAATAGCTTTTTTTAATTGGAGTCATTGTAACTGCATATATAATATTTTAATTTGAAAATTTTAACATATTTTATAAATTAATAAAACTTATAACTAAAATCTTTTCATTAATTTGTAAATTTTTTTTGTATATAAATATGGTAATGTCCACATATAAAAAAATAAATGTTGATTGTTCTGTGTGCTACACCTATTTCTTGTTTTGTGCACCTTTTGTCTTTGTTTCAATGTACCTTCTGTCCTCTTGTAGCAAATTGTCCAATTATGAAGAAAAGCCCAAACATGAAGTGGATAACCTAGCATTTGAGTAAGACATATTTTCACTGTTAAGCTCTTTTTGTTTCAAAACTAAATATGCTCAAATATTTCTCAAAAGAAAAAAAAAATTGTTTTTAGCACCATGGTATTGGCTTCCTATTCTACAATCTTTTCCTGCATTATTTATTTTTCAGTGAGAATCATGTTATTGCATTTCATGATAGTTTAACTAAAATATAATGGGAAAATATTTATAAAAAAAACTACAAACAGTAAGAAAGATTTTATGATCTTTTTTTTTTTTTACTAATTCATTATAAAAATTGGATATTTCTAAGGGATAAATTAAAAATCAAACACACATATTGAAAGATTTTCAAAATAAAACAGATTCCTTTTGAGAGAAGACACTATTATCGAAAATTAATTTTGAACGAGAAGAAAATATTTATTAAATGTGATAGATTTAAATGTTTTTTCACTCAACATCTTTTTTATAATTAGTCAAAATATTCGATTTACACTTATAAATTATTTACAATGCTTATGCTGGCTTCAACTGTTGTTTGGTGGAAGAGAATTCCTTATTTAAATAATTTATTGACTCTTCCACTTCTAGTAAAGGAAATCAACGCAATGGTCCCGATGCTAGACCAAGGCATCCTTATGAAGATGCACCAATGCTACCAATGAGAGGATGAATAATGAATAAACTTTGACTTTTGGGTACCATTTTTTTTAGTTAACTTGTTCCTACTAATCTACAAAATAAAAAACAGGCTTTGAAGGATTATACATTGACATTTTTTTTTCTCAAATATCGATGCTATATTTCAAATACAAGTTTTGTATGAACAAACATTCATTTGTTTTAACTAATCTTGTGAAATATATATAAATCAATATTAATTTAAAAAAAAAAATTAAAGTAAAATTTACAGAGAGATAAAATAAAATAACTTTAAAAACTACAGATTTATGAGAAATTTAGGGTTTTATCACAGTCAAGGTAAAATTTTCTTTGTTTATTACCAGCTTTTTGCTTTTGTATCCATTCCTTACTTGCATGAAATTGCACCAAACATATGTTTCTCCTATGTTTCAATTTGTAATTTATGTATCTATTGAATCGCAAGTAGTATTCTTGGGATTAAAGAATTTATTTTTTTCCTGAACAATATTAGTTTATTGTTGATCTAAATATTAAATAAAATATGAATTATGAAATTAAAGATGTAGAAAATTAAATCAATTTTATTTAAATGGATGACTCTTTGATTTATAAAAAATAAATAAATGGATAACTCTTTAGGATTCATGTGTTAAAAATGAAATAAAGAAAATAACATTAGAAATTAGAACAGCTTTTCAAGATAAGATTAAATTATTTTTGTACCATTTATATCTTGACATTTAATATGTCATCATCATACATCCTGGAATTGAATATTTTCATCTAGAATGCCATAAAAATAAAAAAAAAAAAAAAACAAATGTTTTTTTTACATAACTAAAATAAACTTTCAGCATTTTTTAAAATGCATAAAATAACAACTATTTCATTATGGAACGAATTCCTGTCAAAATATTACATTTATTTAGTAACAATTTCATTCTATTAAACATGGTGTCCATACGAAAAGATTAAAGTAAATTCATGCCAATGAAGCAGATATCTCTATTTTTAAAGCACATAACTGTAATTGAAAAAGAAAAAAAAATTACACAAGGTTTAAATGTATTATATTAATCTACTAAAAATATAAATAAAAAAAAAATCTAAAAATGGTTAAAACTAATATCTCATTATACCATATAAAGTGAATCATTCTACTTTTTTAAAAAGCTTGAATTTAAGCTTAAGATATTTTAAAACAAAACCTGCATAAATCTGGAACATATTTAAAAAAACGAATATACATGTTTATAAAGGATATATCAAGACTTCGATTTAAAAAAGAAATTATATGACAACACTTCTATGAAAAAAAAAATAAATAAAACATACTATTTTTAAATTCATTAATGTTTAATTTTTTTTTCAGGAATAGCAGGCCAGCAGACCTCATCATAGATGAAAATTTCAAAAATAAATCTCCTAAAGGCTCAAAAACCAGCATTGGCAAAAGCAGTCCCGTGTAATATTTCAGTGCAACTTTAAGAATTCAAGCTAAAAGTTTTTCCTCACTTTAGAATCATCAAAATGAAAATAAAAACAAAAATAATCGGATGAAATTGCTGTTTCCAAAAAGTCATTGCTACTTCAAATATCTTTGATTTAGCATTATATTTACCAATGTGGATACATTCAACTGAACTTTACGGATGAATGTTTATGCTTTTTTTTTCTGCTTTGCAAACTTTATTGCAACGATAATGGATTTGTCAAGTTTATAAAAGAAAGCAGAAAATAGACTGCTTGTGAAATAATTTACTATTGCATGAATTGAACTGACTTTGTGTCAGAGATCAGAATGAAAAAAGAATGGTCTATAAAAGTTTCTAACCGATTTACTGTCAATTTTTTAATTTTCCCTTAATGTTAAAGTGTCTACAGTATCTTTGCCATACTTCTTGTAAGCTTTTCTCCTGTATTATTCTGTGTGGATATCTATCACCTCCAACAGATCTCTGATTCGTCACAGATGTAAAATGAGTGGAGGAACAAAAATACTTTGTCTTTAAAAGTGAATTTTCATTCAAGAAATGGTCTTAAGCTTTATTTTGTCATGTTTCATACCAAACATGTGAACCAAATAGTTCCTTTCACAGCTTTAGATGTATTTTTCATGCACACATTTTTTTTTTTTTTTAGTTATTAGTCTTTGAACTAGTTTGAAGTCATTCCATTTTTGTTAAGTTTCTGGATTTTCATTCTTTTTTTTTTTTAAATCATGTCTTTTTAAAATACTTTTGTACTATATATAAGACTTTGTCATGAATTTCTAACACTTGGTTCATTAATTGTAATTTAAAAAGAAATATTATATACATGAGTAAAATATATGAACATATAATTTTCTATGAAACTGTTTGAAAGCTTCTAGGTACAATTTGTAATTATAAAACTGTTAGATGTTTGTACGATTTAGTATTAATATAATTTACGGAATGGCATCCTATTTACAATGTGATCTCAATGATGCCAGAGAATTTCAAGAAAGTGAATTGAAGTGAAATGGTTTTTCTGTAAGTGGTTATTACAATTTATCCCATTTCTCTTGTGATTTGAAATTCTAACATACATGTAATATAACGAGCTTTGAATTTTTAAGTTCCTACAAAAGCTTCATTATATGATTTTAACAAATGATTTGTTTTAGCAGTATAATTGATAAATTTTAATTTGACAAGGCATATTGTACTATCATTATGTAACTGCTATTTATTGTAAGAAAAAATTTTGAAATTTGAAGCTCGTTATATAAAAGAATGAATGAATTTATATGTAAAATTCTTTTAACTGCTTTTTTGGCTTTTCAGCTGTGATGTGTGTGCATGATGGAATGTCAAAATAAACATTCTTAAATCATAAGTAGTACTGTCTTTTTTATAAGCAATTTATACATAGTTATGGGCCTGTAACCATATTGCTTTCACCACAAATAAAACTTTCATTATTGATAATTTAAAGACAATATATGGTATTTATTTCAAATTTTACTTAGTTAGCTGAGAATTTTATTTTAGTGGCTGTTCAGATTTTTCATTTTAAAATAATTCTTCCTAATTTAGCAAATAAGTATAAAAATTTACTACATTTTTAAAATGAAATAAAAGCTGTATACATAAACTTTATTTGCCATGTTTTTTACAAAAAAAAATAATAATAAATTGAAATAATAGGCAAATTTTATTTATTAAAGTCCTCTTATGGGTATATTTTTTATGGATTTTAGTCATTTTTCAAACGGCATAGGTTGCTAACTTTCATTCTTTTATACATGGAGGTACTCAATGTCTGTAACATGCATAAAATGAATTTATAATAGCCTTATTAGCACTGGTAGAATAATTTTAAAATTAAGATATTGTAATTTTTTAGTACTTTTGTTTTTTTCTAGCATGTACATTGCTAATATAGTTGCATACTAGTAAATTTGCTATATCATGTCAATCTATGACGAGCAGTTTACAATTCATTTCCCCTCACATAATATAATAAACAATCAGCTTTGGAGATATGTCATGAAAACCCATCTCTTATCACAGTCCAATCACTAAACAAATTAATATTGCTACATTTTGTATCAACAATAGAATCTTGCAAATTTAATTCCATAAAGAAAAATCATCTTGCTTGTCAATTCAATTAAAATTTTATTAACTGTTTAAAGGTTGTAAAATACAGTTTATACTTTAATACTTTTCAGGTAAATAGATGTAATACTTGTGCATGTCTACATAAATATAGCCCTAATTTTGAGAAGGTGAATTTAGCTTGTTAAACCTGTATCTATATTTAATTTTTACATATAAAAAGTAAGTTCTACTAATTTACATATATTATGATGTAGCATAACATTATTTTCAATCGTGGCCTACAGCAGAGTTTAAAAGCCTCAGTATATGCTACAAGTAATTTATAAACTTTTGTCAAAGTCGTATCTTAGGTAAGTATTTGAAGTTTTATAATAATGAATCATTGGGAAAATAAGATTAAATATAAGCTGCTTTTATTTAGCTGAATGTGAGCATTTCTAGGAACAGTGAAGAAAAACCAAATATTGCAGCTAACTGCAAGGAGGCATAGAATTGCTATACCAATCCATCCTTCTCTTGTAGAAGTCTCTGAATGGCTGGTATCGAGTTTAACTGACCAGAAGGATTGTATATAATATGCAATCGCTCCACTGAAATGTCAAATTTAATTAGAGGTTCATACTAATAAACCCAGATTTCATTACCCAGGAGCTTCCTTTTATCATTCATTAGAGTAGCTCCAGTGTATATGTGTGAACAGTGATCTGCATATCATTATTTGCATAAAAATGCCGTTGTTATACTTGAACCAATTGTTGTCCTTCATCATAATGTTAGATCACACAGAGCTGGGTTGGTAGAGAATCACTTTTATAAGCAGATTGTATTCAGTTAGTTCTTTGGATGTAAACAACAATATTGCACATGTTTAGGGTCTAGAGAGACATATTGCTACTTTTTATCCATTCCTAGCTAAGTTGCAAAATCTGCCTTGATATATTCTGTGTTTAGTAGCTCAGTTTTATTCTAAATGTTTGAAAATCAGTAAAAAAAAAAGTTTAGTTAATGAATATTTATTCACTTGATGAGGTGAGTATCTGTCCAATTTGTTAAATTAAGACAAATATAAATGTTAATTTAGTGTAATGAAAACACCATTTTATTTTTCAAAAGATTTACAATAAATATATAAAGCTCCTTTTTATCCATTTACCAAACACAATATATATAAATTTTTAAATATGAATATTTCCTATTTTATGTACAAAAGAAAAGGAAACTAAAAATTGGTTTTGAATTTCTTTGCTTCCACCATTAGGTGATGAATATTTAACAACTCACTTCGTACTGGTAGATTTTTAAATGGATGTTGTGAAAGTACCTTTTGAAATCGATGATAATATTGGATAAGCTGAGTTAATGCAGTCTGAAAGAACATAAAATATTTTAAAATGCATTTCCAAACTTGAAAATGATACTTTTCTGTAAGCAAGGCATCACTTTGTGATAATTACATCAAAGGCAATCATGAGTGAAAATAATTATTTATAGCATGATTTTCTACCACTTACAAAAAAAAAAAAAAAAAATTCATTTTGCTAGTAGTTATGAAATTGCAACTATATTTCAGCATTCTAAGAACATGTAAAAAGATCAAAATGACACTTGCAATTGAATATTTTTCATTGACAAAAAAAACTGAAATCAACTTTTTAAATTCACCAAAGAGTCCATTTTAAAAAAAAAAATTGACTTTTTTGGTGAGCCTTTACCAGGCACCCTGCTAACAGAAAGTACCAAGAATTTATGATTGAGAAAAGCCATGAAACATAATCATTATGTGTAAGCCTAAAATAATTTACTAAAATATTTTGTATTTACCTGCAGAATATTTGTTCCATTTTTGAAATTTGTGAAAGTAGTCATTATATCACCATTTATTTCATCCATTGCTTTTTTCCATCCACTGTTAAATGATTTGACTAGAACAGGTACTCTCCCTAAAATATATTTCAATTTTATAAAACATATTGATAGTATTTTTTTTACAATCTATAATTAACATTTATCAAATACCCGTCTCTTTACATTTGGCAATTTAAGAATTCATAATAAACAAAAATTATAGCCTTAATTTTTATAATATTTCAATAAAATTAAGTACATTAATGTTTAACTTTGATACAAATATAACAATTGAAATTTAATAAATATTAAGCTTGCATTTTAAACAAATATTTTGATTTCTTAATTATGACTTGTGATGTAAAATGCAATATATGCATCTATAGAATTGTATGGCATAATGTCTAATAAATATGAATGAGACAACCAAGAAAACTATATTCATAAAACGTTTTATGCTTATCAAAATTTATAAATTATCCCCAATTTTTTTTTGATGGGAGCACTTAACTAAAAGCAATCAAATACTATGCAAATATTAATAAGAAAATCAAATTGTCTTAATACCTGCTTCAGTTTTTAAATTCTCCATTTGTCCTCTTTCTAAATATTTTTCACATTCTTTAACAAAAGTCATCATTCCCCCAAAATATGGGGAAAGAATTTCTTCAACATATTCTAAAATTCTAGCATTAAGGAGATCTTTAAAACTTTCAGATTCTCTAGAATCTTCTTTGGTTCTTTCCTATTTAAAATAAAGAAAGAGATAAATTTAGGTGTCCAATTAGTTTCAGTTTTTCTTCATGTACAAAAAAATTCAAAGTAGATGCAGTCAAATCTTGTAGCTTGAAAATGCTAAATATTCAGAATTATATTTAACTAATTTGAAATAAAGTATTAAAATTTATTTAAGCTAACTGGTTAAATAAAAAAACTAACATTTAAAAGTCCGATGTTTTTTTAAAATTTATTATATCTTCATGTGATATGTAATACAATTCTAAATTTTCAATTAAATGAAAAACACCTTACCTTCATGCTATAAGGTGGTACTAGGCATTGTAATTTTAGTTTAGAAACAAACCAAAAAATCTTTTCATTTGTAATCGTTATCAAATTACAATTATCAATGAGGATCTAGATTTTCTAATGATGAATAACCCATAACTTTATAACTTTTGACAATTATCTGAATCAATCAATTGAATTTCAATCCTCTCTCGATTGAGAAACATTCAATATAGATAATTTTTCAATTCATTTGCTCTTTGTATTGTGATTGAGAACTACAAATTTCCATAGATTGCTGCTTAGATTGCATTTTGGCACAATAAAAAAAATATCCTAGTCCAGTTTTTAAAATATTGATGTGAAAAACACATAATGTAAACATAAGGTTAACATTAGGATTTCAGCTGTTTATTCTTTACAAATGATAATGAAAAAATAAACAAGATCCATTGAATAAATTAAAAACTGCCCAAATGTAAATTGATATTGTTTGTATAAAAAGAAATTTAACATTTTTTTTTAAATTTTATAAATATTAAATAAGGGTTTCATTAAGAAATAGCATAAATAAAAAATATCTGCTCTTCAGTATGTCAAATAATATATTGTAAAACTCATATTAAAAAAATGGTTGTACATGTTAATAGAACTAATTTAAAAATAGGATTTAAGGTATTTCTATGTTCATTTATTTACACAAAATATTAATTTTTAGAGATTAATGTTTGTTGTCAAATTTGAGATTGTAATATAATCATATCTTTGCGCACTTATCTTCATAAAATTATGCAGTTTTAGAAGCCTTGAAAAGACACTATTAAATACTATTAACAATAAAATAATAGGAAATTTGAAAATAAATTGCAATAGGCAGTAAAAATATATTCTTTTCTACTTGGCATTTATTATCTACTTCAATATGAATATAATTTAAACAGTTAGCAGAAGCAACCAATTAAAATAACTTTAATAAATTTATCTGATAAATCAGCAAAAATTTTAAAAATTATGCTTAAAAAATATAGGCATACATTATTCTCTTTGAGATAAAATAATTATGTTACTATACTAAGGTAATAAAGATAAGATGTTTGTATTTTCTTAGTAACCATATTATAAGACACATTATTATTTGACAGTAATCTTATGTCTACTTTTCCCTTTTAAGATTAAATTCAAACATCTATAAAAAAATATATGCAGCAATATATTTAATAATCTTATTGACTAATATCTTGATGCATTTCATAAAATATAAGTTTTTTTTTGAAATTTTGTTTATTAGTTTTATATCATAATAATGAAATTATTTCAGAACATAATTTTTAATTAAGTAATTCATAATTTTTTAGAAGAATTAAAAGTGTATAAAATATTTAAATCTCATAAATGCTTTTTTTTTTTTTTTACTTGTCTGGGCATTCTATACTTGCTAATTTGATAAGAAACAGATCCTTTAAAATAATCAAAAGATTAATTAATCAATAAAATAACAAAATAAAATATTAGTTAAATAAAAACAAATATTTTCCTATTAATCTGATCAGATAATGTTTTAATTATTGAATAATGAGTCATTGCAGGATATTAGAATGGAAGAATACAAACTTACCAGAAGAACATTCAACATCATATCATAGTTGTTTATCTGAAAAATTAACTGATCTTTATGATCTGGAAATTCAGCAGCCATTCGTAGAATGAAATTCTCCACTTCAACCTGCAAGGCAGCTAAGAGCCTTGCAACACGCTCACTTGGAAAATTTTCATTGATGCCGACAATTGCAGCAGAAAATTCAGCATATCTCCTAGTAATCTGCCAAACAAAAAATATCTATTAGTACTGTTGCCTCATGGATAAATAACTCCACATGCATAATATGTAAAAAATAAATAATAATCAATAAGTGGAAGCTAGTGCCAGATGATATAAACATTCTCATCTGCATCAGCTGGCTGGAAGGAGAAAGAAATGTAACATCGGCAGAGTGTGTTTGGTTTTCGAAATAAAAGAGTTTAATTTTTACAGTCCACTATGTGTTTTTATTTTGAGACCATTACCAATTAATTTGATACTTTAAAGCATTTCTTTAATCAGTTTATCATTTATTTGAATTTCAAACAAAATTTAACAGATTAAATTCACCTAAACTACTTTTCATCTGGATTCAGAGTTATGCAAATAGGAATATCAAGAAAGTTTTTTTTATGATATTTTTATGCAATTATCCTAAATTAAAGAAGAAATTGGTAACTCAAGAAGATTCTGAAAATTTTGTACAATTACATTCTTGTTTCAGTTACGAAAACATTAGATTCCCAAACTTGCAAAATTTATCACGCATAAAAAGAATAACAGCAACAAAATTTGAGTCTATGAAGTTCTTTTCGTGAGTATTTTCTACAAATGTATCTTTCCATAAAAAATAAGTGTATTTTGAAAAAGACAGCCAATAAAAGTTTGAAAAAAACCCAAGTATTATAACTTTTATAAAATTAATTTATAATTAAAATATTTCAAAAATCACATATAAAAAATATTCATAAAATCACAATATTTATTTTATATCATACACTTTTTAGGAATTAAAATAAAAAATCATACTCATTGATGTGTAAAATACTTACATAATGTGGTCTCTTATCAATATTAGTAAACTTTTGAGGATCACAGTCTCTAATGCTTTCAATGTTCAGCTGTAAAATATATTCGAATCTAGGCCAAAATATTTGTAAGAGTGTTTCCCAATATCTACATAGAAATAAATTTCATTATTAAGAAAATTTAATAGAAGAATGTTAGCACACTGAAAATGATATACTAATGCTTACTTGTCAAGAGCTGGGACATCTCTTTTATGCATTAAAACTTGATATCGATGAATGATATGAATGCACAGAAATAATGCTATTGAATCATAACAATCTTGAACATATTGATCTGTGTTTTTCTTCATAGTGGAAAAAGTGAGAATGAAAATTTTTGTTAATTTATTATAAATATTAACAAAAATTTATAGAAAATATGTATTCATTTCTTTAAAAAATTATCTTTTCTAAGCAACATGATATTAAGAACAACACTGTGAAATAAGTAATATAAAAAATATACAATTTGGTAAATTATATAAAGAATGTTCCAAATATGTTATTACATATAAATTAATTTTTTTACAGCACATAATTTTGAATAAAAAAAGTAATAACTTTTCATTAAATCCCAACTGGCAACTTGTATAAGAGTTAATATAAAGAGTATTAAAACCATGGGTCACACATTTTTAAATAAATTTTAAGTTAACATAAATTCAGCAATTTTAAACAGACAATAGTTATATATGCCTAATTATTATCTTCATTGAATCCTTTTTTTACATTGGGGCAAAAGAAGAGACTGTTTTAAATACAAAACATAATATTAAATTTAATTACAGATTTTCAGTCTGTACACATAAGAACAAACACAGGAGATGCTCATATACAGCAACAAGTTCACAATTAAAATTTCTAATGGCGGTTAAGATATTCTATATTATGAAAATTATCATCATTCAGTCAACTATAGGTTTTTGAAATTATTTTTATAATAAGAAGTACATTCCATCTACAACAGATGAATTATAATGTATCTAAAAATAAATTAAATCACTCAATGTACAGCCTTTAACTTTTGATATCACTTTTTAAATGTCACAATCTATTCTTATCTTAGAAAAGGAATAATTTTGACGGTTATTTTGTCACTTTACTGTCATTTTGGGTACACTTTAGGCTAATTAGACAGGAACCTACAGTTTACTGTGGACTCTGAACCACTAACAAACATCCCTGCCCCCGACAGAATTCAAACCTGAAGCCTAAGATACCAAAGGCCAGAGCACTAGCCAATTGACCATCAGGCCATTTTTTATTGTTACAGTCAACTGACCAATATTTCACTGCACAAAAAATTTCTGCTTTCTTCTCATTATTAAATAATGTCAAATGTAACTACAGTTAATTGAAGCCAGAAAATCGCCAATTGTATTGTTTGAAATTAACCACAGTTATTCCAAACAGTATAAATTAACTAGCATTTTCACAGTATAAATTAACTAGCAGTTAATTTATACTGTGAAAATGCTAGTGAATGACTTAAAGGAATTTGGGATGTGTATAGAAAAAAAAATGGCATACAATGTATGTAATGTATATAAATGAGAGAGTCTGCAATCAATGCATATTACAACTAAAATATTACATGTGCAGTTATTATAATTATTAATAATAATATATCTTGGTCATGAGCTCTTAGAAAGATAAAAAGAAATGCGATCATATTTATTATACTTAAATAATGAAATTACTGAAACTCACTAAAAACATGGTTAGTGTTTTACCCATGACAGAGGTAAACAGCTCTAAAGCACTTCGACCATTTACCATGAAGAATTCTGTTATAAATAAATATTCTCTACAAGCATTATCCACTAAGGCATACTGTTGACTTCTGAACAAACTCTCAAATGTGTGCTAAATAAAATAAAAAGAATTAAATGAAATTCTAATAATAAAAACATTACATACAGGATTGATTATGTATAGGTAAAGGATTACAAACAAATTTAAATTTGCAACTTTTCAATCCAGAAACTTCATAGTTTACTATGAAGCAAAAAAATTTGATTTCAGAATTTGATTTTCATTAGCTAAGCATTTCATTAAATAATTTCACTTTAATTATGACTACATTAATCTTTCAATATTTTAATGAATGATATTATATCATGAAATTTAAATAATAAGTCAGCAAAGGACCTAAATGATTATATTCAATATGAAGTTCAAGAAAACTTTAATAAAATAGTATGCATATAGAAATAATAGTTAACAATAAAATGGACATTTAAAAATTATGAAGTATTAAAGTTATATTTTAGTTAAATAGTATAAGTTATATAGTTAAATTTATTAAACTTATATATTATTCCCTTTACTAATAAGAACTATAATTTAAATAACAGCATCTGAGTAGGTATATTGTTCTTTTTTTTTTTATTTGTAGGAAATTATATTTTTATATCAAATATTTTTTTCATTTGTCTGCTAATACAAATTTGTTTTCAAAATGTAAATAAATTTGTATTATTATAAAAATGACAAAAATATTTTATCAATATACATTTATTGTAATATGATCAATAAAAATGTATGTTATTTTAAGAAATTGCTCTTTAAACAGACCTAGAGATATAAAAATAGTATTTCTAATAAAATATTAAACAGATGTCAATATTTTTTGCAATAAATGACAAGAATTATTTTTTTACAATTAAGAGAAATGAAAAAAAAAAAAAAAAAAAACTATACTCTAATAATATATACTTTAAAATAGTCAATGTGAATAAATTATTTATACACACACAACATTATATTGTCATTACTATGATTACATCAATCACATTATATAAACTGTACATAAAGACATATAAGAAATTAACTATCGAAAATTTACAAACTAAAATTGATAATTCTCATAATTCTAAAGTAATATATAATAATTTATAAAGCACTTCTAATGTATTGTAATGTATCTGTATTTCATAATGCACCTTTAAAAAATTTTTTTACTTAAATAAGATCAAAACAATCTAAAAATTTCAAATGTAGTATGAAATTGCACCAAAATATTTTGACTTTACTTTTGTCTCATTCTTTTGTGCTGAATGAGGAACAATAATTTGACTTTCTAATTCTGTTGTTAAAACATTTCCTCGATTTCCAACTGTAAACACTGTAGAGCGGTTTTTAAGAGATGGTTTCGAAGAAAAAATACTTTTGACAGGTTAAGAATAATCTATACATATATGACATTTTTTGTAAAATTATAAATCACTTTTTATTAAATTTACATATTTATCAGTCTAAAAAATAAACAGTAAATGATAAAAAAAAAAAAGCAATTACAAATTTATTTATCAATTAAATTTATTTTTTGCTATTTCATAAAATATGCATTGCCTGAAGCAAGTAGTTAACATATTTTACTTTTAGAAATCAAAAAATTATTTAATTGCACTGTTGTCAATTAATAAATTTGAAAAATTAAAGACATGCACAAAAGTTCTGCATAAATTCCATCTAAAGTTCATCATGAATAAACCAAAATTGAATAATAATAAATAACTAAAATAAATTCAAATAAGAGAAAAAAATATTAAAATAAATAATTCAAAAGTACAATTTTTCTATAAAAAATTTCAATTTTCATTTAATAAATAATAATAATAATAGCTCAGCCTTCATTAAATAACATAATATTTTTAATTTTGTAAATTCTATTGGGAAAAATATGAACAAAATATAAAACTTAATATTTAGAAACATTTCTAAAACAATATGTTTAATGCATTACGCAATTAATCATTTCTAATATCTCAAACCTGTTAAAACATTTTTGATATATTATAAATTTTTATATTCTATTAATTCTGTCTTAATTACAGTTTTTATTCAATTAAAAATAAAAAAAATTTGATGATTTTTTTTAAAGCACTAGATTAAAAAAATTAGATCCCTAAGTTTCATACATTTTAAGAATTAAATATGTGCATATAAAGCTTTCTTGTTTTGATTATAAATTAGAAAGTTCAAATCGAATTATTTAATTTTTTAAAATTGAAATTTAGAGGTTTTTAATATATGAAATGGGATACAAAAAGCAACTACAAAAAATAACTGAAATTAAGTTATTAAAATGAAGCAATTAATTTCAGCAACTATAATAAATTAAAAATAGAATTTATATAATAACATAGATATTAAACAATTTTTAACTTTTCAAGATATTCAACTATATAAATTTCAGCAACCACAAAACTAACAATTTGTTAATCATAGGAAACTGGTGACAAAATAGCTTATTGCACACTTTGACTATAAGAATAATATAGTTTTTAAACTACAAAAATAAATTCTTAAGAAAGGATATTTCTTTTAGCAGTATCTTCCACTCCCATTAAGTCATCTCTATCTGCAACTTCTTCAAACTAAGAGAAAATAAATAAATTGAAAATTTAAATAAAGAAGCACTGCTAATAATAAATGACATTATATGACAAAAAATTACTTACTTGTAGTTTCATTAAACGACTTGTGTACATTTTAAAATATGAAAACAAAATTTTACTCATGGTATCCAGATATTCCTCACGAACTTCTCGAGCAATGTCTCTTTCATGAGTCATCAGAAATTGATAAAAGAATTTGAATTTAAGTAAAACATTTTGTGGAACTTGGTAGTTAGTCATGGGTTTACGAAAAGAGTAAATTTTTTGAAGCAGATATTCTCGTATTTTGGATGTAGCCTGCAATACAGAAAAACAATTGTAAATTAAAAAATATTTATATATAATTCTTATTAAAAAATTTTAAGTTCAATCACATGAGTATCTTTTTTATTATGTTTATGTTTTGCTATTAACAAAATAGCATTTACATTACAGTAAATGCTATTTTGTTAATAGCAAAATTTCACCCAGAAAAATAAAATCATCTTATGTAATCCATAGGTAATTTGTACTCGCTCACTTATTTTTTTTAATATAATTTTTACCAATAAGGTTCCTTTTTGGTATCCACGGTTAGATAATAGAATACCAAAAGAATCCTTTTATGTTGTTTCCATCAAATTCTTCCTTGCTCATTTGCATGACGTAATTGAACCCCACATCTTGTTTTCAATTATTCACTTTTCAATCATCATGCTCCTGAGCTGATTTCAGACATATTAGCTTGATAGCGTCACATAAGAAATAGTATTTCAACTTAATTAAACTTGAGCAGTCAATGATAACTTATGGCTAAGTTGTACACTTTAGTCTGACAGTCCAGTCTTTAAGCACAAAATGCTCACGATCATTTCATAATATACAATGTTTTAGCTGATATTTGCTCCATGTCTCCAGCCTCCTACAATCATCTCACATTCTGTGGCCATCAAATCATATTTTTCTCCATATGTTCATAAACAATACATCTTTATTACTGTCTCAAAAAAAAGAAAAACTTTCCTTTTTTTTATACTATTCCAGTCCTAGAGCAAAAACAGTGTGATGCCAAAGCTAATTTGCTGATAACTATCAGATGGTCATAATAAAGTGATCACTCAGTGTATATTATTATTACAATTTCAGTGTTTTTAAACTCTAATATATATATAAGATAAGCATAACTAACTTAATATTTCAAAGAGAAGAAGAAGAAAAAAAGAAATATACTTTTGTTTTGAGTTTTTCAAGTACATCTTTAACATCTTGACAACATTTTGCATCCTTGAATGACTGTTCTTTAACAAATGCTATCTTATGATCAAGAATTTGAAGATCTTCTAAAAATTCTTTATCAGTCACGGCAGATTCAAGGATATGTCTGTTAAAATCAGTAAAAAAAAGATAAGTTTTGCAATAAAAATAAATAAATAAACAAATAAATAAATATTTAGAAGTTATGATTCTGGTCACATGCAAAATAAGTTAAAATATTTTCATTACATAAAAATGCACGAATCTAATAGTTTAAAGTAATTTGATATTATTATTTACAGAATTATTTTTCATAAATAATTCTGTACCATATCTATAAAAATACTTATTAAAATGTTAATCCCTTGCATATAAAAAAAACTCAGTAATTTTCACATTAACAAATACTACAAAGAACTTAAAAAATGCTTTTATGCTACTATTTTGTAATAAAAAAAACAATTAAAAATGGATTTCATAATGTCAATTGAAACAAGCATTTAGAAGTCACTATACATAAATTAGAAATATAAAAAATAAGACTTACTGTATTAAACTTTCTTGAACAATCATATCATCCACAAATTGACTTAATTCTCCTCTTATAGCCTATGAGAACAATATTATAAACAAAAAAATTTCTTAAAAAATTTTCAAAAACACAATACTGAAATTTCTGTTCTTTTTTTATGAATTATGAATGTGTCAAAAATATAAACTAACCTGTCGATTTTTAAGCCGTATATTCATAGAGACAGACTGTTGTTGGAGAGTTAATATTTCATTACTAATACTTCCCAGATCTGATTGAAATAACTTCAACATCTGTTCCATTCTCTAGAGAAATAAGTTTAAATAAGTATAAGTCAAACGAAGAATAAATTTAATCATTTTATAAAATTATATTAATTGATAATTTGTTTATACGATGAACATACATATATATTTTTAGAAACAACCATAACTGAATGGTTAGTTTAATTTTAAATTGCAAATAAACAAAAATTAATTGCAAATTCAATTAGAGGTTATAATATATATAATAATTGAAACTATCCATAATTCAAATGATGTACAAAATATTATTGTTACCCATAAATGTATGATAATCTAGATATAACAAACATAATATTTACCTCTAAAATTTCATCACATGCAGTTATTTGGTTGTGAAGACTGGCAATATTTTGACTCTCTTGTATATATAAGCTTACTTAAAGAAAATAAAATATACAGGATATTTATTTAATTATTACACATTTATCCTTTTAGCTTATGTTCTCACTAAGTTTAAACAATATTTATTATCTATATGAATAATAAACTATGATTTCAAATGAAGATGCAAGCTAATGTAAGTAAAATAATTACTACTAAAACAGAGAAAAATGAAACAAATAAAAATAATTATTATCATAAATTAGTAAATACACTAGAGTGCAAAACTTAAGTAATGATTATTTTTCTCCTCCAAAACTACTCAAGAAATCACATGGGAAATATGAAATTCAGACAGACAATATTTTGAAAGAATGAAAAAGGTAAACTAATACAAAAATGAAAAGAATGCATAAAGTATGGAATCAAAGATTTCCTTCAAAGAGTAGCAAATGCTAGTATGCTCCAAAGGAAGAACAACAAACAAATGTCCATTAGTAAAAGGTATAATCTCCCTTAACTGCAGTGTTGCTTGACCATAATGATCTCTTTCCCAGATGTTAGTAAATTAAAACTGCATGATGTAGTCAGACAGATAATTGCTTGTGACATTAAAATGACTCCATCAATGAGATGCCCAGTGCTTGTGTTCTTTACATCAGTCTTAAAGGTGTCGCTAATAAGATGGAGGGTACAAGATTATAGGCCAACAAGCTACCTTTATGGCATCAGACCACAATAAAATAAAACACTTGTCACTCCATAGCCATATATAGTTACTGAACAATGTTGCTTGCTAATTGGTATGCCTTCTTTTCACCTGTAGGGAGTTATATTGTTCACTCATTGGTATCGTTTTTCTTAGCTATCCATGATGTTTTCTTCTGACAACTAACTATATTTAATGTTTGGAAGGCCTTCCCAGCTCTTGTATCAATTTAAAATTCTTCGGCTACATTTGCCCTACATGCATCTCTTTAAATTTTTTAATTATTTTACCAGAATGTCCAGATAATTTCTTCTACCCCACATTAACTTATTTGAAATTCCAGAGAATGCCTTTAATAGTGTCTGTTGTTCTGTTTAATATAGTCTTACACAGTCCAAGCTGCTTGAATGCCCTTATATCGCCTGCAGTGTCTTGTTCTTGATAACTAATATAATCTAATATATGATTCTAATATATGCAGTTGCATATAAATGGTATTTTTACAGAATTAAAATATTCGTTGTACTGATCACAGTAAGCACTTTTTTGCAATTTCATAGCTTCTGCTACAAGATTAAAATATTAGTTAAATTTTGAACGCCAGTATATGTATTAGAGTTATACTATTCAAACTTTTGTGCATTAAAAAGAAATACTTTATAATTTTTCATGTAAAATTACTATTTATATATTAATAAAGAGTTTTTACTGATACTACTTTTTTCTTCAAATATAAAAAAAAATAAAATAAGAGTTTTAAATTCAATAGCAAATGACAAAATAATTAAAAGTTTTTAAGTTAGTTTTAGTTAAATTAGAATGCTCTTTAATAAAAAGAAACTAACTTTTGGAATAAAATCCTCAGCACAATGTATTTTATCCATTTTATACTTAATTTATTAAAACTTATTAATGAAGGGAAAAAAACCATATACTAAAAAAATTCATTTTTAAAGTACTTTGATCGATTTATTTCATTTTTCTTAATTATTAGAAAATTTTTATTCAAAAATATTTTTGAATAAACAGAAAAAAATTATATTTTAAAAAACTTGATAAAGGATACAATCTTGAATTGAAGCATTTTCAACCTCTTTTAATTCTTTTTCAATTTGTCGTGAATATTGTCTTAAATCCATTCCCTAAATCCGAAGGAAAAAAAATTATCATAAAAATATAGTTATCAAATTTATTTCAATTTTTGTAAATATTTATTTTTATAAGTCATGAATTATAAATTAAATGGTTCAAGAGTAATTACCCAAGTAAAAAAAAAAATGTCACCATATTTGAATAAAATAACAATGAAATTCCAATTCTTATGCTTTCATATTTTTTTAAACACTTATATGTACTATTTTCATTTTAAAAATACTATTTGTATGCAATTATTTTCATAGCCACAGCGCATAATTAAGATAAACAAAACTAAGGGGAAAATTTCCAATATTTAGAAAGAATGATCATTACATTAAAATTAAATCATCTTGATTAAATTTCCTGAAGAATTTGAATGCAAGAGTCATATTGGTAATAAGTCAAAACTTTTTTCATGAATTCCTTAAAGAATAAAATTGAATGCAAATACACATTTTAGCATAATGTGGAAACACACACAAGAGATTTTAGACACTTTCAAAACAAATTCATATAGTCTACTACAGGAGAAAATTCATGTGCGCTATTTACAGTAAGCAAAAAATTTAAGTATTTTAATACAAGATGAAAGAAATGGTTTTAATACAATTTTTTATTATAAGCAATTTCTCTCTCTTTTTCTAATTAAGTGTATAATTGCTGGAGTGACAACAACAAAAACATTAAAATTTTAATCAATATTTTGCAGAAAAATAAAAATAAATAACAGAAAGAACAAAATTTTGCATAATGTCTCAATTCAGATTTAATTTAATAATGTTGTTAATTTAAAGCATGCATTTTTTTTCACAATTTATCAATAATAATTCAGAATATTACCATGAAACAAATAACATTTGTTAAATTAGAAGATAAAGGTGAAGATAATAACAGAAAACATCAAAATTTCAGCACCTGAAATGTTATACAGTATTTAATGGCGATGAATTTAAGAAGAGATATAACTTACCGATTTAAGAGCTTCCTTAATGAAATCATCTTCCAAGTTTTCTTGAATATGAACTATAATTAAAAGTAATATTTTTCATTGCAAATATAAAACATACAAAATGATTATATAATTCCATAGTAATTAATCTTACCATCAACCTCTTCGAAGTTGGATTCATCATTTACATATGTATCAGTATCATATAACAAGGAATCTGCAAATGTTTTTACTTGAGGCACCTGAAAATATTAATAATGAACATAAAATAAATTATATAATACAGTTTAAATTATGTATTTAGAAAAATATTCTTTAAAATATTTATAACATTAATTACTTAAATTTTTAAACAGATATTTTTCCTGATACAGCAATTACAAATGGAATTAAATGAAAAAAAAACATGCAAATGATTTAAACAATTAATTACTCTGTTGACAACTGAAATAGGTTTACACATGTCTGATAAATTAACTTATAATTACAGCAAATAATGAAATATAAACAATAATTTGGATTAAATAAATAATTTAAGATTTTTAATAAGATTTTAATATGAGCATATATATAATGTATACATATATATATATATATATATATATATATATATATATATATATATAAAAATTTGATGAAAAAAGGGAAAAAAAAAATTAGATAAATATCACATATTTTAAAGGCATACATACAAAAGAAACAATGTCAAGATAAAGAGTACAGAAAGTAATGAACTGATTCTTCCAAATATTATGAATAATTGGTAGATCTTTTTATTAATAAAATAATATAGGAATAAATGATGGAAAGATACAAAAAAGCATTCATGGACAAATCGCTGTGGCACACCCTGAATAAGCTAGATTAATATAATTGATCAATAACTGCTTTATTGAATAAGTACCTGAGGAAGTATTGTCACAATAGATATATATGGTGGCATTTAATTAATGAAATTTATTTTAATTGAACTTATTTTTAATCAAATTGAATAGAAGACTTTACATATATTCTTCTGAAATTATTAATTTATTTGAATTATATTAAAAATGGATGTACTATTTTGTATAAATTTTGATATGTATATAAAAGATTTAAACAAATTTTCTAAATGTCTATATGTTAATTAAAATCAAACAAGTTTTAGTGATAGAGAATTCACATTAATAAAAATAATGGTTAACTCAATTTCAAAAAAGAAAATAAATAGTTAATCAGGTTTCTGAAAAAAATGTTAAATATAAACTTTAAAAACATTTGTTTAGATATTTGAAAACGTATATTAAGTTTATAAATCAATTTCATAGAAATCTCACTTAAATCAACATTGTTCATGATAACACTAAAGAAAATTTAAAATAGTAAATAAAATGGAAGACATTTGTTTAGTACATTTCCCCATTTTACTTTTTTTTTTATCATTGTAAAAATATTGAGGAAAAAATAAAAATTCTTTAAAATACATAAGAATCTAAAATTTTAATTTATAATATAAATTTATCAGTACTAAAAAAATCTAAACACTAATAAAAAATTTAAAAAAGATATTAAAACTCAATTTTATTTGAATAGAAATCTATTATCAAGATTCTGTTTTTAATTTATACTAAGCAAGTTTCTACAATATCCATTGTCTCTGTACAATGTCCATTGTGACATATGTTCAAAGGCTAGTGGCTCTCAAAGGGTGGGTCGTAGATATCCAAGTGTACCCTGTGCTATTCCAGAGAAATATGTGTCCAGATATAAAATTAAATATAGTGATTCATTTTCTTGTTTTTCCATTCAAAGACTTTCATTATAAACAACTAATCTTTAATTTTTCTAATCTTTCCCCTTCCCTTCTTTCTTCACATAAAAAGTTGCCAAACAGTGATAATGTGCAAAAAAAAAAAAAAAAAAAAAAAAATCCTAATAAACTGGAATCTATAATTTCCATGGTTGGCTACTAGTTGAGCTATTGGCTATGTGATTTTTAAAGTTAAAAGAATTTCAATTGCAACCTATAAGATTCAGCGGTCTAAAAGTAGTAGGCTGTGCTGTTGACCATCTGAATATATAGCTGTGAGGCATTGGTAGTGAATATCATTCATTTTCAGATAAATACACCCAAATGAAACAGATAGATTTCTTAAAAAGAAGAATGATATTAAAGAACCAGGTTCTGGAAGTGAACGAAACTGTAAGTAAGAAAGCAATAATGCGGTTTACTCGCAAACATAATAAAAGGTATATAATATTTGATCAAGTGAAGATCATCCTTTTCCATAATGTTTAGTATGGGATGGTAAAATGATATGCTAATCATTACTTCCTAATAAATTGAGTAAACATTTTAAAACTATACACTCTAACTTACAAGATAAATTTGTAAGTTTTTCCAAGGGAGTGTCTGAACAACAAATTCTTTAAAAAATATAATGATTGTTTCTGATAATGCTTAAATAATTTTTTATTAAGTTTCAGAACTGATAACAAAAAATATAAAAGCAATTATGAGTCACTTATTTTGCTTGCATGCAGAAAATGGTCACGACAATAGTAGGAAATGGAGTTGCAATAAAAATAAGCAAGATTCCTCTGTCCAACAATACAGTTAAACAAGGTATTATAGAAATACTGTCTAATATCAAGAAAAATGTATGCAGTCATAAACTTTAGTATTCACATTTTGCATCGCAAGTTAATGAATTAAAAGATGTTACCAACAAGGTGCCTTTCTTAGCATTTGTCCATTTTATTTCATTTTTTTATCGCAATATTTTTTCTATAATGTTTGGTTTAATTATTATAGTATATTTTACGGAAAGTTGTATAAGGTGTGCCTACAATTATTTGTAGGATTTTAAATATTTGACAACCACTGCCATATATGATGGAAATTCATTGATTAGGATTCAAAGTTCAAAACATTAATGGCTTGCATTAATTCTTAAGAAAAAAATTATTTGATCCAATTTTTAGTCTTTTTAAGTTAGTTTTAGTTTATAAACCAAGATGAATTTTATTTTATTATCAATCTTCTACATTTTTAAAATGTAATATTACTATGAAGATATTGAAAATTTTATGTGTTATATAGAAAATCTTTTGAATGGATTATTGTTACATTTGATTTAAGCTTACAAAACATTTTGAAAGATTTTAGCAATGTTAACATTCATTTACACAG
Source organism: Caerostris darwini (assembly GCA_021605075.1). Taxonomy (NCBI): domain Eukaryota; kingdom Metazoa; phylum Arthropoda; class Arachnida; order Araneae; family Araneidae; genus Caerostris; species Caerostris darwini. The sequence goes on along the minus strand of BPLQ01006465.1, from coordinate 420,120 downwards.
CATTTACAAAGAAATCACTTACTTTATTCTTCACATCAAAAGTGAAGTCTGAAGTTTCTTTTTCCATTTTTCAAAGAAAACTTCCAGTAGGAAACAGAAACTAAACAAAAGAATTATAATTAAAATTACTTACATTAAGGATATTTTTCTAATAGTTAAATAAATTTAACCTTGTATGATATAACATAAATATGACAATTATTGCAACAGAGAATTAGTTTACATTCAATGTTTTCCTTACTACTAACAAATCCCAGAATCTCATTTTACAATATCATTAGCACATATACATTTTTTAAGAAATTTTTAATATATGTTTTAATGCATCTTTATAAAAATTACATAAAACAGGCTTAAAAATAAAACTGTAAGGTACTACTAAATCACTAATCACTTATTATGATTTCTAAAACATGTATAATATTCAAAATTTCACAAAACTCATGGTGTCACAATAGCTCATTGTTTTATCACCTTTGATATTTCAACATATATAAATAAACCCAGGGAGGAATTTTTAATCTTCTTAAAATAATTTCTAATGCTATTATGATATAAACATGGATTATCAATAACAATCTATTTTAGGATCTCTTTACATGCATTTCTCTTAAAAGCTTCAAAGCTACTTTAAATCACTTTATCATGACTGTCAAAATATTCTAAAAGTAAACTTGGAATAATGGATAAAATTCTGTAATTTCTGTATTTTTAATAATTATATTTATAATAATGAGAATCTTTACATCCAAATTTAAGGAATTCCATAAAGAACTAAACATTGATCAATACTACACTACCTCGAGAAAAGTTAAAGTTAATTATAGTATAAGACAATAAAACAGACATATCCACAAAACAGATTTTATAAAAGATTGGATGAATAGATTATTAAACAAATCATAAATCACTGCATGATTCAATCAGGAATTGTTTAACTCAGAATTTTGAAATATATCATATTTCACTTAGTTTACAATAAGAATAATTTCCAGATTTCATTTAAAATCAATTTAACTATTGATTGAATTGATTTTTTTAAATGAAAAGATAACTATATGCAATACCAAAAATTATAATTATTCAAACTTATTATTACTTCCAATATTCAGCAATCAGTTTAACTACGTAGAAGTTTTCTTAAAGGATCATTTTTTGTGTAATATAAATATGGACAAATTAACTTTAAAATTAATTTTAAAAAGGCAAATGTCAAATCATAAAAGAAAATATGTTCATTATTAAGCCTATACAACATTATACAATGTTACTTTGTAATGTGAATTTTATTACAATACAAGATACTAGTCTTTTTTTAAAAAACAATATGACTGAAACCATGGTGAAAGATGCACCAAACAAGTTTTTAATTCACAATGAATTGTTTTTAAATAACATACACACAAAATATGCCTCCACTGAAGTCATTTAGTTGTAAAGAAAAAATAAGTTTAAATAATTTCATAGTACGCAGTTTCTTTTTTAAATAAGCAATATTTTATTTCATAAATTGTTCAGAATAATAAATATTAAAATTGTATATAAATTATAAGGTTACAAAACTAATTATAAGATAAAAAAACAAAACTATGATTTTTATATAAAGAAAGCAAGAAAATTAATCAATTTATTGCCTTTCAAAAGAAACATGCCTTGCAAATTGAGCTAAACAATTTTGTATTATTGTTTAATGAAATTCCTTATTAACAATTATACATTAATAAATGAAAACAAAAAACATTGTATTTATTTATGTTACAGTATTCCATAATTCCCTAACAATGCAATAAAATTTGTTTGTAAATTACAATAAAAACACGTAATTGTACCCCGGTTATTTCGCACAAAAATCAGCAAAATCATTTTATTTTTATTCTAATAAATTTATTTCTAATTTATTTAGTGAAATCATTCACATAAACCTTGGATTTTAATGTTCTCCTAAATATTTCACTTTATATAGGTTTAAATTTTATAATTGTCACCTTTCAAATACATAACAATCATATATAAAATCTTTTATAACAAATAATTCCTAATTAAATAATTATATTCCCATATTTTTATTAATGCGTATTCTCTTACCTCAATGCGAACTTCAAAAGAAATTTATTTGCTCAACATATATCCAGAATTTAAAAATGTGAAAACAAAACTATCATGAAGCCAATGTAAACATATTCTTCACTTCACTTAAATTCTTAGAAAAGAGTGTTATTAATCACAGATGAATAACGAAACTATTTCTAATTGGACAGCTTTTCTCATTGGAGTAGAACGCAGTAGTCTACCCCAATTACATTATACACTGAAGTGACAAAAGTCATGGGATACCTCTTAATATCGTGTCGGCCCTCCTTTCGCCCGGCGAAGTGCAGCAACTCGACGTGGCATGGACTCAACAAGTCGTTGGAAGTCTTCTGCAGGAATATTGAGCCATGCTGTCTCGATAGACGTCCATAATTGTGAAAGCGTTGATGGTGCAGGATTTTGGGCACGAACAGACCTCTCGATGATGTCCCTTTAAATGCTCGATGGGATTCATGTCGGGCGATCTAGGTGGCCAGATCATTCGTTGGAATTGTCCAGAATGTTCTTCAAACCAAGCGCGAACAGTTGTGGCCCGGTGACATGGCGCATTGTCATCCATAAAAATGCCATCGTTGTTTGGGTACATGAAGTCCATGAATGGCTGCAAGTGATCTCCAAGTAGCTGAACATAAGCATTTCCAGTCAATGTTCGGTCCAGTCGCACCAGAGGACCAAGTCCATGCCATGAAAAAACAGCCCACGCCATTACGGAGCCACCACCAGCTTGAACAGTGCCTTGCTGACAGTTTGGGTCCATGGCTTCGTGGGGTCTGTGCCACACTCTAACCCTACCATCAGCTCTTACCAACTGAAATCGTGACTCATCGGACCAGGCCACGGTTTTCCATTCATCTAGGGACCAACCGATATGCTCACGTGCCCACGAGAGTCGCTGCAAGCGATGTCGTTCTGTCAGTAAAGGCACTCGAGTCGGTCTTCTGCTGGAATAGCCCAAGAAAGCCAAATTTCTCCGCACAGTTCTAACAGACAAGTCCCTTGTACGTCCCACATTGATTTCTGCGGTTATTTGACGCAGTGTTGCTTGTCTGTTAGAATTTACGACTCTTTGCAGACGTCGCCGGTCTCGGTCGTTAAGTGCAGGCGGTCGACCACTGCGCTGTCCATGGTGGGATGTTATGCCTGAAATTTCATACTCTCGGCACACTCTTGACACAGTGGATCTGGGAATGTTGAATTCCCTAACGATTTCCGAAATTTCATGACCCATGCGTCTAGCTCCAACTAACATTCCGCGTTCAAAGTCTGTTAATTCCCGTCGTGCGGTCATCATCACGTCAAAACCTCTTCACATGAATAACTTGAACAGAAATGAAAGCTCTGCGAAAGCACTGCGCATTCATACCTGTTCTACGCGATGCTACTGCCATCTGAAAATTTGCATATTGCTATCCCATGACTTTTGTCACTTCAGTGTATGCAGTAATATAATTCATTATATGCAGTAATATAATTCATTATATGCAGTAATATAATTCATTATATGCAGTAATATAATTCATTATATGCAGTAATATAATTCATTATATGCAGTAATATAATTCATTATATGCAGTCTATATATAACATTATATGTAGTCATTAACTGAAGAATCAGAGAGTTTGCTTTAATGAAATTTTTTAACGATATAGCTCTAATATACAGATAGAACTCCACCGATTAATCTAAAACTGTATCCATCTTAGAATTCAAGAGAGTAGAGTAACTGTCTGCTCTGAATCAAAATTACAAAAAATAAATAAATAAGTAAGACAGAATGAGTTGCAAGGCTAATGATTGAAGGAAACAATTAAAATTAAAGGATAAAAAGAAAGAAAAATATCTTGAAGGAAAAAGGCGTGGGATACAAATATTCACATAAAGCTAGAATTAGCATCCACATGGGTGGAGAGACAAACGTTAAAAGCAGCAAAACTTGAGTGGTGGTAGAAATATCAGAATTTTATGAGCTTAAGGATCGATTCTTCTTTCTTCTGTTGCTTAGAGTGATAGAGAGGAATTCGTCTTCATTTGAATCTAATGTTCTTGGATAAGTTTATTATTTACTTTCTTTGCCTGATATCTTTAGTTAAGAAGATCGTAAGTTGTGATTTCATAGTAGTTGTAGATTTCCTAGTTTGGTTTGTTCATTCTACGGTCATTAGACTGGCACCCACAATTTAACATGGATTCCGAACTACTAACAAACATCCATGCCACCGCTAGGATGCGAACTTGAAACCTCTGATACCAACAGCCAGAGCGCTAGGCAATTGGCCATCAGGTTGCAATTGCGTAGAGGTAGTGATATTTTCCATTTGGTGGCGTGATGATAGTACGGGCTTGAATAATTGGGTTCTTGTGATTTGAGTTGTAGATGCAGAATTTTAATATTTTTTTGATGAAATATTCTATTGAGACTATTCTTTATTCTTGATGTATTGTGTTATGAATACATCAGAGAGCACCAATGGTGTTATGGAGTAGTTGTTCTGAATGAAAGTGTACTTGATATTTGTTGGACGAACTTGCCCCACATTGGAGCTCATAAGTGAGTACTGGACGAGCTTGTTTGTATAACAGGACTTTGTTGAAGAGAGAAAAGGCTAGAATATGCAATAATGAATGAAAGGTTGAGATAAAACTTTTCTTATTCTTGATGTATTCACTTATTATTAACTAGTACTTATTCTTGATGATTTAAGTTATTTTTTTTATCAATTATCAGTCCAAGATATTTAACTTCATTGGTCCAAGTTAATATTTCATCAAAGAAATAAAGTTCTTTACTGTAGTGATCTGACGTTTCCTTTTCTAAATATGATTTGCTTTTAATACAAATAATCCATTTAGTTAGCCATTTGTAAAGTCTTTGTCCTACAATGTTTGGACTTTTTACGACAATAAAGAGTTTAATTTGAAGTATTTCTTTATTTATTACAATCCTCATAAAACTCATAATAACGGATTCTTATTGCTTTCCCTTCATCTTCGCCAAGGTTATATTTTTTAAGCCGTCGTGCGCTACCACTTATTGTTGAGTGCCGAAAGTAATTTCTTGGAAGTAGATTCTCCACAGAGTGACTGAGGGTTATTCTAAAGCAGGTGTCTCCAAACTAAGGCCCTCGGGCCAAATCCGGCCCACCAGTGTCATCAATCCGGCCCGCTACCGCGAATAGCTTATTGTTGCTGTAATAAGTTGGATAAAAAAACACAGAATGACAATAACTCGGTTTTATTGACTTTCTAGGTAAAGCTTAATGGCAAGCATAATACGAGTAAAATTTAACTTAAGCATAACAACTAACAAGTAATTGAAATGAATCCTACGAACATTATAAACTAGTGAACATCCCGCAGTTACTCTCGGTAGTAATGTTGGTGTAAAGAGTATCGCATATGTATGTATATCGATGTTTGTGATGTATATATCCTGAATCGAACATATGATTTTTATCCAGAAAATCCCTCAGGAACGGAAAAGCTAAATTAACGCGAATGAAACCGCGGGGTATCCACTTGTAAAAAAATACTAATGAGATTTGTGTAATTGTGATTTTTCACTGACAATTGTTTGTAGTTAGCAAGTATATGCTCGCTCAGAGCGCGTACTCGGCGACTGGTCTAGAAATTATAGATAATGGTAGAAACATTAAAACGGTTTTGGCCCTTGGCACTTACTGGAGTAAATAATATGGCCCTAAGGCTGGAAAGTTTGGAGACCCCTGTTCTAAAGGAACGGCAAGAAATAAACGATGACTTAAATTAACTATACATATTTGCAGAATCCGTACTGTTAATAATATAAGTACATGTGCAAGAAATATATAAAAAATTATCACATTTTGTATGACAACATATTTAACAGCAATAGACAAGCAAATTATTTAATATATAAAAAATATATATTCAACAGCAAGTAATATATGAAGTAACGACGGCGACGGAATATGAACGGTATTTTTTTGGAAGTAGAAAATGTCTTCTTCATTTCGAGACAGATTTAACACAAGACTGTCCATTTGCCGACTTATATGCAATAGTTTTTGTGTACTTATTGCCTTTTGGTTCAGATGAACTAGTGCCTGTGATTAAACAGATGAATTTGCTACCACTAAAGTTCGATTGTGACAGTTTTATCTCTCTAGCTAATCACTTTTTGAGACCAGTATAAGGATGATACTAGAGGGTTTTCACACGATCTATTCTTTAAAATATATGTGAACACGACTTCGACGATTGGACAAATATTTGACAATTCTAGTATTCAGAAGGACCAGGACGACCTCTGTAATTTTAAGCAGAGATTTTAGTACTGAAAAGGTTAGCTACACTGTAGATCTATGTTAGGGGTTGGGACTAATTGAACCTAGAAAAGAGGCACGAGTCTTTCGAGTGAAGTTTTGATGATTTGGCATTTCAAATGATTAGAAATCTTAAGATACAGAGTTCGGATGCATCGGGAGTATTATCTGGAAGTCCATGAATTACAACTTTGACTGATCTATCTTTAAGTGACATACATTTTTCAAAACTAACTCCAGTCTCATTCATGCAGATAGTTAGTTCTCTGAATTCTGATTAGGTGTCGAAAGGGATTTTTAAGAATTAGCCCGAATATATAGATTTGAGCTTTGGCGTTTAAAGATGAAAAACTTAAAAAACAGCTCTCCAATTAACGTGTGATGAAACGAAGATGGGCTGTATTTTATACTAGTGCTGGGGACCATTTAAGGAGAGTCAGCAGCCAACATAGAGATAGGGATGTTAATAGGGGAAGAAGCCATAAATACCCTCCTTTTGGTTTTAGATATGAAATATGGCAGTAGTAGTGAGAAGCCATCAACATCTTTTTCTCTTTTTAAGGACTGAATTCTCTCATTGGTAGGATAGGTAATAGATAATTCTCTGTAGTGAGTAACCAGGACCTGTTGCGTATTTTGTGTCATCATTGTTGAGATGGCCTGCGTTTGATAGTTGATTTCGAATGGTTTCTGTAACTTGGAATATATGCTTTTCAATTTTCCATCTGGTCTTGATGGCATCCATTTCGTCATTTGAGCAAGGTATCTTTGCCAGCAGGATCATAGTCAATCGCTAGCATATAAAGGTGATTACCAATGCATATGCATTCAAGATTGAGATTAACGAGGAGCTCAATAGATTTATAGAACTCATTTTTTTACGGGCTTGAGCGCCGGCAATTTTTAAACCATTGGCCTTTAGGATGTTTGTCTCATACACATGAGGCGGTCATTGGATGGGTTATTAGGCCAAGCGACGGGTTCAGAAGTAGTAAGTGCTGTGTCCTTTTTTTTTTTTAAAGTAATTGGCAGTATCCATGTTCAGATCTTGATCATTTCCTTTTCTTTGGTTCTTAGGTGGGCTGAGTGATGATAAAAGGTCTTTGTTGACGTTAAAAATAGGTAGCGAAAACAAGGAGATGATCAAATGATATTTGATACATGTTGTTGAAAAAAGTAATGAATATAAAAATAAAAAAAAAAAAAAATTCTTATCATTTAATTCTCCTTTCTGACATAGAGTTCTAAAGAGAACTGGCTGGGTGAATAAATAAGCAGAAATAAATTTGTAAAACAAGAAAGTGGAAGCGAAGACAAACACATCTCCTTGAAAGCAAGATCATGAATCAGAATAATAGAAATATTTATCATGTAAAAATAAGAATTAAATTAAGAATATTTATAGAGAAGATCATGCGAAATATTTAATTGAAGAATTTTATATTTTAATAAGGCTGTAATAAATTTGTAATAGTAGGAAGTTGTAAAAGTAGAAACTTATAGTCGATCGTCAGAATCCAGATGCCAATTTTTAATCAAATTTTAATTAGTTCTTTCGAACATAAATTTAAAAAGAAAATTCCTTACAATAGGAAAAAAATTGTTTTGTGATGACATTTATTTTCTTCATAATCCTTTGTAGGATTTTATGAAATCTGATGAATAAATCGATAAAATGAATAAATTTTATTACGATATTTATATAGTAATTTAACTTTGATAAGTTAATAGATTTTGAAACAGACTTCATCTACCATGGCGGATATTGTCACAAATATCCCCTTTCCAATTGATTCCAGTTAAATTTTTAATACCCACTTTTAAATGCCATGCAAATATTACTCACGATTAGAATTTTGTCATTCAAAATAGGGCTAGGTCTTTTAGAGGTCCATAGAACTTACTAGTCAGTGATAGATTCCTGGCGAATTAAAGCCAAATTCTGAACTAAACAATTAATAAAGCATAAACACATGAAAATAATAAATAAGGATTGAATATCACAACGGGACATTTAGACGTAGCTTTTGTATTAACTATCATAAAAATTAAGTAGATTCAATAAAAGCATCTTTTAGAAAAGTAAAAGTAAAAAAAATCTCAAAATGGTTATTTCTGAAGAACATCACGTTTGAAATAACAACTCTACAACTTAAAGAAGAAAACGATTTTAATGTGTGCAGATTGTATCGTTTTTAAAAAACTAACCGAAGCATTGTAATGTTCTGGGATTAATATATGGATCAGTGCTTCCAGAAAATATAAAAGTGCGGTTAACTTGACAATAAATTAATAGTTTAAAAAAACTAAAAAACACGCTTTTAGAGTTAATCTATCTAAAAAGTAAAAAATAACTGTTAACATAAGAATAAAATGACTGACGAGAAAATGAATGTCACTGTTCTAAAAGCGTGGGGTGCTCGATATCAATCGTTATAATTTTTCACTAGTTCATTCCGAAATGCAGAGTTAGTTTAAAAATGTCATACAAAGCACCCCACGCTTTTAGAACAGTGACATTCATTTTCTCGTCAGTCATTTTATTCCTATGTTAACAATTATTTTTTACTTTTTAGATAGATTAACTCTAAAAGCGTGTTTTTTTTTAGTTTTTTTAAATTCTAGTTTAGGAAATTTAGGAAAAACATCTCCTGCTTGAGAACAATTAAAGCAGAAGATCGAAAAAGCTAAAGCTATCGGTACAATTAGGAGTCCGTTGACGATGCCCATAAATAAAAAGGTTAAAGTTAAAATGAGAATTTTAAGATAAAAGTAAAATAAAACAAAAGGAATTAAGATTAAACAAAATAATTATACAAAATAGGTAGGGTTTGTTCAGTTGACTGAGTCGCCAGTAGATGGCGCCATCAGTCCCAAAATCGAGCCCAAAGAGTCAGTTACATACATACAAACATACAGGTGAAGCTAATAAAAGCGTATTAAAAAGTAAAACGAATCATCTTCCAATATCCATTTCTAAATGCAATGCAAATATTACTTACGATTAGAATTTTGTCATTCAAAATAGATCTAGGTCTTCTAGAATTCCAAAGAACTTATTAGTCATTTTTAGATTCCTGGTGAATTAAAGCTAAACTAACAATTCATAAAGCATAAACACATGAAAATAATAAATAAGATTGAATATCACAACGGAACCTCTAGGCACATCTTATGAATTAACTACCATAAAAATTCAGTAAATGCGATAAGAGCATCTTTTAGAAAAGTAAAAAAAAAAAAAAAAAATCGTAGCATGGCTATTTCTGAAGAACATTTACATTTGAAGTAAAAACTCTAGAACTTAAAGAAAAAAACGATTTTAATGTGTGCGAATTGTATTGTTTTTAAAAATCTAACCAAAACATTGTTATGCATTGGAATCAATCTATGTAATAAGGCTTTTAGAAAGTATAAAAGTGTGGTTAACACTCCTAACATCTACTTCATCTTCTAACATCCACTTCTAAATGCAATGCAAATATTACTTGCGATTAGAATTGTGTCTATCAAAATAGAGTTAGGGTCTTCTAGAGGTCCATAGTACTAACTAGTTATTTTTAGATGCTTGGCAAATTAATGCCAAACTCTGAATTTAACACTTTACAAAGCATAAACACATGAAAATAATAAATAAGGACTGAATATCATAACGGACATAGCTTATGAATTACGAAATTACCATACAAATTAAGTAAATTCAATAAGAGCATCTTTTAGAGAAGTAAAAAAAAATATCACAAAGTGGCTATTTCTGATGAACATTACATTTGAAGTAACAACTCTAGAACTTAAAGAAGAAAGCGATTTTAATGTGCACGAATTGTATCGTTTTTAAAGAACCATAACATATGAATGTACAGGAATCAATACAAGGATCAATGCTACCAGAAAGTATAAAAGTGTGGTTAACACGACAAAAAGTAAAACAATTCATATTGCTATTCAATTGCTATAAATTACCATTAAAAATTAAATAAATTCAAAAAGAGCATCTTTTAAAAAAGTAAAAAAATAAATAATAATAAATCACAACATGGTAATTTCTGAAGAGCATTACATATGAAATAACAATTCTAGAATTTGAAGAAGAAAGCGATTATAATGTGTGTGAATTGAATTGTTTTTAAGGAACAAACCATAGCATATGAATGTATTGGAATCAATGTATGGATCAGTGCTACCAGAAAGTATAAAAGTGTGGTTAACTTGACAAAAAGTGAAAAAACTTTTGTGAAAAGTGAAACCACTTCTAAATGCAATGTAAATAGTACTTGGATTATAATTTTGTCATTCAAAATAAATAGATCTAGATCTTTTAGAGGTCCACAGAACTTACAAGTTATTTTTAGATGCCTGGCGAATTAAAGCCAACTCTGAACTAAACAATTCAGAAAGTATAAACAAGGATAAAAAGTATAATCAATAAAAAAGGATTGAATATCCCAACGGGACATTTAATTATAACTTATGAATTAACTAACATAAAAATTAAGTAAATTTAATAAAAGCATCTTTTAGAAAAGAAAAAAAATATCACAACATAGTTATTTCTGAAGAACATTTACATTTAAAATATTCACTCTAGAATTTAAATAAAAAAGCGATTTTAATGTGTGCGAATTGTATTGTTTTTAAAAAACATACCCTAATATATGAATGTACTGGAATTGATCTATGGATCAATGCTACCAGAAAGTATAAAAGTGTGGTTAACTTGACAAAAAGTAAAACAATTCATAGATTATCTACAGCCATAAAAAATTGTTTTTCTTTTACAGAAAAATGAACGCAAAAATTCTAATTACAGGAACATTTTTGATTTGCATTCTGCTTTCTTTTGTCCAGAGAGATACACGTGGGATTAATTAGGCGTTTCTCAGAAAACTATCATAAAAAATGCTCAAAACCAGCACAGGAGAAAAGGAATTTGAAATATTCTAAATTTTAAATCACTCTTCTTTCATTGTAACCACGTACTACTATCATAAAGAAGAAAAAAAAAAAAAAAAAAAAGGATGAGATTTACTCCGATGCTATTCCGTGAATATTTACTAAGAATTGAATTTTTAATTGAAATAATGTGAGAAATGCAAGGCGAAATTTGTATAGGACTAGTGAAATAATTTTTTTTCGGCAAATATTAAATATTCTTCTTTTACTAAATCTTGCTGTATTAAAAATCGCATGAAATTAGCGAAATAATTTTTTTTATTTTCAGATGATTATATTAAAAAAAAGTAATATATATATATTTTTGTGTCAGATAAGAATTTTTCAAACAGATAAAAAGAAAATGAGTTTAGTTAACACAAATATTATTACTTTTTAAATAGCAATTCTTTAAAATATTGAAATGGTCCTTATGAAATAAGAAAAATATTCTTCATTATTGGTGTTTATCATCTGATGATTTGCAAGATTCAAAGTTTGAAACCTTCATATGTGCTTTTCATAAAGTAGTAAGCCATTAGAAGTTTGAAATTAATATATTTATTGAAATAAATGCAATAAAAATTTATTCCACTATAATGTAGTCTGTCCCCATATATCTCTTATTTAATAGATAATTTATATTTAAATTTATAAACATACATATATAGAGTTTATATTTATATTTATAAACATACATACACAGACTTTATATTAACATTTATTATTTATTGTTAATTTCTTTGAAGTCTTTTGGTTATGAAAATCTATTTAAGTGAATGAATTTTTAAAATAGAAATGCATAACATCATATAAGATACTTCATTGAATGAATAATAAAGGATGTAAAATTTTTAAGACGAGGAATTAACATTTTGAGAATTTTTTTTAAAGATTTGGCTTTAAAAGACAGTTTTTCCCCCTTTTCAAAAAAGAGCATATAAGTGAAGAATTAGCAAATAGTGAATAATACTTATGAAGTTTCATATTTAGTTTAAAATTATACATAAATATACATCATAACCCCCAAAAAAGTGAGTTCAAATTGAATGTTATCGATAGGAAGTCGATAGTAGAGTTCCGGAGATCCTCTGGAGACATTCCGAGTCTATACGAGACACTTTGTTCCAATCACTACAAAGTTTTCATAGCAATGCATCAGTAAATCCAACGCAGATCGAATCTTTATTAATGATTTTTTTTTTGTTCTAATGCAGCTGGCAAACACTTAGACAGCATGGTCTTGGATGCCTTAAGGCAAGCGCTGCGCAGACATACTCACTTTGCTGCATTACTTAGGGGGCGCGTGTAACTTGAAGATAAGCCACGGATGCGGAGTAACAATGCCACCGCAACGCTCTACGATCCTGTTAGGACCGGGACCTACGGTTTAAAGGGGATTCCGAACCCCTACAAACATCCATGGCACCGCCGGGACTCGAACCCGAAACCTGTGGTACCGAGAGCCAGAGCGCTAGCCACTCTGCCATTCAGGCCCTTCTTTATTAATGATACATGAATAATTCGAATTTATTAAAGTAGGAAATCAATTTTTACTTTTCGTATAATTATTTTATTTTTCATCTAAACTATGTAATAACAATGATTTAATGAGAAGGCTTCAACAGAATTTATGAAATATTATGTATAAATGTCTTAAATCATTGCATATCAGTTGATTATTTGAATGATGCCTCTTTTCCTATCAGTTGATAACCCTTCCCATTAGGAATATCAACTAAAGAGTTAGAGCCCCACCCTAGTATTGGTTCAGATCTAATACATCATCCTGGAATTCGATAAATAGGGTGGATACTCTATTATCGCTCTTAGATATAGCAAATTTATTGGGTGACAGAATGGACAGATCAAATTGTCCTGTAAACTAGCGGTGTCCAAAATCTTTTAGAGACCGTGGCTACATTTTGAGAAGACGGGTTGTTTTGGGTCTCATACAAAATAACTTTCTCAACAATTTATGAGCAAAACGTGTAGGTTGATTTTTTAATGTAAAGTGATTCAAACTTTTTAAATTCATGAATTTCTTATTATAAAACAGATGACAAGATAGCAACAATGGCCTATGCATGACATATGATGACAGCCGTGACATGTTTGGCATTGTTTTGGGGACACTAATGCTTCAATATTTATTCTGAAGATGCTCATCTGATAAATGGGTTCTCATATTATTCTTTGCGTGCTTCATTCCTGAAAATAGCTCAAAAACCTTTGGAATGTATAAATGATCCAATACCTTGGGCTTTATGAAATATACAGCCTTGAAGACAATATGCATGACATATGATGACAATAGGTATGACACATGAGGACAATAGGCATGATGTCAACCAAATTTAAAGCATATATTTACTTGGTGTGGCTGGATTGAGATACTTGAAGCACAGGCTAGAGAATTCACAGCTCTATTTACATACCCACAAACACCACACGCATACAATTAGAGATGTACAATATTTAATAAATTTAAAGAAAGATAGTTATAGACTCGCGGAAGGACTTCCTTTCTAAGCCGAAAACCCCATACTCAGCTATGCGCAGGATGCGCGAAATATACTTATTTTCCGAGTGAGAGTCTGTAGACCAAATAATACGTCAAAATGAGCTAAATATATTTCCTCTGGGAATGAGAAACTATAATCTAAATGTTTCTGGGTGGGAGAGCAAATTGACTGCCAAAAATCAATATATATATATATAATAATTACATAATTTTTATTTGATGAAAATTTGAAAGCGTCAAGAAAAGTTTGACTGATAATTTTTTTTATTCTATTGTTAATGACTTAAACGTTCTTACATTTTTTGAAAAAGATATTATTTCAAGATTTAAAAACATTATCAAAATATTCAAGGAATTTTGACATTTAATGATACTTAAAAGCAAGTATATGTCACTAAAGAATTGAAAAGGTTTCCGTTACATTTGCATATTAGATTACAATTGAATTCATGTAATAGTTAGTCATTTACTTTATGTACAGAAATATCTTTAAATGCTGATTAAAATAAATTTTTGTCATAAATTTTTTAAATCAGTGAACCATTCGTATAGAATTAAAAGAAACCTTTTGTATATTCGACTTTACAGCATCTAACATTAAAAAAATATGGTACATTTTGTATTAATTAAAAATATATATATTTCATCCATTATACTTAGTATAAGCCTAGGCCTCTTTCTTAGTAAGCTTATTTGATTTCTTTGAATAAAATACGTTAACTAATTTATTAAAAATGGCTATATTGTTAGAAATAACTAAATCTTCTATACTCTGATGTTTTTCTCACATATATGAGTAAATATGAATGAGATCAATGAATGTCAAATCATAAAGTTAAATAAGAAAGTCTTGAAAATGTCTAAAAATGAGTTATTTGCTTTTAAGCTAGATTGATCAGATTTCGGAGTTTCTATTACTTTCCTAGAAATGGCTAAAAGAGCCGCAGTGGCCAATCAATCATGCTCAATAAAAGCAATCTTTTCATCCACTGTTTTGGCTTAAAATCTTTTCTTGGAAAAGAACTCTTCTTTTCCATTGGGGTTAATATATTTATAAAGTAATAAAATGCCACACTTTTAAAATGTCAACATCTTAGAAAATTTTATCGACAATGTTTTAAATGTGCTAACTATTAAATAATTCTTTTAATCTGCTTTTTGGTTTCTTTATTCCAACTAAAAAATGTTTTGTGGGATTTGTTATTGTGGTATTAAACATTAATAAAAAGATTCGAATCCACTGGTACAGTCTATTTTAGTCATTGCATTCAGGCACTAAGAGACTCAATGTCGACTATGATAGCATGTGTACAAAGCCTTCGCATATATTTGGAGGTTTACGAGTTTTCTTCCATATCATAACCTTTCAAAGATTCCCAGTAAGCATGAATAAGCAGTAAGCAGA
The DNA here is from genome assembly GCA_021605075.1 of Caerostris darwini. Classification (NCBI taxonomy): domain Eukaryota; kingdom Metazoa; phylum Arthropoda; class Arachnida; order Araneae; family Araneidae; genus Caerostris; species Caerostris darwini. The sequence continues at coordinate 404,866 of BPLQ01006465.1, read as the reverse complement.
CTATTTCAATCATTGGTTTCAGACAATGAGACTCAATGTCGACTATGATAGCATGTGTACAAAGTTTTTGCATCTGTTTGGAGGTATTTGCAAATTTTCTTCCATACCATAACCTCTTAAAGATTTACCAGTAAGCATAAATAAGCAGTAAGGAGTCCAATTCAGTCATTGCTTTCAGGCACTAAGAGATTCAATGTCGACTATAATAGCACGTGCACAAAGTCTTAGCATCTGATGGTAGGTTCGCTAGTTTTCTTCCGTATCATAACTTATTAAATATTTTCCAGATGCATAAATAAGCAGTAAGCATTCCAGTTATTGCTTTCAGACATCAACAGACTCTCATAGTCGACATTAAATCTATAGTGTGTATACCTGTGTACAAAGTCAGCATCTGTTGGGAGGTATGCGAATTTTCTTCCATCTCTAACTACTCAAAGATTTCTCAAAAAGCATAAATAAGCAGTAAGGAGTCCATTTCAGTCATTGCTTTCAGACAATGAGACTCAATGTCGACTATGATAGCATGTATACAAAGTCTTAGCATCTGTTTGGAGATTTGCAAATTTTCTTTCGTAGCATAACCTCTCAAAGTAAATTTTTTTACCATCCTTTAGCGGACTACTCGTGACATGCATTAGTGAGACACAAGGTCCCCTAAAATTAAAGAAAGAGCAGTGGGAAGTTAAATACAAATATAACTTGATCCTCAACAATTTCGAACATAATCAGATACAAAACTATTTTCTACTAATCTTTATTGGTCAGTTTTAAATTTCCCATTGAACCCTTAGATTTTATCTTAATTCTTGTAAGCATGATTCCAGTACCGTCTGTAGTAATAGATAAAATGAATATCAATTTCTATATTATAGAAAATTTTATTAACAAAGGAGAAAGGAATAGTTTAAACAAGCAATATATTTCATGACTCAGCTTTCGTCTGACATTATCAAATGCAACAACAATATTGACATTTTTGTGATGGTATCTTTATTTTATTTCATTTTAATGCTTTTTCTATATTTATGATTTCTTAACTTACATTTTGTAAGCCCTTATTTTGTAGTGAATGAATATTTACTTTTTATTTTATTACATGAAACTTTAAGTTATATTATTTAAAAACAATTCCTACATTTTTTATAAAACTGTTTTAAATTATGAATATTTTGGAAAAATTTTAATATATTTTTCTTATCTCTTGCGCAAAATTATTTTAAAATATTTCTAATAAATAAATTTTTAACCGGGCAGAAAAATTATGTACCATCTTTACCAGTTTGTGCTCGAGTCCAATTCCATTTGTGGTTTGAAAAATATGAATGTTACGTAGAATATAAGCTTTCATATTGCACAAAATTTCATCAGTAAAGTACTTTGAGAAGGAATAATTTAAACAGGGAATATACTTTACGACCCCCACTTTTGTCTGACATTGTTAAATACGACAAGATTATTGACCTTTTTGTGATTTTATTATTTCTATATCTGTTTGATTGTTATCGTATTATTCTTGCATTTATTTTATATTATATTTTATTAATAATTATTATTATCATGTATTTTACATTATCTTTTATCAATCTTTTATTATTCTAACATTTTATTTATCTTACATTTAACAGGGCACGAAAGATATTCTGTGAAGCATGAATATTTAATATTTTGAAAAAGTTTTAATGTAATTTTTCCTATTTCTTGAGTAAAATTATTTTTAATAATGCTTATATAAAATTTTTCATATGTCCTTTGGTCGTGAGCATAAGATTAATAGTGTGTCATCAGAAAAACTTGGAAAAAACCCCGAAATATGACACTTTTAATGTTACATTTAAAAAAAAATCCCTATTATTTGTTAAAAATACTATTATGTATTTTAGACAACTAATCCCTACTCTTCCCAAAACAATACCCTTATATTTTATGGGTAAAAAAAATATCCTCCACCCTTAGCAAAAATACCTCATAATTCAGCAATATTTATCCTTTTAATCACAATTTTTCCATATGCAGGGAAAATAAATTACTCTTATACACTGCATTACTCCAAACTATTACTATTATACACTCTTTCATTACCTCAGACTCTAACTTAACGCACTCCAAAATATTTGACTTCAGCAAATTACAAATGCAAAGTGTTTCACGGAAAATGTTGAACTTCACAAACTTTGTCTCTACAAAGGCTTTTGAAAGGAGGAATTTTGTGTACAGAAACGTTTCCACTTGTATTTAAGAAATAGTTGCTTGTCTAGTGCTCTTTTCCCAGAGTAAATAATTTGATTCGTGGTCCTCGGCTTCACTTGTTTGTAATCGTCTTCTGATGGCTTTTAATTCTAGTTTTTAAGTCTAGCTCATTATTATACTAAGAAATTACAGACGTGACAGATATATTTTTACAGCCATACAAATATCTGCAGAAGTTTTCCCTTTGTAGAATTTTGGTCGCTACTTACAATTCTTGTTTGTTAGGAGTGTATAAAATTTTTTTGAGTATTTCTGGAAAGTTTAACAAATTTGTAGCCTTCACAATAGGATGTTTTAAAGCGTAGATATGCGAGATTTATGACATCAATATTCTTCTTCTTCATCGGCGCAACAAACCTATGGTGAGACAAGGTCGTCTGCCTACTGGCAGATTTTGAGATAGGAGGTGTTTTCTTTTTATGGGGTAGGTAGGTGTTTTCTTTTTATGGGGTAAACTGTAGGTCCATTGTAAACTGTAATCCACTTAAAACTGAAGGTCCATTGTAAACTGTAATCCACTTAAAACTGTAGGTCTTGGTCTCCTATGATTAAAGAACGTTGAGCTGACAACCTGAATCTGTAAAAAGAAAACATCACAGGTTCCGGAATCTACCAGTAGGCAGTACCACCCAGTACTACCAGTACTATTGTATCTAATACCAGTACTACCAGTACTATTGTATATAATACCAGTACTACCAGTACTATTGTATCTAATACCAGTACTATTGTATCTAATACAATTTAGCGCAACTATGATAATGTTTATTACGGGAATCAAAACTAGTGTGGAGGATATTAAGGATATTCAAAAAGCAATCATAAATAATATGAACATTAAAAGGCGAGTATCCTACCTTGTTATGTACTGCTAAATCCAGATATATCAGAATCCAATTTTCTCAAGTATTTGTCCGCTGTAAATGCAAACAGCTCGTCTTTTCTTCTTTACTGCAGTTCACATCTGCAAGAGATCACGGGTTCTTTACACGGTTAGTCGTTGGGTAATAAAACTTTTGATCCCTTTCAACACAAAGAATAGTTCAGTTGAAAAGCAAATAATGGAGTTCATGTTGGTTCTTTAGATTTACCAAGGAATTTTAATTAATGGACAATAAGATTCACAAAATTTTATTCATGCGTTAGAAGCTTGGCTTACTAGGCGGAAAATTAAAATTAATGCGGACGAGACAGTCTCTTTCCTGTTTACCCGAAATTATACTCAAATTTCTAATTTTACTATTTTTAACAAATTTAATATCAGGCTAATTAATCTACTAAAGCAAAGTAACTTGACCTATATATATATATATATATATATATATATACACTCAAGAGCCAAAACATTATGACCACCCCTACATTTTGCAATGAACTCGCCTGGATGACGCGAAAGGCACGTGATCAAGTGGAAGTGGTATTTAACTGCTGCTGGAGAGTCTGAAGAATCATTCTTTCACTTACTTCTGTGTGTGATGGGAAAGGCTGCGAATCTAAGCGACTTTGATAGAGGGCAGATTGTAATGGCTCGAAGGCTCGGAACAAGTATTTCTGAAACTGCACGACTCGTGGGTTGTCCGCGATCTACAGTTGTTGGTACTTATGCAAAGTGGAGGAATGACGGTGAAACCAGCAGTAGACGGTGAAACCAGTCCACACGCTATCAAAGAAAAAGGATGCTATCAAAGACTGTCTCGCATGGGGAAGCAAAACCGGAGCCAGACAGTGGCTCAGCTGACAGCCCAATACAATGCAGGGCCAAGTAGAATAGTATCGGAGCACACTGTTCAGCGGACACTGTTGGATATGGGGCTACGTAGCAAACGTCCCACTCGTGTGTCTTTGCTGACCAAGCGTCATTGCCAACTGCGCCTGCGCTGGGCCCGGGAACATCGTGAGTAGTCCATGGATCAGTGGGAGAGAGTTGCCCGGTCAGAGGAATCATGGTTTGTCATTCATCACGCCGATGGCCGTGTCAGGATACGCCGTCTTCCAGGCGAACAGTTGCCATCTCAATGTACAGTAGGTCATACACAGTCCGGTGGTGGCGGTATTATGCTTTGGGGAACGTTCTCTTGGGCGTCCCTGGGATCCGTGGTTGTGGTAGAGCAGACCATGAATGCTACAGGGTATCTTAACATCATTGCGGACCAGTTGCACCCTTACATGGCCTCTGTTTTTCCAGCTGGAAATGGAATGTTCCAACAGGACAACGCCCCTTGTCCCAATTCTAAAATTGTGTTTGAGTGGTTCCAGGAACATGATGCTGAATTCGAGTTAATGTCCTGGCCGCCTACTCATTGGATCTCAATCCGATAGAGCACATTTAGGATGTCCTGGGAGGGCAGTTCAGAGTTCAAAGACCACCAATTCGCAATATCTCGGATTTGCGTCACCGTTGCTTAATCATCTGGTACAATCTGTCTCCGGCCATCTACCAAGGTCTTGTGGCATCCATGCCAAGGCGGGTTGAAGCTGTGTTGCGCGCCAAAGGTGGGTCAACTCATTATTGACAGGTGGTCATAATGTTTTAACTCTTGAGTGTATATATATATTATAATTTCTTAAAGAGTGCATTCGCCTATGCACGTCCTTAATTTATATCAAAATTGCCAGGGTACTTCTAATTCAAAGCCAAGTACAACTGAAAAAAGTTTCGAAATTGGATCAATATTCATTAATAAATAACTCAATTAGGTTTTAAGCAAATTTGGCGACTTTCGTCGTGATTGGCGAATTTTTCATGGTCGACGTTATTTTTGACATTGATGTACTAGCTGTGTTTTTGATGATAATTCATTTTCCCGTCTCTGAATGTTCGGTATTTGATAGACATAGGAATACGTAGCTTTTCCCATCGTGATTTGGTTTGTCGCTCTACGGTCATTATGCTCACACTTTAGGTTAATTAAACCGGGACCTACAGTTTAACATAAATTCTGAACAAACTCACAATCATCCATACCCCCGACAGGATTCGAACCTGAAGCCTGTAGTAGCAAAGCCCAGAACGCTAGCGAATTGGCCATCAGGTCGCTTCCCCATCGGAAGTTTGCGATAAAAACTTACGCATTTATAAAATGTAATATTTAGAATTTTTTTCTATGAATTTTTTATCTGGGGTACAGCGAAAAAATTAGGAACGATTATTAATTAATTCTTTTCTAATTAGATCGTACTTTTCCAACGAAAAATTGTACTTTTAAAAATTCTACAGCAATCCTTAGGATATTGTTATAAATCAAATTCATTCAAAAAATTTTTTTCTTTAAAATAAATGCACAATATCATGTTATTGAGACCTGTTTCATTGCTGTTTGTGTTTTCTTGATTTCACGGAATGACGTTTGACGTTGAGTGCCTATGTATGACTTGTGAGTGTCCTCTTTCTCATGGGGAAAAAAACCGGATGTCCCCCTGATCATATTAATTCATATTTTCCAAGCCTTATTTCTTCTCTTTTTCATGAGGTTTTGAACTTTGCACGAGTTTATAACACATCTTATATATTACATCTCGACAAATGAAAGCTTTCATATTTGTCAGCTGTAGCCAGACTGAAATGGGTACCCATTGCCCAAGGTATAACGGGGTGGGGTAAAGTCAGACTACCGCCTCATGAGAAATTTTTTTTTTTTTTTTTTTTTGTTGTTCCCTTGTTGGAGTTTCGTTTTCGTTTTGGTTCTTCGTTGGCTTACTCCATAGGTTGGAGTCCTATTGTTTTATTTTAGGTTTGGTTCCTCGTTGGGTTTGTGTTGGAATGGGACACCTCAGGGGAGGTTGTCCTGTTTTTCTTCTCCTTTCTTTTTCTTTTCTTTTTGTTCTTTTTGTTTTTTTACGGGTGAAGTTTCACCCTTTTTTCTTTTGTTGATCTTCCAGTCAGAGGAATTAATAAGTTGTATACTTCAATTAGAAGGGTTGGCCTTGGTTGGGGACAGCAAGTCGTTGCCCAGTTTGTAAATTTCTGTTTAGGTTGTACGGAGCAGGCTTGCTATCGCGACACGCTCTGAAGTTCCGGATGCTCCTTAGAGCAGGTCGGATCAAATCTTGACTTACTGCTTGACTTACTGTCTTTGTGTAGCAAAGTCAAGGACAAAAAGGAAGCTGCAGTTGTTACCCTTTATCTTGACTAGTCGTTTTAAGACAACACGGGTTCATGGACTTGGTCTATATATTGCTCTCGACTCTAAGTGGGATAAGAAACAATAGCAACCAATTGAAAGCAAATGATTTTTTTAACTAATTTTTATTTGTGCGAAATACGTTTTATTTGTTTTTATAAAATATTTCTCAAAAAACTGATAAGTTATCATTTTTAAACATCTTTTTGTTCCTTTAAAAATTTTTTTCTAATAATAAAAATTACGAAAAAAAATTCTAACATTTTCTTTTTTTTTAATTAAATCAAACTACAATTTTAATGTATTTATAGTAATGCATCAGACTAGTTAAGCAAGGTATTATATTGTTATAATATCTCTACAAACTATAAAATTTAAATTCAAAGAAAATAAATGGTATATTTCTACTATTTTATCTGGCAAGTGGTCGAAAATAACAAAATGAATTCTTATTTGTAATTTTTTAATTGATTAAAAAACTAATTTTTATTGCCACCAGATGGCGCCAACTATTTTGTTAAAGAATTACGAAGGAAATAAACATCACAATTGTGGTACCACAGGTTTCGGGTTCGAGTTCCGGCGGTGCCACGGATGTTTGTAGTGGTTCGAAATCCACTTTAAACCGTAGGTTCCGGTCTAGCACGATCGTAGAGTGACATATTAAAAAAAAGGAAAAACTAACTGTTCATATTTATAGTGATTAGGGGATTGTAGTCCTTGTTGCTTCACATCCCCAAATATCACTTCTTCATCATCATCACAACTGTTTTCGAATCTGATTTCATTATCGCTTGTTTCTACTGTTTTTATTTTTGTTCGTTATTAAATTTTAAATCAAACGCTATTAAATTTATTTTTAATATGGTTTTTTTTGTATTAAATTCCGAATTCCATAGAAAAGTTTGTTGGAAATTTATTATTATTGATGTTCACCAACTTATTTCTTTATATAAAAGAGTTAATAAGTTTTATTTTTGAAGCCGTGCAACGCAGACTTATATGCGCTAGTATCAGATAAAATACTAACCTCTACTTCCCATTTTAACAATATTAAAAAAATATATAATACTTGATTTCACATGCTGTATCCATTTATCAACAAGTTTCTCACCAATCCTTAAAAATCTCATCGTCTCCTACTAATTACTTATTTAGTAACTATATGCATGTCAGGTTTGGGTTTCTGTTGCAATTTTTCCACTTGTATTTAAGAAATAGTTGCTTTTTCTTTTCCTAGAGTAAATAATTTGATAATTTTATTCTGTTCCTCTCCTTCACTTGTTTGTAATCGTCTTCTGAATCTCCAGTATTTCACTAAGAAATTTCAGACATATTTTTACAGCCATAGGAATATCTGCAGGAGCTAAAGCCTAGTTCGCCAGTTCTAGTTCTTGTTTGTTAGTAGAGTGCAAAATGTGTTTGACTATTTCTGGAATTTTTTAATTGAAGTCGGACAACGCCAGCTTATATGCGCTGGTATGAGATAAAATACTCAGATATTAACAATATTAAAAGAAAATATCAGACTTCAGATGCTGTATCCATTTATTAACCGAAATTCGCCTCTCCTCCATAGAAATCTCTCCCTCTCCTACTAATTACTTATTTACTATATGCATTTCAGGTTTGGGTTTCTGTTGCCAAGTGTCATATTAATTGTATATAAATCTTGAAAAATAAAGTTGTAACAAGTAATATAATTTTTTTTTTTTTTTAAAGTCAATTCCTTTTTTTTTCACTCTATTGCGAAAGGTCCTTTATAAATAATTTTCATTCATTTTTTTAAGTTTATCTGGCGCCATCTATTGGTAGATATATGCAACTTAAACCTTAAAAAAAAATAAAATTAATTAATTTAATTTAATTACTGAATTAATATTTGAAAAAAAACTGCATTAACATCCAGTGTCATCCACTACAAGTTCAAACAAATGTATTTGAACTTGAGTGGATGAATAAAATGTATTTTATGATCGATTGAAAATTTGAACAAGACATATATAGGGAGAGTGTGAAATAATAGAAGGAATTGAAAAAGTGATTTCTGATTCACCCTGACTTTTCAGTAAATGACCGCGTTAAATATTCTTTTGATCTACAAATTATTATTTCAAAACTTGTCAAAGATTTTCATAATAACCTTCCTTCCATAATAACACTGACATTCAAAATTTGCTTAGCTGTATTTATTCTTTCCTCATTAGTTCAAAGCACCTTCGTGTAATGCCAATAAAACTGCACTCTCTATGGATAGATTAGTAAAATTATAAGCATTCCATTCTAGCAACCCTTGAGTCGCATAATTCCCTGTCGATATTTCTTTCCTACTGCAAACTTTCCATCCATTTTGGAAACCTTTAAACAAATTTTTCACAGATAATTACTATTTCCTTTTGTTATTTAAATAAATTTCTGTTTTCCTTTCAAATTTTCATTCTTTCTGTTCTTAAACAAGTATTTTATTGGTCTCATTTCCTTCATGTATTTTGTAATAATAATATAATAATAATATTGTATTATAATAATAATATATAATAATAATAATAATAATAGGTCGGAGTAATGCAGTGTATAAAAGTAATTTATTTTTCATAGCCTCAGATTCTAATTTAACAATTCTTCAGGCACTCCAAAATATTTGAATTCAGCAAATTACAAATGCAAAGGGTTTCATGAGAAATGTTGAACTTCACAAACTTTGTCTCCACAAAGGCTTTTGAAAGGAGGAACATAAAAAAAACGTTTGTACGTAAACGTGTACAGAAACGTTTCCACGTATATTTAAGAAATAGCTGCTTGCCAAGTGCTCTTTTCCCAGAGTAAATAATTTGATTTGTGGTCTCGCCTTCCCTTGTCTGTAAAACACACAACACAACTGCCACAAAGGCGTTTGAAAGGAGGAACAGAAAAAAAAAACGTTTGTACGTAAACGTGTACAGAAACGTTTCCACGTATATTTAAGAAATAGCTGCTTGCCAAGTGCTCTTTTCCCAGAGTAAATAATTTGATTTGTGGTCTCGCCTTCCCTTGTCTGTAAAACACACAACACAACTGCCACAAAGGCTTTTGAAAGGAGGAACAGAAAAAAAACGTTTGTACGTAAACGTGTACAGAAACGTTTCCACGTATATTTAAGAAATAGCTGCTTGCCAAGTGCTCTTTTCCCAGAGTAAATAATTTGATTTGTGGTCTCGCCTTCCCTTGTCTGTAAAACACACAACACAACTGCCACAAAGGCTTTTGAAAGGAGGAACAGAAAAAAAACGTTTGTACGTAAACGTGTACAGAAACGTTTCCACGTATATTTAAGAAATAGCTGCTTGCCAAGTGCTCTTTTCCCAGAGTAAATAATTTGATTTGTGGTCTCGCCTTCCCTTGTCTGTAAAACACACAACACAACTGCCACAAAGGCTTTTGAAAGGAGGAACAGAAAAAAAACGTTTGTACGTAAACGTGTAGAAACAGAAAAAAACGTTTGTACGTAAAGGAGGAACGTTTGTACAGAAACGTTTCCACGTATATTTAAGAAATAGCTGCTTGCCAAGTGCTCTTTTCCCAGAGTAAATAATTTGATTTGTGGTCTCGCCTTCCCTTGTCTGTAAAACACACAACACAACTGCCACAAAGGCTTTTGAAAGGAGGAACAGAAAAAAACGTTTGTACGTAAACGTGTACAGAAACGTTTCCACGTATATTTAAGAAATAGCTGCTTGCCAAGTGCTCTTTTCCCAGAGTAAATAATTTGATTTGTGGTCTCGCCTTCCCTTGTCTGTAAAACACACAACACAACTGCCACAAAGGCTTTGAAAGGAGGAACAGAAAAAGAAAAAAAACGTTTGTACGTAAACGTGTACAGAAACGTTTCCACGTATATTTAAGAAATAGCTGCTTGCCAAGTGCTCTTTTCCCAGAGTAAATAATTTGATTTGTGGTCTCGCCTTCCCTTGTCTGTAAAACACACAACACAACTGCCACAAAGGCTTTTGAAAGGAGGAACAGAAAAAAAACGTTTGTACGTAAACGTGTACAGAAACGTTTCCACGTATATTTAAGAAATAGCTGCTTGCCAAGTGCTCTTTTCCCAGAGTAAATAATTTGATTTGTGGTCTCGCCTTCCCTTGTCTGTAAAACACACAACACAACTGCCACAAAGGCTTTGAAAGGAGGAACAGAAAAAAAAAAACGTTTGTACGTAAACGTGTACAGAAACGTTTCCACGTATATTTAAGAAATAGCTGCTTGCCAAGTGCTCTTTTCCCAGAGTAAATAATTTGATTTGTGGTCTCGCCTTCCCTTGTCTGTAAAACACACAACACAACTGCCACAAAGGCGTTTGAAAGGAGGAACAGAAAAAAAAAGTTTGTACGTAAACGTGTACAGAAACGTTTCCACGTATATTTAAGAAATAGCTGCTTGCCAAGTGCTCTTTTCCCAGAGTAAATAATTTGATTTGTGGTCTCGCCTTCCCTTGTCTGTAAAACACACAACACAACTGCCACAAAGGCTTTTGAAAGGAGGAACAGAAAAAAACGTTTGTACGTAAACGTGTACAGAAACGTTTCCACGTATATTTAAGAAATAGCTGCTTGCCAAGTGCTCTTTTCCCAGAGTAAATAATTTGATTTGTGGTCTCGCCTTCCCTTGTCTGTAAAACACACAACACAACTGCCACAAAGGCGTTTGAAAGGAGGAACAGAAAAAAAAACGTTTGTACGTAAACGTGTACAGAAACGTTTCCACGTATATTTAAGAAATAGCTGCTTGCCAAGTGCTCTTTTCCCAGAGTAAATAATTTGATTTGTGGTCTCGCCTTCCCTTGTCTGTAAAACACACAACACAACTGCCACAAAGGCGTTTGAAAGGAGGAACAGAAAAAAAACGTTTGTACGTAAACGTGTACAGAAACGTTTCCACGTATATTTAAGAAATAGCTGCTTGCCAAGTGCTCTTTTCCCAGAGTAAATAATTTGATTTGTGGTCTCGCCTTCCCTTGTCTGTAATCGTCTTCTGATGGTCTTTTAATTCTTGTTTTTACGTCTAGCTCATTATTTCACTAAGAAATTTCAAACATATTTTTACAGTCATAGGGATATCTGCAGAAGTCAAAGAATTCCCTTTGTAGAATTTCAGTCGCTACTTCTAGTTCTTGCTTGTTAGGAGAGTACAAAATTTGTTTGAGTATTTCTGGAAAATTTTTGACCCTTTTGTAGGATGTTTTAAACAAATTTGTACAAATTTGTAGGATGTTTTAAAACAAAATGTACAAATTTGTAGGATGTTTTAAAAACAAGATGTACAAATTTGTAGGATGTTTTAAAAACAAGATATATAAATTTGTAGGATGTTTTAAAAACAAGATGTACAAATTTGTAGGATGATTTAAAAACAAGATGTATAAATTTGTAGGATGTTTTAAAACGTAGATATGTGAGATTTATGACTTCAATGCTCTTTTCTTCATCGGCGCAACAAACACATGTGGACACAAGGCCGTCTGTCTACTGGTAGATCTCGAGACAGGAGGTGTTTCTTTTTTATGGGATAGGGTTGTCAGCCATAAGCCCAGCAATCATATTAGACTTGGAATCAGTGTTTAAAGTGGATTACGAGACACTACAAACATCCATGGCACTGCCGGAATTCAAACCCGAAGTCTGTGGACCGAGCACCAGTCATTCGGCCATCAGGCCCCAGAAAAAATATTCATTTCGTACAAATTTGTGATCGGAGGAGTTTGGACAAAAATTTTTCCACTGGTATTTAAGAAATAGTTGCTTGTTCTTTTCCTAGAGTAAATAATTTGATAATTTTATTCTGTTTCTCGCCTATTTCGCCAGTTCTAGTTCTTGTTTGTTAGAGAGTGCAAAATGTGTTTGACTATTTCTGGAACTTTTTAATTGAAGTCGGACAACGCCAGCTTATATGCGCTGGTATGAGATAAAATATTCAGATATTAACAATATTAAAAGAAAATATCAGACTTCAGATGCTGTATCCATTTATTAACCGAAATTCGCCTCTTCTCCTTAAAAATCTCTCCCTCTCCTACTAATTACTTATTTACTATATGCATGTCAGATTTGGGTTTCTGTTCCCAAGTGTCATATTAATTGTATATAAATCTTGAAAAATAAAGTTGTAACAAGTAATATAATTTTTTTTTAAAGTCAATTCCTTTTTTTTCAGTACATTCAGAAAAGTCCTTTATAAATAATTTTCATTCATTTTTTAAAGTTTATCTGGCGCCATCTATTGGTAGATATATGCAACTTAAACCTAAAAAAAAAAAAAAAACTAAAATTAATTACTCTAATTTAATTACTGAATTAATATTTGAAAAAACTGTATTAACATCAAGTGTCATCCACTACAAGTTCAAAAAAATGTATTTGAACTTGAGTGGATGAATAAAAAGTATTTTATGAACGATTGAAAATTTGAACAAGATATATATAGGGAGAGTGTGAGCTAATAGAAGGAATTGAAAAAATGATTTCTGATTCACCCTGACTTTTCAGTAAATGACCGCATTAAACTTCTTTTGACCTACAAATCCTTATTTCAAAATTGTCAAAGACTTTCATAATAACCTCCCTTCCATAATAACACTGACATTCAAAATTTGCCTACCTATATTTACTCTTTCCTTATTAATTCAAAGCCCTTCGCTCAATGCTAATAAAACTGCACTCTCCATGGACAGATTAGTGAAGTTGTTAGCATTCTGTTCCAGCAACCTTTGGATGGCGTGACTCTGCACTAATTTCCAGTCGGCATTTCTTTCAATTTCTCCAAACTCTTTTGGAAACTTTTTTCATCTGTAATTATAATTGCCTTTTGTTTGTTTTTTTTAAACAAAAGAAAGAAAAAAAAATGTTGCACGATTTTTCCAATACAAATCTCTTTGCCACATCACAATTTAATGAACAAAGAAATTTAGACACTTTGTTGCCTATTTGGTGACAACCGAATGCATTTTTGGTTGACAATGATTGAGTAAGAAAACAGATTTCCCTTTGCCAATAAGCATTTTAAGGCTCCAATATTTGGTAGCCGTAGGGACAAGAGAACGAGTATTTAAAGGGCAGAATTGTTCATTGAACTTCATACTGGTTTTTTGTTAAATTTGCAAATGCCACTTAAGGAAAGAAAACTATTGAAGTGATAGAGCTGAAGATAACGCTTTAAACAGGTGTGAATCTAAATAAGAGTTAATAAATTATGTTTATGTTCCACAGCTTCAGAAAATAAAAGTTAGCAAAATGCCCCCGTCATGTTTTGGAATACTGTCGAGTTTATGGTAGCGAGGTCATAGAACATAGTCAACTTAAAATTGGCATTCAACCTTTTCACATAATTCATGAAAAATAACAGTTAAATCTGGAGATCTATTTAGAAATGTAAACTTTCTCAGATGCTTTTAATGAAATGCATGCCATGGAATCCACTATTATTCAGATGTGCTACAAGTAACCAAGGGATCTTACATGATTTTTTTTAAATATGGAAATAAAATAATATTATTAATTTACATGTTAAATATAATTTCGTGACATATCTAATAATTAGTACCCTGTATATTTCACGTGTGTAAATACAACATAAAAAATTGTTACTTTACATTAAATTGATTTAAAGTGTTTTGGTATCTGGTTTCATTCATCTTGTCATAACCAAGTAAAAATGATTTCTATTTATTAATGATCAGGAATGAAATAAATTTGTTAAATAAATTTCTGTTTTCCTTTCAAATTTGTATTCTTTCTGTTATAAAACAAACATTTCATTGTTTAATTCTTAATCAAATTGCTTAGCTATAAATTTATTTTGGACCGCACATTTTTGTACTTGCCTTATTTCTATTATGTACCTTGGGGTTTTTGACTTTGTTTTTTTGATTTAAAAACATCATGCTTCTATCTCTGGCCATGTTTTCTAAGCTTCAATACAAGAGTTTCAAGGATTTGCTGGCCAACAAAAGGAAATTGGAAAGACGTCGATGTCAATGTTATTAGTTCTGTTCCAGACCTAATATTATCTTCTCATTGATCGGAGGCTGTACTGTTCGTTCATGATGATTCTCTGGAAAAACGGCTGTGGCTGAGAGTATGCCTAATCAGATACAGCTGAGCATAGAAGAAACTCACAATTCGCCTCAATGTTCCATAGTCCTGTAAGCTAAATGCATATCTGCTAGTTCCGATTTCGTATGAACAGTCATCCTAACTTCACTGCATCAGTACATGAAACGAAGAGTCTCTACGAGAACTCTCAGAAAAGTATTTAATTTTGTTATTTCTTTTATTTATATTTTTCCTATCTATTTTTTGAATCATGTTTCTAATTTTCATTTATTTTAGTGTATTTTGATAGACTAAAATCTTCAACGTATTTACTGTTACTTTCCAAGCAAGTTACTATTACTTTTTCTGTTCCAGCATTTTTTTTAATTGTAAATTTTTTCCATGAAGGTAAAACAGAATGAAAAAAGAAAATTTTGAATTTAGTAATTAATATGGTCTGACTTCAAAGCAATTTAGGAATATTTTACACAGGGACAAATTATAGAGAATTGACTGGCTTATTAATTGCAATTTTCATTAAATATTTTTCTTCAAAATTAGTGTTTTTGCTAATCTTTAATCCCGATTAAACAAAATTTATATGCAAAGTTGAACCCTGAGTTTGCAAATTGTATGCTTTAAGAGATTTTCACCTAACAAAATTAACCCCACTTGCTACCCATTGAAGTATTACTGCATTCACTAACAATAAAAAATAAAGCTATCGACAGTTACAAATTTAAGAGATAAAATTATTTACAATCTTTAAGTTTTATCTTAAAATTATTTACAATCTTGTTAACGATATCTAAATTCCACGAATGGACAAAAATGACAATTTTATTGAACAAAAGAAAAATATATTTTATATTTACAAAATATATTATATATACAAAATTTTCATATAGTTTTCATGGAACAAAGTTAAATATGGTTAAAGATTTCAACATCTAAGCAAAGTAAATCTACTTTTTTGTAATTTGATCTTTAATATAAAAACACTTAAGTCGGAAAAAAAAAAGATTTTTTTTCGTTAGAAATCGACAGTTACAAATTTAAGAGATAAAATTATTTACAATCTTTACAGAGAATACTCCATGCATTTTCTATTGAAAGCAGATATCTTGGAAGATAATTATTTTTTTTCAAATTTTTGTTAACGATATCTAAATTCCACGAATGGACAAAAATGACAATTTTATTGAACAAAAGAAAAATATATTTTATATTTACAAAGTATATTACATATACAAAGTTTTCGTATAGTTTTCATGGAACAAAGTTAGATAATGTTAAAGATTTCAACATCTAAGCAAAGTAAATCTACTTTTTTGTAATTTGATCTTTATAAAAACACTCAAGTCGAAAAAAAAAGATTTTTTTGGTTGGAAATCGTTAACGATAACAACATAGTAGAGAAAAACAATTATCTAGGGATCAGCGTATCCAGTTTCGTATCAATTAAACATTTTTTAAATGAAGTATTGACCCTTTTTTTGTAACTTACAAGCTAGACTTTAATGTACATATTCTTTTATCTAACTTATAAGGTTACGATTTGAAAATAGAAAGTTACTTTTTTTTTTTTTTTTTTTGGAATATGCCGTTTTCAAAAGGTTAATATGTAAAAAGTAATTAAATAAATAAATTATTGTGTAGCATAGTTTTATAAAAATAAGGAAATTAGTGTTTTAATAAACTAGTTGAATCTTTGTAATTTGCATTAATCGAAGTGTAATTTATTATACTTTTACTCTTACTACAGTTGCTTACTATAATTCATTAATTTCAAGTAAAATAGTTGAAAGATATTATCAAATTTTCTAATTCTGTTTTTCATGGCAGGAGATGTTATCATTTTTTGTGAAAGCAACTGAATACAATTTTTATAACATTGAATATTTGTATTTTATAGGGCGCTCTGGCGCTCGGTACTACAGGTTTCGGGTTCGAGTCCCGGAGGTGACATGGTTGTTTGTTGTGGTTCGGAATACAGATTAAAAAGTAGGTCCCGGTCTAATAGGATCGTAGAGCGTTGCGGGGGCATTGTTACTCCGCTTCCGTGGCTTATCTTCAAGTTACACGCGTCCCCTGGGTAATGCAAAGTGAGTACGTCTCTGCAGCACTTGCCTTAAGGCATCCAAAGACCAAGCTGTCTGTGTTTGCCATCTGCATTAGAAAGAATATTTATATTTTATTAAAATAAAACTTAAAGTATAGTAATAGCCAGCGATGTAGTTCGTTTTGGACAGCTTTTCAAACTAATTGATTACAATTTCTTAAAAAACTGAAATTAAGAACTTTCTGATTTACCATAGATTAATTTTTATGTTGTTGTAATATATACTGCTTTAAAATCAAATTGTCTTTTCCTCACCCATTCGCATATAAACGTGTTCAAACACGACTTTGACGGCTAGAGACTCAATGAAATTTTGGGAATGGTTCTAAAAAAAACCCGAATGCATTCTGTTTGTTAATTCTCTGAAATTTCTTGACGTATGGTAGATGAATCTGTATGTGGTTTAACAGCATAGTTCATCGTCGTTGGGTCGGTTAGTGTTTTCCACTTGCAAAAGACAAGACCTACAGGGGAATCTCCCATGTGGAAATACCCTTATAGAACGTTCCTTGTTGTAAAGTAAATGATAAATGGCTTTAATAGGGAACATAAAATTTATGTTATAAATGATGGTTGGATTGAAATTCGAATAAAGTTCATTTTCTTTTTCTTTACTTGCTCAAGTGCTTTTAAAATCTAAAATGCTAAAATTTACTTCTAAAACAATAAATGAATAGGCTGATAAAAAAATTTAAACGCGCAAACAATAATCAGACAGCAATGTACGCAGACGACAGTGCGAGTTACCAGGCACCAAGACAGCAATATAATTCTTGAAAATCTCGTTAGTTGGAAGATTAAGGTAAACATTTCTAAATGTGGTTGCTTAATCTTCTCTTAATAAAGGAAGAACAACTTAACAATTCCTCCAGTCACAATTAAGGCTCGTTCCCACCGAGGCGAGAGACGTGAAGATGCAAGAGGCAAGCGACCAAATTTTTTCGACCCCTTCACAGCGAAACGTCAGAAATAGCATTACGCATAGTGAAAAACCGCTTGGAGTTGAAAGTTGGGCTACTCCACGCTGCGAACTGCAAACCGGTTTCAGGCGACCGCGGTGAGGTCAAATTTTGGTCGCTTGCATCTTGTCGCCTTGGTGAGCACGAGCCTTTAGGGATTGCAATATCGGACCAAAAGTTCAATACCGGTATTCGGTATTTTTTAAATCTTAATACCGGGATACCGGTTTTAATACCGGTAGTAGAAATTTTAGAAAAAGAAAGAAAACACAGGTGTTTTTTTTTTTTTATTTTCCAGTTTTATTAGAGAATGTAAATATCACAAAAAACCCTCGAAATGGCAAACCATCTAATGCTGTCATTTTACTTATAATTTCATCCAAATTATCACTTTTTTTTTTCAAAATAATCTAAAATCCTTGATGGCTTGGGCTTAGAAACTGTGCTTAAGTTTGTATCATCATAGCCATTAGATTCTTTCTTCTTTAACAAATTTGTATCATGTTTCATTTTTAAATGTGTATGGAGTCCGCTTGTACTTGCTCCATTCACTCTTGAACATTTTTTACATTGTGTCACCATATTCATCATATAAATAATGAAGCCAAATCGAAGTATTATCTACTGATTTTTTTTATGTTCTATAAAGTTATTCTTATTCATTATTATGGGGTATTATTTATGAGTATATATATATAATAAATCTGAAAAATATTTTGAACTCTAAAGTATGATATGCAAATACAATGTTAATAACAAACTCACCAATTTAAAAAACATCGAAATGTTACACACTTTCTTCACAACTATAACCTTGTTTTCCCACATAAGAATTTCTAGTTTTCAGATAAGAATTCACAGATCAGAATTCTGAATAAGAATTCTTTCACAGATAAGAATTCTAAATTACTAGTAAATACCGAAAAAACGGTATTTAAACTTGTAAATACCGGTATTACAAAATTGTCGAAATGGCTCAAAATACCGGTATTCGGTGTACCGGTATTGCAATCCCTAGTTACAATCTTGAACGAAGCAGTTCCTTTTGTACATGGATACCAGTACCTAAGGGTCATCCTTGATGCTAAAATTTTATTTATCACTCCCACGCAAGACGCGGTTAGAAAAGCATCCCTTAAATTCAATAAATTCACATTTAATTGTTTCAATAAATTCACAAACCATTCAATAAATACACTTTTAAATAGTAACAGTAAATTAATTTCTATACAAATTTTTATTCACTTACTTATTAATTTTAAATTTTTATAATTTAGTAACTTAAATTTGTATAGCTTATTCATATTAAATTTGATAGTTTATAGCTTTTTCCTGAACAAGTAAGTCAGTTTTAATTATTCCTTTTTTTCAAATTCACTTAAATGTAAATTCCTCTTGGAAGAAATTTTTAATTTTTGATTCTGTAACTGAAGCTACAAAGATTTTGTTCTACAGGTACCCTACAAAAACAAAACCTTTGCCTTTGTAATGGTAATAATTTGTAAGCATTGATTATCTTTAGCATATAATGCTAAAGATCTCATTGGCTAGATGTGATATAAATCTGCTGAATCAGTAAAAGCAGATGATTATGAAAATAAATACAATATCTGTATTCAAAAGTTTATTTTATCACAAATAAATATATAAATTGTCGAGTATACTTCTTTCTTCTCTGTATTTAAAGCTCTTTATTAGAACATATTTCAAGAAGAATAAATAAAGTTCCCTATTTTTACATATTTAATTAAAACAAGTAAAATAAATTTTTTTTTTTTTAAAGTCAATTCCTACTTTTTTTCACTAACATATATTGCAGAAAGTCCTTTATAAATAATTTTCATTGACTTTCTAAGTTAGAAAAAATTATCTCTCTCTCACACACACTTTCTCTCTCACCCATACACTCTTTCCATCTCTCTCACTAATTTATTCACATGCTTCATTTTGCATTTTGTTCCCTCCTTGACTCAGACTAGAACCCAGAATGAAAAAAGAAAATTTTTTTTCCAGCTATCTACATGCTTCGGCGCTGACGCTATTTATCCCTAAATTTAAATCCTGCTAAATATCTTATATAAGACATTTTTTTCTCCCATATAAAACTAAAATTAATTAATTAAATTTAATTAATGAATTAATATTTGAAAAAGAAAAACTGTATTAACATCCAGTGCCATCCACTGCAAGTTAAAAAATATGGTACTTACGTACTAACGGTACCTTGACGACAATTAGTGAAAACGCGCCAACCGCCGCTACAGATTTGGCGGTTTTTAAGTGGCGCCAATCCACACTTAAAAAACAATCAAAACGCTTTCAAAATATTTTTATTCAAAACAATAAAATATATAAAACACTTCATTTAAAATCAAAACAATAAAATATATAAAACACTTCATTTAAAATCAAAACAATAAAATATATAAAACACTTCATTTAAAATCAAAACAATAAAATATATAAAACACTTCATTTAAAATCAAAACAATAAAATATATAAAACACTTCATTTAAAATCAAAACAATAAAATATATAAAACACTTCATTTAAAATCAAAACAATAAAATATATAAAATACGTCATTTAAAATCAAGACGATTTAAAAATGCCGACCGCAACGACTTTTACGTTTAGTAAACAAACTTTCATCAATTTCCACAATGCAATCTGGTCCACCTACCTTTTTTTTTTTTTGGTTTATTCACCATATCCAAGACACATGATTCATGCATGTAATTGTTCCAATCTATAACAGTTTTATCCGATATATCAAGTTGCTTTTCACAAAATTTAATCGACGTCAACTCCTCGCACCAGCAGTATATGAATCTCAAAGCTGTATGAAATGGAATTCTGCTTCCTTCAAACCAGTTGACTTTTCGGAATCCCACACGATGAGCACACTGACTGAAATTGCATTTCCAAAACTTACGTTCACCAAAATAAAGTTTCATGTCATGGGAATTGGGACATTTTCGTTGTTTTGGTGAAATATTTCGCTCCTGGAAAAATAAAATTGCATCGTGCCCCGTTTCTGGCAAATCCCAAATACGCATTTTCGTATCACAACAATATGGCGTCGAAACTCAGCAAATCTACAGCCGTTAAGATTGCCGCCACTTAAAAAGCGCCAAATCTGCAAGGGTTCCATTGGCGACACTTAAAAACGGCAAGTCTGTCGCCAAGGTACCATTAGTACGTGAGTACCAAAAAAATATATATTTGAAGTTGAGTGGATGAATAAAAAGTATTTTATTAACGGTTGAAAATTTGAACAAGATATATAAATATATATAGGGAGAGTGGGAACTAATAGTAGGAATTGAAAAAAGCAAAATGATATGCATCCCCTAAAACTTCAAAACATTCTTTCAGATCTTCAACGAAAACGATATTCGCGGAACATCTGCTTGTATTGCGCGAAGGTTAATTAACGTAAACATTATGCTTCCTGCCAGAAGGTGTCAGTTGATGGGTTCCAGCTTTCCAGAACCGAGTCTAGTAGGAAAAACAAAAACTCTTTGGACACCTGGAGGAAAACATAAACATAAAAAAAAATAAAATCTTGTTTTGGATTTTATAGACTAGAGGTGTCCAATTTTCCTTCTTTCTTTTTTCAGTTCCTACTATGTATTAGTTTACATTCTCCCTATATATATATTTATATATCTCTTTCAAATTTTCAATCGTTAATAAAATACTTTTTATTCATCCACTCAAGTACAAATACATTTTTTTTTTTGAAATTGTAGTGCATGACACTTGATGTTAATACAGTTTTTTTCAAATATTAATTCATTCATTAAATTTAATTAATTAATTTTATTTTTATATGGGAGAAAAAAATGTAATATATAAGATATTTAGCAAGATATAAATTTAGGAATAAATACCATCAGTGGCGAAATGTGTAGATCGCTAGAAAAAAAAATTTCCTTTTTCAGATTTTTTTTTTTTTTTTTTTTCATTCTGGGATCTAGTCTGAGTCAAGAAAGGAACAAAATGGAAAATTAAACATGCGAATAACTTAGTGAGAGAGATGGAAAGTGTGTATGTGAGAGAAAGAATTTCTTCTAACTTACAAAAATGAATGAAAATTATTTATAAAGGACTTTCTGAAATATAGTGAAAAAAAAATAAGAATTGACTTTAAAAATATTTTTTTTGTATTAATTTTTTTATATAAGTTCGATACGGAAAATGAGAGGAAAAGCAAATAAAAAAAAAGCTACTGAAAAGGACCATCATTACTAAATTATAAATATACTCATATAAATATTCCATTAAGAGAATATGATGTTTTTCTTGATGAAAAAATATTAAGAGAAGTACAGCATAAAAATTTAAAAATATGTCAAATTTAGGAAAAGAACAGTGTGAATAATAAGATGGGTTATTACTTTAAAATTATTTTAAGAAATCTCCTAATAGTTTGTGTTAAACTTGTGTTCAAATAATAAGGGAAAAATTCATTTATTTCCTCAAAACATGGCATTGGCAGCATGGCAATGAATTGTATATTCGATATGAAGAACACAATATTTCTACTGTTTTAAAGACGCAAAAAAAAAAAAAAAAAAATATATATATATATAATAAATAAATAAAATAAAATAAAATTTTGTAAATGTTCAATCTTAAAAAATTTGATATTCATTAGGTTTTAGTTGTTTTATCTCAGCATATTATAGGGTTCAGTAAGCTTTTATAAATTATATATCAATATTTAATCAATTATGTTGAATTTAAAAAAAAAATATTATTTGCCTGCATGTTAAAAAATTCAATTATAATTTTTTCAATATTCACAAAAAAGTCATTAAAGGCTAAAATTATTCTCATTATTATTGTTTATCTAAAATATATGTTACCAAAAATTGCACATTTTCACAATTTCCACATATTTTTAAATTTACATAAATATGTTTTTCATATCGTTGGTTTCTTACAATATGAGAGATAAATTGTAACGCTCTTCATAATAATAACAAAATAGTGTATTTAATAATTTGTGATATAATTGATTGACCACATTTCTCTTGAAATTTTACTAAAACCAATTTTGAATATTCATTTATATTTTTTCAAAATTATTAAAAAAATCATTATTAATATTTTATTATTGTTATAAATTAAAAAAATATTATATTAAATTATTAAATTAAAATTAATAAATTATTATATTAAATTAATATAATGAAATTAATAAATTATATTAAATTAAAAAATTTTGATTATTTATTATGATATTTTTATTTAAACAAAATTTATTATGAAATTTATTTTCGAAATAAATTATTTAAATTTGCTAAACCCTGCTAATGACTTATATTATTTACAAGAATTTTGTATTTTCTTTACCATTCTATTACTTGATCAGTTGATAAATCCATAAAATGAAATAAACTACAATTATTCAACATTATATGCTACATTTAAATTAATATTTGCTGGTATCTAATGATCTTTACCATTATCTAAGTAATTCTAACCCTCCACGGTAGACAGCGAAACAATTATTAGATAACGTCGAAAATTAATTGACATACCGCGCCCACTCTAACGCAGTAGCGGACTCTATATTTAGTCACCTATCAGACTGATAAGCTTATTTGCTGATTGGAGCTGTCAATTTATGTGGTTTCTCATCAACTTTTTCCCGATGTCTTCAGCATCTTTTCTCTATAAGTAGAAAAGACACCTTAGGAAATATAAATGTATGTAAGTAGTATAAATCTGTAGGTATTGTTCTTAAATTTAATCTTTAATTTTTAATTTATCAAACGTTTTATTTTTTAACATCAAAAAAATTTTGCAGAATTGCAAAGTTTTAATTTTTGAAACAAAATCGATTATTTATATACTGGTGGAAAATGAAATCAACACCAAGAAGAAATTTAAATTAATTTAAATTAAATTAATTTAATTAATTAAATTAAATTTTGTCAAAATCATTTATCTAGGTAAAATATTTATTTGATTTAAATTTCAATGTCACAGGTTCAAATATGCATGAAAAAAAGAATATATACCAAATATGAAATTATGATGAAAAATAATCTATACTAAATATGAAATTAATATGATAAAAAAGAATACATTCCAAATATGAAATTAATATGATAAAAAAGAATATATACCAAATATGAAATTAATATAGAATATATACCAAATATAAAATTAATATAGAATGTATACCAAATATGAAATTAATATGATATAAAAGAATATTTACCAAATATGAAATGATGGTACATTAATAATTGCTGTAGTATCCACAATTTTGAATGCTGGCATGCAAATATGCATGAATTGTGTCGCATGTCATTTTGTGGATTGGAGTTTCAATCCTGTTGATTTTGGTCAGTCAAATCAGCAATGGTCCATGTTGATATAATAGGTCTACGAGAAGATTTATTTTCTTGTAGCGATATTGCGGAAAGACTTGGCAAGGATGTATCTTCTGACCATGATTGTTGATTACAGTAATTACGGGAAATTACTGTGTCAAGAAGACTGAGGTTTCGCATCATACGGGTCTCTAATGAGAAGAACGACCACCGTATATATCGCATGGCCTTAGCTTATCGTATTGCATGTGCAGTAGAAATTTGAGCTTCTATTTACACCAAACACAGCGAATGCAAATCGATGAATTGAGGTGTATCTCGGAATCAGATGTTCTGTAGTGTTCATGCCACTAACTCCAAATCACTGTAGGCTGTTATTTCATTTAGAAGTCACAGATTAGTCTTTCAATCTTCGTGAAGTTAGAGCTTATTTGAAAGCGGAGGTGAAATCTGTCAGGTTCTCAGATGAGAATCATTTTTGTCATGCCATTGATGGTCATATTGTTGATTATAAGGAGGCCAGGTGAGCACTTGGAGCATCGTGACAGCAAATGTATATATCAGACAGGTAACTGAAATGGTTGTGTTGCCATTTTTTATCACCATACCAGGAGGTATTTTTCAACAGAATAATGCTAGTTCTCATACCACTGCTGTTACCCAATGTTACTACAGAGTATCGATATGTTGCTTTGGCCAGATCTTTTTTCCATGGTGACACATTTGAGACATAATTGGACGACAAATCCAGCGGCATCCACTACAAACACGGAACGTATCTGATTTGACTGACCAAGTGCAACCAATACAGAATCATATCTCACAAAATGACAAGTACCTATATGACACAGTTCATGCGCAATTATTTGCTTATATTAAAAAATTTCAGCCTGCAATGGTTATTAATGTACCGCCGTTTCACATTTCACATTTACTCGCACACAGTTTAATCTGTAGGGTTAAAAACTTAAATAAATAAGTTACTTAGACAAATGATTTGCCTAAATTTCATTTCTTTGAACTAATTTCTCCTGGTATTTGGATGATTTTATTTTCAACAGCTTATATATTTGCGTATATTATTGACTAATACATAAGGGAACAACATCTTTAAAATTCGTACTTCTCCTAAGGTACATATATATATTTTCTGGGAATAAATTAAATTTTCTTTGAAAAGGTTCTTAAGAATTCTTAACATATTTTGTACAAAAAAGTTTATATTTTAACGTCATTCTTCATAAAATTGTTTTATTAATCTATGAATCAGTTCTTCAGCTTTCTATTTTTAAAAAAGGATTTTTTGAATTTCAAAACAAAATTGTTTCTTTAAGAATAGATCTTTTCTTTCCTATCAGAGAAAAGCATTATCTTTAAATTTCATCATTTCCTCTAATATATATAGGAAGAGCACATTGGGTAACAACAGTGGTATGGGAACGAACATTATCTTGTTGGAAAATGTCCCTTGGTATAGCGATCAAAAATCTAGGTTAGGCTTCAGATGTATGTTAAGATGTGTTAAAAATTTGTTTCCTTACTTTTATGTTTTTATTATTCCTTTCACAAAAAATACAAAAGAGCAGATTTTTTTGTTCAATATTTAAACAAAAATTATTCAATATTTACTAAGCCACATCTATTTGGAGGTATGATCTTTTTACATTCTAAAAAAGAACCTATATGTATTATTGTTTGGGTTAAATAGTTTATAAGCAAAATTTTATAGTAGTATAGATAAAATAAGAAATAATATAAGAAAAATTATATTATGATAGTATAAGAAAAATAGTATAAGAAAAATTAGTATAAGAAAGTAGTATAAGTAAGAAGTATAAGAAAAATTTTGATAGTATAAGAAAAGAAAAGTATAAGAAAAATTTAATAGTAAAAGTAAGAAATTTTGATAGTAAAAGTATAAGAAATTTTTTTTTTTGATTGAAAAAAATAGATAAATTATTTTTTTTATATTTTCGATTATGTTCGTATAGAATAAATATTATTAAAAAGAAATAATAAATTCTTCTTTTATAATTAATATAGATTATATCAAAGGTATTCGATAAAAGACAAAATGGTAATAATTTCATTTTCATTAATGTAAAGCAAAATATAACTTAGTTGTTTATGCAAATAATGCTATTTTTGTTGCATGTAAAATATGATTTTAGTTTGTTAGAATGTATTTTTTCAATCTATCTGCAATATCTAATTATACAAAGTACACTAATTTAATCATAATTTATATTTTATTTCACAAATACTCACTAATTTACCGCAAACCATTAACAATATTAAACTAAGCCACGCCAGCGCATTGATGCATTACTTATTCATGTGAAAGGTAATAATTTTCATTTCAATAAGCTAATCATTTATCCAAAATTATTTCTTGAATTTTTGTGTAACAACATGTGGAAAGATTAATCTTAAAAAATTAATTTGAAATGATGCGGGTGCATAATAGCCATAAATGATATGATTGTGTGAAATTTAGCAAAGTTTACATTGAATGAATATATCAGAATTTGGCTGGAATACAAAAAACACAAAAATTTTGATTAAATTATATCTAAATTAATAAAATTTGTAAGTTTATCAATGTGCTCTCGTAACTCTTCCTAAATCAGAACTTGTAAGTAAACACAAACCATTCCAAAAGATTGTTGATAATCTGAAGTAGAATTCTTCCTAAATCAGAAAAAGTTGGAAAATACAAACCATTCCAAAGATTTCTGGAAATCTGACGAATTCTTCCTAAATCAGAAAAAGTTGGAAGGCACAAACCATTCCAAAAGATTGCTGGAAATCTGAAGAATTCTTCCTAAATCAGAAAGAGTTGGAAGACAAAAACCATTCCAAAAGATTGTTGGAAATCTGAAGAATTCTTCCTAAATCAGAAAGAGTTGGAAGACACAAACCATTCCAAAAGATTGCTGGAAATCTGAAGAATTCTTCCTAAATCAGAAAGAGTTGGAAGACAAAAACCATTCAAAAGATTGTTGGAAATCTGAAGAATTCTTCCTAAATCAGAAAGAGTTGGAAGACACAAACCATTCCAAAAGATTGTCGACAGTCAGAAGAAAAATTCTTCCTAAATCAGAGCGAGTTGAGACACACAAATCATTTCAAATTATTGCTGACAATCTGAAGAAGTGGTGGAAAAGCTGTGATTTTTAAAATTGTCATATGCGGTTCTTCCAAATGATTTATTAAATTTTTCTATCATTTTTAAGTAAAAACAATTAGTTTTCGAACAATGTGAATTTAGAATTCAAATATTAATTTTCAACTTATCGAAAATAAATACGTCTAAAATACTAAAATACTTATCAAAATAAATACGTTTTTTCACGTAATAAGGAATTTTCGATCTTTAAACTGCAGTATTATTAGCATTTACTTATGAACAATCAATATTTTAGCAAGTTAAAAAATTCTTTGCTCTTCGAAAGATATCAATTAAAAAAAATGTCAAATATAATGGAAAACTACCCCTCCCCGCAAAAAACATTTAACACTATTTTGGGTTAGTACAGGAGATATTTAATTTTTAATGAGTAAGGTTGTTAGCCCTACAACCTACATTCATATTAAGCCGGGACCTACGGTTTAAAGTGGATACCGAACCCTTTACAAACATCCATTGAACTTGTGAGACTCGAACCCGAAACCTGTGGCACCGACTGTCAGACTGCTAGGCACTCGGTAATAAGGTCCATTTCCTTACTCTACTCTTATTAATTAAATATTCTTCTTGTCTCCATATTCCTCCTAGTGAGGCAATTTATATTGGGAACAAATTATATTACGTAAATTTGTTTTTAGTAAAAAGGGTACTTACGTATTAACGGTAACTTGGCGACAGTTGCGCCAATAAAGAGCACACACGCCAACCGCAGCTACAGATTTGGCGCCAATCTACACTTAAAATTTTTGTTCCAAATACTAAAATATATATGAAACACTTCATTTAAAATAAAAACGCTTTCAAAATATTTTTATTCCAAATAATAAAGATTGGCGACACTTAAAAACCACCAAATCTGTCGCCAAGGTACCGTTAATACGTAAGTACCGTAAAAAGTTACAAAATAAACTCACATTTTTTTTTTGAATACCGTATGATTTTGGCAGGACAATATTTATTTATTTAAAAGAATTTTCAGAAATAAAAAAAAATTATCGAAAGTTGTTTAAGCTATTTTGTGAAAGAGCGATATAATTTTATCTTTAAAAGGTACCTTTAGCAAAACAAACTCATGAAAAGAACCCTACCAAAAAATAAATATTTTGGGAATTTAGAATTATTATTATAAACTATTTATAAACATTACGGAATTAAATAAAGAATAATAAAAGAAGTAAAAGCATTAAGTCATGAAAAAGTGATAATAGTAAATTGTAAAAATTCTATCGAAGTACATCTCGATATTTCCTTACATGCACCGTTTAAATTTAAAATCCTTTTAATAGTTTTAGAATGTTATGGATAACTTCTCAGCTCAGTATAAATATTATGGTATAAAAAAAAAAATGGACGGTTAGATGAAAATTTACTTTGGAATATTTTCATTAAAAAAATAAAAAACAGATTAGATGGACGTCAAAAAAAAAAGAACTTTTATCGAAGTGTTTACTTTCTTTCATTACTTTATTGAAAAATGTGGGGTTTTTTTATAGCTTTTTTTTTAAAATAGAATATAGCACCAGGTCATAAAATGTTTCAGTTTTTTTAATACATTAATAACTTTTTTTTCTTTCTATATTAAAGCTGGTTTATTTCATCAAAAGATGTTTTAATTAAAACATTGTAACTGATAGCAACTTTCCGAGTTTCTTCGTTAAATGATGTTTGATTTTAATTATGACACTATAATTTAATTAAAGCATTATAATCATAATTAAGGCATTGTAATGTTAGTGTAAACCATAGAAGTGCAAAAGTGAAAGATAAAAAAAAAAAAAAAAAAAAAAAAAAACATACAAGATAAATTTTTAAAGAATATTTAAAGTAAACAATTTTCTTATTACTAAATTTTAAGCAAAAAAAAAAGATAATACATAAGATGCGGAAAAAGTGGTATAATAGAAAACATAAAGGATTTTGTTAAAATTATTAAAATCCTATTACTTAATTGTTTGTTATTTCCAAAATGTTTAGATATCAATTATTAATTTAATGCTTGTTGTTTTTGAAGAACTCTTTTAGGTCCTAGTTTAGAATATAGTTTGTACTTTCAGTTCATAGTTTAGTTTTTAGTTCATTTAGAATTCATACTGATTCCAATATTGTAAATAATGAATAGAATTCAATAAAAATTTTTTTGCTATTCTTTCAGATCTCTTTTAATTCATAAACACAACATGTTATCATACTGATTCCAATGTAATGGAATTCGGTTTAAAGTGGATTCCGAACCGTTACAAACATCCATGGCACCGCCGGGACTTGAACCCGAAACCTGTGGAACCGAGCGCTAGCAACTCGGCCATTCAGGCCCCTGATTCCAATGTAGAAATATACAATACTCATATTGTAAAAAATGAATAAATTTCAATAAAATTCCTTGTCATTCTTTTACAGATCTTTTGTTCATAAAAGCAGCATGTTATCATACTTATTCCAATGTAGAAGTATGTAATATTCATACTGTTGAAAATTAACAAAATTTCATTAAAACTTTCGGTACTTACGTATTAACGCTACCTTGGCTACAGTTGCGCCAATAAAGAGCAATCTTGCTGTTCGCACGCGCACTCAGTTATCTTTTGAACGCCAACCGCAGCTACAGATTTGGCGGTTTTAAATGGAATTCTGCTTCCCTCAAACCAGTTGTCTTTTGTCCCACATGATAAGCACACTGACTGAAATTGCATTTCCAAAACTTACGTTTACCAAAATAAAGTCTCATGTCATGGGAATTGGGACATTTTCGTTTTTTGGGTAAAATATTTCGCTCCTGAAAAAATAAAATTGCATCTTGCTCTGTTTCTGGCAAATCCCAATACGCATTTTCGTAGCACTAAAAAATGGCATCAAAAATCAGCAAATCTGTAGCTGTTAGATTGGCGACGCTTAAAAACCCCCAACCGCCAAGGTAGCGTTAATACGTAAGTACCAAATTTTCTTGTTCTTCTTTCAGAGCTCTTTTAGTTCAAAAAAGCAATACGATATCATACTGATTCCAATGTAGAAGTATACAATACTCATATTGTAAAAAATGAATAAATTTCAATAAAATTCCTTGTTATTCTTTCAGAGATCTTTTAGTTCATAAATGCAATAAATGTTATCATACTGATTTCAATGTAAAGTATACAATATTCATATTGAAGAAAATTTATTAATTATGTTTATTTCAATAAAATTTATTTTTTATTTCAATAAAATTCCTTGTTATTCTTTTAGACCTCTTTTAGCTCATAAACGCAGTATGTTATCATAACGATTCCAATGTAGAAGTAGTATACAATACTCACATTATAGAAAATGAATAAATTTTAACAAAATTACTTGTTATTCTTTCAGAGCATTTTTAGTTCATAAAAGCAACATTTTATCCTACTGATTCCAATGTAGAAGTATACAATACTCATATTGAATAAAATTAATAAATTTCAATAAAATTAATTAGGGAAATTCCGCTGCTACAGATTAAGAAAAGAACAAAATGTCTGTCTTCTTCAGAAGAAGTATTTGAAGAATACCTTCAAATAATTATTATATTAGGCTTTCAGCTAAAATGTGGCCAGCTTCACATAAATTTGATACATGAAATTAATTCAATAGCTTAATATTTTGCAGCATACTCAAAATTAGAGTCGACGTGCTCAAGACTTTATCTAGCAATCTTATTTTGCAGCTAAAGGGATTAAGGCATCTGCAATTTCCATTCTAATAAGGTTATATATTATTCACTCTGCAAGCACGGAAATTTTATCATTTTTTTTTTGTTCAATAATATTATGCATTTTCGTACCGATTAATTGCTCGAAAACCAATTAATTATTAATTATCTCACAGCAAATGGTTTTCGCAAAAGCAATTCACCATAGGCCATGGACTGTGTTAAAATTATTTGAATGACAAAAGCAATTTGCTTCCTGCTTCTCGCTATAACACAAGCTTTTAGGTTAAGGTTTCTAGAGAAAATAAAATGTCTTTAAATCAATCTTTTTATATGTTAAAAATTCTTTCCATTTGAAAAAATTATATGGGAGATCATTTATGTCAAAGCGGTGCCGTCCATCTTTGGATTGCTCTATTTATAAGTAAACACGATTGAAGAAAGTATTTAAATTAATTTATGGTAATAAAATACTCTAAGTATTTGTAAATGTAACCCATATAAAGTTTGACAATTTTTTCAATTACTTTATATACATATACATATATTGTTTTAATTTTTATTGCATAAATCTTTGAAAACTAATATAACAATGAAAACGTTAAAATAATTTCATACAATATGTAATTTCTTTAAAGAAAAACAATGTTCTAAGACAACAAACTCATTTATTAAAGCAGTTAAATATTATTAAGTGGGGTTTTCCATTTACACTTTAAATTTTTTTATTATTTTCAATTCATAGACAACAAAAAGCATGCCAGGAAAAAAATACAAATGATTTATTAATATATTGTTAATTTTTACCATTGCAGATTTTCATATGATAAAAATTATTTATGATGAGAAAAATTAATGTCAAAAGATAATTATACAAAAATGGAACAGAACGTTGAAATTCAAAGAAAAAGGGAAAACAATATAAAAAATTAGCTAAACATTAAAGCTATATGTAATAATAATGTTAAAAATGCTTAAAATTATTTAACAAAAATAATATTTTGTATTATGATTGATACGTTGTTTTCGTAAAAAAAAGAATGATCTACGAAATAAACAAATTTATTAAGCAATTATTTAATTGTAAGATTAGTAAATCTCTATACACTTTCAATTTTGTATAAAATATAATTCTAACACAAAAAGTACTAATCAAATAAATGAATCTATACTAATATGAGCACTGTAAATCATGAGAATAAAAAATGGCAAATCTTTTACACATTGTTTAGATTTTAATATAATTATAAAATGAAAAATATTTTATTATTAAAAATATTCATTTTTAAATAATAATTACGATTTACACGGTATTAATTTTAAATAGCCTCATCAATTAAAAAAAAAAATAAGATTACAAAGATTCATTATTTTGAAAATATTTGCATGGTATTTTTATATGGATAAAATTAAAAGAAACTTTTTTTCAAAATTAAAAATACAATAATTTAAAAAAATTAATAATTAAAATAAAAATATTTTACGTACAGCTACGGCTGAAATCATACGTCTTTTAGGGATATTTTTAATCAAGTTTTTTTTTCTTAAATATCTGGTATTCAAATACTGTACTGTACTGTACTGTACTGTACTGGTACTGTAGCATAGAACCTTTTTTGATTCTTTGGATATTATGAAATACATTTTTTTGCTATTCGTTATTTCGATTATTATTATTATTATTCGTTATTCGATTTTATTTGCTATTTATTTTGCTTCGTTTGCTATTATTTATTTCTTTAAACATTTCATTCTTATTCTTATAAGAAAAATAAAATAAAAATTTATTCTTAAATGAAAAATATATAAAACTCTTACAGTAAAATGAATATTTTTTATGAATATATAATATACATAAACAGATAAAATTGTAAGAACAAAATTATTAAGCAAATTGCATTAAAAAAATATTACAAATGTATAATTTTTTTTGAAGAAAATTTAAAAAAATTAATAATCTTAAATATTCTGAGAATATCTGAGGATTTGTCTAAGAATATGCAGCCGTTTGTTTGCCAAAGATGGATAGCAATTGTAGAACATAAGGATATATTTGTGATATTCCAAATTTATTAGATCTAAACTATCTTTAAATTTGTGGATTAAATATTTGCATTAAAAATAAAAGTAACATTTCAACAAAACCAGATTAATTAATTGAAAATATTGCATGGTATTTTTGTATGGATAAAACTAAAAAAAATATTTTTTTCAAAATTAAAAATACAATGTTAAAATTTTAATATTTAAAATAAAAATATATTACATATATATACAGCAAGGGCTTAATATATGCTTTGAATACAGTAAAAAACAGCTGAATATGAAAACACAACATTAATGCAAGTCACAACAAAACAGTAGCTGAAGTTTTTGTAACACAGAACCTTTTTTGATTCTTTGGATGTTTTGAAAATTGTTCGCTATTCTTTATTCCTTTTAACGGTACAATTTTATTGTTATAAAGATATTGTTCTTAAATGAATAATATATAAAATTCTTATGGTAAAAAGAATAGTTTTTATGAATAAAATTATATATATATATATATATATATATTATACAAATTAATATATTAATTAAAATTATATAATATATTAATTAATAATATATTAATTAATATATTAAATTAATATATATATACAAATTGCATTAATAAATATATTACAAATGTATAATTATTTTATTCAAGAAAATATTCAAAAATTAATGCTTTTAAATATTTTGAGAATATGTGTGGCTTTGTTGAAGAATATGCAGCTGTTTGATTGCTAGAGTTAAATGGCAACTATTAAGAAGTGAAACATAAGCATATGTGTGGAGCATATCTTGCAACGTGATTTATTTTTTATTATATGTAAGATAAAGTCGTCCGACCAAAGATTATATTCCAATATTCCATATTTATTAGATCTTAACTACCTTTAATTTTGGGGATTAAATATTTGTATTACTAGAGCATCACCTAATTCGTAGCTTTCGAAATCCAGTAGCAGCTTAGCGACTTCGAAAATACCGTTCAAGTAGCGGACACGGAATGTAAACATCCTTCTTGAGGAGTAGCGGTAAATCGGCTTCTTCTAATAAACGTTTGTGCAATGGCACTATATAGTACTGCGAATAGTAGAATAGCAATGGCGAGCGATTTATGCGAAACTCTATTAATTAAATACAAAACAAGAAAGGAATATAAAAATATACAGACTTATAACGTCATTAAAATCATCGACTTATCAACGTTTATAAAATCAATGATTTTTATAAAATAATAATAATAAAAAAATCAAAGTTCTACTTATTGATTCTTAATTCAAAATATTTCTCTTTTCTTACTCACATGAGATTGACAATAAATTTTTGACATTAGTTCGCAACAACAACAACAAAAACAAGTAATGCAAAAGGAATTTTTTAAAGTAAATTCCTACTTTTTTTCCCCTCTATTGCAAAAAGTCCTTTATAAATAATTTTTATTCATTTTTTAAGTTTATCTGGTGTCATCTATTGGTAGATACATGCAACTTAAAACTAAAAAAAATAATAAAATTAATTAATTAAATTTAATTACTGAAATTATTTATTATTTTTAAAAATTGTATTAACATCAGATGTCATCCACTACAAGTTCAAAAAAAATGCATTTCGATTTGAGTGGATGAATAAAAAGTATTTTATGAACGATTGAAAATTTGAACAAGATATATATAGGGAGAGTGTGAGTTAATAGAAGGAATTGAAAAAAAAATTCAAGTTCTACATATTGATTCTTAATTCAAAATATTTCTCTTTTCTTACTCACATGACAATAGATTTTTGACATTAATTCGCAAGAACAACAACAACAAAAAAAAGGTCATATTACATATAGCTCTGCACCACTTTTAAGAAGAAATTACTTTTTTGCTTTTTTAATTCTTTTATAAATTTCACATGATATTCTTCTAAAGGTAAATTTCTTATTATATTTATGACGGGGAAAGCCAATTTCCAATTTCACCCGTTTTGCAATATTGCAATTTATCGTGCTATATTGCTAAAATTCACACACATATTGCTGATATTGGAATTGATATTGTTGAAAAGGAATTTAATGTAGTAAGCTTGTCTGCACAATATGTTGTCATACAATTAAACAAATGATTTCAGTGATATAAAGTTAATTAAATCGTTTATATGATAAAATTTAAACTTAGAATAATATTTATCTTGCCTCATTTTCATAAAATTTTAGTGATTAGAATTACGCTAAAAGATATTTTTTATATTTAATAGTGCAAAACTAGCTCATAAAATAACAAAATTATAATAGGTTATACAATTTATTTCACCGATAAAATATTTATGTATCTCATTAAGTTCCTTGAATTTTAATAATAAATACATATATATCAAAGACATAAAATAATTTATATTATACTGTCAATTTGATCACATACATTCTTTTTTTTCAAATCTTGGTCTTCAGAATTTGAAGAAATCAAAATAATTAACTTCAAAATGGTGTAATGAGTTCTATTGGTATAATATGTTCCGCTATAGTTCATTAATACGCTTTTATTAGCTTCACCTGTATGTTTGTATGTATGTATGTTTGTATGTATGTTTGTATGTATGTATGTAACTGACTTTTTCCCCTGGAGATCTGTTTCTCCTCATATACACTAATGGCGCTGCAAAGAAACATTTACAGGCACAGTTGATTCTTTTTAATGCGCTTTTATATTAGTTTCACCTGTATGTTTGCTTGTTTGTTTACAACTGACTCTTTGGGCTCGATTTTGCCCTACTTTAACCGACTAGATCCGTGGGACAGTGGCACAACGTACTATTCGCATTTAGCCTCTGTTTTACTCACAATTACATTACTGTAAGAACTATCCTCCGTACCGGGACCTCATTTAAATATTAGTTTAAAAACACTAAAAAATATGCTTTTAGAGTTAATCAAACTAAAAAGTAAAAAATAAATTAACAGTTTAAAAAAACTAAAAAAAAACAAAACACGCCTTTAGAGTTAATGAAACTAAAAAGTAAAAAAATAAATTAATAGTTTAAAAACTAAAAAATCTTTTTTTTTATTGATAATCTATCTGAAACATAAAAAATAATTGTTAACATAAAATAAAATGACTGACGAGAAAATGAATGTCACTGTTCCAAAATGGGGTGCTTTGTATGACATTTTGACACTAACTCTGCATTTTTTATAATGAACTAGTGAAAAATTATAACGATTGATATCGAGCACCCCACGCTTTTAGAACAGTGACATTCATTTTCTCGTCAGTCATTTTATTCTTATGTTAACAATTATTTTTTACTTTTCAGATAGATTAACTCTAAAAGCGTGTTTTTTTTAGTTTTTTTAAACTATTAATTTATTTTTTTTCTATTCGATTCAAATTTTGAGATATTACTTTTTTATATAAGACTCACAAAAATTTACGCATTGTTTTAAAGTTCTCTTGAATGGTTTTTAGAAATATAAAATTCTGCACAGAAGTTATTGTAGACATCGACAAATTTACAGATAATATTTCCAATGTATTGCGTTGTTATTAAATATTAAAAAAAATTCTTAATAAAGTGCTTAATTAGGGCTAATTAAAAATCGACAAATTTATATTGAATTTTAATCTAATTAATAAGTTTATTGTAGTTGTCAACAACTAATTAATTACAAGGATATAAATGTATTATAAGAAATAATTGCTAATTCATTGTGTCAAAGGAAATTAATGAAATTCTGGTATTTCAATTGGTCTTAATTGATTTGAATAGAGTGTATCTTAATTATGTAAATTAAAAAAAATTGGCATGATAAACAATTTTTTCGATGTTTTTGATTAGCATTTTAATTAACTATTTTATTAGTAATTTTTTATATATTTTATTTTCAATTTAGGATTATAATTTTATTTGGTTTTCAATATTTTGTTCATTAAAACACAAAGGATGTTTTCAGACATTTTTGTTTACGATTTTGGCTTTCTCTACAAATTAAATTTAAATGAATATAAAAAATAATAACAACAACAAAAAACTCTGAATTACATTAATTCAGAATAGGATTTAATTATTATCTGCATCAATAAAATTATTTTTTTAAATGTCACCCGAAAATAAACCATGAATTTAAAGTATTTAAGATTTAATAAATGAAATAATAATTATTATTATAATAATAATAAACAATAATTATAATAATACTAAAATATAATCTATATTTTTGCTTTACAGGAAGATAAATATTGTTTTTCGATTATTAAAGCAATATAAAAGTCAATTCCTACTTTTTTTTCGCTATATTGCAGAAAGTCCTTTAAAAATAATTTTTATTCACTTTTTTCAGTTTATCTGGTGCCATCTATTGGTAGATATATGCAACTTAAATAAGAAAAAAACTAAAATGAATTAATTAAATTTAATTACTGAATTAATATTTGAAAAACTGTATTAACATCCAGTGTCATCCACTAAAAGTTCAAAAAATCTATTTGAACTTGAGTGGATGAATAAAAGGTATTTTATTAACGATTGAAAATTTGAACAAGGTATATATAGGGAGAATGTGAGCTAATAGAAGGAATTAAAAAAAAAGATGTTAAAAGAAACATTTTAATATTTTTACATGTAAAATAAATGATATAAAGAATAAACACATTTAGTTACAGTTTACATTTGATTGGTAAAAATTAGAAAAATTACATACTCAACAAATATATATACACCTTTTATTATATCTAAAGTCACATCTTCTGTTTTAAAATACTTGTCAATCCCTAAAAAAACTATTGTAAAATCTTTATACACTTCTACAGAAACAAAATTAAAAAATCTGTTTTAAAGCTAATCAAAACAAAAACAAAAAACATATTATTCACCGAAATTAAAACCAAAAATGTAAAAATCTAAAGCCAAAAATGTTTCTAAATTTAAGATTATGTCTGAAAATTATTTGACAGGTAAGAAAACGGTTAGATCGGTTAACTAACGGAAAAGAGGAGAAAAAGAACCTAAAATGTTGATTCAGAAAATTCTGAAAATAAGGAAAGATTTGCTAAAGGACATGATTATTACTGAATTCTCTTAGAACGGAATAATGTGGAAAAATAACAAAACTAACTTTAATTACTCAGAAATATGTTTTAACAACAATTTTCAAAGAAGACATTTCACTACTTTAACCAAATAATATTCAGTATGTTTTAACAATTTTCAAAGTAGGCATTCCGTCATTTTGCCCAAACACTCTTCATTGAGTTTTAACAAATATTTTTAAAGATGACATTCCAACACTTTACTCAAATAATCTTCTGTATGTTTTAACAAATATTTTTAAAGAAGACATTCCATATCTTTACTCAAATAATCTTAACTGAGTTTTAACAACTATTTTTAAAAAAGATATTCCACGACTTTACCCAAATAATCTTCACTGAGTTTTAATAACTATTTTTAAAGAAGAAATTCCATCATTTTTCCCAAACAATCTTCAGTACGTTTAAACAAATATTTTTAAAGAAGACATTCCATCACTTTATCCAAATAATCTTCACTGTGCCTTAACACCTAATTTTAAAGAAGAGATTTCATAAATTTAACCAAATAATCTTCACTGTGTTAAGTTCCGTCAGTGTTATGCTACTAGTCTAAATCTACTGCTCTATATTTGGAAAAAAAGAAGAAATGACAGCGGAATTGAGGCTATTCCATTTAAATCCATTCCATCCAAATCCCCCAACGTGTTTTCCCCGACTGTGCATTGGGGATTTTAAAAAAAAAGCTCTGTATAAGCGGAATCGCAAAACATTGGATGAAATTGTGGAGGAGGAGTGACATAAAATCAATCTTGTGTGTTTCAGAAAAGCACTTTTATTTCGGAAATAAAGATGCAGTGTGATAGTTTAACAACGGGGTATCAGACTGGACAAGTTAGAAAATGAAATCATTTTTATTTTTTATCTATCTATCTATCTATCTATATATATATATACCTATTTATTATTATCAGTAATATAATTAAAAAAATAATCAAAATAATTAAATATATTATCAAATATATTTAATTATTTGAAAATTTGATTTTAATTTAATCAAATAATATTATTTGATTTTAATATAATCAAAATAATTAAAAAATATGAGAACATCATCTGTCTATATTTAATGATAGGACGAAATTTTAAACCGTTAAAAACCTTAAAACTTTTAAACTCAAATGTTTTCAACTACCTATTTTTGAATGGTATAAAATATTTTTAAAGGTTCAAAGTTTTCTGATTTTTTTAACATAAAATTTTCTTTAATTTTTTACTGCAGTTAATAAAAAAGCAAATATTCTTAAAATTCCTTTTATAATTATTAAAAACTTTTTATTAAATAAACAAAAAAACATATAAACTTATTATCAGAACGCCTTTTATGCGAATTCTAATGTCTTTTTTGAGAAAAACAACCAAAATAATTTTTAAAAAAACTCTATAAAGTTAACGCAAGTCTACAAACAAGTAAACCCTTGTTAAAAATCATTTTGCCGAAGACGATTTTGCACATACACTATATCTTAATTGCTTTTATGTAATTTGCCCAATATGAGAATTTCATTTCAATTCCTTCTATTAGTTCACACTCTCCCTATATACACTGTGTGAAAAAAGTAGAAGGACAGTCATTTTTTTTGTACAATATGCTTTTATTTTACTGCTTTTGATCTGATTTTTATCGAGAGTTGTTTTGTTAGAGTTTTAATTTACGTTAAGTGAAAGTTAAATGAGATTTTTTTATTTACCATCATTTTAACTTAGGAATGCAATACTTAATAACTTTGGGTGTGTGAAAAAAGTAGAAGGACACATCCAAAAAATCTATTTAGAAGCTGTTGGAAAGTTTATAGGTAAGTGTTTTTTTTTCTCTTTTAATTCCTTTTTAACAAGAATAAAATATTTAGCTAGAAATTCATAGTTTTTATTGGTTTTAGGATGCCCAGAGGAATACCCTTAAGTAAGTTTCAGAAGGGCCAAATAGTTGCCTATAAAAATGAAGGCAAAGGTGTGAGAGAGATTGCACGGCAGCTACGAATCAGTCCTAATACTGTTTCGAACTTCATAAGAAACCCTGAAAGTGACAGAAGAAAAAAGAAGACCAAAAAAACTCACCCAACGTGATCAACGAAAAATCATTCGTGAACTCAAAAAGACTGGTGGAAGTGTCGGCAAGGCGCAATTTCAATCAAGAATTACACATGTAACCAAAAGAACTGTCTATAACTACATAAAACGCTCAAAAAAGTTCGTCTTCAAAAAACGGATGCACCATCCGAAGTGGAATGAAGGACACATGAAGAACCGACTGCAGTGGGCTAAAGACCACATGTCCTGGAGCTCAGAATGGACCTCAGTTATATTTTCCGATGAGAAAAAATTCAATTTGGATGGTCCAGATGGTTATCAGTACTATTGGCACTGTCTTGGTATTGAAGAAGAAACTTATTCTACTCGACAGATGGGAGGAGGTGGTTTAATGGTATGGTTAGCAGTTGGCTATGGGGGCAGGACAAGTTTAGTCTTTCTAAATGGTAGACAGAACCATGCAGACTACATCCAGACTCTAAACTCAAATCTTCTCCCGTATGGCACTGAGTTAGGAGGAGATGACTGGATTTTTCAGCAAGATGGAGCCTCATTTCACACTGCAAATGGTGTTAAAGATTGGTTTGCAGCAAACAATGTTCGATTTTTACATTGGCCTGCTAAAAGTCCTTATCTCGACATTGTAGAGAACATATGGGCAATGATTGTCTGTCGTGTTTACAAGGGTGGAAAGCAGTTTAAATCTGTAGCTGAGCTGCAGAAATCATTAAACTTTGTATGGGACAATTTTTGCCAAACAAAAATTCAATCTTTATACAGTTCGATGCCAAATAGGATCTTCGAAGTAATTCGACCCAACAGGAAAAGAATTCCATATTAATTTATATAGTACACCTCTTTTTTAGAAGTGTCCTTCTACTTTTTCACTGATCATGAGATCGTCAAAACCAATTTTTTTTATTAAGTATAAATTTTTTTTAATTGTATACGTTTTTGTTTTGTCTAGATACAGGTATCTGCATGTAAAAACGTTGTGAATAAATTAATTGTTTAAAAAATGCGTCATTATTCATTTATCAAAAATAATCTAATGTCCTTCTACTTTTTTCCCGCAGTGTATATCTTGTTCAAATTTTCAATCGTTAATAAAATATATCCTATTCATCCACTCAAGTTCAGATAAATTTTTTTGAATGACACTTGTAGTGGATGACACTTGATGTTAATGCAGTTTTTTCAAATATTAATTCAGTAATAAAATTAAATTAATTAATTTTAGTTTTTTTTAGATTTAAGTTGCATGTATCTACCAATAGATGGCGCCAGATAAACTTAAAAAAAAATGAATGAAAATTATTTATAAAGAACTTTCTGCAATAGAGTGAAAAAACAGAAGGAATTGACTTTAAAAAAATTATTTTTATATTACTTGTTCATATGTGACTTGCTCGAATGTGGAAAAAGTCACACAATTAATTGAGAATGATGATTGAAAAATGACGAAAGAAGAATTGGATGATCTTATAAAGCCAGCTGACTCAGAAGGCAACGTAATAAATAAGACAAAATACCTTTAACTCACACAAAGTTAAACGAATTCTTAAAAAAAAAAGTAACGCAAGAGCTGTCTCATTTTGTTATGGAGACTAACCTAAATGAAGATAGAATACACTTTATGAGAGGTATTGAAAAACTGTACACTCTTAGAGCGAAACTTTTATATAGCTTTTTTTTAAAAAATTAACCGAAACATATGCATATTTATTATTAGCAGTAATAACAATTTATGCCATTAAACTATGTTTCATTTTTCTTTATAATTTTAACATATTATTATAACTTTACTATGTTCTTTTTCTTTATTGATGCAACTGTCCCATAGTGGGCCAAGGCCATCTACCTAGACAGGAGATGTTTTATATTTACGGGGTAGGGTTGCCAGCAATACACCTCACAGTCATATTAGACCAGGATCTACGATTTGAAGTGGATTACGGATCATTACAAGTATCCATGGCCTCGGCGGGATTCGTTCAAGAAACCAGTAGCAAGGAATGCCAGACACTTAGCCATCAGATCCCAACATTAATAAGTGCCTTATAAGTAAGTAATAATATTTACATTTACTTTGCATTATGTACTTTACATTAATATTTACATTACGTACTTTACAAGACTTCACATTAAGATTTACATGAACTTTATTTCAATATTTACATGCTATAACATTAATATTTATATGTACTTAATTTAATTATATCATAGAACGTTCCTTAGAAGTTAACTTTAGGGATGTGATTTTGCCATGGGTGAAATGCATCAATGACGTAACTTCCGGTTTTAGCAAAATTTTATAGAATACATGAAATATACTACTTCTAAATCATATATGATAGTTCCATGAATATTTTTAATACAATATTTTAAAATATTAATTTGTTTATCTTAAAACATGCATTCGTTATATTTGTAATTATGTTCCAGATTGATATTCAAGAAATATACTCGACTTACCGAATTACTTATAATAAATTTGGCGAAATCTTCAAATTTAAATTTCCTTTCATTTTGGAAAAGAAACTTGTTTAAAATTTCTTTAATTTTCATAGAAATAATCCTGTATGCATATTTGAATGTTTTGAAACACATTTTGACTTGACTAATAAATTTTTAAAATTGTAAATTACTGAAGAATACTAACTACTAACATTTAATAATTCGAAAAATAAGTAAAAAAGATCTTAATTTCCTTTTTGAATCCTCCAAATATTTAAATGACTCCTGTAGTGGAGATATATTTTCAACGATACGTATTAAATGTAAATTCCTGTAATGTAACACAATAAAAATAATCGAAGCAGTTTTTGTAAAAAAAGTATCAGGAATAATTAGTTAAATAGTTAATTCTCAATTATGAGTTAATTTTATTAATCAGTTAATTTCTCATATTTGAATTTCAATAAAAAATTCCAATTAAATTATTAACAAATAAAATTTTATTTTGATGCTTAAATTTAAAATTTATAGAAGTTTATTTTTTTAAATAAATAGAATAAAAAGTATATTTCGGTAGTTTAATATTCCTAAAATAATTTTGAATATGCATTCAATGTTATATAATACAATGCATTTCAGTATTTTTTTTTATTTAAAAAGCCACAATAAACACAGCAAAAGCAAAGTTTAACCCTTAATTTGTATATATAATTATCAGAAATTTGCATAGATTGTATAATTCGTATCCTGTATTTAGATAATTATATATAAAAATTAAAGGACATTTTTCTGAATCTTATTTGGTAAATTGATCATAATTTAGTTGAAAGCTAAAATTACAAATTCAAAGTTATATAATTTATTGTCCCTCTCTTCATATATATATATAATTCTAATCACCCTATATATATATATATATATATATATATATATATTCTAATCACCCCCTATATATATATACGGCTAGCGCTCTGGCGTTCGGTACCACAGGTATCAGGGGTACGAATCCCGGCTTTGCCCATGGGTGTCTGTAGTAGTTCGGAATCCACTTTAAACCGTAGGTCCCGGTACTAATAGGATCGTAGAGCGCTGCGGGGGCATTGTTACTCCGCGTCCGTGGCTTACCATCAAGTTACAGGCGCCCTCTGGGTAATGCAAAGTGAGTAACGTCTGTGCAGCCCTCATAGGCATCCAAAGACGTCCATGTCTGTTTGCCAGCTGCATTGGAATATATATATATATGTACAGGGTGATTATAATTAAAGTCCCACTATCAAAATGTTGTAAAAAAAGCACCACTCGTCACAATGATTTCAAATTTCAACGGAAGATACTTGAAGAAGGGGGAAACGGTAGGGCATCAAAAAATTCCAAAGTGTATTAATAGATCTGTAATACCAAATTTGATGGGAAAAATCAGTGGAAAATTTTGGAACTTTCTTTGATGCCATACCGTTTACCACTTCTTCAAGTATCTTCCGTTGAAATTTGAACTTATTGTGACGAGTATTTCTTTTTTTTACAATATTTTGAAAGTGGGACTTTAATTATAATCACCTGTATATATATATATAACCATTATTTAATAATAAAATAATTTAACATCGTTTTAATTTATTTCATTTTTATAAGTAAAAAAATAAAAGTGTGAAACAGTTTTGACCTTTTTCTTTTGGTTTTAGAAATATTTTATGACTTTAAAATATATTGCAAAATTTAAAATTTCTCTCTTTATATGTATAGATATATAAAGAGAAAAAGAGAGGGACATTTTAAATTTTGCTATATTATATTCTAATATAATAATAATATAATGTAACAATATTTATAAATATTATTATATTATATTATATACTAATATTTCTAAATATAACATATTAATAATATAATATAAAATTTGAAATGACTCTGCATATAAAGAGAAAGAGAGAGAGAAATTTTAAATTCTGAAATATATTTTAAAAATCATAAAATATTTTTAAAACCAAAAAAGACAAAACAGTGTCACATCCTTATTTTTATTTATGAAAATGAAGAAATAAAAACTGTAATAAATTATTTTGGGTGTAAAAACATTTTTTTTCTCCTTGGGTTTTATTTATTTATTTATCTATTTTTTTTTTGCTTTCCTTCAACTATTAAAGTATTCTAAAAAAATTAGCGTTAAGAATTTAAATTGCGTATATTTAAAATATATACCAGAAATAACAATTTTGCAATAATAATTAATTGGAAATATGTAAAACTGCAACAAAAATTTATATTACTAAAATATTTTAACCCAAAAATATATTAATATTTATTTAAATTTATTAAATTTTTATTTATTTAAACTTATTATAATTTATAAATAATTTTTAAATTTATTATTTATTTAATTTATTTGAATTTATTAATTTTTTAAAAAAT
This sequence comes from Caerostris darwini, assembly GCA_021605075.1. NCBI lineage: Eukaryota > Metazoa > Arthropoda > Arachnida > Araneae > Araneidae > Caerostris > Caerostris darwini. The sequence continues at coordinate 360,146 of BPLQ01006465.1, read as the reverse complement.
TTATTTTTGCAAAATTTAAACTAGTTGTAAAGTAGCTAGAACTTGTATGCAAACTACAAGTTCTAGTTGTAGCTGACTTTCGATCTAAAAATAAAAACATTGCCTGTATGAAAATTGAATAAAAATATTTATGTTCCTTGATAAAATTTTCTTGTAAATTTGAATTTTCCTTAAGTCTCTGCTTTTAAAATAAGACATAAATGAATTACAAAATATTTGCTGAAATTATATTAGTCTGAAAGTTTACGTCAATATACTTTAAATATACATAAAAATAAAATTGCACATTTAAAACTTTTGTTAAAATAAAACTCTATAAAAAATTGTGCTTCAAAATATGTATTTCGACAATTATATTTCGTACTATTGTTTTTTGTTTCTTTCTAATGCAGCTGGCAAACACTTAGACAGCTTGGTTTTGGATGTCTTAAGGCAAGCGCTGCACAGACGTTACTCACTTTGCATTACCCAGGGGACGCGTGTAACTTGAAGATAAGCCACGGACGCGGAGTAACCATGCCCCCGCAACGCTCTGCGATCCTTTTAGGATCGGGACCTACGGTTTAAAGCGGATTCCGAACCACTACAAACATCCATGGCACCGCCGGGATTCGAACCCGAAACCTGTGGTACCGAGCGCCAGAGCGCTAGCCACTCGGCCATTCAGGCCGCATTTCGTACTATTGTAAAAATTAAATAAATTTTAAAGAAAAACTTTTTTTTTTTATCCCACTTGGTCGGGTCATAACCACATTTTAGACGAAGATCAAGAACCCATGCGGCCTCAGTGTCTACCTGGAGGATATTTAGGGGGTACTGCCCCACATTTGCGTATTTTATGGATGAAAACACGGGAAACCCACACCAGTAGTCCAACTAATGAAGCAAGATGCTGAGCATCCCAAATGCCATCGAATCTTCTTGTTTTTTAAACAGTGTCTGCAACAAAACCGCCAGCGGACTGAACTTTCACCCTAATGCTCACCAGCGGAGAGCTTTGCCACTGAGCCTCGAGTCGGGCGAATTAAAAGGAGTATCAATAGGTAGAAGTCTGACTTGCCTCCGTGCCATCGAAGAAGGAAATCGATACCTTCAGGGAGGACTTTTAGGGGCAACTACCCCACATTTGCATGTCGTATGAGAGTAAACTCTGAAAACTCCCACCAGGTAGTCCGACAAATGAGGCACGATGCTGAATATCACAAGCACCATCGAGTCTCCTCGATTTTTGAAACAATACCTACAACAAAGCCGCCAAGGGTTTGAACCTCACCTGCAGCGCACGTTGCCACTGAGCCATGAGTGGGGCATTTTAAAGAAAATCTATTCGTCGAAAGTCTATGATTTGTTTAACTAATGTCTATTCATTGAATAAAAGTTGTTGTTGTTCTAATGCAGCTGGCAATACAGTGGAAGTTAGTATTTCTGACATAAGCAAGGGCTGCACGTGTAGCTTGAAGGTATACTACAGACGCGAGTAACACTACCCCTATAAAGCTCTACGATCCTATTAGACCGGGACTTACGGTTTAAAGTGTATGCCGAACCACTACTAACATCCAAATCCATAGCAACGCCGTGACTCGAACCCAAACCTAAGGAACTGAAGGTATAAAACCAGACACTCGGCCATCAGTCACCGATAATAGAAAATTAATCAACTAATTTTTTTTTGGATTTAATAAAATATAATTTAATATTAAATTTTAAAAAAAATGTGATTTATATATTTCTTGTATACCACACCACATCATTGTACCTAGAGATGAGTTGTCCCTTTACAGTTTGGGAATGATGTGGAGGAGAAGAAGTCTGATTGGGATCTGTGACGCTCTACGGTCACATGAGACCGGGACCTACAGCTTAAAGTGGATTCTGAACCACTACAAACATCCTGGGCAACGTTGGGACTCGAACCCGAAAACTGTGATACCGAGCGCCAGAGCACAAGCCACTCGGCCATCAGGCTGCCTATTGAATAAAAGTATAGTGATATACTAACAAATGAAAGTATAGTGAGATACTAGCAAACGAAACTTTAACATTTGAAACTTAATAAATTCATAAAATATTTAGTCAAAATATGAGGTGATATTAGATAATTATTTTTTAACTTAATAATTACACCGCTTTAAACTAAAAAGTAATTATTAGCCATTTCAGTCAACTTAATTTCACTGAAACAAGAGTTTTAAATATTGAAATAACTATTTTAGATACTTCCAAATTTTTAAAATAGAAATCGTGTCTGCCATCCGTTAATATATTTAGATACTTGTTGAGAGAAATGCTTCTCCGTCAATAAATATTTCCGCTAAGCCATCTTCCTGTTTTCCCTGCACGTGTGGGCGACAAAATATTTGCGATGCCTAACTCTTTCCTCTTTAAATATTTTTAAAAACAGGTGTTTTTAAAATTCTATGCCTTTAGCATATAGTATACTATACTATCACATTATAGTATAGTTTAGAGTAGGAAATCTCCTTATATATTTAAATAATATTATGTATTAGTATTATTTATCCGATACTAATAAAAAAAATTTTAAATTGTGTCATGTATCGTTGTTGTTTTCGTATATCAGGTACATAAATCTGCAGCAGATTCAGCATTAACCAGAGGGAAATTTAGAGTAGGAAATCTCCTTATATATTTAAATAATATTATGTATAAGTATTATTTATCCGATACTAATATAAAAATTTTTAAATTGTGTCATGTGTCGTTGTTGTTTTCGTATATCAGGTACATAAATCTGCAGCAGATTCAGCATTAACCAGAGGGAAATTTAGAGTAGGAAATCTCCTTATATATTTAAATAATATTATGTATTAGTATTATTCATCCGATACTAATATAAAAATTTTTAAATTGTGTCATGTGTCATTGTTGTTTTCACATATCAGGTACATAAATCTGCAGCAGATTCAGCATTAACCAGAGGGAAATTTAGAGTAGGAAATCTCCTTATATATTTAAATAATATTATGTATTAGTATTATTTATCCGATACTGATATAAAAATTTTTAAATTGAGTCATGTTTCGTTGTTGTTTTCGCATATCAGGTACATAAATCTGCAGCAGATTCAGCATTAACCAGAGGGAAATTTAGAGTAGGAAATCTCCTTATATATTTAAATAATATTATGTATTAGTATTATTTATCCGATACTAATATAAATTTTTTTAAATTGTGTCATGTGTCGTTGTTGTTTTCGCATATCAGGTACATAAATCTGCAGCAGATTCAGCATTAACCAGAGGGAAATTTAGAGTAGGAAATCTCCTTATATATTTAAATAATATTATGTATTAGTATTATTTATCCGATACTGATATAAAAATTTTTAAATTGAGTCATGTTTCGTTGTTGTTTTCGTATATCAGGTACATAAATCTGCAGCAGATTCAGCATTAACCAGAGGGAAATTTAGAGTAGGAAATCTCCTTATATATTTAAATAATATTATGTATTAGTATTATTTATCCGATACTAATATAAAATTTTTTAAATTGTGTCATGTGTCGTTGTTGTTTTCGTATATCAGGTACATAAATCTGCAGCAGATTCAGCATTAACCAGAGGGAAATTTGCTACATTGTATCCTTATTTTGCTACAGCATGTCCTATAAATCCAGATACGCACATTTTCTAAATTAAAATTATTCTGTTAAATGTGTGAAATTGTTGTAACGAAAACCATTTAATGTTTAATATTAATGTATAAAATCCAAAATTATCCCGCAATTGTTTGAATCGATATAATTTTACGTTAAATGCTTGAAATTTAAAAATTACAGTTATTTGCTCATGATTTCATTAAACGGCTTTCCTTTTTTAAAAATTTTATCACTTAAACAATATTTTTTTTTCTTCTAATGCAGATGGCAAACACTTAGTCTTGGATGCCTTAAGGCAAGCTCTGCACAAACGTTACTCACTTTGTATTATCCAGGGGGCGCGTGTAACTTGAAGATAAGCCACGGACGCGGAGTAACAATGCCCCCGCAACGCTCTACGATCATATTCGACCTGGACCTACGGTTTAAAGTGGATTCCGAACCACTACAACATCCATGGCACCGCCGGGACTCGAACCCGAAACCTCTGGTACCGAGCGCCAGAGTGCTAGCCACTCGGCTATTCAGGCCCTACTTAAACAATATGGCAATATAATTGCAATTCGGGCAAAAGGCGAAAATTTCAATACCAATTTTTCAAAATATATTAATTAAAAATAAAAATCCATCTTATACACTATGTGGAAGAAAGTGACGGGACACGACACTATAACGACATAAACCCATATTTGTTAAAATTAATGGGAGGTAGGGCCTCCTTTGGCTGCGATCACAGCTGCAACCCTTCTGGGCATGCTTTCCACTAAATTAGCCATAGTGGCAAGAGGAATTTCCTTCCAAATGTTTAACAGGAAGTCCCATAGTTCAGGATTGCTTTTGTGGAATGGGATGCAGGTCCTCAACCGACGGTTCAATTCGTCCCAGAGATGTTCAATTGGGTTAAGATCAGGGCTCTGCGCCGGCCACTCCATGCGTTTAACGTTGTTGTTCACATACCAATCAAGAGTCCTCCTTGCAACATGACATGTTGCGTTATCGTCTTGATACCAGCAATCATCCATACCGTACGTTGCCCACAAGGTAGGAAGGACATGATTGTCGAGAATATCACAGTATTTATCGGCATTCATCGCACCATCAACCTTCACCAGTGGGCCAGCCTCATACCAGGAGAAACAGACCCATACCATCAATCCTCCTCCACCAAACTTTTCAGTTGGGACGACACACTCGGGCAAAAGGCGTTGTCCTGGTAAACGCCATACCCAAACACGTCCATCGGAACGGAAAATGGTAAATCGTGACTCGTCACTCCAAAGGACGGGTTTCCAGTCATCCAGAGTCCAAGTACGGTGGTCTTTGGCCCATCGAAGTCACGCTTTCTTGTTGGTTTTCGTAATCAAAGGCTTATGGGCCACCGAACGTCCAGTGTAACCTAACTTATGGGCCTCGATACGAAGAGTCTTGGTCGAAACGGCCACACCTGTGGCTTGTCTAATTTCATTAGCGATGTTATGCATGGATGTTTGACGGTTACTTTGAATCTCCCTGCCGAGCACTCGCCGATCCCTGCTGGTGAGAACTGTCGGGGTTTGTTCTGACAGTGTCCCTCAGTCTTGTAGCGACACACAACACGTGCTACAGTTGATTTTGAGTAGTTACGGAGACGGGATATCTCCCTAATTGACACCTTGGCAAGATGCAATCCAACCAACACACCTTTCTCGAACTCAGACAACTCTTCCCGTGGCGGCATCTTGACAAAAAACAACTCTAGTCGACTCCACAGAGTATTTATAGGATATGGCTGACACGTGATACCTATTATTGCGCATGTGTCAGCTGTATTGTCGACTTTTCCACTTTTCGAGGGGTGTCCCGTCACTTTCTTCCAGATAGTGTAGTCCCAAATATAATAGTGCTTTTGCTTTTTATATTTCCTTCCATAACTTCTAAAACTGATTAAACGATACAATATCATGACATGAACTTTTGTGTCATTCCGTGTAAAACCAACAAGGAGTTTTCAAAAATGATATCTCCATTACTGATTTGAATAAATAGGTTAATACCGATTTATAGAACTTTTGACCCTGATTTAAAAAGTGTGAATTATTTTTAAATAAGTTAAGAGTTTCAAAGGTTATTAACCTATGAGAATTTTCGTAGACGCTTTCTGACCTCTATAACAAATTTAGAATACACATCCTCTCAAATTTATCATAGAACATTCGAATATTTTTTCGCTTTGTGTGAAATTAATTGAATTTTCATTTAAATCTAGTTTTAAATATATAATTTTTGTTAGAAATTTTAGTGTTACCATTTAACTTTTTTTTTTTTAATAAAAATGAATAATTTTCATAATTATATTGCAACAAATTCTTTTTTTTTTTTTTTTTTTTTTAAATTTCATGTACGGAAGTTAAAAATGTGTTCTAATATCTGATTAAAACATTTTGATGGGATATTCCTTTAAAGATTTAATGTACCATTTATTTATAAATGAATTAAATTTTTTTCCAAAAGTCTTCTTAAATGATTTTTATTGTATGTAAATCCCTAAATTATTATGCATGTAATATGTATGCAAGCTAATATAAGTAATATGTAATAAAGATTAATTAATTACTTTCGAAATTTTTTAAATCTTTTTTTTTTAGAAAATCGATTTTTAACTAATCAGAAAAATTAGGAAAAATCAGGAAGAATTTCCAAATAATCTGCCATACCACAACAAACAATTAGTTAGACAGTTGTGTCTATAAACGTGAATGTTGGCCATTAGAAGACATTTTTGAATTGGTGATGTAAAGAATCAAAAACGTTGATTCGGTCCATACCGAATACCGAATTTTTAGTACATAATTTATGTGCATACCTGGTTGTTCTTACCGAATTTCTATTGTGAATTCTGTAGACCGATGAATTGAACATTTTCATTGGAATTTTTCATTTAACTCATATGTAGGAACATGATAACCTAAAGAGTATACTTGCCCATGTCTGCTAGTGGTGCATCAAAAAAAAAAAAAAAAAAAAAAAAAGTGGGCTGGTATTAACGGTGATTTTTCCTTTATTCGTTATTTACTACACGAACGATTCGACGGTGTAACTCCTCATTTCCTTGGGGGGGAAAGGCGTGAAAGGGTGCTGCCGAATTTTATGGATGAGATTCCAGCATAATGAAGCTACAATACATTTCAGCAGCAATGCGTAGGGCTACTACAATAGGACATATCTTCATTTCTGGACTGCCAGAGATCGACCAGTCGCAAGCCCATTCGAGATTTCTTCCTATGGGCTCTACAACATTATACACTCATGTCCCTAAATTAAGGATAATTCGGAATCACACAGAAATTGAACCCTAAAATAAAAATTTTAGCATGCCTAGGCGTTGTAAGACCTGTATTGCATCGTCCGGGAGACATACTCCATATTAACCATCATAATAACCATGTTATACTGTTTTTTTGTAAATAGGTTCTTTTTTGAAATTTGCTCCAGGGAGTAAAAATCGCAATTTTTATTAATTATGTCAAACATATAGCATCTTTTTTGCCCTTTACCTTTTGTTTAATAAATAGGCTTTACAAATAAGTCCAATTTGTTTTGCTTCTGTCTCTTTCTTTGCCTGAACTTCATTATCCTTAATTTATGGACATGAGTGTATATCAAATTTGTTGCCAGAATCAGGTAATTAACAACTTGGGCCATCTCACATCGACCTTATTTTAAGGGAACCCTTAGTCCCGTGTCCATTATGGTGGAGGGAAGGCTTTTGGAACATTTTGCATGATGCAAGGTTCCCCCCCTTAATATGCACCGTTAAGTGTAGTTTTGTTATTAAAGTCATGTTAAAACTATTATCAAGTTCCTTTGTGTATCGGCAGTGTTGTTATGGTACTACACGATTTGAATTTCGGACACAACTTGTTTGTGACAGAATAGGCCGTAAAGTTTGTAAATGCCCCTTAGGAACACCCTGTATAATCTAGTGGTGTGTTATGAAGTTAATATTTTAATTTAATTAAATTTTATTAAAAAATACTTGTGAGCTGTTCATTTTTTGATAAATATTTAAACATTTGAATATTTTTTCCAGTAATTATTCTTATCTTCCTTGTTTTTGACAAGGCGTAAGTCTGTTTTCAGTGTGGTAACTACTACAAATTAGGAACAGTTGAGATAACAGGCAGTTTTTGAAAAGTTTTTAGTCAGGAATCTAATCATCATAATCTGTCTTCTGTCGAAATCTTTCAAATGATTATTTTTGCCATATTTGGAGAGCCATAATTGCAGAATTATTGCATGGCAGTGGGTAGTTGTATATATTTATCTATCTCATTCCATTACCTAACTCTTTCCATTTTATTGTCTTTGCAGATAGCTTCACGTGCTTTATATACGTTGGAAAATTGGTTATTTTAAAAATTATATAATGGGAAATATTTGTACTTAGAAATTATTAATGTTAATTTTAAAGTAAAGTATCAAAAATATAATTTATTTTTAATACATTAAGCGAAGGATTTATTAACCATTTTAAATTAAATCTTTCACCATCATTTCTTTCCCGATTTTTAAACCTATTGTACACAAAAAACATAAACTCTACACAAAAAACAGTTCGAAATATATTTTATCGAGGAAGTCTCATGAAGAGTAAATATTGAGCAAAATTAAATTATTCTTTCTCATAAATTTTGTTGAGTTATTGTATAAATTATCTCATAAATTTTAAAATTTTCTTTTTAAAATTCTGATAGACATTTGCTTTTCTTGTGAAGCAGCATGGGCGATTTTAAATTTACAGCGAATAACTTTTTAATGAGTTCTAACGCATGAGAGAAAAATTCTCTTGAATTGAACGGCGGAACTTGACTGGAAGAAAGTTGATTGATCGAAAAAAAGAAAATATTTAGCCTTTGAAGTTTATTGAAAATCGATATGGAGTAAAAGCATATCGATTAACTCATCATACATTGAAATTTCTAATATGTAGAGTTTGTAGGTTGATAATGATGTTAGTTATCGGTATTACTTATGGAAAGTGTGTAAAATAACTGGTTACTAAATTGTGTCTTTTTATACTGATCTGATGTGTATTAAGGTAGGATTATAAGCCAGTTAAATATCAGTACCCTATGAAAATCTTGAAACCAATGATCATAGTTTATTGTAAAAATTTTTTTCTCAAGAGAAGAGTTTTGGCATTTCATGAGGAGAGAGGAGTGAGGAGAGAGGAGTGGAGAGAGGAGTGTATGTTATTTGAAATTTTTTTTTTTTTTAAAAAACCCATCATACAAATCTGACAATCTGATCTTTATTGTGGTGCATATTACAATTAGGGTTTTGTATTAATCAGAACTTTCAAATATGATAGCAGTTATTCGGTATCGTGTATAATGAGGAAAGTAGCGAATGTGTGTGCGACCTTCGCAGGTCGAAATAATTGCGGATTGAATATGGACTACACCATGAGTTGTTCCATCGGGATTGGTGATAGACCACGAGAACTCTGAAAATCCTCGTACTTGGAATGGACTGCGTTTGTGTATCTATTTGTCTATCTGTGTGTGTGACCTTCGCAGGTCGAAATAATTGCAGATTGAATATGGACTACACCATGAGTTGTTCCATCGGGATTGGTGATAGACCACGAGAACTCTGAAAATCCTCGTACTTGGAATGGACTGCGTTTGTGTATCTAATTTATATCCTTAAGCTTCATTTGTTGTAAATAGAGTTCTGTATATATATATAATGTTCGTAAATAAAATTTAAAGTGTTCCCACGAACCTGAAAGTGGCTATCTTCTTGGTACCGTTATGTCTAGTATTGGCTGAGACGTTACATAATAAAAGTAAACACAAATCAAAACTATTAAATTAATTATCGTTGTTTCTTGCCTTTGCTTCGTTGTCATAATTTGCAACAATAAAAATAAAACGACTTAGTGTACTCCTCAGCCGATTTATAATATACAGACGAATTTTGTTTGCAAATATTTTCTTTGCGGCAATAATTTTCATTTTTTTGGTGACAAAATAAAAATCCGAAAGTATATTATAAAATTCTCAAAAGTTAAAATAATTTTTGATTAGTCAGAACAATATAAAAAGTCATAGTACACATTAAAAGGGAAAATTATTTTGAATATACTAGGCAAAAAAAAAAAACAACTTGAATGATGCCAACAAAAAATAATTAATTTATGCTTATATTACGTGAAGATACCAAATCAGTAAAATTAAATAAAAAACAAACAACGAAATAAATGAAAGGCTTTCCTAAAATGCAAAATTCAGTTTTAAATAAATAAATAAATAGTTGTAGACGAATTTTGATTATGTGATTCTAAATGGAACAAATTAAAAAAATAATTTAATAGCTTGCAATCTTTACCTTTGCCAGAGAGATGAAAAACTTTAATGACCCAATCAAACGATGAAAAATTGACCTTGAAATAAGAACTATTTCTTATAGTTCTGTATACGCCCTTTTCAAAAATTCTAATACGCCCTAATGAAAAATTCTATCACATACATTCTGTGATACACAATTTTATCACACATTATAGTCTAATTTTTCGAATTTAGAATATTTAAGAGCCAGAACGGCATTATTTATATCAGTTCGCAAAACATATTAATAGAGAGAACTAGTATATTACAACAATAATCATGAAAAAAAGGAACAATTTTAAATTAAGAAAAATCTATTAGTTTACCAAGCTGCCAATTAATCACAATAGTGAATGAAGACAAAACAAGTTAAAACTTGATAACTTTTCTGTTGGAGTCTACCATTTATTTTTCTCAATTATTTTTAGGTTCTACGATCTTCATACATATTTATACATTTTGATTAGTGGATAACTAATATAATTAATAAGTAGTTCATTTTACGTCCCGTTTTAGTTGCATGTAATAGAGGATGAGTGGCTTTGAGTAGATGTATAAATTCCCCGGACTGTTTATTTGCGGTAATTACACAGAATAAAGACAGCAGAGAAATATTTTGAATTTTGTGAAAAAAGTGTATATCGCCTATTTTGGTTTGGTATTGACATAAGGGGGAGATCAAAGCAAACATTGAGCCCCATATAAAGTGTGTTCTATTTACCTAGAAGAATTAAGGCAATGGTTTAAAAGTATAAAAAATCATCTTTTGGACTTGCTATATTATTAGTTTGAAGAGAACATAGAAATCATAATGATGACTCCTACTTTTGTTCCTGCAATGTAAAGGAGTTTAATTTTAAACAAGCAATATAAAAAAAAGTTTTTTAAGTTAATTCCTTCTTTTTTTTTCACTCTATTGCAAAAAGTACTTTTTAAAATAATTTTCATTCATTTTTTTTACGTTTATCTGGCGCCATCTATTGGTAGATACATGCAACTTAAATCTAAAAAAAAAAAAAAAAACTAAAATTAGTTAATTAAATTTAATTGCTGAATTAATATTTGAAAAAACTGTATTAACATCAAGTGTCGTCCACTACAAGTTAAAAAAAATGTATTTGAACTTGAGTGGATGAATAAAAAGTGTTTTATTAACAAAAATAACAAGATATATATATAGGGAGAGTGTGAGCTAATAGAAGGAATTGAAAAAAATAAGATATATCGTACTCAAGAATTCCGTCAGCGAATCATGGACTTAGAACATTTGTTCCATTTACACCAGAAACTCTAGAAAACCTTTTTGAGGATTCAGATGTAATACCTGAATGCGAAAGTACGGTTGTTGTAACCAAACTGTAAGTAACTGTAACAATAAACAAATTGTAAAGACATTGAAAGAACTATAAAAACGAACCTTCGAAAAAGCATTTCTAACTTATGAAGAGCTGCCATTCATCTGAAGTGACTGGGAGACTGTGATCAGTTCTCGTCGTTTCGCACATTTCTCTGAAGACTCGAATGATTTCGTTCCTTTTTCAAGCTTCTTGAAAAATCTTAAAGTAAAGTGGCTGATATTAATTTCTATGAAGCTAATTTTTGTCGTTAAACACAAATAATATCGTACTAAACTTTTTAAATAACTACGAAGACGCTTCCATAAGTAATGCATTAGATTTAATTCATCAACAAGTAATATAAATTTTGTTTTTTTTAAAGACAATTCCTACATTTTTTTCACTATATTGCAGAAAGTCCTTTATAAATAATTTTCATTCATTTTTTAAGTTTATCTGGCACCATCTATAGGTAGATATATGAAACTTAAATGTAAAAAAAAACTAAAATTAATTAATTAAATTTAATTACTGAATTAATATTTGAAAAAACTGTATTAACATCCAGTGTCATCCACTACAAGTTAAAAAAATGTATTTGAAGTTGATTGGATGAATAAAAAGTATTTTATGAACGATTGAAAATTTGAACAAGATATATATAGGGAGAGTGTGTGCTAATAGAAGGAATTGAATAAACATTTGAATACAGATATTGTATTTATTTTCTCAATCAGTTGCTTTTACTGATTCGGCAAATTTGTAGCACAGTTAGCCAACAGAATAAACCAAAAGTTTGTCCAACCAAAAATATTTCTTTTTATACAAAACTTTTTAATTAATCTATTTTATTTTAAATAGTAATTTTTATAGAAATGTTGAAAAAAAACTGACTTATGAATAAGAGAAATTTTAAAATCGACAATATTTTTAATTAATTTTTAAAATTTTTAATTTTAAAATAAAACTTTATGTTTTATTTTTTTAAAGAATTTTGCACCTTAAAGTAAATTAAAATAGTTACTTTATGTTTAATTTGAACAAGATATATGTAGGGAGAGTGCGAGCTAATAGAAGGAATTGAATAAAATATCAATATTCCAATGTGAAATTCGATGATATCGCTCTCGTCGTTCCTTATACCTGGCGAAAATAGTAAAGTGTGATCTGTCAAACTAAATATTCACTGGAACCAAACTTATGCAGGTAATATTTCCTTTGTAACTTTCATCTAATGAGGTTTTAGATTCCTTTTTCATTAAAGACAGTATTGCTGGTCAGACTTAAATAGTTCCAGAACAGACTTTTGATGCTTCTGGGAAATTTTCGTCCCTTGTCACCAGAGCCACATGAAGTGCACTCAACGACTTGTTCTGCTTAATACTTCTAAAGAGTTTTGAGTTCTAAAGAGTTTTGAAACAAGGCTCATTTATGTATCGATTCGAAGTGAAGCAATTGTCGAACTTCCTCTTCCAGCGAACCTGGACTTAAGCTTCAATTTGTGTTCCTATTTCTGCTATCAATGCTGTGTAATTGAAGATATATTGTTTTTTTTTTGTTTCGTCATTAATTAAGTATTACTTATGTGGGAATGAATTTCATACTGGCTTATTTTAAGGACTAGATAGCTGTTAATAATAGTTTAGCGACTCAATAACTCCTTTTCCTTATTCAATTCCTTCTATTAGCTCACACTCTCCCTATATATATCTTGTTCAAATTTTCAATCGTTCATAAAATACTTTTTATTCATCCACTCAAGTTCAAATATATATTTTTTGAACTTGTAGTGGATGACACTTGATGTTAATACAGTTTTTTCAATTATTCGTTCAGTAGTTAAATTTAATTAATTAATTTTATTTTTCTTTACACTCATGTCCATAAATTAAGGAAAATTCAGAATCACACAGAAATGTAACTCTAAAATAAAAATTTCAACTGTAGAATTATCACACACATCTTGAAGAAAAATATGCAAATTACAGAAAACCACCAGATGGCGCGGAAAGTACGTCACAATGACGAGGGTGTAAGAGAGGGGTATATAAGGAATGGTGGCAAAGAAGTAAAATTGTTCACAAGCGCTTTAAAAACCTTTCAGTGCAATAACCGCATAGTTCTGGTACAAAGGAAGCATTTGGATGATTTTTTACGTGGTAGAATTATCGGACGACTGGAATGTGGACGTACCCAGCTGGAAGTATCCGAGGAACTTGGAATCGCCCAGAGTGTCATCTCCAGGCTTCCAAGATGAAGGTAATGTGAGTAGATGTTACAGCACAGGTCGCCCCCGAGTTACAACGCCGAATGAGGACCGGTATTTAGCAGTTACTGCCAAAAGAAACAGATGGAGCACAGCATCAGACCTGTCTCGTCAGCTCTCTTCAGCTACCTGTACGACAGTTTCAAGGCAGACCGTGTACAGACGCTTAGGGCACATTGGTCTATATACTCGTAGGCCTGTCAGATGTGTTCCACTTACCGCAACTCACTGTCGCCTGCGATTAACTTGGAGTAGAGAGCATGCATTGTGGACACCTCAACAGTGGTTTTGTGCGATGTTTTCCGACGAGTTCAGGTTTAGTTTGCAGTCTGATTCTCGCCGGACTTTCATATGCAGAGCGTCACCGTTACCACCAAGAGAACACCATTGAACGACACCGTTACGGTGATGACGGATGGCTCGTTTGGGGAGGAATTATTCTTGGTTCCAGAACTGACCTGCATGTTCAGAGTGTAACGATGACAGGCCACATCTATTGGGATGTCATTCTGGAACAACACGTATGTTTGTTTCGGGGCGTCATTGGGGCTGAATTTCTGTTTATGGATGACAACGCCCATCCTCACCGTGCAAACATTGTAGACGAATGCTTTCAATTGGAGGATATCACCCTTATGGATTGTCCAGCATACTCACCGGACTTGAATCCAATAGAGCATGTGTGGGATATGCTTGGCCGACGAATTGCAGCCTGTCAACCCCCTCCCACCTGCCAACCGGAATTTCGGAGGGCATTGCTTGATGAGTGGTGTAATATTCCCCAAGATCAGATTCATAATTTGATACTCAGCATGCCTAGGCGTTGTAAAGCCTGTATTGCATCGTCCGGGAGACATACTCCATATTAATCATCATACTAACCATGTTATACTGTTTTTTGTAAATAGGTTTTTTTTTTAAATTTGCTCCAGGGTGTAAAAATCGCAATTTTTATTAATTATGTCATATAGCATCTTTTTTGCTCTTTACCTTTTGTTTAATAAATAGACTTTACAAATAAGTCAAATTTGTTTTGGTTCTGTCTCTTTCTTTGCCTGAACTTCATTATCCTTAATTTATGGACATGAGTGTACATTTAATTTGCATATATCTACCAATAGATGGCGCCAGATAAAGTTAAAAAAATGCATGAAAATTATTTATAAAGGACTTGTGCAATATAGTGAAAAAAAGGTAGGAATTGACTTAAATTTTTTTTTATATATTATTTGTTTTACTTAGACTAAAAGAAAAAAAATTATTCGCTCTTGTTACGACATTTAAGGGTTTTCAATGTGAAAAGACAATGAGTTAATACATTTTTTTCCTCAAGGAGATGAATTTGTATTTTTTTGCAATGCTCCAAGACTGACGGAAATATTGAAAATCAAAACTTGATGAATTGCAATTTTTTATTGATTAAAAAGTAATCTAAAACTACTGATGAATGGAATGTTAAATAGAGACAATTGCTACAATGTTCAGAGGGAAAAGAGCGAAAAAATCTTTTGAGGGTAATAAACATTATTATAAAGACTTGTAGTGTATTACATATATTATATTTATTGTTCAACTACTATTTACTCGAATTAAGAAAAAAATGTAAAATTTACTTATTTATAAAATTGAATTAATATTGGCAAAAGATTCCATAGCTCTCAGTGGCAAAACATTATGCCACAAAAAATATATTTCAGATTTGAAAACAGCTTAAAACCAGTCATTATAATAAAATAATTTTCGAAAAGTATTTTTGTGAATGACTTTTAATATTAAAGTCAATAAATCGTTGCATGAATTTCATTTTTTTTTATCTTTCAAAGGTGGAATATTCATATCTTTCAATATCTTTTCTCACGAGGTGCATTTTAAGATACATTTTTTCGAAAATTTACAAAAATAAAAAATACCCAGATTGCATGAAGCGATTTGTAACATATATCAAAAAACCTCGATGTTTTTAATATACAATAGTAGAATGCAATGATTGAAAAATAATTGTATATATTGCTCGCGAATAAACCTAAAATAATGATATTTTAAATTGGGTTGCATATTTATAGCATGGAGAAACAATTGATTTTTTTTCTACCTTTTCTAAAACACAAATCTACAGAATCGGCAAAAATAATTGTGTTCTTCAATGAATGGATTAAATAAAGTGAGTTATTCTTATCTACATCCACCTACACAAATTCACCTACACAGATTATATTGAATCTTGATAAAGAACTGAGTTATAGGTAATCAGATACTGACACAATAATCCATCATTTGCCAGAGAGCATCATTATCTGCGCTATTAGAATCTGTCTACGATATATGTACGAATATCTCTTCTAAAATCATAACGAATTCCCAATTACAAAGCATACCAAAGATTCATAATAAACTGCGGTAGAAAAATAAATAATTTGAATATTCCAAACACGTCAAGTATTCAAGATATTAAATACAAATCTAAAAGAAAAAAAATAGCTTTTTAGGATTTTAGTTGGGTTGTATATTTAAATATTAGAGAAATTGATTTTTTTCGATCTTTTCTGCTCTACTGAATTTGCAAAAATAATTGTGTCCTTCAACGGTCAAAAAAGTAAGTTATTCTTTTCGTCCACCTACACAAATCGTTGAATCTTGACGAACTGAGTTATAGATAAAATGCTGACACAATAATCCATCATTTGACAGAGAGCAGCATTAGCTGCATTATTAGAATCTGTCTACGATATATGTACGAATATCTCTTCTAAAATCATAACGAATTCCCAATTACAAAGCATACCAAAGATTCATAATAAACTGCGGTAGAAAATAAATAATTTGAATATTCCAAACACGTCAAGTATTGAAGATATTAAATAAAAATCTAAAAGAAAAAAAAATGGCTTTTTAGGATTTTAGTTGGGTTGTATATTTAAATATTAGAGAAACAATTGATTTTTTCGATCTTTTCTGAAACACAAATCTACTGAATTTGCAAAAATAATTGTGTTCTTCAACGGTCTAAAAAAGTAAGTTATTCTTTTCGTCCACCTACACAAATCGTTGAATCTTGATAAAGAACTGAGTTATAGATAATCAGATACTGACACAATAATCCATCATTTGACAGAGAGCAGCATTAGCTGCACTATTAGAATCTGTCTACGATATATGTAGGAATATCTCTTCTGAAATCATAACGAATTCCCTATTACAAAGCATACCAAAGATTCATAACGATCTGCAAAAAAATGGATAACGTGTTTGGAAAGTCCAAATTATTTAAGTATTCAAGATATTAAATAAAATCTAAAAGAAAAAGACCATAATAACTTGTTAGGATTTTAGTTGGGTTGTATATTTATAACATAGAGAAACTGATTTTTTTTCCAACTTTGCTAAACACAAATCTACACAATGGGAAAAAATAACTGTGTTCTTCAACGGATTAGGAAAATAAGTTATTATTATTTCCGTTCACCTACACAAATCGTTGAATCTTGATAAATAACTGAGTTATTGGTAATCAGATACTGACACAATAATTCATCATTTGTCAGAGAGTAGCATTATCTGCACCATTAGAATCCGCGATGTATGAACGATCTCTGAAACCAGCTCTTCTGAAACCAGAGCGAGTTCCGAATTGCAAAGCACACCCAAGATTCACAACGATCTGTGAAAGAAAGGTAAATAATTTGGATTTTCCTAACACATGAAGCATTCAAAGTTTTAAATAAAATCTAAAAACAAGTAATATAAAAAAAATTTAAAGTTAATTCCTACTTTTTTTCCACTCTATTGCAGAAAGTCCTTTATAAATAATTTTCATTCATTTTTTTTAAGTTTATCTGGCGCCATCTATTGGTAGCTTTATATGCAACTTAAATTTTAAAAAAAAACTAAAATTAATTAATTAAATTTAATTACTGAAGAAACTGTATTAACATCCAGTGTCATCCACTACAAGTTCAAAAAAAAAAAAAAAAAAAAAAATTATTTGAACTTGAGTGGATGAATAAAAAGTATTTTATGAACGATTGAAAATTTGAACCGGATATATATATAGGGAGAGTGTGAGCTAATAGAAGGAATTGAATAAATAAAATAAATAAAACGAAAATAAAATAAAAAATATAATAAATCATAAAATAATAACTAAATAAATAAAAAAAAAATATATAAATAAATATAAAAAATAAAATATATAAATAATAAATAAATAATAAATAAAAAAAATAATTAATAAATAATAAATAAAAAAAATAAATTAAGAAATATTAAATAAGAAAAAAAAATAAATAAAAACAAAATAAATAAAAACAAAATAAAAAAATCAATAAAAATCAATAAATAAAAATGAAAATAAAAATATTTAAATAAATAAGGCTTTTAATTCTGTTTTATATAAACTTTAAAATATGAAAATAAATAAATAAAAAAATATAATGAAATATGAAAATAAATGAAATAAAAAAAAAAAAAAAAAAAAAAAAAAAAAAAAGAATAAAATAAAAAAATTATAAAAATAAAATAAATAAATATATGAAAATGAAAATAAAAATAAAAATAATAAATAAAATAAATAAAGAAATAAAAATGAAAATAAAATAAAATGAAATAAATAAAACAAAATAAATAAAAAGGAAAATAAAAAATAAAATAAAATCAATTAATAAATAAATAAAAATTAAAAAAAATAAATAAAAAAATAAAAATAAAAATAAATAAATGAATAAGGCTTGTTAGACTTTTAATACTGTTTTATATAAACTCTAGCGTCTAATAATTCTACTTTTCGCTAGCGGAATGAAATATAAAAACTGAAGTCGAAACATTGAGCCGTTTAAAATAACATTCGTTTATTAAACCTTTTTTTTAGTACTTTAAAATAAAAATATTTAACTTTGAAACAACAAGGGGTTTGGAATAAAAATATTAATTGTAACTCATCCAAAATATTTATTTTGCCATAATCTCTAAATGACTCTCTCTACGACTGAAAAAAGCACGCGTTTTAAAACTCTCGCATTAGACATTTTGTGTATCCATGCATTTTTTTACCAACTTTTATTTTAAGTTCAAACACTATGACTTTTAAATGAAAATATTTATATTAGATATCCAAAAATCTCATTTTAAGAGAGTGCTTTTTCAGCGATTTTTTCACGTAACAAAAATATTCAGTCTTTAAACTATAATAATAGCAAAGTTTTAATTATAAAAACATAGAATAACAGTGAAGTTTACATACGAAAGTTTAAAAATTTATCACGATCTAAAAAAGCTATTTATCTTTTAAACGATACCAGCTTCGAAAAAGTATTCACATTTTAATCTACGCAAAACCCGCATTATTTCGGGTTATTCTAAGTAAAATATTCTTTTATTTTTGCTATTATATTTTCATCAATTTAATGGATTAAATTTCATTATTTTATCTTCATAAATTAAATGCTGTTTAAAATTATCATTCTCTCATCTAAATCAGCAGAATTAACTTTCCAACAAAAGCATAGAAACACATTTCATGATAATGACAGATATAAAAAAGAAATTAATTAACTTTAATTATATATATATATATATATATATATATATATATATATATATATATATATATATATATATATATATATATACCATTGTGCCCAAAAAGTAAGACCAATTTTCTTTTCAAAAACTCTTTATTTATTCTTCCAAATTTACTTCATCGTCTTCACAGTAATCTCCTCTGGACACAATGCACTTATGCACTTTTTGTCCAATCCTCAATGCATGCTAAAAAGTCATCGGCAGGGATGGCCTTCGAAGCACGCGGCGATTCACGTTGAATCTCTTTAATCGACCCAAAACGGTGTCCCTGGAGTGGTTTTTTGAGTTTAGGGAATAACCAGAAGTCGCACTTTGTGAATAAGGTGGAATTCCAACATCATCAGCAAGGTCTCTCATTGTAAATCGACGGTTTGCAAGCGCCAAATCTATCTTTAATTTTTTTAACGTGATCTTCGTCGGTTGAGGTTGATGGTTGACCAGAGGGCTCTTCATCTTCAACGCGTTCTCTGCCTTCTTTGAACTGTTTATACAACTTCTAAACAATTCTTTCCGATATAGGAATGCTTACCGAATGTCTTCTGCCACATTATATACGTTTCCGCAAACAAAATTTAATGCAAGTTCTTTGCTCAATGAATTCAGACATTTCAAAAATCGACGGAATCAGTTTTAGCGTCTCACAAAGCCAAGCGTAACTCAAACACTAAAGAATATTTTGACATCAAATTTCACACAGATGTCAAGGACAGTGCCAGCAACCTAAACAAGAAAATTTGAAATTCCGTAAGTCGGGAATTTTAAATTGAAAATTGGTCTTACTTTTTGGACATAGTAGTATATGTACTACACATGAACATATAGTTCAACACACATTCTGCAGGCTGTGCCACATATTCATTATTCACATATGGAATATTATGGATTATGGATGAAACATGCATTGTTCTACCGTGAGTTACATACAATTTTCTTAAAAAATAATTTGCAACGTGATTTGATGTAGAAATTTTTCTGCATTGTTTTATTTTAATACTAACAGTAGGCCGAATTGATTAATGCTTTGAATCTTCAGCGTATAAAATATTCAATGAGCGTATAAAATATTCAATGAGCATAAAATAATCAATGAACATAAAATATTCAATGAACATAAAGTGATCAATAATTCATAGAAAATTAAATGAAGGCAAAGGATGAAGACTTATTGACTGATTTTTATGATTTTTATAGATATTATATCACCTTAAACAATTTTGTAATTAAAATTGTAAATAAATACAAAAAAATTGCATGGCTTGAAACAAGTTACAGAATGAAATTTTTTTTTTCTAATGCAGTTGGCAATACAAGACAGTTATCAAGAGTGCATAGCTGTTACTCATTTAATCCTACCCAGGGGGCACTTGAAGACATGCTATGGACGAGCGTAACATTACCACCACAACGTTCTACAATCATATTAAACGCGGACCTACGGGCTAAAGTGAATTCCGAACCACTATAAACATCCACGGCACCGCCAAGACTCGAACCCGAAACCTTGGTACCGCGTGCCAGAGAACTATCCACTCGGCCATCAGGTGGGAATGAAAATTATGCGGATGCTACTGATTTGATTACACAGCAGAAAATATGAATTTTATAGTATAACTTAATGATTGCTAAACTTATAAATATGGAGCCTCATGGCCGAGTGACTAGCGCTCTTCTGCTCGGTGCCCCAGGTTTTGGGTTCGAGTCCCGGTGGTGTCATGGATGTTCTTAGTGGTTCGGAATCCACTTTAAACCGTAGGTCCCAGTGTGACATGACTTAGAGTGTTGGGCATAAGGCTGACAACACTACCCCGTAAAAAAAAAAAAAAATCTCTCCTCTCGAAATCTGCCGGTAGGTAGATGGCCTTGGCCCATCACTGTTTCGCAACTGATGATGAAACATAAATACTTTTATTAAATTATTTATGTTTCCTTTCATACTATCTTAAATAATCATTAAATTATGATCTAACTAATTCATTAAGTTTAAAAAAATTATCATCTAAAAATCAATGTTTGTTGCAATTAATTTAATTATCACTTGTTATTTAAAAATTCAAATTCCTATTGGTAAAAAAAAAATCATAATTCTTAAGTTTTACTTGTCCATGTCACAATCTATATCTTCATAGCAACAAAATAATCCTATCTATTCAACCCCACTCAAAATACTCCTTCTCGTTTCAACCCCCTCCCTCCTCTAATCCCTCATCCCCGGCTAACACCCCTTGATTGATTAATTGCCCTCTCCTTGATTGATTAATTTTTTGAAAAAAAAATACCATCTAAGAAACATTGAAATTAGTTTAATTATCACTTGGTGTTTAAAAATTCAAATTCCTATTTGAAAAAAAAAAAAAAAAAATGACAATTCTTATGTTTTGATGACCATGTCACAATGACCATGTCACAATTTAGTTTTTCATCCCGACAAAATAATCATATCTATTCAACTTAACTCCTTCTCGTTACAAACCCTCCCCCTTCTAATTCCTCACCCCCTGACCAACAGCGCCACCCTCTAAAACTTCAAAGTTCTAATGATTGATAATCAATTCAATTGATTCTTCTAATTGATTAATTTTTTGAAAAAATGTCATCTAGTGTGCATTTGTCTAGATATTTAAGAAACAACAGCGTTTATTTAAATTATTTTAATTATCACTTGATGTTTAAAAATTCAAGTTAACACTGGAAAAAAAATAATGACAATTCTTATGTTTTAGTTGACCACGTAATAATCTATTTCTTCTTCATTGCGACAATATAATCATATCTATTCAAGCTCACTCAGAACACTCCCTCTCGTTTCAACTCTCCCCCTCCTTCTAATCCCTCATCCCCGCCTAACACCCCCCCCTTCAAAATTTCGAACTTCTAAAGATTGATACAATTCAAATGATTCTTCTTCTAATTCATTAATTTTTTGAAAAAAATATCATCTAAGAAACAACAGCGTTTATTGAAAATTTAACTATCACTTGATATTTAAAAAGTCAAATTAATATTGGTAAAAAATAATGATAATTCTTATGTTTTACTTGTTTATGTCACAATCTATTACTTCATCGCGACAAAATAATCATATCTATTTAACCTCACTCACAAGACTCCTTGTCGTTTCAACTCTCCTCCCCCCCTTCTAATCCCTCATCCCCCGGCCAATAGCCCCTCCCCCTATAAAACTTTGAACTTCTAAAGATTGATTCAATTCAAATGATTCTTTTTCTAATTGATTAATTTTTTGAAAAAAATATCATCTAAGATACTATTATGGATTATTGAAATTAATTTAATTATCACTTGATTCAAAGTGATAATTAAATTAATTTCAATAAACATTATCGTTTCTTAGATGATATTTGAAAAATTCAATTTCCTATTGGAAAAAAAAAAAACCCTGACAATTCTTATATTCTACTTGTCCATCTAACAATCTATTTCTTCTTCATCGCGACAAAATAATCATGAGTGAGCTTGAATATATTTAAGCTCACTCAAAACACTCCTTCTCGTTTCAACCCCCTCCCCCTTCTAACCCCTCATCACCCGTCCAACAGCGCCACCCTCCAAAACTTGGAAGTTTCTAAAGTCCCCAACCGTTTCACATCCAAGACAAACTCCAGCTGGAATCCCTTCTCTCTGGCTTCCTATTTCAGCATGCGGCGCTGTCGTCTCGCGGCGTGTTGTTTCTGACTCGGCGGGAAGTCGGCGAACTTGTGTTTTCGCTCGTTCATTATTGGATGCTCGGGTTTTTTGGGAAAGTGTGAGAAACAAAAAGTTCGAAACTTATTTGTGAAAAGTTTGGATTGCTGTTTTGTCTTGGAAATGGAGTTTGGGAACTCTACCAGTCGTATTTTCGAGAAAAAAAGTAGTGTTGTCGGACAAGACGCAAAAAGTAAGTTTTTTCAATGTTTATATTTTATATATTTTACAGCTGTAATTGTTTTTTTTTATGAATTTTATTTAGAGGGCCATTTATTGAAAGAACCTTTTGAAATATAAGAATTTTTTTTCCATATAGATTTTATTTAAAAGTGCATTTATTGAAAGAATCTCTTGAAATATAAGAATTTTTTCATCCGAATTTTCTTTCATATGGATTTTATTTAAATGGACATTTAGTGAAAAAATCGTCTGCAATATAGGAATTTTTTTATTCGAATTTTCTTTCATATGGATTTTATTTAAATGGACATTTAGTGAAAAAATCGTCTGCAATATAGGAATTTTTTTATTCGAATTTTCTTTCATATGGATTTTATTTAAATGGACATTTAGTGAAAAAAATCGTCTGCAATATAGGAATTTTTTATTCGAATTTTCTTTCATATGGATTTTATTTAAATGGACATTTAGTGAAAAAATCGTCTGCAACATAAGAATTTTTTTATTCGAATTTTCTTTCATATGGATTGTATTTAAATGGACATTTAGTGAAAAAGTCGTCTGCAATATAGGAATTTTTTTATTCGAATTTTCTTTCATATAGATTTTATTTAAATGGACATTTAGTGAAAAAATCGTCTGCAAAATAGGAATTTTTTTATTCGAATTTTCTTTCATATGGATTGTATTTAAATGGACATTTAGTGAAAAAGTCGTCTGCAATATAGGAATTTTTTTATTCGAATTTTCTTTCATATGGATTTTATTTAAATGGACATTTAGTGAAAAAATCGTCTGCAACATAAGAATTTTTCTTTCATATGGATTTCATTGAAATGGCATTTATTGAAATAAACTTCTGAAGTATAAGAATTTTTTTTTTCGAAATTTTGTTCATATGGATTTGATTTAAATGGGAATTTATTGAAATAATCTGCTGAAATATAGAATTTTCTTTCATATGGATTTTATTTATATAGACATTTATTAAGAACTTTCTGAAATATAAGAATTTTTTGTTTGTTCGTATGGATTTTATTTAAATGGGTATTTTTAAAAGAAACTTTTGAAATATAAGAATTTGTAAGAATTTTTGTTGATATGAATTTTATTTAAATTGACATTTATTGAAAGAACTTTCTGGAATATAAGAATGTTTTTATAAGACTTTTCTATCATATGGATTTAATTTGATTGGTCATTTATTAAAATATTCTTCTGAAATATAAGAAGTTTTATTAATGCTCATATTTGCGTAGAATTTTTTTAAGATAACTAACAATCTAATTGAGTAATTTATATTCTGTTATATTTTTGGAATTTGAATATTTTTTTTTAAATTACGAACTAAAAATTTAATTGGTTATTTTTGAAATATTATAAAATACAGCATTTTAATGCATATAATTTTTTTTTTGTAAATTATGTTGACCTTTGTTATCAATATTTTGTGGATATTTAAGCAGAAATGTTTCCCCCAAATTTATAGATAATTTATATTTCGCTTTTTTTTCTTACATTTTTATAAAATGAAAATATTTTTGTGATTTACATTTTGTAGAAATAAAATACAGATATATAAAGATTTTATTGAATTCTTTCTTAAATATTTTAATGTTTCATATTTTAAGAACGCAAATATGACGGAATATTATTTGGTTTTAAAAATTTACATTATAATTGCTATAAAATCATTATACATTATAATTACTTCTAGATTGAAACTTTTTATTCAATATATGTTTTTCTAATTCATAATATTAAAAATTATTGTTTTTAATTTACAGATTATTTTTTCAGATGTAGACATTTTTTTTCTCCGAAATAATTATTTCAGCTCTAAAATATTTTCATTAGAAATATTTGAAATAATAATTAGTAAAGCATTTAAGGTGCAACTAAATATAAACAAAATTGAAACTTTAATTTTCTGGTAAAAATTATATTAATTATTTATTATAATAATTTATTAAAAATATTTATAAATTATTAATGGGTTTAATTTTTTTTAAATGAAAAATATGCAACAACTATTATTATTATAAAAATTATATGTACCTATGTATTTATTACTAACTTTTTAGAAAGAAAACATTTGTAATTATAGGTGCATGTACAATGCAAGTTCTACAGATTCTCAAAGCAAAATCCATTATCCTATTTACAAGGGGACACTAATAACAATAGTGTAACCTCTGTTTATCAGGTTCTTTTAATTGCTGTTCAATTTTCACATAGTACGTAAGAAATGCAAGGTTTTTCAAAATACGTTGGAAAGTTCTATATGAAGTTTCAGTTTGGCGGGATGTTACTCAATAATTTTCTATGTGATTAAGTTTTTTCTTCTAATGCTGCTGGCAAATAGACCGTGATCTTTCGCCATAAGGGCTGCACCGATGTTACTCACTTTGCATTACCCAGGGGGCGCGTGCAACTAGATGGTAAGCCACGGACGCGGAGTAACAATGCCCCCGCAGCGCTCTACGATACTATTAGGACCGGGAACTACAGCTTAAAGGATTCCGAACCACTACAAACACCCATGGTAAAGCCGGGATTTGAACCCGATACCTGTGGTACCGAAAGCCAGAGCGCTAGCCATTCGGCCATCAGGCCCCCGTCTATGTGATTAAGTAAACGTTCCTGTAGAATTTTTTGCAATATCTTTTTCCACATTGGAACTACCACCTCGACACTTGCCCATTACAGCACCAATTTCTCAAAATTCCTGCACTTAATTAAGAAAAATCTTAATTGGTATATTTCCATGTGTTCTCTGCCCCAAACTCAATACCTACTACATCGTAAGGCGAAGTTTCGAAATACTAGTCGATGATAAAGCATTTTTTTACCTCTAATTAAAGCAACAGTACGGGAATATGGCTTATTATTTGCTCAATAACAGAATTAAAACGAATGTTGTGAGTTAAATATGTGGCAAGGCCTGCAGAATATGTGTTGAATTATATGTTCATCTGTAGTACATATACACTGAAGTGACAAAAGTCATGGGATAGCAATATGCAAATTTTCAGATGGCAGTTGCATCGCATAGAACAGGTATAAAGGCGCAGTGCTTTCATTTTTGTTCAAGTTATTCATGTGAAGAGGTTTTGACGTGATGATGACCGCACGACGGGAATTAACAGACTTTGAACGCGGAATGTTAGTTGGAGCTAGACGCATGGGTCATGCCATTTCGGAAAACGTTAGTTAATTCAACATTCCCAGATCCACTGTGTCAAGAGTGTGCCGAGAGTATGAAATTTTCAGGTATAACATCCCACCATGGACAGCGCAGTGGTCGACCGCCTGCACTTAACGACCGAGACCGGCGACGTCTGCAAAGAGTCGTAAATTCTAACAGACAAGCAACACTGCGTCAAATAACCGCAGAAATCAATGTGGGACGTACAAGGGACTTGTCTGTTAGAACTGTGCGGAGAAATTTGGCTTTCTTGGGCTATTCCAGCAGAGTGCCTTTACTGACAGAACGACATCGCTTGCAGCGACTCTCGTGGGCACGTGAGCATATCGCTTGGTCCCTAGATGAATGGAAAACCGTGGCCTGGTCCGATGAGTCACGATTTCAGTTGGTAAGAGCTGATGGTAGTGGGTTCGAGTGTGGCGCAGACCCCACGAAGCCATGGACCCAAACTGTCAGCAAGGCACTGTTCAAGCTGATGGTGGCTCCGTAATGGTGTGGGCTGTTTTTTCATGGCATGACTTGGTCCTCTGGTGCGACTGGATCGAACATTGACTCGAAATGCTTATGTTCAGCTACTTGGAGATCACTTGCAGCCATTCATGGACTTCATGTACCCAAACAACGATGGGATTTTTACGGATGACAATGCGCCATGTCACCGGGCCACAACTGTTCGCGATTGGTTTGAAGAACATTCTGGACAATTCCAACGAATGATCTGGCCACCTAGATCGCCCCACATGAATCCCATCGAGCATTTATGGGACATCATCGAGAGGTCTGTTCGTGCCCAAAATCCTGCACCATCAACGCTTTCACAATTATGGACGTCTATCGAGACAGCATGGCTCAATATTCCTGCAGAAGACTTCCAACGACTTGTTGAGTCCATGCCACGTCGAGTTGCTGCACTTCGCCGGGCGAAAGGGGGGCCGACACGATATTAAGAGGTATCCCATGACTTTTGTCACTTCAGTGTATGTGCTTTCATTTGTTAAACATTTATTAATAAATTTATGGACATATATTGATGTTTGCCTCACATGGTGAAAACAATACTGTGAATGATAAAGCCAGTTTACGTTTTATGGCAAAGCTAACGTATTTATAAATTTTAATGGTGTGAATCTTTTTTAAAGCGAAATTGTCTTACATGGTGACTTTTGTGAAGGTCTCCATTTTATTATCTTTTTTATCATTCTATACACGGATTTATTTAAATATATATATATATTTAAATAAATCCGTATAGAGAATAAAATGGAGACCTTCACGAAAGTCAATATTTTCTAATGCAGCTGGCAAACATATAGACAGCTGTCTTGGATGCCTTAAGGCAAGCGCTGCACAGACGTTACTCACTTTGCATTACCCAAGGGGTGCGTGTAACTTGAAGATTGCCACGGACGCGGAGTAACAATGCCCCCACAACGCTCTATCCTATTAGCCACTCGGCCATTCAGGCCCCCATTTAAATATATATTTAAATACATATTCTATATATATTCCATATATTCATATATCTTTGCTTGCAGCTTTTGAATAAATGACACCAGAAACATGCAATTCGATTGGAAATGGGAATAAATTTAGAAGAATCATTTTTTTCAAAGCAAATGATAGAAATGTCCACGATTTCTTTTTAACAAAGGTGCATGATAGTAACATTGTGAACTTCATAATTATTTATCGGGAAAATGATTAAAAATGTGCCAAACAATAGGACAGATTGCATGAAAAAAAAATGGAAATGATCTCTTTTTTTCAATTCCTACTATTAGCTCACACTCTCCCTATATATATCTTGTTCAAATTTTCAGTCGTTCATAAAATACTTTTTATTCATCCACTCAAGTTCAGATACATTTTTTTTGAACTTGTAGTGGATGACACGTGATGTTAATACAGTTTTTTCAAAGAATTATTCAGTAATTAAATTTAATTAATTAATTTTATTTTTTTTAGATTTAAGTTGCATATATCTACCAATAGATAAACCTAGTAGCTATCTATTGGTAGATATATCGACCAATAGATAGCCAGATAAACTTAAAAAAAATGAATGAAAATTATTTATAAAGGACTTTCTGCAATATAGATCTATATGCTTGATGTTAATGCAGCGTTTTCAAATATTAACTCATTCATTAAATTTAATTAATTTTTAATACTTTAAATAGAGTTTTAGCAGTTTGTAATGAACATTGAAATCAACAGGCAGTAGCTGAATCGGTAAAATACAAGGATTTCAGTATTTTTCACGTGAAGGTGAACAATGAGAGTTCAATTCATGCGAAAATCAATAATTTTTTTAAAAATTTTTGCTGTAAGTAGAAGTTTTATCCGAATGATTTTCGAGAATGAGCTAGCAGTTGTGGCCTAACGGTTAGAATGAAAGATTTTTCTGAAAAAAATAAAATTGAAGAAATTTTATTTTGCCACCTAATATTGTGATTCAGTCATATGTATATGCATATTTATATTAATTGCAATTATTCAATAAAAAGTGACTAAAATAATATTTTTCTTTGTTGATCTAAGTAGGAATTACTTAAAAAAAAATCTTTTTTTTATATTACTTGTTTCATGAAATATCATGGAATATAATGCAATCCATGTGCACTTACAGGAAAATAAACGTTTTCGTCGATAAAATGATTTTTCGAATGTAACTAGGATTTTAAGCTTGCTGCCTTTTCTTGTTGTGGTTGTTAAAACACTGTATGTATATAACGTGGTATTGGTTTAAATGCATCATCTTAGTCAATTCCTACTGTTAGTTCACAATCTCCCTATATATATCTTGTTCAAATTTTCAATCGTTCATAAAATACTTTTCATTCAACCAATCAAGCTCAAATACATTTTTTTGAACTTGCAGTGGATGATACTTGATGTTAATACAGTTTTTCATACATTAAATCTTTAATTAAATTTAATTAATTAATAATTGGAGAACTGGACTGCTCGAAACTGACTGGAATGGTTCCTTGCAATAATGAAGCATTACAAGAGATGGATAGAATGAGAAATTATAGACCACCATCAGCTTCATAAATTAGAAACGAAAACAAAATAGAAAGCAAATAAATAGTAACAAACAAAAATAATAGTCGAACACCACATATAGAAAGAAAAATGCAAAATTCGCTTTCTATTTTGCCACTTAATATTGAGATTCTGTCATATATATATATATATATATATATATATATATATATATATATATATATATATATATATGTATATGTATATATATATGTATATATATATATATATATATATATATATATATATATATATATATATATATATATATATATATATATATATATATATATATATATATATATATATATATATATATATATATATATATATATATATATATATATATATATATATATATATATATATATATATATATATATATGTATATATATATATATATATATATATATATATATATATATATATATATATATATATATATATATATATATATATATATATATATATATATATATATATATATATGTATATATATATATATGTATATGTATATATATGTATATATATATATATATATGTATATATATATATATATATATATGTATATATATATATATGTATATATATATATATATGTATATATATATATATATATATATATATATATATATATATGTATATGTATATATATATATATATATATATATATATATATATATATATGTATATGTATATATATATGTATATATATATATATATATGTATATATATATATATATATATGTATATATATATATATATATATGTATATATATATATATATGTATATATATATATATATATATATATATATATATATATATATATATATATATATATATATATATATATATATGTATATATATATATATATATGTATATATATATATATATGTATATATATGTATATATATATATATATATATATATATATATATTTTAGGTTATTATTATGTTTTTATTTATTACTTTTTATTAAATAATTACAATTAATATAAATATGTATGTATATATATATATATATATATAGATACATATTTATATTAATTGTAATTATTTAATAAAAAGTAACTAAAATAAAATTTTCTTTGTTGACCTAAGTAGGAATTGACTTAAAATTTTTTTTTTCTATTACTTGTTTATTGGATAAATGGGCTTTCTTTGTGTGTAACTGTGCGTGTGACCAAACTGGTCAACAAAAAAAGTATAAAAAAAAATAAGCTGGTATACAATAGCTCTGAAAACATTAATATGATTGGCTTTTCAAACTGGGCGTTTTCCTTTTTAAATGTTGTTCACAAAATCCACAAACGTGCGCAAAATTTAATTACGGGAGCGTTTCATGCTTATATTAAGAAATAAATAGACTCAAATAGCTTTTTTAATAAAAATTACCAAACTGAAGTAAAATATTTTCAAGGTCTTACTATTATATCTGACTCTGGTTATTGACTTTCTTGGTAGCTTATTTTCATCCTCTGAATTTCTCTTTCCATTTAAAACGAATTCAAATTGAATGATCTTAATGTTTCTTATTCCACTTGGCAGACAGCAGCATCTAAACCAAATCCAAGAACCCGTGAGGTCTCAGGGAAAGAGGGAAGCTTCTCTTGTGATGGAGCACCCATACGTAAAAGTTCGACTTGGCTCCGTGACGCCAACTTTTTACGGGTTACGGGTTACCGTAACCTACTGCTTAAAGTGGATTCCGAATCACTACATGTATTCTTGGCACATCCGGGACTCGAACCCAAAGCCTGTGGGCACCGCGCTATAGAGCGTAGTCACTTGGCCATCAGAACCTAGAATGATCTTTTGATATAAGCATGATGGAGATGCATTTCTAATTGTGACATTCAATAGAAGGAAACATTTTGACAAAAAACTACACTGAATCATCACATGTACACACGTTGATGGTCGGATTTTTTTATTGTAATTTAAATTAAATATCGAAAGTGGTCTATGTTGTTCTCTTGATGTGTGTAAACATGCGAGCAAATATGTAGTTATAGCAGGGGCTTGAATGGCCGAGTGTATAGCGCTGTGGCGCTTGATTAAACAGGTTTCGGGTTCGAGTTCCAGCCATACCATGTATATTTTAAGTGGTTCGATATTTACTTTAAGCCGTAGATCCCGGTCTCATGTGACTGTAGAGCGTCGTAGAGCTCAATCAGACTTCTTCTCACCCACATCATTCCCAAAATGTGTAGGGGCAACTCAGCTCTTGGCACAGTGGTGTGGTGTAGTAGTAATAGTATAATTATAGCAAAGAGGAGAGTTTTGTGGTAGTGAACGAAATAAAGGAACGAATGAATAATGTAAACATTTAAGGGAATAGAACGATATCATTAAACAGTTTGTTAGACTCCGCAAGGCTATTCTTTCAGAACACATCATATACACTGACCTTCTTAAAATCAACGTTCTTCGGTTCCCCTACATTTATAATATACTCCACATCACTTACACCCATTGGCTCAATGATGCCACTCGTAGTAGGTTACCAAGTGTTGCGCACGCTGAACGTCGACCCCAGGGCCTGTACCAACGTTTTCTATCTACATATGACTTTTTAGATTTATCTTTACTATTGTGCCCAAAAAGTATGACCACTTATTTTTTTTCTCAAAAACTCTTTATTTATTCTTCCAAATTTATTTCATCGCCTTCAAAGTAATCCCTTCCGGACACAGTGCACTTAGGCCAACTTTCTTTCTATTCCTCGATGCATGCTAAAAAGTCATCAGCAGGGATGGCTTCAAAGCGTGCGGCGATTCACGTTGAATCGCTTCAATCGATTCAAAACGGTGTCCCCGAAGTGATCTTTTGAGTTAAGGGAATAGCATAAGTCACAGGATGTGAATGCGGTGATTGTGGAACGATATGAGTTTCCTTTTTGGTGAAAAAGTCACGAAGAATCAATGCAGTGTGAGCTGGCTCATTCAGTGTTTTCGGTACCAATCGAGATTTGATGAGTTCGAAGTCCAAAATGGAATTGACCCATCCTTTTGAAATTCCAACATCATCAGCAAGGTATCTAAATGTAAATCGACTGTTTGCAATCACCAAATCTTTAAATTTTTGGACGTGAGGTTCGTTGGTTGAGGTTGGTGGTCGACCAGAGGGCTCTTCGTCTTCAACGCGCTCTCTGCCTTCTTTGAACTGTTTATACCACTTGTAAGCATTTCTTTCCGATATAGAGATGCTCACCGAATGCAACAATCTTCTGCAACATTCTATACGTTTCTGCAAACAAAATTGAATGCAAGTTCTTTGCTCAATGAATTCAGAAATTTCAAAAATCGCCGGAATCAGTTTTAAAAAAGCGTAACTCAAACGCTAATGAATATTTTGACGTGAAATTTCACATAACAACCTAAAAAAAAAAAAAAAATTGAAATTCCATAAGCCCCGGGAATTTTAAATTGAAAATTGGTCTTAAATTTTGGACACAGTAGTACTACTTCCTCCTGAAGTACGTTTCTTCAAATTTTGCTTTCATCTTCATGGTATATGAGCCAACATTACAAAATTTCACCAAAGATATTACTTATTTTTCGGAACCCACGCCCATAAATTTTATTTCATTAAAGCTTATATTGTTATATTTAGTTTGATCTTACGGTGACCTTTCAAATTACTTTATTCCTCTCGCAGCATGTCTGGATTCCGAGTCATAACAACAAGAACAGAGCGCGCAACTCCAGATTATAGCACCTCCTAGATACAGGAAAATCTAGGCCAGTGGCAGTTAACCTTTTAATATCTACCACCCACTTTTGTGTCTATGTTAATAAAATTTTCTAACCGCCCACCAGTTCCACAATAATGGTGATCTATAAAGTAGCGAAGTAACTTTACTTGTAAAATTTATAAAGCAGAGTTACAGAAAGTTAAAGCATATAGTAATAATTAATTACCAAATATTTTATGTCTGATTTTCGCGAAATTTGGCAGAATAAATCTTCATAAAACGATTTGCTGTAGTTGAATGTAACTTTTGAATTACAATTTTCATACATAGAAGCATAAAGTCTGAGGAAATCACGTATAATTAATAAAATTTTTAATGAGATCTGTTCCTTCTTTGGTCATAATAGGATAAATAGCATTAAAGCTTGATTCCACAATATATTTTAGCTTACGACACGTTATAAAATATAAATATTAAAGAATCTTATGAAAACCTAATGAAAATGTTTTTAAATATTTCTATGAAAACTTTTAAAATTACTTAAAAAATTTAATTTGAAAGTTTTTAAAAAGTCAATTAATTTAAAAAAAGAAAAGAAAAGTACTACAGCATTGAGAAACTCATACCGCCCACCATGAAAGCTTGAAGGTCCACTAGTGGTGTACTAGTGGGCACTAGGGTCTACCACTGATCCAGGGCTAGAATACTACTGATCTAGAGCAACTCCCTCCCACTCCACGCTAAATAGCGTGCTGCTACCCGCTCTCACTAGAATATTTCATTCTTCCTCTACACAAGCAGTAATCTATCTTTTTATACCTACTTACCACTTTTGTATCTCTGTTAGTAGTAACATTTTTTAATTGTCCACAGTTTCCATAATAAATATGATTTTATAAAATAGGGAAGTAACTTCACTTTATAAAATTTATGAAACAGAGTTATAGCAAGTTAAAGCATATAATGATACACTCATGTCCATAAATTAAGGATAATGAAGTTCAGGCAAAGAAAGAGACAGAAGCAAAACAAATTTGACTTATTTGTAAAGTCTATTTATTAAACAAAAGGTAAAGAGCAAATTTCTGTGTGATGCTGAATTATGCTTAATTTATGGACATGAGTGTAATTAATTACAAATATTTTATGCCTGACTTTCGTTAAATTTGGAAGAATAAATTAACATTCTGTAATAAGAATAAAATAACTTGCTGTAGCTAAATCTATCTTTTTATTTATAGTTTGCATGCATAGAAGCATGAAGTCTGAAGAAAATACATTTAATTAATTAAATTATTAATGAGATTCCTGAGGCTGATGCAGCGAAATTAAATACTGAATATCTGGCTCAATTTTTGCAAGGTATAAAGGTCTTTCTTTCTTTGTCATACTATAATTAACAGCACTCACAATATATTTTAATTTACGACTCGTTGTAACATACAAGGGGCCTGACGGCCGATTGACTAGCGCACTGGCGCTCGGTGCATAGGTTTCGGGTTCAACTCTCGATGGTGTCATGGATTTTTTAGTGGTTCGGAATCCACTTTAAGCAGTAGGTCCCAGTCTAATATGATCGTAGATATGGCAACCCTACTCTGTAAAAATATAACATCTCCTGTCTCGAAATCAGCCAGCAAGCAGAAGGCCTTGGCCTCCCCATGGTGCTGTTGCTCCACTGATGATGATGAATGATGATATATAAATATTAAAAAATCTTATAGAAACCTAATGAAAATACCTAAAAAATTTTATTTAAACGTTTTGAAAAAGTCAATTAAATTTTAAGAAAGAAAAGTGCTACAGTATTGAGAAAACTCATACCGCCCATCATGAAAGCTTGAACGTCCGCTAATGGGGGCTAGGGACTACCACAGATCTAGAGGTTGCCTACCACTGATCTCGGCCAACTCTCTCCCGCTCATCGCTACAAGGCGTGCTGCTCCCCGTTCTCACCAGAATATTTCAT
This sequence comes from Caerostris darwini, assembly GCA_021605075.1. NCBI lineage: Eukaryota > Metazoa > Arthropoda > Arachnida > Araneae > Araneidae > Caerostris > Caerostris darwini. The sequence goes on along the minus strand of BPLQ01006465.1, from coordinate 325,165 downwards.
TTTTTTCTCTACACAGGAATCTACACTACACTCTTATTCTTCCTCTACACTTCCTCGGTAATCAATCTTTCTATACCAACCTTCCACTTTTGCATCTCTGTTAGCAGTAAAATTTTTTAACTACTCACCGGTTTCACAATAATTAGGATGTTATAAAATAGGGAAGTAATTTCACTTAATAAAATTTATCAAACAGACTACAGGAAGTTAAAGCATATAACAATAATTAATTACCAAATATTTTATGTCTGACTTTTGCGAAGTTTGGTAGAATAAACCTTTATAAAACAACTTGATGTAGTTGAATGTATCTTTTTATTTATACTTTGCATGCATAGTAGCATGAAGTCTGACGAAATAATTCCATTAATTATGTCCATTTATTTAAATTTTTATTGAGATTGCTGAAGCTGATGTTGCGAAATTAAATACCGAATATCTGGCTCAATTTTTGTAAGGGACAAACAAAAGTCTCCTCTTTCTGAAATATTAAGGAGTTTCTTTCTCTGGCCATACTAGGATTCACAGCACTAAAGTTTGATTCTACAATATATTTTAATTTACGACTCGTTATAAAATATAAATATTAGAAAATCATATGAAAACCTAATGAAAATGTTTTTAAATTCTTCTTCTGAAAACTTTAAAAAATTTCATTTAAACGTTATTAAAAAGTCAATTAAATTTTAAAAAGTGTTACAGTATTGAAGAAACTCATACCGCCCACCATAAAATCTTGAACACCCATTAGTGGACCCTAGGAACTACCACTGATCTATGGGTTGAGTACCCCTGATCTAGGCCAACTCTCTCCCATTCCTCGCTACTTGGCGTGTTATTCTCCGCTTTCACTGGAATATTTCAACCTTCCTCTACACAAGCGGTAGTCAATCTTTTTATACCTACCTTCCACTTTTGTATCTCTGTTAGTAGTAAAATTTTTTAACTGCTCACAAGGTTAACTGCTAGGTTCAACAATAATTATGATTTTACAAAGTAGGAAAATAACTTCACTTTATAAAATTTATCAAACAGAATTACAGTAAGTTAAAGCATATAATAATAATTAATTACCAAATATTTTATGTCTGACTTTTGAAATGTTTGCAGAATAGCTCTTCATAAAACAACTTGCTGTAGTTGAATCTATCTTTTTATTTATACTTTGCATGCATAGAAGCATGAAGTCTGAAGAAATTACATTTAATTAATTAAATTTTTAATGAGATCCCTGAAGTAGCGAAACTAACTGCTGGATATATGATGTATCTATCCCGAAAATAGTAGATTGTATAAATTTTAATTTTAATTTGGCACTCGTTATAAAATATAAACACAGTTTTAAAAACCAAATTAAAATGCTATGAAATCTTTTAAAAAAATACTTTAAAAAAATTCCATTTCAAAAAGTCAATTAAATTAAAAAAGGAAGGCATTTCAGTTTTGGACAAAACCCTTACCGCCCATTATGAAATCTTTAGCGACCACTAGTGGGCTGTAGGGACCAAGTTTTTTAACATTTCTATTTCGTTATTGACATTTAAATGGCTAGAAGAACTGGCGTTATTGTACCACAATAATGGGTTCAAATCCCGAACGTTGCCATCTACTTACAGTGATTCGGAATCCACTTTAAGCAGTAGGTACCAGTCCTAATAAGAGCGCTGCAACTGTCTCCGTGGCTTACCATCAAAAAAAAAAAACATATACATGTTTTAAAAAGATCATCTAATTACAATAAAGACAAATAAATAAATTTCAAACTGGACATTTTGCAACGACAATTCAATTTTTTTATCTATATTCACAGCCATTTCAGACATAAAATATTATATATGTATGTTTTATATTCATTACAATAAAGAAAAATAAATAAATTCTTCATTTAAACTAATATGTAAAATAATAAAAATCTATTTTTGACATAACATTTGGGCTGAAAGTATGATATTTACTCTATTGAAACACTGACACATAGATGGCCCTACTAGTATTAAATCCATATAATTTTTAGCTAGCCCTAACCTTCAAAAGACACGTGTATAAATTTGACAGCTGTTGCACTATTAGTATGTGAGTTATAGCATTTTTAGTGAAGCTATAGCATTTTTAGTGTTCGTCACGTGCAGTCCACTCGGCTGACTGTCGATTGGACTCCGGTGTGAAATGATGGAGTCATGTTTAATCCATTGTCCCATATCGATGCAAAAACTCGAGTATATTACGATTGAACAGCTCCAAACATTGCTTAGAATCATCAATTCGTTGTTGTTTTGGGTCGATTGTGAGCTCGCGCGGCACCCACTTTGAACAGAGCTTTCGCATATCCAAAGCCACAGGTTTCGGGTTCGAATCCCAGTGGTGCCATGGTTGTTTGTAGTGGTTCGGAATCCACTTTAAACCGTAGGTCCCGGTCTCCTATGACTGTAAGAGCGTCACGGAGCCAAAGTCAGACTTCTACCTACGGGTGCTCCATCACAACAGAAGCTGCTTCCTTCCCCTTCAATCATGAATACGTATGAGCTCCTGGGCTTGGCCAGCCAAGTGGGATAAGAAACAACAACCAAACATATATAAGAACTGGAAGAAAGAAAAATAGTAAATGGACTTCAGGAATTATAAAAGTATAACTAATAATTAACAAAGTAATAATGTATCGTTCAATTTCTTGGTACCTTGCAATAAGCTGTATCAAAATGGAGAGATACAAAAAGTCTGAAATACTGATTCAAGCTCCTAATTAACTGCAGTGACAAATTTGAATATTGTATAAAACTCATGGATTGATGAAAAAGTTTAAAAAAAATGTTGAAACTGAAATGTACCCAGGAAATTAATAAAAGCACAATTATAATATTCTGAAGAATGTTTCATCAAGGAATGAATATTTTGAGATTGAAATTCGTTATTTATGCCAATTAGATGAATCAATCCAACCATACATATTTATGACTTGTACTTAAGTAGAAAAATATTCATATTTGTTAGAAGGTATTTGTATACCTTTATTTACATTTAAAAACTACCCGAAATTTCAATTCTTTAAGTAACATTTTTAAACAAAATTAATATACATACGAATATTTATTTTGTATTTTGCATGTTATTTTAATTAAAGTATGCATATTATTTTAATTTAAATATTATTATTTAAATAAAACTTACGTGTTATTTTAACTAAAACAAGTAATATAAAAAAAAAAGTCAATTCCTTCTTTTTTTTCACTATATTGCAGAAAGTCCTTTATAAATAATTTTCATTCATTTTTTTTATGTTTATCTGGCGCCATCTATTGGTAGATATGTGCAACTTAAAATTAATTAATTAAATTTAATTACTGAATTAATATTTGCAAAAACTGCATTAACATCCAGTGTCATCCATCACATGTTAAAAAAAAATGTATTTGAACTTGAATGGATGAATAAGAAGTATTTTGTTAATGATTGAAAATTTGAACAAGATATATATAGGGAGAGTGTGAGCTAATAGAATAGAAGGAATTTAATAAATGAATTGTTCACAAGTTTAGAACAAAATATCATATTAGTTACTTATCTAACATTGTAAAAATTATTCGTAGAATCAAAATAAGTTAGAAATAATACTTAATTGGATATCTCTTGTCTTTTATATTATCTTGCAGCCTTCATAACATTGATTTGACTAGTTTTGAAGTAATTGACTTAGAAACAGAATTCCATTCTTCTTGAAGAGCAATTTTTAGCTCACATTTGCTAGAAATGGATCTAACTTTGGCTGCCGGACACATTAGGGTGTGTTGATATTTATTGTCCCGCTGTAGAAATGGGGTTTTAATAGAGGGTGATATACTTTTTGTAACGAATATGATTGAAAAGTGGTAATAAAACATGATTATGTGTAATATCTAGCTTTTCCTTATAGAATATGACAACGCGCTAACGCCCTATAGATAAAATTATTTCATATACGCCACATTAAGCACTGGCGTCTGATATATAAAAGTGAAACAATCTAATAAAAATAAGTGAACAAATACATTTTTGTCACTAACAAGCATCTAATATGAATTAATTATTATAAATTAGTTTCAAGGATATACAATCAGAAATACCATCGATACCTTGGAAAAGAAAACTTCTTCATCGCTGTCATAACTAACATACTCGGGTGCTCGTTCGAAAGTTTAACCAATAAATTTTCAATTTCATCATCTGCTAGAGGCTTATTGGATTACATTTTTCTATTTGGAGGGGGGGGGACGCGAAGGACTTGTAAAGTTATCATTTCTACAATTTAGATTACAACACTTTTTAATAACTAATAAGGCTAAAAATTCGAAACCACATACTTTTATAACTAGTTTCTAAACTTTTCTCCACGACAATACCAGCAGACACACCTTAATATACACTCAAGAGCTAAAACATTATGACCACCCCTACATTTTACAATGAACTCGCCTGGATGACATGTAAGGCACGTGATCAGGTGGAAGTGGTATTTAACTGCTGCTGGAGAGTCTGAAGAATCATTCTTTCACTTACTTCTGTGTGTGATGGGAAAAGGCTGCGGATCTAAGCGACTTTGATAGAGGGCAGATTGTAATTGGCTCGAAGGCTCGGAACAAGTATTTCCGAAACTCCACGACTCGTGGGTTGTTCGCGATGTACAGTTGTTTGTACTTATGCAAAGTGGATGAATGACGGTGAAACCAGCAGTAGACGACATGGTGTTGGATGTCCACACGCTATCAAAGAAAAAGGTCGTCGGAGACTGTCTCGAATGGTGAAGCAAAACCGGAGCCAGACAGCGGCTCAGCTGACAGCCCAATACAATGCAGGGCCAAGTAGAATAGCATCGGAGCACACTGTTCAGCTGATACTGTTGGATATAGGGCTAACAGCAAACGTCCCACTCGTATGTCTTTGCTGACCAAGCGTCATCGCCAACTGCGCCTGCGCTGGGTCCGGGAACATCGTGAGTGGTCCATGGATCAGTGGGAGAGAGTTGCCCGGTCAGAGGAATCATGGTTTGTCATTTATCACGCCGATGGCCATGTCAGGATACGCCGTCTTCCAGGCGAACAGTTGCTCCCTCAATGTACAGTAGGTCATACACAGGCCGGTGGTGGCGGTATTATGCTTTGGGGGACGTTCTCTTGGGCGTCTCTGGTTGTGACCCGTGGTTGTGGTAGAGCAGACCATGAATGCTACATGGCATCTGAACATCATTGCGGACCAGTTGCACCCTTACATGGCCTCTGTTTTTCCAGCTGGAAATGGAATGTTCCAACAGGACAACGCCCCTTGTTACAAGGCTAAAATTGTGTTGGAGTGTTTCCAGGAACATGATGCTGAATTCCAGTTAATGTCCTGGCCGCCTAACTCACCGGATCCCAATCCGATAGAACACATTTGGGATGTCCTGGGACGGCAGCTCAGAGTTCAAAGACCACCAATTCGCAATATCTCGGATTTGCGTGACCGTTGTTTAAACATCTGGTAAAATCTGTCTCCGGCCATCTACCAAAGACTTGTGGCATCCATGCCAAGGCGGGTTGAAGCTGTGTTGCGCGCCAAAGGTGGACCCACTCGTTATTGACAGGTGGTCATATTGTTTTGGCTCTTGAGTGTATAATGCCGTTTGAAAGAGAAAATAATAATTGTTGTTTTTGTTAATAATCCTTCTGGTGCAGGAAAACGTAAACCAGGTCCAGAAGATCCCGTTGCAGGCAACTGAGCCACGTCTAAAGGTAATATGCAGCTTCACTTTAGCGAGGAACCACGAGGGCTGAAGACTGACTGAACCTCGAGACAACGCTCTTACCATCCTACGAGACCGGGAACCTACGATTTAAAGTGACTCATGGCACCGCCGGGATTCGACCCAAAATCTGGAAAATAATTATGGAGGCGCAGTCCTTCCCGCGTGAACAAGTGACTGGCACTTGCGACAGTACTCCATGCCACACGCTGGCACGGGATCGGCAGCGAAAGCGTTATTCTAACTTTGCTATCTAAACTATTCCACAAATGCTCAATGCAGTCGATATTCGCCGAATATGGTGGAAATTCAACACATTTTGCATGCACTGAATTAGAAATTCAGTAATACTAAAACCTAGAAATTTAATTTTGCATGTTTAGATTTGGTTTGGTTTGACGCTCTACGATCATTTTGTGCACACGAGGGCTAAGAAAATCGGGATCTACAGTTTAAAATGGATTCCAAACCAATAACAAACATCCATGCCATCTCCAGCATTCGAACCTGAAGCCTGTGATACCATAGGCCAGATAGCTAGCCAATTGGCCACCAGGCCGCTCTGCATGTTTAGGATCATTATTGTATATAAAAAACGCAATCGCAATTGAATACCAATATTTACAGTACTTGATCGTAAATTATTCTAATAATATATCGTTGGGCACGCAGGATTCATGACAGCGTGATTCATGACCCCATCTATAATAATATTCTCCACACGTACCACGTGGTTTTTTTTCCACCCTTTTCTCATTCCATCACATCTAAAACTGTTGAATTAACATTCATTCCAGAAGATAAGTTTGTTTTCCTACAAAATTCAATATCATGATGCAGCTATTTAAAACTTAAGCGTAGTTTACCATTCTTCTTGGTCAAGTAATATTTTCTTCTAGAAATTCGGCAAGAAAAAGCAAGCTTCTCTGTTCATTTCGTATTATACTTAATTGATATGTGTACCGCAATGTTTTGAAGCTGAATTTCTGTTTTAGTACATTTTTTTTAATCTGAAGAACAATGTATAGACGATCGTTAAAGCTGAGAAACGATGGTGTGTGTTTTATATAACGTTAAAAAAAGATCTCAGAAGAAACAGTAATCATTATTAGAAACATAGAAGAAATTAATCATTATTAGAAACATAGAAGAAATTAATCATTATTGGAAACATAGAAGAAACATTAATAATTTATTATTGACTGAATAATAAAAGGAGGTCTACGAATCAAAATCATAGGCTCCAGATTCGAAACCTAGCAGTGGCATGGATGTTTATGAGTGGTTCGGAAATCGACGTTAAGCTGTAGGTCCCGGTCTAAATAATTAAATGTGTACACTGTAGAGCGACAAACCAAACAATGGTTAATTAGACCGGGATCTACAGTTCAACGTGTCTACATTTGTACCCCGGGATCTACATTTCTACATGCCACTCTGCATGGTTAGGATAATATATAAAAATTAGGATCGTATATAAAAACGTAATAACAATTGAATACCAATGTTTACGGTACTTGATTGTAAATTATTTTAATAAAATATCATTGGACATAACGTGAATTATGATCCCGTCCATAATGATATTCGCCACACGTACCCGTATGTACTTTTGATGCATTGTACTTTTGGTTTTCTCCACCCCTTTCACGCTCCATCAAATCTAAAAATGGAGATCGTTTTTCCCCAAACATAATGTATTTTGTTTAAAAGCTAAGCGTAGTTTACCATTCTTCTTGGTCATGTAATAATTTCTTCTAGTAACTCTGTAATAAACTCAAGCTTCTCTGTATTCATTTCGTATTATACTTAATTGATATGTGTACTGCAATGTTTTGAAGCTGGATTGCTGTTTCAGTACATTTTTTTTAATTGGAAGAACAATGCATATGCGATCATTAAAATTGAGGAACGATGGCACGTGCCTGATTAAGTAACAGTAGAAAAGAACCGAATCATTTAATTATTGATTATATAGTAAAAGGAGGTCTTTTTCTTTAATGGAGGTCTGGACTTTGCCACTACAGGCTTCAGGTAAGAATCCTGGCAGTGACATAGAGGCTTGTCAGTGGTTCAGAATCCACGTTAAAATGCATGTCTGGATCTGTTTAGCCCGCGTGTGCACAAAATGACCTTAGAGGGACAAACCAAACTAAATCTTCAATGGCGGCCTGATGGCCAATTGGCTCACCGTCAGGTTTCGAATCTGAAGCCTGTATTCCCGAAGGCCAGATTGCTAGCCACAGGCCACCATACGAAATGAACTTCATTGTTTCAAAACCGAATTTTTTTTCCGAGTTTAAGCAGCATTTAAACGTAAGTTTAATTCATTTTTAATTTAAAACGTATGTTTAATTTAATTTAAATTTTAAGAAAGATTAATTAAAGTTTCTTAAAATTTTAAGAAAGATTAATTAAAGTTTAAATTTATCTTAAACAGAAACTAATTAATTTTTTAATTAAAAATCTTTCCATTTAATTTTTCTAACTGCTCATGTTGACTTGAAGCTATAATTTTCGTTAAGGTTTGGTTTGGTTTGTCGCTGTACGGTCATTTTGTGCACACTTTGGGTTAATTAGAATGGGACCTACAATATAACATGGACTCCGAACCACTCACAAACATCCCTGCCACAGCCAGGATACGAATCTGAAGCTTGTGATATCAGAGACCAAAGCGCTAGCCACTTGGCCATCTGGTCGCCCTACAGGAAGCATTTCGTAGTTCAGAAACCGGATTTCTTTTCAACATCATTTAAAATTATGTTTAATTCATTTTTAATTTAAAACGCATGTTTAATTTAATTTAAATTAAGATTAATTGTTTTAAATTTATCTTAAACCGCAAGTAATCTTTTAATTAAAAATATTTTTAACTTAACTTTTCTAACTGCTCTTGTTGACTTTAAGCTACAAATTGCATTAAAGAAAAACGTCGTTATACTTATTGATCGACATTCATTTTTTGAAAGAATATCTTTTTGTCATTCTATACTACAAAAGAAAAATATTTATTAAAAATGTTACCATTTCAAAAAATAGTAAATTGTTCAGAATAAAAATAACAGTAGTACAAAATAAAAATTGAACTGAACTATGCTCCATTAAAAACTCTAACCGCTCTCACTTATAGTAAGTAAATACGACTCTATCGCATTCCGTGCTTTTCCTAAAAAGCTTAAGAAGCAGCAAAAACATTGTTTAACAATATGCTAAAAGCGATAGAATTGAGAATTCGATCCCATTAGAGATTGAAACTTAAAAGGCTTAGAGTAATTTTTAAAGGAACTTTAAAAAATAAGGAAATTAAGTGATTACTTTATTTATGGGACACGAAAGTAGAAGTTTTTTTTATTGAAGTATCAAATATCGCTCCTGCTCTTTAATTGCAGTACAGATTTTCGCTGTTAAAAGGCTTGCTTTATTAATAAAATGGCCCATTTGACGAAGCTTCTATTAATATAATGTTTCAACTTGAGTTAATGAGGGAAATTTGAATGAAAAATGAAAAATGAGAATTGAGGTAAATTCCTCAGAGAAATATGATTTCTATTTATTTACTGTTTCAAGAAGCCTTGAATGTATAAAAAAAGTAATAGATAGTATGCATGAAAACGGAATCATTTGCAATTGCTTTCAATAGTAAATGCCCTGGAATTTAATATCATATGGGATAAATACCAAAACACATTCTCACCAGACAGCCCGACCCTGGAAATGAGAGGCATATACCCGCTGTCAAAATCGCTAACGAGTCTCTTCATTTCTTTAAACGTGGCTGCAACACATTCCGTAGACCCGATGGCTAATGACTAGCGTTCTTGGTAGTACAGGATTTGATTTACTCTAGCGCCTTAGTACCACAAGTTCGAGTTCGGTTAACTAGTTACACTCATGTCCATAAATTAAGAATAATGAAGTTCAGGCAAAGAAAGAGACAGAAGCAAAACAAATTGGACTTATTTGTAAAGTCTATTTATTAAACAAAAGGTAAAGAGCAAAAAAGATGCTATATGTTTGACATAATTAATAAAAATTGCGATTTTTACTCCCTGGAGCAAATTTTAAAAAAGAACCTATTTACAAATAAATTAATAGTTTTAAAAAACTAAAAAATACGCTTTTAGAGTTAATCTATCTAAAAAGTAAAAAATAATTGTTAACATAAGAATAAAATGACTGACGAGAAAATGAATAGCATGGTTAGTATGATGGTTAATATGGAGTATGTCTCCCGGACAATGCAATACAGGCCTTACAACGCCTAGGAATGCTGAGTATCAAATTATCAATCTGATCTTGGGGAATATTACACCACTCATCAAGCAATGCCCTCCGAAGTTCCGTTTGACAGGTGGGAGGGGGTTGACGGACTGCAATTCGTCGGCCAAGCATATCCCACACATGCTCGATTGGATTCAAGTCCGGTGAGTATGCTGGCCAATCCATACGGGTGATATCATCCAATTGAAGGCATTCGTCTACAATGTTTGCACGGTGAGGACGTGCGTTGTCATCCATAAACAGAAATTCAGCACCCATGGCGCCCCGAAAAAATTAGAGTTTAAATTTATCGTTAACACAAGTAATAAAATTTAATTTTTTTTATTAAAAATCTTTTCATTTAATTTTTCGAACTGCTCATGTTGAGTTTGAGCTACAATTTTCACTGAGAAGAAAAATTAAAAAAAGAAAAAAAAAAAAAAAAACATCGTTTTACTTATTGTTTGATTTATGAAGATTCATTTGTTAAAAGAAATATATTCTTGTCATTCTATACTACAAAAGAAAAATATTTATTAAAAATGTTACTATTTCAAAAATAGCACATTTTTTAGAAAAAAAAAAAATTAAAGTACAAAATAAAAGTAGAAGTATACTGTCATCCATTTAAAACTGTAACCGCTGTCACTTAAGTAAACACGAATATATCGCATTCCACGCTTTTCCTAAAATGCTTAGACAATCTTACTGCTACTTCTATCGCTTTTAGCATATTGAGAATTCGATCCCATTAGAGGTTAAAATTTAAAAGGCTTAGAGTAATATTTAACGGAACTTTAAAAATAAAGAAATTAAGTGATTGCTTTCTTTATGGGGTACGAAAGTGGAAGTTTTTTTTTATTAAAGTATCAAATCTCACTCCTGCTCTTTATTTGCTCTTTGTTTCAATAAATATAATGTTTCACCTTGAGTTAATCTGAAAAATTTGATTAAAAATGCAAAATGCGAATTGGGATAAATCACTCAGACAAATATGATTTCTATTTTTGTAGTTTTATATTACTTCAATAAGCCTTTATTGTATTCCAGATAGTCCATCAATTGGCATACACAAAAACAAAATATTTTGGCAATTGATTTCAATACTAAATGCCTGTGGCCTAATAGTGGGGACTGATAACCGAGTGACTAGCGCTCTGTACCACAAGATTCGGGTTCGAGTTCCGGCTGTGTCGTGGATGTTCTTAGGGGTTCGAGTTCCGGCTGTGTCGTGGATGTTCTTAGGGGTTCGAGTTCCGGCTGTGTCGTGGATGTTCTTAGGGGTTCGTATTCCAAATTAAACAGTAAGTCTAGGTCTAAAATGACTGTAGAGAGCTGTGAGGATAGTGTTACTCTTGTCCGTATAATATCTTCAAGGCTACACGTACTCCAGGATGCTACAAGTGCATCATGGGTTGAGCTAAATGAGTAACAGTGGTGCAGCCCTGCTTATGGTATAAACATTAACTGTCTCTGTATTGCCAGCTATATTAGAACAATAACAACAGTAAATGCACTGCAATTTAATGTAATATTGGATAAATACTGAAGACCAGACAGTCCAACTGTTCAATTGAGATGCATACATGTCGCTAATGAATTACTTTTTTTTTAAAAACGTACCTGTAAAGTATGCCAGCGACCTGATGGTCAATTGGCTTGGTCTTTGTTACCACAATCTTCAAAATCCTGGTGGTAGCATGGATGTTCAGAGTGGTTCGGAATCCACGTTAAACTGTAGGTCCGGTCCAATTAGCCTAAAGTGTGAAAAAAATAACCGCAGAGCAATCAAAAGGGGAAAAACTTAATTTCTTCTATGGTTCAACTGCATTATTTTCAGGGGCCTAATGGCCGAGTAGCTAGCGCACTGGCGTTCTGTACCATAGGATTCGTATTCGAATCCAGGTGGTGTCACGGATGTTTGTAGGGGTTCGGAATCCACTTTAAATCGTAAGTCCAAGTCTAAAAGGATCGTAGAGCATTGCAGGGGTATTGTTACTCCGCGTCCGTAGCTTATCTCCAAGATACACGCACCTCCTGGATAGTGCAAAGTGAGTAACGTCGGTGCAGCGCTTGCTTTAAGGCATCAAAGACAGCCATCTAAGTGTTTGCCAGCTGCATTAGAAAAAAAAATCTTCACCCTGAATGGTAAAATGTTTTGTGTTACTCATTAATCCAAAAAGAACAAGCAACATTTTCAAAATATGAAATTAAATATAAAATGTAAAATTAAATTAGCTCAACAAATATCACTAAAATCATTAATCTAAAACAGGAAAAAATCTCACCGTTAAGGTAAATAGCATTTTTAAACATTAGTAATTTCAGAAATTACACCTTTTCTCATTTATTCAATATTTGGAAACATTCTTTCACTTAAAATAACACTTCGTTTAACTATAAATAAATTAATTTCAAATTTGTTGCTAATTTGTTAAATGTCAGAGCCTTTGCTTGTGAATAAAATAACTAAAAATATAAAACAAGCACAGATTTTGTAAGGCTCACATTTTAATTTTCAATGTTTAAAGATAACTCATTGTTGAAAACTTTAAACATTTCATGCAAAAACTTTCGAAATAGTAATTAATGATTACGGCCAATAATCAATTATTGCTCGACAAAAATTGTGAATTTGTTTGAAAAAATTATTTTTTTTATATATATAAGAATTCAAGTTAACCCTTCAGATATTTTTCAGGTTTATTTATTAATGATGCTACAGAAGCTACTCACTCTCCATTTTTCAAATGTACTCCACTGATTTCGAATCGTAATGTCAGTGAAGGTGAAAATGAAGTGAAATAAATCAGTGTTGCATGTCAGTGAAGATTATGCATTTTCTGATAATTTTCCAAATTTTCATATTTTTACTCAACTTTTTTAAAACTTTTTTTCATGGCTTTTCAATTGTGCCATTTGATATTTTAAACTTAAATTACTTGGGAACTTTCTTTTTGTATTTATAATCACGTTCTTCGCAAAGTTTATTACTTTCAAACTATTACTTTTCAAACTATTCGCATACGGTGTGCTTGAGCACCGGGTTTATAAACCTTTAAGGTGGGATAGAGTAAATTTAGACGATTTGAAATTACCATACTCTGATGGAAATGTTTCCCAAACGTGTTACATGGCATTGTATGACTGGAAGAATTTCGATAGCAAATACTTTTCATTTTACATATAATGAAGCTGGAGTAGTAGCATGGCTGATCATACGAAAGCGGAACTAGTGGATATGCATCATGTTTATGTGGTTAAGTAGAAAAATGGCGGCTGGCAATACAAATCATTGGATATTGTTGGGAGTATTTACATTCCTTAGAATGTACGATGAGCGTAATTGCCAGCCATCATTTCTTTTGATGTAGTTATTTGAGAGTGAATCTTTCAAGAAAACCCCAAGACTCGTGAATCGATATAACAGTTTCCGAATATGGAAAAGATTTTGTTGAAATCTGTTACATGGTTCGAGGATCAATCCTTTCAGCGTTCTGGTCGTTGGTACCACAGGTTCGAATCCTGGCGGTGGCGTGGATGTTTGTTGGTGATTCTAAATTCTCATTAAACTGTAGGTATTGGTCAAATTATCTTAAAGTTTGGGAAAAAATAACCATAGAGCTACAAAATAACAAACTGAGCTTTACATTAACTCAAATTAGAACACACGATTCAGATTCGGTTCCTGAAAGTGGCATAGGTGTCTGTTAGTGGTCTAGAATCCACTTAAAAGTAAGTCCAGTATGCAACAAATGACCATAGACCGACAAATCAAACCACCAAAGTAATATTAATGCTATTCTGCAAGTTGTTAAATTTTGTATGTTAGTGGGACAACTTGAAAAATAAACCCCAGAAAAAAAATTTCACAGTTCAATTTGAATTAATTTTGATATTGATATATTTTAATTAATTTTCAATCATCATCTTCTTTGGCGCAAAAGCCCCATGATGGGTCAAAGAGAAAAAAGATCTTAATTTCGAGACAGGAGATGTTAGTTTTTCATCTATATAGTGTTAATTACGGCATAAATGGTTTCAACTTAATGCATATTTAAAAAAATTGGTATAAAATTGAAATTTTTATTTTTGCATTTTTTTTCACTTGTAAAATAACGCAAAAGAACCTGAAGTGTAGAAATTTGGGTAACAACATCAAAAGTATGTCAAACAACCTATTGGATGCCAATTTGTTACGAAACTTACTTGATGTCTGATGTCTTATTTTATATTGATTAAAATTATTTTAAAACTAAATTATTTTCCATAATAAGTTATTTACATAGACTTTTTTTATATAAAAGCTTTCATTCTGAAATAAATAAGAAAGATTACTAAATGAATTGGAATCCACTTTAAATCGTAGATCTCGGTCTAACATGATTGTTGGGCGTAAGACTAACCCTATCCCGTAAAAAAGAAAATATCTCCTGTGTTGAAATCTGCCAGTAGGCAGACGGCCTTGGCCCACCATGGGGCTGTTACGCCAATGAAGAAGAAAATTACTAAATGATCTAACACTTTTTTAATGAACTTTGTAACAACATCTCTTCAGCAATGTTATTAGTGCTTTAACTTTAGAAATGAGTTCACCCCAAATCTTGATTCAATCGTTTTCATCAAATCTGGCTTGTTATTAAAAGTTGACTGAACATAAAAATAACATTTTTGGCAGTTATATCTATATTTTCTTAAGAAAGATTGTGTCTACTTCTTTAAGTACTTCCTTTTTTGTGGTTGTTGAATTACTTTTTTTCTGTTGGTTAGAAACGATACGTGAAGCTAATTCATAAAATGAAATTTTGTAACTGATTATTTACGTTATTAGAAAGAGTGAAATCTTTCTTTGCGCAACTATTACATTTTATAACAAATTTATTAGTTATGAAATGCTTGTAATTGTTAAAACGATGCGATTCTTTCAGTAAAAGTTTCAATTCCCAAATAATATTGCAGCCTTTTAAATGTATACATATGTTGTTGTTGTTAATCCCCCTGGTGTAGGAAAACCTATATCAGGTCCAAAGAATGTCGCAGGCGACTGGACCATGTCTATATGTAATATGCAGCTTCACTTCAGCGAGGAACCACGAGGGCTGAAGACTGAATAAACCTCAAGACAACTCTCTACAAGGACGGTTTAAAGTGGATTCCGAATCACTACAAACATCCATGGTACCGCCGGGATTCGAATCCGAAACCTGTGGTACCAGGCGCCAGAGAGCTAGACACTCAGTCATTCAGGCCGAAATATATGCATATAATTTGAATATGTTTTTTATAGAGATGTTGTTGTTGTGTGGTATTTTCGACACTAAAATATGCTATCATGCCTGGTATTTTTAATCAATTATATTTAGTACGTGGATATATTCCGAGTTTCTGTAAATCAAGTAATATTGATCTCTTCTTCTTTGGCGCAACAATCCCCATGGTGGGCCAAAGGCGTCTGCCTACTGGCAGATTTCGAGACATGAGACGCTTCTTTTTAGTGGGTAGGGGTTTCAGTCCTATGCTCAAACGCTCTACAGTCATATTAGACCGCGGCCGAAGTGGATTCCGAACCACAACAAACATCCATGGCATCGCTTAGATTTGAACCCGAAAAATCTGTTGTACCGAGTGCTAGAGAGCTAGTCACCAGGCCCCAATTTTAACTCCGGTAAATCAAATTTTATTTATTAGTGTTTACTATGACAAAAACGCAAATTAGAAATAAAGAATTTTCTAACACTATTTTATGTTTGCATTGAACATAAATTTATTAAATAAATTATTTTTATACGTTTGTTCTCGAGTAAAGTTTAAATAAAATAGGATAAATAGAATATCCATTTATATATGAAAAACAAAAAAAAGGATTTTGTTATTCTGCTATATATTGATATATCATTCATCCTAGACAATAATACATCGGATTTTGACATCCATGGCAACGCCGAGACTCGAACCCGAAACCTTTTGTACCGAGCGTCACACAATCGGCCATCAGACCCTCAAAGGTATTAACAATTTCTAAAGCAACAATACTTCAAATTAACTGAATGACTTTTATAAATCTGAAACACAGAGACAATTCTTTGTTGACTTACGCAATATACAGAAACCATAGATTGATTAATCAAATTACATTGGTTTTGTTATCTGTAGAATTTTTACAATACATATAGTATATTATAATGATTTTAATTTTATATTTTCATGTAAAATGGATTGAAACTTTGATTACAATACAAATTAAAATGGAAATTGAGTCCCACACCATATCATGGTTTAATTTAAACAATCAATTGTAAATTGTTAGAAAATGTATTGTGTGATTTATAATATAGTCTTTTGTTAAGGTTTTGAATTAAAGTTCAGTATCTTCATCAATAAAATTTACAAAAGTGGATATATAGCAAGAAAAATGTTTAAATAAAATAAATTTATTTTAAAATTTAGCAAAGCAAGGATAATTTTATAAATTGGGAAATAAATAAATATAAATATATAACAAACATAAATATAAATACACAAAAATTATAAATTATCCCAACTAAAGTTTTAGTTTTTATTTTTAATTATAACCCGTTTTTTGTTATTAATGGAATTGTTTTGTTTAATTTTACGTATATTTCCTATTACGAATTTTTTAACTAAACTGCAATTATTTTACTACTGTGTCCAAAACGTAAAACCAATTTTCAATTTAATACTCGCGGGGCTTATGGAATTATCTTTTTTAGGTTGCTGGCACTGTCCTTGACATCTGTGTGAAATTTCACGTCAAAATATTCATTAGTGTTTGAGTGATGCTTGGCTTTGTGAGACGCTAAAAGTGATTCCGGCGATATTTGCAATGTCTGAATTAATTGAGCAAAGAATGTGCATTGAATTTTGCTTGCGGAAACGTATAAAATGTTGCAGAAGGCATTTGGTGAGCATTCGTATAACCTAAGAAATGTTTACAAGTGGTATGAACAGTTCAAAGAAGGCACAGAACGTGTTGAAGACGAAGAGCCCTCTCGTCAACCATCAACCTCAACCGACGAAGCTCATGTCCAAAAAATTAAAGATTTAGTGCTTGCAAACCGACGATTTACAATTAGAGACCTTGCTGCTGATGTTGGAATTTCAAAAGGATCGATCAATTCCATTTTGGGCCTCAAGAGCGTCAAATCTCGATTGGTATGGAAAACACTGAATGCGAAAGATCACACTGCATTGATTCTTCGTGACTTTTTCGCTAACAATGAATCTAATATCATTCCACAACCACCATATTCACACCGGGAGACTTCTGGCTATTATTTATACTCAAAAGACTACTCTAGGGACACCGTTTTGAGTCGTTGAAGAGATTCAACGTGATTCGCTGCGTGCTTAGAAGGCCATGCTTACCAATGACTTTTTAGCATGCATTGAGGATTGGAAATAAAGTTATAATTGCATTGTGTCCGGAGGCGATTACTTCGATGAAATAAATTTGGAGAATAAATAAAGAGTCTTTTTTTAAAAAAAATAATTGATCTTACTTTTTGGGCACAGTAGTATATGAAATATCATTAAAAGCTGTTATATGGATAGAATGGGTTTAGGCTTGAATGATAACAAGTTCACAAAAACCATATTTATTTTCCATATCAGCAATAAATTAAGTTAGGAGGAAAGGAAAATAAATATCACCCTACTTCTAACATAAAAACTCATATCATCTCATTAGTGTAACAAGAAAAAGCTGACATCATCCTTATTTTTACGTACAATACCTATTGTTTGTACGAAATGAGAAACTGTAAAGGATAAACCTTTCTGATGAGGATTTTTTAAATTTATAAGTAAAGTTAATTAGTGCTGATTATATTTACTTCTGCTAAATTTATATTTATTCATAAATTAAATGCTCATATTCTCCTAATTTAGCTCATATCCAATTAAATAATTATATTCTTATATTATTTAATTGGATTGGATTATGAGAATTAATTATTTCAATTAATAATTAATTCTCATAATTTGCGCAATATATCCAATCAAATAATTATTTTTGCACCTGTATTTTTGACCTTTTGTGAGTAAACTTCCTTTGATTTCATACGCTGCAGATTCCAAATGTTTCCATGTATAAGCCGAAAATATACTTTTTTTAAACTAGATCAAGGGTCTCCAAACTTTCCAGACTTAGGGCCCTACTGTTTACTCCAGTAAGTACCAAGGGTCAATTCGTTAAAATTTTTTTGCCATTATCTATAATTTCTAGACCAGTTGCTGAGTACGCGCTCTGAACGAGCATACGCTTGCTAAATTCGCTGCTTCAATTACGACGTGATGACATGTAGTGGTCAAAAGCAGAAATAGGTAGGTATAACTTCCGGGGGTAACCGCGGGATATTCACTAATTTATAATGTTTGTGGGATCCATTTCAATTATTTGTTATGCTTAAGTTAAATTTTCTGCGTATTATGCTAGCCATTAAGCTTTACCCAGCAAGTAAATAAGACCAAGTTAATATCATTTTGTGTTTTTTATCCAACTTATTACAGCAACAATAAGCTATTCGCTGTCGCGGGCCGTATTGATGACACTGGCGGGCCGGATTTGGCCGGCGGGCCTTAGTTTGGAGACCCCTGAACTAGAGTACAAGAGTCGACTTAAATACGCATGCGCTCATCCTGTCAGAGAATACTTTTCACTCATACGAAAACAAGTGATAAGTCGCCAAATATGGCTAAATAAAGAACATTCTTATTTTTTTAGTTTATATTTCTTAAGTGCATGGAAAAAGACTTTTAAATGAAATGAGTAACTCCTTTTGTTAACATGAAACTGTTAATTTAATATTAATGTTGTATTTTCGAAATAGTTTATGTTGCTTTGTTATATCGTCGCCAAAAACGAAAAAAAAAAAAAAAAAATGCTGAAAACTGCTCGGCAAATTGCAACTTATCATATGTGTACATTCAAGAACGGATGAATAAACTCAAGAATTTGCCAATGTTCAATAATGCAAGAGATATATGAAGCAATTGATTGGAATACTGCAAGAATGGCCAAATTCAATAGCCACTTATCAATGTTATATAGCAATGTTGATTAGATTCTGAACTTCACGAAGAATAAATTGTTGAAAGAATCTCTAAAAGAAAATACAAAAGTAAGATAAATGTAGTCCTAAATGAAGAATGAAGTATTGAAAATTCTACAAGAAACGTTATCACATTCAACAGCCAAAAAAAATTATCAAAATTTGAAACTTCTAGGCATAAATGTAGAATGAAGTATTCCAAATACAATAAGAAGCACTATACAGCTCAATAGGCACCGGAAAATGCCTAAAGTGATAAATATGGAACTTCAAGAAGAAGGAATCGATCAATGAACTACGAGTACTTATAGCCATTGGAAATGCAAATGTTTAAAATCCCAACCCAAAACATGAAAAGTGATTCAAAACCATATTACAAAACATTTCAAACAAAAGCCAAATTCTCCAGAAAAGTCCTTAAGACTAACGTTATTCATAAAGCATTTCAAGAGTTAAGGGGCCCAAAGTACCATTTTCAGCCAAAATTTGAAATCAATTTTTTATGTGCTTGACCTTAATTTTCGGATAATCTCACGGACCCCCAACCAGGGCAATATCATGTTCACACATGATAAAATCTGATGTTGGCGAAATTTGTGTCCGGCTAACAGAAAAGTAGCAAAACGTACACCAAAAATAATAATACAATACCGTGAATAATGAACATTACAGGATTTTTTTTTTATTTCAGCTTATATACGGATTTTAAACTTTGGTAAATTTTTTTAAGAAAAACGCTCTCTTGATTTATATACTTTTTTCAATTAATATTAGTTATTTCAGTCATTACATTTTCGATTATTAGTTACTTCGATTATTACATTCTAGGCCAGGGGTCTCTAAACTTTCCAGCCTTAGAGCCATACTATTTACTCCTGTAAGTACCAAGGCCCAAAAACCATATTAATTTTTCTTCCATTGTCTATATAATTACATAAATTTCATTAGTATTTTTTTACAAGTGAATAACCCACGGTTTCATTCGAGTTAATTTAGCTTTTCCATTCTTGAGGGATTTTCAGGATAAAAATCATATGTTTGATTCAGGATATATACATTCCAAACATTGATATACAGAAATATGCGATACTCTTTACCCCAACCGAGGGATGTGCACTAGTTCGTTTCAATTATTTGTTAGTTGTTATGCTTAAGTTAAATTTTCTTCGTATTATGCTTTTCATTAAGTTTTACCAAGCAAGTCAATAACATCGAGTTATTATCATTCTGTGTTTTTTTTATCCAACTTATTACACCAACAATAAGCTATTCGTTGTCGCGGGTCGGATGGATGACACTGGCGGGCCGGATTTGGCCCGCGGGACGTAGTTTGGAGAACCCTGTTCTAAGCTATTAATTACTTCAGTTATTCTATTTTCAGATATTAGTCATTTCAGTCATTACATTCAGGGTTATTAGTTATTTCGGTTATTATATTTTCAGATATTAGTTATTTCGGTTATTATATTTTCAGATATTAGTTATTTCCGTTTAGGTTATTATTTATTTCTAGGTTATTACTATTATTTAATTCTAGGTTATTATTTATTTCGATTCATATCTTTTTCAGCTATTATGTTTTCATCATTTTATTCGTATATTTTGTGTTAATAAAAACATATTTAAGCTACTTGCAAGTTTCTCAAAAATAAGTGGGGTTCGTTTCTCTCTTGCGATCTACTTGCATCATATTGTTTGGTTGAATTTTTCCGAAATACGAATCGTGAATGCAAAACAGTTAATCTGGAAAGTTCTTCCGAAGGGACTAATTCCACACCTTTCTACAGTCCAGTCACATTAATGTGACCACCACCTACTTTCATTGGATAATTATATGAATAGGGTTCACTAGAGTCGGCATGGCTCAGCATCCCAGTGAACACCTTCAGAAACCTAATTGCCTCTCTTCCTGCACGTCTCGCAGCGGTCCGCTCTGTCAAAGGTGGTTATTCTGGCTTTTGACAGGTGGTCACATTAATGTGACTGGACTGTGTGTTATCAGTCCCCGCTGTAACAGTCTAAAGTGTGCAAAAAATGACCGTAGAGTGACAAATCAAACTCCGTTTCTGAAAGTAGTGATTCCAACGGACGCCATCAGCTAGATTTGAATCTGTATTCTCATGCAGACTTGGCTGTTCTTATAATCACTGTACATCGGGAAGGATTTATAGTAAAATTGAAAACATATTTCAGTGGATTAAGTGTTCCGAATATTTAAATATCGTTATTTTGAAAAGAATGTTTATTCCAATTATTCATTATGGCAAGTTTGTACTAAATGGAGGTGCAGTATGAAGCAGTTTATGTGGTTCTCCTTGGATAACGCTGAATCTACTATCTATGATGTCAAATGAGATTAAATCAAATTCTCTTATGTTTGGAAACGTGATTTTTACGTGATATTCTGCCTTACGAGCATTTGGTATTGCTCCTACTATTTTTCATTACTGTAATAAAACTCATCATCATCATCGCTGGTGCGACAGCCCCATAGTGGGCCAAGGCCGTCTGCCTGTTGGTACATTATGAGACAGGTTTGATTAGACTTGTCATTCTACGATCATTTTGTGCACACTTTAAGCTAAACTGACCGGTACCTACAATTTAACCATAACTACCATGCATGCCTTCGCTAAGATTCGAACCTGAAGCCTATGGTATCAAAGGTCAATTGACCATCAGGCCGCTTACGAGACAGGAGATGTTTTTTTTCTCACGGGGTAGGATTATCAGTCCTACGTCCAAAATTCTACAGTCGTATTAAACCGGGAACTGCGGATTCCGAACCACTACAACATCCATGGCACCACCGGGTTTCGAGCCCGAAACCTGTGGCAAAGAAAGCTGCAGTCACTCTAAAAATAGTTCTGTAATAAAACTGACCCTGCAAAAGATCAAAAGGTTAGATGAATGTTATAAGGAACTAAATAATTTATTTTTATTTCTACTTCTATAAATTACAGGTATTGCTTTATAAACAATTGAAGCTATGAGGAAAGAAAGACGTTAAATATTTGTTCTTTCTATTTTTGACCGATATTAAAATGAATCTTTTCCTAATTTAATTAAAAAATTTTCATCTATTGTCAGCTCAGAAACTTGGATTTTCAAGGACACAAAATAAATCTTATATTAAAATAAGAAAAACCTGTTTCATTGTGAAGTTGTTTAAAAGATGAGCGGACCATTATTATTTTATGTTCGAATAGTTTATGAAATAAACAAATTCTAGGAACACATTACAATTCAATTTCATCGTTCGCTGAGCGCAAATTCTCACAAATAAGGATTGAATAAAATTATTTTGGTAGCTGGATTGTACGTCGTTGATATCATTGATATATTGCTTCAAACCAACAATGATTCTTCTAAAAATACTATAATTATTCAAAGTAATATGTGTCAATGTATAGAAATTTTAAAAATATTTTTGGACTTTTAAATTCATTAAACAAATATGAGTTTGTATGTTTTTTTTTATATTCAGTAAATAAAGTATTCAAATATTTTATAATATTTAAATGCACACGCCCGTAATATATTGACTTTTCAGTTAATTAGTGTCACTAATTGGATATTGGTGAAAACGTTTTTCATATATCACCATTAAAATAGTTCAAAAATTTCAATGGCATAAAAAATAATGGTTCGATATATTGAACGTGGGCCTGAATGGCCGAGTGGCTAGCGCTCTGGCGCTCGGTAACAGAGGTTTCGGGTTCGAATTCCGGTGGTGCCATGGATGTGTGTAGTGTTTCGGAATCCACTTTAAACCGTAAATACCGGTCCGAATAGGATCGTAGAGCGTTGTGGGGGCCTTGTTACTCCGCGTCTGTGGCTTATCTTCAAGTTACTCGCGCCCGCTGGGTAATGCAAAGTGAGTAATGTCTGTGCAGTGCTTGCCTTATGGCATCCAAGACCAAGCTGCCTAAGTGTTTGCCAGCTGCATTAGAACAAAAAAATATTGAACGTGATTGAAACGTTCTAAAAATATCGTGACAATAAATTAAAAAAAAAAACATATGCATATCTGTGACTTTTTTTAATATGTAACTTGCTGTACTTAAAATTACTCGACGTCCCTTGTAAATGGCCTTTTTTCAGCACACTGGAGTGACTAATTGGGCCTGACGGCCGAGTAACTAGAACTCGGTGACACAGGCCTCGGGTTCGAGTCCCGTCGGTGCCATGAATGTTTGTAGTTGTTTAGAATCCAATTTAAACGCCAGGTCTCTGTCTAATGGGGCTGTTGAGTTACTGATGATGATGAATTGGATATTGATAAAAATGTTTTCCTCATATCTCAAAAAAAGTAGTCCAAAAGCTGCGATGACTTTTTTAAAATTATCGTGAAAATAAATTAAAAAACATATGCATATCTTTGATTTTTTTAAATTATTTTTTTATTACGTAACTTGAGGAACTTAAGATTACTCGATGGCCCCTGTAAATAGACATTTGCAGTTCATTAGAATGACTAACCTAGATATTAATACGCTTTTATTAGCTTCACCTGTATGTTTGTATGTAACTCACTTTTTGGGCTCGATTTTGGGACTGATGGCGCCATCTACTGGCGAGTCAGTCAACTGATCCGCGATCGAATTGCGCTCTTCCTATTGGCCGAAAATTTCGGTGGCTAAAAAGAGGCGGATCTCAAAGGCATAGGAGTGCGATCATGTCGAATTGCGCTCTTCCTATTGGCCGAAAATTTCGGTGGCTAAAAAGAGGCGGATCTCAAAGGCATAGGAGTGCGATCATGTCGAATTGCGCTCTTCCTATTGGCCGAAAATCGCGGTGGGTAAAAAGTATGTAAACTTAGCGGATAACCGGCCAAGTGGAAAACAAAGTAAAAACAATTATAGTTTAAAAAAAAAAAAAAAAAAAATATGCTTTTAGAGTTAATCAGACTAAAAAGTAAAAAATAAATTAATAGTTTAAAAAAAACAAAAAAAATACCCTTTTAGAGTTAATCAATCTAAAAAGTAAAAAATAATTGTTAACATAAGAATAAAATGACTGACGAGAAAATGAATGTCACTCTTCTAAAAGCGTGGGGTGCTTTGTATGACATTTTTAAACTAACTCTGCATTTCGGAATGAAACTAGTGAGAAATTATAACGATTGATATCGAGCACCCCACGCTTTTAGAACAGTGACATTCATTTTCTCGTCAGTCATTTTATTCTTATGTTAACAATTATTTTTTACTTTTTAGATTGATTAACTCTAAAAGCGTATTTTTTAGTTTTTTTTAAACTATTAATTTATTTTTTAGAATGTTTCTCATTTATCTTCATAAAGTTCAAAGATTTCCAACGGATAACGAAGTGCAAAACGCTCTATGTGTTGTGTACGACTGTCAGCACATTGAAATGTTGCAAACACAGCCGAAAAACAATTTGATTCATTATTGACTGAAAAAAATATGCATACATGCATATCTCTGTTTTTCAATGTTTTAAGTGCGAATGTTCTTTTCACTCCATCTGCATTTTTATTGAAAATTTTATATCACACGTATTTGTATAAATGTATTTAAAGAAACTTTTCCATGTATCTAATGAAAATTTATAAAAGAAGTTTTAATCAGTTTTCACATTCATTGCTGAATTATATCAAAATCAACTTTAAATATATTTTTCATTCGACATGTTTTTGAATAATTCACGCTTAACTCATTTGTTGCGTAGTAAAAAATCGTTCCTTTAAAACGAGTAATGAAATAAAGCAATAAAAAGTGATACGTTTTAAGAATCATTTGAATAATTTCATTTAGTAGAATGAGAATTATGAATATCATTTTTCACTCAGAGAGGTGATGCTTCGAAGAAGAACAGAATAATAATAATCTTACATTTGAAATAAAAAAGTGTGATATTATGCTGAAATTTAAAACATTTGCATATATGCTCGACACAATTCTTCACGCCATTTTTATTGTATCAGATTGACGGTGACAGTATATTTAAATATTTCGTTCTAATGCAGCTGGCAACCATTTAGACACTTGTCTTTGATGCCTTAAGGCAAGTGCTGCACAGACATTACTCACTTTGCATTACCCAGGGTACGCGTGTATCTTGGTAGTAAAGCCCCGGATGCGGAGTAACAATGCTCCTACAACGCTCTACGATCCTATTAGGAAAGGGACCTACGGTTTAAAGTGGATTCCGAACCACTACAACACCCATGGACAAGCCGGGTTTTGAACCCGATACCTATGGTACCGAGAGCCAGAGCGCTAGCCACTCGGCCATCAGGCCCCGTATATTTAAATATAGTGTTATATATACAGATACTATATTATTAGATATAGTACTAAAGTGACTTTTACATATTAGTGAGACAGTAATTGCAAATTATAATAATTCAAAATTATTGCTTAAATATTAAGGACTAATTAAAATATACAGCAAATTTACGCAGTATAATGATGAAGGAAAAAAAATCATTAGAAATCAGTTTTTTATTTCAATAACAAAGATTTCAAATTTCTGTTATGAAATTATTGATCTCATTAAAAACACTACACTAATTATAATAATTTAACATTATTATTTAAATATTAAGCACTAATTAAAATGTACAACAGATTTTCTTGATATAATGATGAAGAAAAAAAATCATTAATAATGAGCCTTTAATTTCCCTAACAAAATTTCAAATCTCTGTTATGAAGTTATTGCTATTATTAAAATCACTACTCTAATTATAATAATTTAAAATTATTATTTAAACATTGAGGACTAATTAAAATACACATCCGATTTGCTTGATATAATGACGAAAAAAAACCTAATTAATAATCAGGCTTTTATTTCAATAAAAAATATTTCAAATTTCTGTTTTGAAGTTATTGCTATTATTAAAACGCTATTATAATTATAATAATTTAAAATTATTATTTAAATATTAAGGACTAATAAAAATATACAGAAGATTTGCTTGATATAATGATGAAGAAAAAAATCATTAATAATCTAGCTTTTTATTTCAATAACAAAGATTTCAAATTTCTGTTATGAAGTTATTGCTATTATTAGAAACTAATAAATTTACTCTAATTATAATAATTTAAAATCAATGTTTAAATACTAAGGAGTATTTTAAATATTCAGCATATTTTCTGGATATAATGATGAAGAAAAAAATCATTAATAATCACTTTTATTTCAAAAATAAAGATTTACAATTTCTGTTATGAACTTATTGCTATTTTTATAAACACTACTCTAATTATAATAATTTAAAATTATTGTTTAAATATTAAGGGCTTATTAAAATATACAGTAGATGTGCTTGATATAATGATGAAGAAAAAAACATCATAATAATCAGCTTTTTATTTGAATAACAAAGATTTCAAATTTGTGTTATGATATTATTGCTGTTATTAAAAACGTTACCCTAATTATAAAAATTTAAAATTATTGATTAAATATTAAAGGCTAATTAAAATATGCAGCAGATTTGCTTGTTATAATGATGAAGAAAAAACATCATTAATAATCAATCTTTTATTTCAATTTCAAATTTCTATAATGAAGATATTGCTATTATTAAAACATTTCTCTTTGTAATTATAAATTTACTCAGTATAAAAAAAATCAAAACAATTTATCTTTCTAAACTTTTTACTAAACTGCTCAGAGTTAATTAAGGAATGTGTATCAATGCAAGATTTAATCTGTTTATGAAATTAAAGTATTTTCTTCACAAACTATTTTAAGATTAAGATAAATGCTTTTTTTTAATAGACAGCAAATAAGAAAAATTGTTAACAATGTATATCAATCCCTCCAACTTTTTCTTATAATCCAATCTTAAACGATTTACTGTGTCTTTCTCATATTTTTATCTGGAAAAAAGACAAATTGCCTTCTAGGTTGACAGCGTTCTAATATCTTGCGATTTTACTTTTTGACTAAGTAAATAGATTATTTTTTTTTTATTTCTATTGGAAATCAAAAGCTTTTTTAAGTTTTCTCATTATTAATTTTTATTTTTTTGTCAAAAAAATGAAAATGTTCTGTTATGAAAGTTATGAAAGTATTGCTGTTATTAAAAACGTTACTCTAATTATAAAAGATTAAAACTATTTATTAAATATTAAGGTCTAATTAAAATATGCAGCAGATTTGCTTGTTATAATGACGAAGAAAAAACATCATTCATAACCAGCCTTTCATTTCAATAACAAAGATTTCAAATTTCTGTTATGAAGTTATTTCTATTATTAAAAACATAACTCTTTGAAATTATAAATTTCTATAGTTTAAAAAAAATCAAAACAAATTATTTGTCTGAAATTTTTACTAAACTGCTGCTGAGAGTTAATTAATTAAAAAAATGTATCAATACAGAATTTAATCTGTTTACGAAATTAAGTATTTTTTTCACAAACTATTTTCAGATTAAGATAAATGCTTTTTTTTTTTTTTAACAAACAACAAATAAGAAAATTTGGTAACAATGTTTCTGAATCCTTCCAACTTTTTCTTATAATCCTATCTTAAACTATTTACTGTGTCTTCCTCATATTTTCATCTGCATTAAAGACAAATTACCTTACATGTTGACAGCTTTCTAATATCTTGCGAATTTACTTTTTTTGACTAGGTAAATAAGATTTTTTTTAAGTTTCTGTTTGCAATCAAAACGCCTTTTTAAGTTTTTCCATTATGAATTTTTATTTTTTTTAAAAATCGCTAAGTATACTTAAGGGAAGTTGAGAAGTTACGCAAACTTTGGAATTAAAAGAGCAACCATCTATTAGTTACCAGATAGGTTAATCTGTTAATTACCAGAAGGCATAAGAAAAACAAAATTAAATTTTTGCTTACAAACTATGTTAAAGCAAAACTTTAAAGGAAAAAAATAATTTTGATAGGTAATCTAATGAACTAGCTGAATTAGATAAATGTTGAGTGTAAAAAGCAAAACAACTAATGAAGCAGACGCGCATGCGTAACCTAATCAACTTGATGGTTTTCGACGTGCCAAAAGTGCAGATTTTCAAATTTTTTATGTTTAGCTGACATATTTATTAACATTTGTTAAGACATCACTGCACAACTGTAACACATAACACACAAAACAATTATATAACAAATATTTGGAAGATCACTTAAAAGCATGTTCGTTTAGGGATCTTTGCACCCTCCGTAATGCCGAACTCTTCACTCGACTCTGCACACTCCCTTTTCTCTTTCTCCCTCTCCCATTATCGGTTCCAAAGTCTAACGGGAGGTTCAACCTATCCTTGAAAGAATGATCTATTAGCTTTGATTTCAAAGTTATAGCTTTTTGTTGGAATGCATAGTGGAACGTTACTGTTGTACTATAGTACTGTTATTACAAATATAAGTTTATTAAGACCAGAATATTTTTGAAAGCAATCACACACATCTCCAGAGCAATTTATTATCGAGGGTTGTATGCTGTGTCATTCCAAACGATCACACCAGGCTGTGTATGAATTGTACAACTTCAAACAGTAAGCGGCATTGAAGCGTTTATCGCCTCCAAACATGTACGTGTCTGTCATGAGAATCCTGATGTAATCACTATTCATCTCTGAGACTAACTGTCGTTTCTCGATCATAGTTCAATTGGATCAAGCGACACGCCCATCGACTCTAAACAGAGACAACAATAGCTGTTAGGGACAGAACATGCTAAATACACTCTTTATTGGACGAAAGAACTCAAATGAAGCCACTAGAGCCTTTCATAAAGCCAATTGAATCATAGCGGCTTTCGATTAATTTTTTTTTTTGCTTGTGATCTATTAATAAAAATCTATATAGTCATTATGGCCAAGAATAGCGCTAAAATCTCTAATTAGAACAAAAATTTTAATATTTTGTATTGTGCAGTGTAATTTTGGCATATTTATTTGTATAATTTGACATATTTATTTGTATAATTTGGCACTTTTATTTAATGAATCAGATGTTAAATCAAATTAGACATCAAATAAGTATAAAATCAAAAATAACTAAATATTTATTATATTGCAAGACATTTTTATATCAATATAAACATGGACTTTAAATAAAAAATTTCATTCACTTTAATTAATTTTATGTGTTTAACAAGACACAAGTTCCTCAAAAAGTAAGTTTTCAATAAATGCTGAATATTAATTATTTTCTTTTAAAAATTTTTTCATTTATCAAGAATACAAAATATTTCATATTTTAATGTGTTCACATAAATAATTCAACATATTATAATTATTAATTATTTTCCTTTTTAAATAAAAATAAAGCTGCTGTTGTAAAAAAACTTGTAAAAAAGTGGAGTTTTGAATTATGAAATGACATATTTTCTACAATTGTTGAGTTTTTAATTATGGAAATTTTGTTTTCCCTGCTATACATTTATGCCCAAAACGCAAATTAAATGCTAAATATTAAAAATAAAACATTAAGTATTTATTATGCAATGAGAAAATAGACAAAAATGTTTAGATTTAAATTAATTGTTTAACCTGATACTAATTGCTCTCCTTTGTTATTAGAAACAAATGACAAAAATTTTAGGGAATAAAAAATATGTATTTTCAAAACATTCTATAAAAATAAACTATATTTATATTAAAAGATTAGTTACAAGAAATATTTCTCTTAATTTTTTTTCTATCTTGAATTTCATTAGTTTTGTTCCTAAATGAAAAATTACTATAAAAATGTATAATTAAAAAGTAGTTTTAAAATTTAAGGACTGTAGTTTTTATTTGACATTTTTTATGACACTCTTTTTTTTGCTATGCTAGAATTCATAATTATTTTAAAAAGAGTTTTACAATTTTGATCCTATTAGTTTATGTATACTTAATTGATAAAAACATTCCTGTTGTACTAAATGTCTTAAGCTTCTTTCAAGCCATTTATTTAAGAGCAGTAATGAAAAAAAAATGAAAATTTATTGTTTAGAATGCAGACATTCTCCTTTCTAAGAAACATTTAGGTGCATAATTCTGTACTTATAATTAATAAAAATACGATGTAAAGAAGCCTTTATTGAATTAAAATATTTATTTCAATGTTGTTAAATGAATTAATAATATAAGCGGATTTGGCTGTTATGTTATTTTTATAACATTGTAATATGTATTATTTTTGTTAACTTCTCAGAGCAACGATTTTCAAACTGTAACCAAGCTTCCTCCTACGCACTGCAAGGCATCACCTGTTCAGGAGAAACGGTCAGTAGATCTTGAGACTCTCACACGAGAGGAAATACAATGCAACTGGTGCTGCCGCTGAGAAATGTTTAGTACAGCGCAATCACGCGCATCTGTTGAGAAACATTCATTTGTAATCACTCATGCCGAGAGTAAAATATATTTAACGCAACCCTGCGTATAAGTTGGTCTACAGACTCAACCTGAGACGAAGTATACCTCACCCAGAGAGGAAGTATATTTCACGCATCCAGTGCGTATCTGAGTATCTTTATTTTCGGCAAAGATGTGGAATCCTTCCACGAATCTATACTTATATGTCTTTAAATATGTTAAATATTTTCTATCTCTAATTGTATGTGTGTGCGTGTGTCAATAAAGCTGTGAGTTTTCAAACCCGTGTCTTAACCCAAACACATCCAGTTACAACACTACAAAACTGTACAACCCACAACACTACAAAACCTATATTCTGTATACGAGATAAATTAAGTCAATTTATGTCGCATCTACTTCGAAGTGCTTTTATTATTTAACCTTATATTCATGATTTTTAATTAGGTTATCTCACATAAGTAACAATTTAAAAAAAAATAATATTGAAATTTTTATTAAATTAAAAAAATAATTTATTAAGTTTCTATCATTGGGGCCTGATGGACGAGAGACAAGAGCTCTGGTCCTCGTTGCCCTAGTCCCGCCGGTGCCATGGATGTTTGTAGTGGTTCGGAACCCATTTTATACCGTATGTCCGATCTAATATGACTGTAAAGTTGGGCATAGGGTCGACAACTATACCCTGTAAGAAGAAAATACCTGTTTTGATATCTGCCAGTGAGCAAATGGCCTTAACCCATCATGGAGCAGTTGCGCTAATGAAGAAGTAGAAGAACGATCAAATTATTAATTTTATAATTTAGTTATTTAATCCTAAGATAACCTAATTAATTTACAAATTGTAAATATTTTATTGCAGAGAAATAACTATAAATTTAAATGCCACGGATCGTAAACTGAATTTAAGTCTTATTAGTATATTTTCATCTGATATAAAATTTACTCTAGATATTTATTTTTAAGTCCAAATATTATGAAGCATTTCATTTGAAGTTGTGAATTGATGATAATCAGATATTAAAATAATCTCTTTCATAAATGCAGTTTAGTAAAAGAAATCCTGATATTTCTTATTTACAAATTGGAAACCTAGAATTTTGCTTTCAAATCAGCATCTTAATAAATCAAATCAAATATACAGTGAGCCACAAAATTGAGTATACACCCCTAAAACTTTTAGACTTCTTCCAATTACAAATTAAATATTGATTTAAATAGATAAATTTTTTTATCCTAGATACTTTAACCTCTGCTTCACTTTCCCATAATAACATAATTCTATAGTTAACTTATTTATTACGAAAACAGTTAAGCGATTCGAAGAAAAGATAGAAAACCATGCCACAAAATTGAGTATACACCTCTTATATTTGTAAAGTATGCCACCACTTTTTTTAGTTTCAAATTTTTTTTAAAGAGTTTCAGGAGTAGCTGCTGCTTATAACACGTGCTATTGCACTTCAACGCTTTTAAATAGTATTTTTTCTCATTAAAAATCGTACAATGAGCTCTCGTAGAGAAACTACTGAATCTGAGCGTTTATTGGTTGTAAAATGATCGAAAGAGGGCAAATCTCTTTGAGAAATCGCTCGTTGATTGGTGTAACTCATGGTTGTGTCCAAAAAATACTACAGAAGTATAAAAAACTGGATCTGTGGCCAATATTCCTGAAAGAGGACGTAAAGAAATACTGAGTACTACAGCGAAGAGGAAAATCATTCACTCAGTAAAGAAAGATCCGAGGGTGAGTGCCTCTAAACTAGCTTTATCGATGTCCTCTACAATCGGGAAAAAGATCTCAGTTGAAACAATTCGACGTACCCTTCACCAATATGGGTTTCATGGCCGTACACCAATACGAAAGCCACTCATCAAATATGTGAATAGACAAAAGGGAGTGATTTTCGCCAAAGAACATCGTTTAAAGCCTATTTCTTTCTGGAACACTCTAATATTTTCTGATGAAAATAAGTTTAATCTTTACGGAAGCGATGGACGATTTAAAATATGGAGAGGAGCTGGGAAAGCACTGGCACCTAAAAACACCATTAAGACAGTCAAATTCGGAGGTGGATCTGTACTCGTTTGGGGTCGTATGTCGGCTGGAGGAGTTGGAGAGCTTCCTTTTATTGATGGTATTATGGATAAACATGTATATTTGGGTATTTTAAATGATAACTTGAAAAAAAGTACCAGTAAGTTGGGGCTTGGGTCAAGCTTCATATTCCAGCAGGACAACGACCCCAAGCATACAGCGAAGATTGTGCAGTTATACTTGCTGTACCATTGCAAGAAGCAATTACACACTCCAGCCTAGTCTCCAGACCTAAAAGTCATGGAAAATTTGGGGTCGCAATTACAGAAAGCTGTGCATGAGCAAGAAATCACAAGCAAGGAAGTTCTCAAGAAGGTTCTGAGCGAAGAATGGGCTAAAATTTCTGTTGAAACCACTAAAACACTAGTAGAATCTATGTCCAGAAGATTACAAGCTGTAATTCAAGCAAAAGGTTATGCAACAAAATATTAATTTGTACGTTAAAAGGAAATTAATAAAGGTGTATATTTATTTTTGTGGTGTTGTGTTTCGTCTAGTCTCAGATCTTTTATTTTTTTTCGTAAAAAATAAATAAACGTAACAATTTTATAAGTATAGTACGGTAAAGCATAGACTAAAGTATATAAGGTAAAAAATTCGATCATCTTAAAGCAATATTTAATTTGTAATTGCAAAAAGTCTCTAAGTTTCTAAGGTGTATACTCAATTTTGTGGCCCACTGTATATATACATAAATATATATAATAAATATAATATATCAAATCAATCCATAATAAATTTAGTTCATTATTATAAAGGTTTGCATTTATCCAAAAAGTATTCTATGTCAGTTTTACTATTTTATTTTTTATTTTCTTAAAAGTGCTTTAATTTTTATCTATATGAAGTAGTGCTTTAATTTTTATCATCCCCTTTCCTGTCTTGGAAATCACCTGTTCTAGTTCCAGAATAAGTTCTAAATAAAAAATAATAATTTAATAATTTTTAATTTATAATAAAAGCATAGCTGAAACATAAAATAGCTTGTAAATTAATTTTAAAAATATTAAATAAGTTAAACCTTTTTCCCTTTTTGATTGGTATGTGTTTTAATATAATTTTAATTTTTATGAACTATTTTGAGGTTTTTTTCTTGTTGTAGACATAAAATAATCTTTCAAACACATAAAAACTAGTTTTATCCTCCCTGTATTGATTGTCAGCTAATTTTTATTTTAAATATCAATGATGTTATCTGTCAGCGGATAGATTCTTGTAAATTTGTTCAGTAGCATTAATGAAAAAGGAAGGAAAGATTTATAATTTTGTCATTATTTTAGCGCAGAAATAATTAATCATTATTATTATTTATTTATAATACCAACTAATTAATCTGTCTACTCGTGGCTCAGTGGTAAAGCTCGCCTCTGATGAGCACTAGGGTTCAATCCACTGGCAGCTTTGTTGTAGACATTGTTTAAAAAAAAAAGAAGACTCAATGGCGTTTGTGATGCTAAGCATCTTGCGTGAGTCGGACTACCAGGAGAGAGTTTTCCTGGTTTTTTCCCATACGATAGCAAATTCGAAGAAGTTCCATCTGAAAGTCTTCCGCGAAGGCACTGCCCTTCTTCTTCATCAGCATCAGTCAAGTCAGACTTCTACCTACGGGTGCTCGATCACAGAAGCTACTCCCGACTTACCTCTTTCCATGAGACCACATGGGTTCTTGAACTTCGTCTAGACGTTGCTGTCTACCAAGTGGGATAAGAAAAGAAGAAGAACAAACACTCTTAGTTTTGAACACAGGAGAAAATTTTATTTTATTCTTTCAAAATGAGATATTTATTAAAATGGCAGTTGCTAGCAAAATAAATAGTGAAACGACGCAAAGATAAATAACCAAAAGTATCGCAGCTAATAACAAGTTAGGTTTAAGGCACGAAAGCAGAAACTCAACTGCATCGATTTCCGCTATTCCAAGTTTCATTGTGTACTGCTGAATTATTAAGATCATTTCCGTTTTGCACTTGTCCGAGTATTTTCTAGTAATTTAAAGAAAAATATATCCCAGATAGCTGCTTTTAATACCTTGACAATTGCTTTGTTGAAAAAATACTTGGTGCATTCTTACATAACAAACATATTTTACACAGTAAAAAAATTTTAATTCTAATTAACGAACTAAAATTATTTTTGTATGATTATTTTGTGTTTTCTAACAATATCAATTGCAAAGTAAATTGCAGTGAGTATCTTTTATTTCAAAGAAATTCAGTAATAATTTTAGAAATGTTAAGGAATAAATATACTTTAATGAAAATAAAGATTAAAAAGAAATGACAAAAAATTAAAGTACAGCATTTTTAAAATGAAATACTTTTAGTTTAAATTTTAGTTGTTTGGAAAAAAAACCCTTTATTTTACTGCTTCTTAATAAACTTGTTACTGCCAATTAAAATTTATATAATGCAACATTAATATTTTGTCGTATTGAAATGATTTAAGTTCATAGTTATTTTAAATAAGGAATTTATAATTTAAATGTGCTTTGTATGACATATATATTCCTCTTATAAAAAATGAATGCTTTTATATTATTGTAACAAATATTTATTCAGAATCATGGTAAAAAATTAGTCAAATGACTAATAAAATTAATATTAAGTATTCAAATTCTTTTAATTATGAAAAAAGAAAAACCTCTGGATAGTAAATTAAATAGGAATTAAAGATTAAAGTACCCACATAAGGTAAGCTAATTAGAATAGTCACTTTTTCTGATGCCAAAGATAAATTTAATTTTTTCTGCGAATTTTTTTATTACTTAAAATAAAAATTATTATTTTTAAACTTTTTAGCTGCATTAAAATATTATTTTTAGAACTCATTTTGATTCTAACGGTTTTTTAATCATTGTCACATTGGAACTTCAAACACAACTTTTAAAATATATTTTTTTAAATTTCTGGCTAATTTTTAATACCATTTTAATTAATTCTATTTTCTTTTCACCTTTTTCATAAATCAGTTTTAATAACTTTATTTGCTAATAGGATAACTACAATTTCAAAGACGTTTCATTTTTTTAATGAATTACAAAAAACAGTTTGGTAAGGCTAATGATTTTTTATTGTTTACACGATCTTTGTTGATTTTTTTCATAATGTTGATAAAAAAAATATTTTTCATAGAAGTAATGAAATAATAACTTAATACTTTAAGAGTTTTCTGGTGACTAATATTTATTGGATTTGCAGTTTTTCTTAAAATGAAAGAGAATGTTTTGTGAAGTGAAAAACTTTAAATCTTCTTTAGAATTGTGTAATCCTTTACCTCAATGATTTTATTTTAGCCTTCTAAAGATTTTGATTTGAAATGAATAGAAAAGCCAATTATTAGTTCTATTGATTTAATAGGGCACTTGTGCCGTACAGAAATTTCCCTTCATGATCTTCCCTTCATGCTATTTCATAAATGCCCCGCAATTCACGGTTAATTTTTGCAGGATTGTCTCTTTGCACAAAGAAACCTCATTATGTCACCTCTCATTTGGTGCACTTTGTTTTCGTAATTCGTTGTTGCATGAAAGCTAATAATACTAAATTGATGATTATGTGCGTATCTCATGCTGAATAGTTAAATGTCTAATTAACAATTGCATTGATTCAACTAGGCACTCAGTTCATGTACCAGCAAGAATCTTAAAAATTTGATTGTTTTTTTTTAAAAAATGAGCAGTAAATAATACTGAAATTATAGCAATAGTTTTCTTTCATAGTTGAATTCTATGATGTTTGGATATTTATTGTTGCTTCAATAGGGGTCCACTTGGTCAATAGCAATATTCAGATCAAGTCCATGAATCCATGTGTACTTAGACCGACGCGTCAAGATAAAGGGTAAAAAACGCACTTTTTTTTGTCTTTGACCTTGCGGCACAAAGACATATGGCACCCAAAGGGGGAAGTTTGATTTTATCCCACCCGGCTATACCCCTTGGCACTGAGTACCCATTTTAGTCGCATTTTAAGACATGCATGGGTTACAGTAAAAATTTGATTGTCTTTTTTAAAAAATGGGCAGTAAATAATACTGAAATTATAGCAATAGGTTTCTTTCATAGTTGAATTCTATGATGTTTGGATATTTATTGTTGCTTCAATAGGAGTCCACTTGGTCAATAGCAATATTCAGATTAAGTCCATGAACACATGTGTACTTAGACCGACGCGTCAAGATAAAGGGTAAAAAACGCATTTTTTTTGTCTTTGACCTTGCGGCACAAAGACATATGGCACCCAAAGGGGGAAGTTTGATTTTATCCCACCCGGCTATACCCCTTGGCACTGAGTACCCATTTTAGTCGCATTTTAAGACATGCATGGGTTACAGTAAAAATTTGATTGTTTTTTTAAAAAAATGAGCAGTAAATAATACTGAAATTATTGCAATAGTTTTCTTTTATAGTTGAATTCTATGATGTTTGGATATTTATTGTTGCTTCAATAGGAGTCCACTTGGTCAATAGCAATATTCAGATTAAGTCCATGAACACATGTGTACTTAGACCGTCGCGTCAAGATAAAGGGTAAAAAACGCAGTTTTTTTTTGTCTTTGACCTTGCGGCACAAAGACATATGGCACCCAAAGGGGGAAGTTTGATTTTATCCCACTCGGCTATACCCCTAGGCACTGAGTACCCATTTTAGTCGCCTTTTAATGCCTTTAATGCATGGGTTACAGTGGGGCTTTGCTCACACGGACCCTCACGAGGAATTTCGATACTTAATTTGAGAGAAGAAATTATATTTAGAAGTGTTCCTCTTTCAGCGTTACTTAATTTTTCATCCTTTGAGAAAATGATTTTTTTTTCTTGTGGAGAAACTGGAGAACTTTTATTCATTATGCAATTGCTGTACATTTTTAGAATCACAGAATCTTATAATTTACTATTTTTTCCATAAAGTGATGTAGAAATGTAATTTGATTACAACTGAATAATGCATTTACAACTGAATAATGAGTTGAAAATATATGTTCAATAAATTTAATTGAAAATAAAACAATCATTAATGTAGAGTTAGTCGGTTGCAAAAAGACGCATCCCAGCCGAAGCCCCAATTTATGTAGAGTTGGGCTTTGAAAAAGATGCATCCCAGTCGGAACCCCAATTTATGTAGGGTTACACCGGTTTCAACTGATGCATTCCGGCCGAATCTACAGTTTTCTTAGACTTGTCCTCAAGTCTAAACAAAGCTGAACTTTTGAAGTGGGTGTCTAGGGGTGTTTGACATGCAAAACGCAGTAACGGGACGTTACTTTAAATGAAGCCATTTATTTTTATATTTTACAATGATATTTACATTAACAATTAATTAAAAGACAACACCGTCCATTCTCTCGCTGCTTGACGCAGCGTCCCATCCGTTCTTTCTTCCATCTAGCGTCTCTTTTTCTTTCTTCATCTACGGGGATCTTGCCTCTTCTCGTGGGGTCAGAGTTCAAAGTTCAATACACCCCCACTTGTAAACAGCTCTGTCAAAGAGAAGGGACCGTAAGGTGTCGCTATCTAATGATTACCAGACAAATAAATCCCACATTAATTATTCTAAAGTTATTCTAATCTTAAATTAATTCTTCTTCATTGGTACAGGTCTCTTGGTAGGACAAGAGCCTCTGCCGACTTTCAGATATCGATACATGAGATGCTTCCTTTTTACGGGGTAGGATTGTCAGCCCTACGCTCAAGGCTCTGTAGTCATATTAGAATGTAGCAAACACAAAACACAAACAGTTTCCTTCCATTAAGTTTGGTTTGTCACTCTACGGTCATTTTGTGCGCACTGTAGGCTAATTAGACCGAGAGCTACAGTTTCACGTCTTTCCATTAGAGTTACCATGATTAGAAATTTTTTTTTTTGAAAATTGGATTTAAAAATTTAATATTTTATAAAACTTCTTCATTTGCGCAACAGCCCCATGGCGGGTCAAGACTGTCTGCTTAATGGCAGATTTCGAGACAGGAGATGTTTTCTTTTTATGGGATAAGGTTGTCACGCCCACGTCTAACAGTCACATTAGACCGGGATCTACGGTTTAAAATGGATTTTGAATCACTACAAACATTCTGGCACCACCCGGACTCAAATCTAAACCTGCAGCTTAGGGAGCCAGATCACTATTCACTAGGCCGTTACTCTTCAAATATGAATTGAATTCATTGCCGCTATTCCTTTACTTTAAATTATAATATTTTATCGATTATAACTCAGAATACAATTTATGTTAAAGAAAGACTACTTTATCTCTACCATATTTATAACCTATAAGCTTGCGAACTTGAATTATTTTGATTGTCAAACTTTTGCATAAGTTATGCTCATAATAGTTATAAAAATGGTAAAATATCATATTATTTACCTATTATGGGACGTATTTTATTCTGAAAATTCCATAAGCCCAAGTATTTTTTAATTTAATATTTTTTACACTATTAATATTTCTCACATCTTCTAGGGGGGTTTATAACCCTAGATACAAGGATAGGGAAGTGTAACGTGATAGAAAATATAGTATGATAGTATCATGTTAATATATCATCAATAAATTAAACCATTGCTTTTGAAATACCATTTCCTGTAGTGATTGCTACATACGTGTAACATAATATGTACAATGGGGGAAAAGATTTACTGTGGTTGATATTAAAATACAAATTCATCGTTAAATTAATTGGATATTTAAGATGGCTGTAAATGAATTATACAGTTTCACAATTCTATTTCTAAAATTTATGGAAGGTAATAATTATTACTTACGGTGACTTTTGAAGACGTTTGAAAACATTCATTTAATTGCTTGCAAGATATCAAATGATAGATCAACCTGCTCACACGTGCTTAAATTAATCACATGTAATGAGATATTGAATTTAATAATTATTTTATTCATTTTAATGAAGCACAATTGCTTTAAATACGTTAGTAAACAAATTAATAGCTACAATGGCACATATGCCCATTATTTACACTGTTTATCAATGAAGTGCAATGAAGATTACATGATATAAAAAAAGAAATATTTGTAATTAAAATAAACATTGTATTTCATATTTAATAATAATGGCCTCCAAAATATCGCTTCAATAAGGTATCAATATTTAACTTCTACAAGCACCATTTTTTAGGTGTATAAATCAATTGTATATTTAATGAGTAAATAACTAAATATAAAATATAAATTAATTTAAGATAAAATGTATTTAATTAGTGAATTTTATTCCATTTATATTGATCGCAAATTGGCGAAATAGAGAAAAATTAGAAAAACAAAAATAAAAATTTGGCGAATATTCGCGTTTTCCATTCCTTATAATTTGCATGGCAGGTAAAAAATCTGATCTGTAAGTCATAATTATTGTATTCATTCTAATGAAACACAATCTTTTAAAATACTTTTTAAGTAAAATAGAAGAGGACGAAATCATATTGAATGATACTAAGAAAACAAATTAAAAACGTTAATGGCAAATATCCCCATTATTTACACTGTTTATCAATGGAAAAACAATGAAGATTACTTGATATAAAAAAAAGAAATATTTGTACTTAAAATAAATATTGTATTTCATATTTAATAATAATGGCCTCGAAAATATCGCTTAAATTAATTATCAATATTTCACTTCTACAAGCCCCAATTTTTAGATGTATAAATCAATTGCATGTTTAATTAGTAAATGATTAATTATAAAATATATTTAATTATTTACTAATTGAAATATATATATTTTTAATAAAATTATAAAATAAAATATAATTACATTTAATTTTTATTTCTGCAGAATAAGAAATTTAAAAAAAAACAACATAAATTTATATAATATATTATATATAATATAATAAAATAAAAATACAAATTAAAAAATAAATTAATAAATATATAATAAATATAATAAAAATAAAAAAATACATTTAATTAATAAAATTAATCTAAATAGTATTTAATAAAAAATAAATAATAGAAATAAATATAAATATATAAATAAATTTCTCAATACAAATATAAAAAATAATAATAAAAAAATATAAACATAAATTGCAGTAGATTCCAGTATTAACAGCAGTGTTATTAAATAATAGAAATAAATATAAATATATAAATAAATATCTCAATACAAATCAAAAAATAATGAATTTAAACATACATTGTATCAAATGCATTTTTT
This sequence comes from Caerostris darwini, assembly GCA_021605075.1. Classification (NCBI taxonomy): domain Eukaryota; kingdom Metazoa; phylum Arthropoda; class Arachnida; order Araneae; family Araneidae; genus Caerostris; species Caerostris darwini. Next base: position 284,508 of record BPLQ01006465.1, on the reverse strand, counting down.
ATCCATCGAATGCATTTTATCCATCGAATCCATTCGGTCCCCAAGGCACTTTTGTATTCTAGAAAATGAACTGACAGATTCTCCCGCAAAATTTGCAGCAGACAGAATAATATTTTATTGGATATCTGTGGAAGATATATATTTCAGCAAAAAAAGGAAACACAAATAAAAGCAACAGAACAGTGGATATGCGGAAAATATGGTCAAGAGTTCAATTATTTGGATAGTATTAAACCTTTTAACAGGCTTCTTACTTTTCATCGAAAAGAAGACATTCTTCTGTCCAGATTTCGAACAAAGATATAAACTTCAAATTCTAAACTCCATATATTTGGTCTGACTTCATCTCCATTATGACTAATTTGCAAAAATTCGGAAACAGTTGAATATACTCCGTCTGTTTCTTTTGGCAGTAACTGCTAAATACCGGTCCTCATTCGGCGTTGTAACTCGGGGGCGACCTGTGCTGTAACATCTACTCACATTACCATCATCTTGGAATCGTTGCCAAAGCCTGGAGATGACACTCTGGGCGATTCCAAGTTCCTCGGATACTTCCAGCTGGGTACGTCCACATTCCAGTCGTCCGATAATTCTACCACGTAAAAAAGCATCCAAATGTTTCCTTTGTGCCATAACTATGTGCGGTTATTGCACTGAAATGCTTTTAAAGCGCTTGTGAACAATTTTACTTCTTTGCCACCATTCCTCATATACCCCTCTCTTACACTCTCGTCATTGTGACGTACTATCCGCGCCATCTGGTGGTTTCCTGTAATTTGCATATTCTTCTTCAAGATGTGTGTGATAATTCTACAGGTGAAATTTTTATTTGAGAGTTCAATTTCTGTGTGATTCTGAATTATCCTTAATTTATGGACATGAGTGTATTTTGTTTCAATGCGTGAAATATGTAAAACCAAGAAACAAGCTACAAAGTTCTTTCTTACTCTTGGATATTTGATATGTCGGTGGATGCATCTTATAAGATAGTGATTCAAAGCAATGGTAATTCTATTTCTATAAAAAAATTTGTAACTTTGTCAGCTATGGGATACCCCGCTTTTCTTTCTGTTTCTATTACTTTTTCTATTGTTTCTTCTTTTTCTATTACTTTTTATTTTCTTTTATTTCTAATACTAGTTGTACTTCATATTATCTTTTCCCTGTTAAAATATTATGGTCTATATCAGGGTTGGCCAACAAAATTTTTTTCGGCCCGTGAGATTTATCACACTTTTACAAAATATATTTATTTCATAATGATCAAAATAATGAAAACTAAAGTATTGAACAAAAACATTATTTGTGCATCCATATATTCAAAAGCTAACTGTCGAATTTATGAGAAAAAATTAACTTTCATTTTAAAATAATATTCTTGCAAATATAGGACAGATATTTCCTGTTTTATTTATGAGTTTACAGTTATGAGTTCGCAGAATTATTAAATTCTATTCTGGAACTCACGATGCGCGCGCATCTTGGAACATCCAATATTACAGGTTCTATGTTTCACTTTAAGTGATCTCAACGACGCAGTGAAATAAATATTTTTTAATGATTTCCTTTTTTATTTCGTTTATATTTATATATATTTTATATTTAATTTTAAGTGTTATATATTTATTTTCAATGTGCGTTTATTATATTATCTATGTTCAATTCAATTAAAATTGTTGTATTCAATTTTATATGCGGCCCGCGGATTTATAAAGCATTTCCAAAGTGGCCCCCAAGATCATTTAGGTTGACATAATGAGCTCGTAGCATTATAATATATAATGAGCTCGTTTCATCGTTTTCTTTCATTTTCATATCCATCCATCTTTTTCATTCTCTTTTGGTTGCTGGCAATGATTCCTTTCTTTTAAAATTGAATCTATGATCCACTATAGGCAATGAAATCAAGAATTTCGAGTTTTAGAGCAGTTCCTTTATAAATATTTAATTTTCACCTTTCTTCATTTCTAAGCAGCATTTGGATCAATTGAGATAAAGCAGTATCAGCCAGCATACATCTCAAAGTCCAGTCTAGACGAAAGCGATTCAATTCCAATTGATCACGTGTGCTGCTTATTCAATTCCTACTATTAATTCACACTCTCCCTATATATATCTTGTTCAAATTTTCAATCGTCAATAAAATACTTTTATTCACCACTCAAGATCAAATACATTTTTTTTTTGAACTTGTAGTGGATGACACTGGATGTTAATACAGTTTTTGCAACTATTAATTCAGTAATTAAATTTAATTAATTAATTTTAGTTTTTTTATGTTTAAGTTGCATATATCTACCAATAGATGGCGCCAGATAAATTAAAAAAAATGAATGAAAATTATTTATAAAGGACTTTCTGCAATATAATGTGAAAAAAGAAGGAATTGACTATACATTTTTTTTAATACTTTCTTGTATATATATATATGTGTGTGTGTGTGTGTTTGTTTGTATATGTATGTTTTTTTCAAATATTAATTCATCCATTAACTTTAATTAAAATTTTTAATACTTTAAATAAAGTTTTAGCGGCTTGTAATGAAAATTGAAATCAATCGGTAAAATTCAAAGATTTCAGTATTTTTCACGTGAAGGTAAAGAATGCGAATTCAGTTCTTGCATTACAAGAAATGGATAGAAGGAAAAATTATAGACCACCATCAACTTTATAAATTAGAAACGAAAAAAAGAAAAATAGAAAGCTAATAAATGTTAACAAGCAAAAATAACAGCCCAACACCATATACAGAAAGGAAAATGGAAAATTGCAAGGAAATTCGCTTTCTGTTTTGCCACTTAATATTGTGATTCTCTCATATGTATATACATATTTATATTAACTGCAATGGGGCCTGACCCGGTGTCTCTTATGCAAGTTTCTTGCATGGGCCGCCGCCGGCTACTCCATCCGTGATTCCGGAACATCCAAATATCTGGGATAATGTTGATCCTGACAAGGCCGCTAAAACTGCCTATGTATTCCAAGAAGTGTCCAGCATCCTCGATATGTTAGGCGGCATTGACAATTTCTATAATCAACTGAAAAGCGCAAAATCTCCCATGGGAAAAATTCCAAATCATCGCAAAATGCTTCAATTTCGCTGTTTAATCTTCTCTTGTGTTTTTATTTTCCATTGTTTACAATGCTTCTTTTTACTTCTTTACAATGCTTCTTTTTACTTCTAATTGGACATGACCATTGCCCACTGCCTTTTCTTGCATATAATGTCTTGTTTTTATTAATGACTCTTATAGTACCAGATTTGGAGTAAAGGCCGCATATGGCCAAGGTACTCTGCATCCTGAACGACGGCGAATGGGGCCTGAATGGCCGAGTGGCTAGCGCTCTGGCGCTCGGTTCCACAGGGTTCGAGTCCCAGCGGTGCCATGGAAGTTTGTAGTGGTTCGGAATCCACTTTAAACCATAGGTCCTGGTCCTAATAGGATCGTAGAGCGCTGCGGGCGCATTGTTACTCCGCGTCCGTATCTTCAAGTTACATGCGCCCCCTGGGTAATGCAAAGTGAGTAACGCCTGTGTAGCGCTTGCCTTAAGGCATCCAAGTTGTCTAAGTGTTTGCCAGCTGTATTAGTACAAAAAAAAATATTCGCTGCAATTATTTAATAGAAAGTATATATAAAATAAAATTTTTCTTTGTTCACCTAAGTAGGAATTGACTTAAATTTTTTTTTATATTACTTGTTAATAATTAGATAAGTTGGAAGTATACCAAGTAATCTCACACTGAATGGCAAATTGTATGATTGAATTTTTATCGTGCAAATACATTTTAACTTTAAATTTTTTGCCACATCGCAGACTGTATTCCCTGTTCACATCATGATAGTAATACAAAAATGTTTAAAATCATAAGAAAAATAATGTAGTTTAAATTATTAAATAAATAAAATGTATGTATTTATGTTACTGAATTACTTAAAATTCATAGCACTTTCTCTCTGAAATTAATTTGTTCCAACAATTACGAAAATTTAACTATTTTTTTAATTAAATAAAAAAAATTTTTTCCCATTTGATTTTCATATCTTCATCTATCACTATCCGTAAAAAAATGGTTGATGATATTAATTAAATTATTATCAAAAAATAAGAAATACATGTACAGTATTATTTTTAATTTATTTTCCAAGTTAATGGCTCTTATATACCCAGAAATAAACTGTAACAGAATAAAGGTGAAAAATATATCGGAATTCTTTAATAAGGATGCTTGCTTTAATCAGGCAATTTAATTTATTTAAATATTAATTTATTAATTTGATAATTTAAATATTAAGTATGTAATTTGTATGATTTATAAATGCATATATTTTTTAAAAATTTCAAACATTTAATTCTGTATAGAGCTTTTTCTTATAAAATTACCAAAATTAAAGATATTTAATTTTCTAATATTTGGCAACACCAGATCATAAATGCTAATAATGAATATTATTAGTCTTATGTTATTTTATTTAAATATCAATTTATTAATTTGTCAATTTAAATATTATATATATAATTTATATGATTTATAAATTTATATATTGCTTAAAAACCTCAAACCTTTAATTCTGTATAGAGTTTTTCCTAATAAAATTACCAAAATTAAAAATGTTTTATTTTCCAATATGGGGCATCGCTAGATCATAAATGCTACTAATAAATTATCTTTATCTTTATCTAAAAATAAATATGATAAAATAATTTATCTTTAAATAACGTTAATGAAAGTTTAAGCTACAAGATTATTAAAGATTCAAATAATTTTATTTTTAGTATCATTTATTCCATTTTGAAGCATTTCGTTTTATATATTTTAAGAGAAGTTATATGCCTTTTACTAGGTCTCGTCCCAAACCTCATTATCAATGAGTAAAATTATTTAGAAATTTCTGATTACGAAATATTTTAGAATTGCCTGGTTTGAACATACTGCAAATCTAATATTTCCTAGTAGCAATATTACCACCTTCAATGGAGTTATTCCACTGAAAGGAAATATTTGAAAGCGCCGTTTCATAAAAGTAAAGTATTCAATCAAATAGGCTTCAAGCTATTCAGTGTCTAAGTCTTCAAGTTCTAGACTTCTAACAAGGTTATTTAGTCCTTCTTGAGACATATGTGCTCATTATCATTATATACATATAGACATTATATAAATGTTATCTTTATATTCAGCACTAGATGTAAAAGACTGTAATGAATCACATGAAACTGATTCTTTACCTTTTGAATCAAGGAAATATTCATTTGGAGTTTTCGGATTAGGAAACCTTTTACTATGGGAAACATGTCGCAAGCATATGGTGTATTGGGGTACTGAATTTTCAACATTCTTTGTCTTTTGATAATTTCTACGAATGGGTTGCAGAAATAGCAGCTATTACTGTTACTACTGCACCATTTGTAAACTATAGGAATGGCGAATGGCATTGTCAGTTTCTTTTCACCTCGTAGTTACATGGGAAGTTTCTTTGAACTAGAACTACATCAGGCATGTTCTGATTTCCAATTTTGCATCCGTGATGTGCCTTTTCAGCACTGATTAAATATTTTCGGTTTCAAATGTCACTAAAACGTTTTAACAGAATTAATGCCCTTAGTGACATGACAGCTGTAATAAACGTAGAGTGTGTAACTGAAAAACTCAAATTTATTGCAATTTTTTCTTTCTCACTCAAAACATCATGCACAACTAACAGCTATCAAATTTTTATTCAATTCCTTCTATTCAACCTCTCCCTATATATATCTTGTTCAAATTTTCAATCGTTAATAATATACTTTTTATTCATACACTCAAGTTCAAATACATTTTTTTCGAATTTGTAGTGGTTGTCCCTGGATGTTAATACAGTTTTTGCAAATATTAATTCAGTAATTAAATTAAATTAATTAATCTGCAGTTTTTTTTAGATTTAAGTTGCATGTATCTACCCATAGATGGCGCCAGATAAACTTAAAAAAAATTAATGAAATTATTTATAAAGGACTTTCTGCAATATAGTTAAAAAAAAGTAGGAATTGACTTAATTTTTTTTATTTTTATGTTACTTGTTTTTAGAGCTAAGACAAGAAACATTGCCAACTGTTAGACCGATTGTTTGCTGCAGATTAATTAGCGCCAAACGGTTTAGAGGATAATAGCAATAAATATTTTAAAATATTTATTTATTGGAAACCACGCTTCTAAATCTTACTGTTTCAAATAATTCATATATAAATATTTACACATTTCAAATATATTCAATACATAAAAACATATATTTTAATACATTTTTATATAAACATAGCTATATAATTTAGAAATTATTATAATTTGTAAGTTTTATTTTATAAATTTACAAATTCACATATTTCAATTTTCATATATATTTCAAGAAAACTAAAGCAACAGACTATCCATTATTTCCTAAACAAGAGCCAACTGAGAATCTTTAGTAACAAATCACCCAAAATTAGTAAGAAACTACTTTTTGAGGATTAACAAAATTTGTATATTATATTCTGCAATTTAAATAAATTAATCACTTTGAACACCACGGCAGACTTTCATTTTAAAAACTTTTATTTAAAAAGATAAAAACTCTAATTTCCACGAAATTTTAACAATGTGTTGCAAAGGCTAAATATATTCCAAAATCAAGCCACGTGGTCTTATTTCATTTTGGATCGTCTGGCTTTCTGAATGTAAACAGATTGTTACAATTATCACGAAATACCATTTGAGGGTCATGAAAGAGATTTTAAACACTATTAATATTATATATTCATGGTTTTAGGATTAAAAATGATAAAATGCATTCATGAAAATAAATTGAAGTTTATAAATGATTTCAGTTTTATTCTTTATTATTTTACTTTAAAGAGATATTTATTGTACTATATGGTACTTTAAGGGGTATTATAAATATCGATACCTGAAATGCATGTATTTTATATGAATCTCTTGTGGCTATATAATAAGAAACAAACACAACTGGGCACATCAAATGAGAAGTTAATATCTTATTCCAGCGATTCTTGAAGGATGCACCATGGAGAACACGAGAACCCTAAAAGATTTCCGTTTGCACCATGTTATTCCAGAGTCCTGATGGACGAGTGACTAACGCTCTGGCACTCGGTGCAACATGTTTCGGGTTCGAGTCCCGGCTGTGCCATGTATGCTTGTAGTGGTTCGAAATCCACTTTAAACCTGAAGGTCCCGGTCTAATATGACGTTGTATGGCGTTGGGCGTATATCTGACAGGCCTACCCCTTAAAAAGAGAAAACATCCCCAGTGTACAAATCTGCCAGTAGGCAGACATGCTTGGCCCACCATGGGGCTGTTGCGCTAATGATGATGATGACCATGGTATTCCAGAGCAGTATGTATCCAGCTATAAAAATAAATGTATGTACTTTATTTTTTGTCAATTTTCTCGTTCAAAGACTGGCTTCATTACGAACAACTAACTGGTTGCTTATCAAATATGTGCCTAAACATTTAAGAGATCGTTAGGACACATTGGGCTCATGTTTCTCATAAACACAAGAATGAATAAAATTATGGTATGTTTCACTCCTTTTATCACATTATTTAATTTCTTGGATATTTGATTTAGTTATTATATAATATTTCTCAGAAATTTATATATTCTGCGCCTACAATAATTTGTAGGATTCTAAACGCAGCTAGACGTCAAAAAGTTGGAGAACCACTGTGCTATTCCAACAAAATTAAGGTCTTTTTACTGCTTAGTAATTTATCCTAACCATTCCAAGCCTTTAACAAGGGAATTTTTAATGATCACTGGGCTTCGAGTTAAATTCCTCTAAATCAGCTGCCCATCACACTAAAAGATGACTACCTTCTTCATTTTCGGAACAGCCTCATGGTGGGCCAAGGCCGTTTTCCTACTTGCAGATATTTTCTTTTTACGGAATAGAACTGTCAGTCCTATGCCCAACTTTCTACAGTCATGTGAGACGGGAAGTTATGGCTTAAAGGAAATTCCGAGCTAGTACAAACATTCATAGCACTGCCGGAACTGGAATCCGATACCTGTGGCCCCGAGCACCAGAGCGATAGTTTTTTTTCCATAATAGAAACCACTAATCTTCAGTCTTTATTAAGTTATTTACTAATTTATGTTGTTGTTTCTTATCCCACTTGGCTGGCCAAGCCCACGAGCCCATATGGACTCATGATTGAAGGGGAAGGAAGCAGCTTCTGTTGTGATGGAGCACCCGTAGGTAGAAGCCTGACTTTTGCTCCGTGACGCTCTTACAGTCATAGAAGACCGGGACCTACGACTTAAAGTGGATTCCGAACCACTACAAACATCCATGGCACCGCCGGGATTCGAACCGTGGCACCGAGCGCCAGAGCGCTAGACACTCGGCCATTCAGGTCCCAAATTTGCCAACGGCAAGCATTGTTCCCAGGAGGTCACCCACCCAAGTACTGACCGCGCCCAATGATGCTTAACTTCGGTGATCTAACGAGAACCGGTATATTCAGCATGGTACGGCCGTTGGCTAATTTATGTTATGTATATATCGTTTGGTTTTTTTTTGTGTACATGGAGGGGGGAAAGTCTAGGTGGCAAATATTTTTTTATTATTTATTTATTAGAGGGAAATTAAATTTTGCCTTTTAAATGCGAAATTAAGAATTATCCTTGATTTATTCGGGTAAAAATATTGAAAATAAAATAAATATTTTAAAAATAATTAAAGAATATTAATATAATTGCTAATTAATGTGAGTAGTAAAATAAAAAACTTACCAGCATTCGAGGACAACCTGATTCTTTTAAGGATGCTATGAATTATTCTCAGATTGGGTTATAAAATCTCGAACCTGAAAAACTGTCGCCCCGAGTTCCAGAACGCTAATTACTCGGCCATCAGGGCCCAAGATGAGTTTCTAGAATAACGTAAATATCATGCAGGAAAATTAAGAACAAGAAATATTTGATTTGTGTTTATATAGTAGTTTCAGAATTCAGATTCTCTTTTGATATTTATTTTATGTTTTATCAATGATATTTCAACATGCAATTCATATACTAAATTAATATTATATCTACGTTGTTTTATTGCTTTTATAAATTAAGTATATAATATTCATTTTTATAATTCCACAAAATAATTAATCTTCAAAAGTATTATAAATTTCAACAGCAAATTTGAATACATAAGAAAATATAAAAGTATATCCACACCAAAAATAAAAATTTTACATATTAAATAATATAGTATATTTCACCTAGAATATACTTTTCCAGAAAAGCAGAAAAAAATGTCGATAATATAAATCTTTTTCCCTTCTTTACTATTGGAAGCTTCCTGAATTTCAAAAAGACCAATCAAATACATTCTAAACTTTGGTTTCACTTATTGCATCCTTTTCCGATTCCAACAACTTCTGATTAAATTCGAATTTCTCCAAAACAACTTCTGGCCGCGAACTTTTATTGATTCGCAATAAAATAAGCAATGCCGGAATTCAAAACTTATGAAAAAAAATTGATCTTATGATTATCAAAACTTTAGGTTTCTTGTAATAAAATCATTCTTGAAGTAATTTAAATCATTACCTTTAGATTAAAAAATTTTTTTTAATTGAAGTCATATAAAATTTATTTGTTTATTTATTTATATCAGGAAGTTAGGATTCCCCAATGTATTTTGTATCCAATTTAAAACAGATTTTTTTAGGTAATACATATGCTAAATTAAAATTTATATATACAGCATGTTCAATTTTTTGAGATTATATACCTAATAGTTCATTCAATTTCTTCTATTAGCTCACACTCTCCCTACATATATCTTGTTCATATTTGCAATCGTTCATAAAATAGTTTTTATTCATCCACTCAAGTTCAAATACATTTTTTAAACTTGTTGTGGATGACACTGGATGTTAATACAGTTTTTTCAAATATTAATTCAGTAATTAAATTCAGTTAATTAATTTTAGTTTTCTTTTAGTTTTAAGTTGCATATATCTACCAATAGAGGGCGCCAGATAAACTTAAAAAAATGAATGAATATTATTTATAAAGGACTTTCTGCAATATAATGTGAAAAAAGAAGGAGTTGACTATAGTTTTATTATATATTTTCTTGCATATATATATATATAGTTGAAACACATTGACACAAACATTTATTAATTTAATAGGTAAATAAATTCATTGCTATAAATATTTGCGCAACCACAAGAAATTACTGCAATAAGTTCTGCTTGGCATGTTCTCATGTTTTTTGTTCCAGATATTTACATAAAGGGACCTGAATGGCCGAGTGGCTAGCGCTATGGCGCTCGGTACCACAGGTTTCGGGTTCGAGTCCCGGTGGTGCCATGGATGTTTGTAGTGGTTCAGAATCCACTTTAAACCGTAGGTCTCGGTCTAATAGGATCGTAGAGCGTTGCGGGGGCATTGTTACTCCACGTCCGTGGCTTATCTTCAAGTTACACGCGCCCCCTGGGTAATGCATAGTGAGTACGTCTGTGCAGCGCTTGCCTTAAGGCATCCAAGACCAAGCTGTCTAAGTGTTTGCCAGCAGCATTTGAAAGAAAAAAAATATTTACGTAAAGTTATCTTTCTAGAAACTTTCTGCAGAGCCGTGATGGCTGAGCGGCTAGCGCTTGGTACCACAGGTTTCGGATTCGAGTCCCGATGGTTTGGATGTTTGTAGTGGTTCGGAATCCACTTGAAACCGTAGGTCCCGGTCTAATAGGATCGCAGAGCATTGTGATGGTAGTGTTATTCGCGTCCGTAGCGTATCTCAAGCTACACGTGCCCCTTGGATAGTGTTAAATGAGTAACAGCGGTTCAGCCATTGTTTATGATTCTTTTTGGCCTGATGTCCGAGCCATTAGTGTTCTTGCGTTTGGTGTCACAAGTTTCAGGTTCACGTACCGGTGGTACCATGGATGTTTTGTGGTGGTTTGGAATATCCAGTTTAAAACGTAGGACCCGGTCTAATAGGATCATAGAGTGTTGTGGGGGTAGTGTTACTAGTGTCCGTAGGATATCTTCAAGTTACACCTTAAGCCCTTGGGTTGTGCTAAATGAGTAACAGCGTTCGTTGGTGCAGCCCACTTTGGGCTGTTCATAGGGACATAGTTAATGCAACCCAATACTCGACGCAATTAAAAAAAAAAATTCTACATCTAACAAATCTTTACTTATTATAACTCCTAAATGATCGTGGCATTTCCTTTTAAAAGGTATTTGTACAATAATAAAAATAAATGAACTTTAAAATGTATTGAACCCCATCCTTCAAGATTTATTAAAAATTCTTATTTTTTATATTCAAGAATTCCTTTATTTTAAATATCATCTGCTGGATATTTTATATTCATATTATTAACAATATTAATTTATATAATAACACATGCAATCTATATCATAAAAAATAATCATTTCATGCAAATCAGACTTCTAAATATTCTGTTCTCTTCTTATTTTAAAGTCAAAATGTCTTGTACACAATAATAAATAATATTTACTGTCTCGTGTTAATTAATTGTGATGTTTATCTTTTGGTGAGAAATTTTATTTAGTTTTAAGCGAAGTAAAACGATTAGTGTACAAGAGACAATATTTAATGAATTATAATATATTAGTCATTGCCTATAGTAGTATTCATAGAAAGTCACACAAATTGTGTTAGAATAACAATTAAAATTAGCCCTAATTATTCACAGCTCAAAAATTATTATTTTAATAATTTTCTTCAAATTAACTGATTTCTTCCTAATTTTTTTAATAAGTCAATTGATTAATTTTTTATAAGCTGGAGCTTTAACAATATTTAGTTAAAAGTTATAAAAGAAACTATGCATTTTAATCAAATCTCTCAGATAATTTAATTGATGCCAACTATACATTTATAGACCATAAATATTTATGTGTCTATAAATGTATGTTTATGTCTATAAAAATAAATATCTATGTTTTTTAAATGTCTATAAATGTTTGTTGAAATTCCAATTCTATACCGGAAAAAAAAACAAAATTAATAGATTCGAAAAATCACAGTTGAATTATGTTCTTAACTATCGTACCCGGCTATTCTTCACTATTGTTATATCTGAGCATATATAGGGTTAAAAAAATACAATTGAAGTTCTATATTAAGCCATTTATTTAATTAAATTTACAAAAATTGAATTATGTGCGATATTTTTTTCTTATTTCATTGCTGTTTTGTTTTGGATATTTGTTAACCTTCTTCTTCATCTTGTTATACTATTAGGTTGCACATTGGAAATTCAATTCTGTACCATTTCGTTCATTAATTTTTTGCATTCAATGTCCCGGGACGAAATGCTTTTTTTTAACTGTAGTAGCAGAAATGAGAAAAAATCCAATCAGACACTGTGAAAGCAACAATTCTACAATCGAATTTCGTCCAATTACTATCTAAACACCCTCGGGACCAATAATTTTCAGTGAAATCGATCGAGTAGATTTAAGTTTGATTTTGTTTGTCGTTCTACTGTCATTTTGGGCACTCGAAGGTTAAACAGACCGAGTAGTTTTAGTAGACATATATACGGGGATCTATAATGGATACACATATGAACATTGCCTGTACCTTGTGTATAGTATCCGATTTTAGGGTACATGATTGCTTGGGGATTTTACTTTGCTACATTATGAATTGGCAGACAACGATGTATTCATGATATTCATTCAATGATGTTATTCATGTTGCCTCAGCATTTGAAGTTAATTTTTTTTTCCAATTTTGTAACCTTTTCTGAGAATTATTTTACCACTTGTTTCCAGCAAACATGTCTGAAGAACAATTGTGGTATTAAATTGACGTGATATATATATATATATATAAAATGAACATGACTCTTATTGAACATTATACAATGTCCGATAAGAGATAAGAGTTATATACACTTGGGACTTACTTCCATAAGAAAGTCCCAAATGCATATAACTCTTATCAGACATTGTATAATGTTCAATAAGTGTCATGTTCATTTATATATATATAATGTTCATGTAATGATGAAATATCATGTTTTCAATTGTAAAGAATCCTCTCACTAAATATTTAAAAAAATTACTTATATACATCCTCATTTTATCAAGCATACGTGTTGGAGATCCGTTATCAAGCGAGGTAAATATCTACATATATTATAGAGTTCGAAGGTATTAAAGTATTGTTTTTTACTGCTTTGAGATTTATATTCTTCGTTTGAACAGACATCCGTATATAAATGCAATTCCAAGCATTTATCAAGAAAGTTGCAAAGCAATCCGGTTCTATTATAATGAACAAGTACCCAATAATTTCAAACTGATTGTAGCATAGTAAACAAGCTGACATTATTCATATGAATATGAATATTATATAAATTATACATATTCTACCGCAGTATGCTTGCATTTTTACGTAAATTCTGGTTCAATATGCTTGTATTTTTATTTAGATCAAACTTAAATATAAATTATGTTAATCAATAAAGGGCCTTTAAAATATTCTGGGAATTTTGGAACTTATTAAAAGAATATTATGTGGAAAACTTTCTAATCAAAAGTTTCTTTGCAATGAAAAATGAATTAAAAATTGTCTTAACTTTCAATTTATAAGCATGGAATATCGTATAAACTTGACGAAAAGAGACGAGGGTACTATAAAGATATTTCAGTATTAATTTTAGTTTAATATTTTTGTTCTTGATATTTTATTAAAACATTTAAATGCTTATTATTGATACTTGTAAAATATAGTAAAAAAATTTAATTAAAAAAAACACGAATGATAAAGAACTAAATGTGTTATATAATATAGGCACAACTTTTTGGTTGTTGTTGTTTCTTATCCCACTTGGCAGACATCTAGGTCAAGCCCATGAGCCCGTATATACTCATGTTTGAAGAGGAAGGAAGCAGGTTCTGTTGTGATGGAGCACCTGTAGGTAGAAGTCTGAACTTCTGCTTCGTAACACTCTTACAATCATAGGAGACTGCGACCTACGGTTTAAAGTGAATTCCGAACCACTACAAACATTAATGGCACCGCCGGGACTAGAAACTGAAACCTATGGTACCGTGCGCCAGAGAGCTAGACACTTAGCCATTCAGGCCCACACGCACAGTTTATTTAACAATTAACATTAACAGTTAAAAAAAACTTTATCGAACAACAAGGTAGTGCATTTAGACCTATACCACGTTATTTACATACAGTGTTTTAAAAAACACAAGAAATGGCAACAGGATCAAATCTCAGTTTTGCAAAATCATTTTATCGAAGTCTATAAATGCTTGAAAGGGGCCTAATGGCTCGATGCCACAAGTTTCGAGTTCGACTCCGGAGATGTCATGGAATTTTGAAATGATTTGGTTTCTTTTGGTTTGTCGCTATACGGTCATCTTCTGTCTCACGAGGGCTTAACAGACCGGGACCTACAGTTTAAAGTGGGATTCCGAACCAATACAAACATTCATGTCACCACCGGGACTCGAACCCGAGACCTGTGGTACCGAGCGCCAGAGCAGTTGCCACTCGGCCTGTAAGGATTCTAAATTCATTTTAAGCCTTAGAACACTTTCGAATATGACTGTAGACCGTATGGCTGACAAACCTACCTCATAAAAAGCCAGCGTCACCGAGCCAAGTCAGACTTCTACCTACGGGTGCTCCATTACAACAGAGGCTCCCCCCTCCCTCTTTCCATTCGCATTTAGCAGGCTAACAAGCTAATAAACAAGTAGCAGTAAGTCAATAACCAGTACCAAGTAACCAATAACCAAGATGTCAGACCTTCAATTTTGTTTTTTTACACCAGTTTGACAATTTTTATTAAAAAACTATTTGAGTATATTTACATCTTAATAAAAGCGTGAATCGTTCGAAAAACGTTCCCGTATAGTCCCCTCCCGTTCCCCGAAGTCTATAAATGCTTGAAAGGGGCCTAATGGCTCGATGCCACAAGTTTCGGGTTCGACTCCGGAGATGCCATGGAGTTTTGTAATGATTTGTTTTCTTTTGGTTTGTCGCTATACGGTCATCTTCTGTCTCACGAGGGCTTAACAGACCGGGACCTACGGCTTAAAGCGGATTCCGAACCACTACAAACATCCATGGCACCGTCGGGACTCGAATCCAAACCCTGTGGCACCGAGCGCCAGGGTGCTAGGCCCACAATTTCTTGGTGTTTCGTTCAAGTATATATTCAAAGTAATTTCTTTCTTTTTACACGTGCTAAATGCATTAATGTACTTTAAAAAAACATAAATTGTATTTTCAAGGATCCATAAATTATTATTAATTACAGAAGCAAATTTATAAATCAAGTTGATCTTGAATTCTTGTAAAAGATATCGATTTTAATATCTGAATCATCTTCGAGAATCCAATCCTGGAAGAATAGGAATATATCACTCTCTCCCCTTTCTGTGGCGGCCCGGTGGCCTGTTGGCTACCACACTAGCCTTTGGTACTACAGGTTTCAGGTTCGAGTTCTAGAATGTCAGTGGTTCGGATTCCATGTTATACGATAGGTCCTGGCTTAATTAACCCAAAGAGTGGAAAAAGAAAACCGTAGAGCGACAAACCAAACTCTCTTTCCTGTGGAGAGAAAGTCGAAAAGAAATATTTTTTTAATGATATTATATGTTCTGGCGTTCGGTACCACAGGTATCGGGTTCAAATCCCGGCTTTGCCCATGGGTGTTGTAGTGGTTCGGAATCCACTTTAAGCCGTAGGTCCCGGTCCTAATAGGATCGTAGAGCGCTGCGGGGGCATTGTTACTCCGCGTCCGGGGCTTACCATCAAGTGACACGCGCCCCCTGGGTAATGCAAAGTGAGTAACATCGGTGCAGTCCTTATAGGCATCCAAGGACGTCCATGTCTGTTTGCCAGCTGCATTGGAAAAAAAATATGCTTGTTCCATACAACCAATATTATGTAATTTATTATTTACTTATAGAGGGAATCTTTAAAATGTTTCTTCATTTTGAATCGCGCATACACATGCATTAACTTATCAATTGGAAATCAAACTTACAGGCAAAAATTGAAAACAATTTGAAATTTGACAATTTAAACGAACAGGTTTCAATGCTTACCTCAAAGCCAGAAACGGTTGATGAATAACGAAGTGGAAATGTAATACTCGTATCCAATATTAGGTATTTGTGCATCGAATATTGCGTATTTGATCAGAGTCGCAATTCAGTTTTAATGATGAGCTTCGTATGGATTAGTTTACAGCGGGATAGTTTAATGAAGGTAGACTATTTTGAAATCTAGGAGTTAATGCTCAATCATTAAGGAGAACATTGTTTTCTGAGGTAATGTCATTAATCCTAACCCAAACTGACAATAATTGATATAATGAAAATCTACAATTTTAAATATTGCTTTTACAAGTGATAATTCTAGCTCATGACTTAATTACTAATCCAAATTACATTATTTTAAGAAATTAAACCACCAAATTACTAATTAATTACCAAATAAAATTTCACATAATTAATTATGCAATTATGTATGGCTTAAGTGCATAATTTTTTTTAATGCAAATGATTAACTTATTTCTATGATGTTTTAACTATTGAAAATCAATGATCGGTTGAGTTTATTAGTGACATATGATTAAATTCCCGGTATGTTGTAAAATTGACAATATTGAGATAATTTCAAGCATTTTGATATAGATAACTACTATGCACTATAAATATTTAAAACACTTTGATATTGATTTCAGGGAGAAAGTAATTAACCCAGTACAAGCTGACAACAATTGTTATAATGAAAATATGCAATTTTAAATCCTTTTTCAAGTGATGATTCTTTCTGATGATGAGCCATATTTAATTGCATATTTTTTTTTAATGCAAATGATTAACTTTGTTCTGGATGTTGTTTGGACCTTGAAAATTAAAGAAGCAATAAATGAGAAGGTTGATCTAGTTTGTTAGTGGCTTTTGATTAAATTAATGATGTGCTTTAAAATTGACAACATAGAGATGGTTTCAAGCACTTTCAGAAGGAAGGGCATTAACTCTAGCCCAAACTGACTGTAAATGTTATAATGGAAATCTACAGTTTTAAATTTTCCTTTTTCAAGAGATGATTCTTGCTAATGATGAGCCATATTTAATTGCATATTTTTTATGCAAAGGATTAACTTTGCTCAAGATGATGCTTTGATTGTCGGAAATCGATGAAATAATTAATGAGAAGATCGATTGAGTTTGTTAGTGGCATTTGACTAAATTCATGGTATGCCTTAAAATTGAAAATATTGGGATAATTTCAAGCACTTTGATAAAGATAACTACTATGTGTAAACTATTTGTCATTATAAATGACAATAGATGGCGCCACGACCAAGAGGCTCTTCCAAAACTCCTCCTCCTGTAACTCCATATAAGGCGAATGTCTTATACGGCGATGAAAAATGTAACAGCAAGGGCAGAAGAAGGAACGCGAGTGTGGTTGGCGGGCAGTTGCTCAAATACGTATTGTTGGATTGTGAATAAATACTTTATATATATCAACTGGAAGTGTGTGAATTTATGAGAACAGAAAAAGAAGACAACATATGCACTATGATAAAGATTTCAATCACTTTGATACTGTTTTCAGGGGAAATACCATGAACCCAAGTGTTAATATACCGACATAGAAATGGGGCCGTTGGTCTACGTATACTCGTAGGACGGCCAAATGAATTAACATTAATAAAAAGCAATTAAAATAAATACTAGGACAAACAACTAATTTACTTTTACCCTTTAATGAATACGAATAAATACTATTACAATAAAATTTAGGATTTTTAATATTTGGCAGAATAAATAAAATAAAAAAGTTTTATAGAGAATGTTTATAGAGAAATGTTTACAGAGAAATGTTTACAGAGAAGTATTCATAATATTTCGCACGCATACCTCAATCGAAAATATTCCTTTGAGTGTGTGGGCAGTGGGGTACCAGTAGCCTCATATCCTTTTTACCAAAAAAAATGCTCACCGACCATTCCAAAGATGGACATAACTCTCCATTAC
Source organism: Caerostris darwini (assembly GCA_021605075.1). Classification (NCBI taxonomy): domain Eukaryota; kingdom Metazoa; phylum Arthropoda; class Arachnida; order Araneae; family Araneidae; genus Caerostris; species Caerostris darwini. Next base: position 266,448 of record BPLQ01006465.1, on the reverse strand, counting down.
AAATTATCCCTGGAGCCATTCTCGCAGCAAAAATTGTGCACCAGGCTCACGCACTATCGTAGCTCGTTCGCTCTGCTTTCAACGGGTCTTCCTTTCTGCCCGCAAAAACTCCAAAAAAGGGATGGATCCCACCAAACCGACCGGTTCTTTTGGACCTGACCGTGTGACCGGGATGGGTTATCTACCCTTCCTGGATTCATACAAAAAATAAAGGAAATACCCCTTACCCTCACACAACAGGATAATTACCAGTTACAACACCAAGCACAAACTGACAATAGTTGTTATCATGAAAATCTACAATTTTAAAATTTCCTTTTTCAAGTGATGATTGTTGCTGATGATGAGCCAAACTTAATTACATAATGCTTTTTATTTAAATGATTAACTTAGTTCCCGTTGATATTTTGACCATCTATGAAGCAATAAAAGAGAAGGTTGATTGAGCTTGTTAGTGACATTTGATTAAATTAATGTTATGTTTTAAAATTGTCAACATAGAACTGTTTTCAAGCACTTTCAGGGGGGATTCCATTAAGCCTAGCACAAACTAATTGTTAATGATAATTGTTATCATGAAAATCAACAATTTAAAATTTTTCTTTTTCCAGTGTTGATTCTTACTGATGATGAGCCAGACTTAATTGCATAATTTTTTTATGCAAAGGATTAATTTAGCTCTTGATGATGTTTTGAACATTGAAAATCAATCAATCAATAACTGAATTTGTTAGTGATATTTTTTGATATTAATGTTATACTTTAAATTTGACAATTGAGATGTTTTCAAGCACTTTCAGGGGGAATATTATTAACCCTAGCACACACTGACAATAATTGTTATAGTGAAAATCAAATCTGCAATTTTAATGGTTCCGTTTTCAATCGGTAATTCTTGCTGACGATGAGTCATACTTCATTGCATAATTTTTTATACAAAGGATTAACTTAGTTTTCGATAATGCTTTGACCATTGAAAATCAATGAAGCAGTAAATGAAAAGGTCGATTGAGTTTGTTAGTGACATTCGATTAAATTAATGGTATGCTTTAATATCGATAATAAAAATATGATTTAAAGCACTTTGATACATTCCATGTTCATTTTTTTCTATACTTGAATTATTCATTTTCCTATCGACGAAATGTAGGTTAGAAACATTATGTAGAACACATTTTGACCCATATTTGCGTAAAAAGTTTTCAATTTATGGAATTTCTTCCATACCATTAGTCTTCCATTAGCTTTAAGAACAGTTCTGTCATTGATCGATGACAGTCTGGATTCTTATTCTTTTATTCTTTTCACTCTATCTGTGAAAGTTCCATTTGTGAATTAACAGCGAATGGGTGTTTCTTAATTTTATTGCTCTTTCTTATTTTTATGCTTTAAACGAAGATAGTGATTTAATCTTCGATGATTATTGTGTTCCATTATTATACAGCATTAATTTATTATACATTTATCTATACGTATTACTAGTATATATATATATATATATACTAGTAATACGTATAGATAAATGTATAAATATTGTATTTTCTTTATACGTATCTCTCTCTCTCTATCTATCTCTCTCTATATATAATATAAATGTTTTTTTCTATTTTTTGTATGTCTCTATAAATTATTTCCCATTCTATTTGTATATTAAGGAGTAATGAATTTTTGTTGTAAGCCTATTTGTATATTGTGTGTAAAATGTGGGTGCTTGAGTAGCTTGTTGGATTTTGTGATGAATTGAACACGCTTAGAAATCAAATAATCAAGTTGAGTTGGATGTAACCATACCGCGGATTAAATCCGGTATTCAGAAAGTTCATTGTTTTTCTGTATCTGGAAATAAATATCTAAATAATTTTGGCAAACTCTCCATATGCTGGATGGTGTTCCTCCCAAACTTATCTATAGCACAGAATAACATCAATTTACTGAAGTTGTATTCCCCTTTTAAAAGTAGCGTCCTGATGGCCAACTGGCTAGCGCTCTAGCCTTTGGTACTGCAATCTTGAGGTTCAAATCATTTCAGTGACATCGATGTTTTGTTTCTGGTTCGGAATCCGGTTCGGTAAACTGTAGGTCGTGGTCTAATTTGCCTAAAATGTGCAGAAAATGACCGTAGAGCGACAAACCAAACTAAACCTTTTAAAAGTAAACAAATCAAGCATAATAAACACCCAAAGCCGCTGCGTCAGCATTTCCTGAAAGTAATATTAATAACATCCCTACTCAGGCCCTGGTTATCAACACTGATGAAAACAAATCTGATTCTGGAAGAACGGGCAGGGGTGTTTTTATGAAAACAAGTGGAGGTGATTTCAGATACCGTTTTAGAAATCCGGATTACAGTTCAGTTTTTCGCTGAGAACTTATTTGCAAAACTTAGGCCTTGAACCTTGCTTTGGGCATCTGGTGTACCAGATGTAGGGATTCTATAACCAATTCCTGAGGGATTGACCGCTCCTCCTGGATAAGTTGCGCAGATATCATTATCAGTTTGGCTGCTTTGGTCTATGGTGTCCCTATGCAATGGGTTCTGCACTGGGTTCTCTCTCCTGTGGGCTTATAAAGAAATTAAATTGCTGTTCTGTTTGTCGGAGGAAGGTAGAAAGCTTCGCACTACATCTTCCACTGATCGACGATCTTCTGAGGTACATTTCCTATTTCTGGCCAAAGTTAATAAATAGACCATTGGAAAATTCCACTCAAGCATAACTGGTACTTCACCAAGTACCCTGAATTGTCCTTGTAGTACACTTGTCCAAGAATTGATCAGACTGCTTTATCTAGGCTAAGGACTGGTCATATAAGGAGTTTAACCTTCAACGGAAATGTGAAGATTTATGCCTGTTGTCACTGTTTAGCAACAACAACAACACAATAAAAAAAAATTGGATAAGCAACAACAACAACAATAATAAAAAAAATTAAAAATTTTTTACGAATTGTAATTTGTTATGTGTAAGCATACTCTTTACACTGAAATATAATGAGAAATGCAAGAGCGGGATTTCGTGTTCTTTCATCACGCAAGAACATTTTATATCTATCGAAAATAAAACATAAGTGAACCTTTTAAGACATAAGTGAACATAAATCTTTTTATTTTATAACTGACCTGTTTGTTTCTTAAAATATAAACAAATATTAGTTTTTATATTATATGGTTATCACCCAAATTCAGTAGACACAGAAAATGACGACGTTTAATAAGCACAGCTAATCCATGAAATAGTATCAGTCATCTAGAATCATTAGCCTCAGGAATATTAGAATCATTAAAAAAAATTGTAAAATTTTCGCAATTTTTGTTGTTCAGTGTTTTGTTGTATGTAATCTTCAGTGTCCTGCAGTGCAGGACAGACATCCCATGATTAATCTATTCATGGAAAGAAAGAAAGGAGCAGCTTCTGTTGTGATGGAGCTCCCGTAGGTAGCTTTCAAGTGGAACTTCCCACAGGAGAGAAAACCCGGAAAACTCCCACAATGTAGTTTGACTAATGATGAAAGATGCTGAACATGACAAACGCTATAGAGTCTCCTCGCTGTTTGAAATGGTATCTACAACAAATTCTCCAGCGGATTGAAACTCAGCTCTAATCTTCACTAGCAGCGCACGTTGCTACTGAGCCACGAGTCGGTCGTCAGTTTTTTAGTTAATTCCTCTATTAAATTCACCTGCACAATTACATTTTATTCCCACACTTTTTAATTGATGCCGACTTAATGGAATTCATAAGAATGCATAAAATAATGACTTCTCAAAGATTTTTTTTTCTTTAGAATTAATCATTATTTCACCACTTAAGGAGTTTTTAATATAAGATTTTTGTGCGCGTTTACAAAACTCAATTTTATTTTATGCCATAACATTTTTGTAGACGTTATAAACCAATATATACAGATATATATATAATATATAATATATATAATATATATATACAGACAATTATCCTTTCAAGCATGATAAAAAGCAATTGTATATAGTAACCATGACAATCCAAACCAATGCCAACTATCAAAAGAATTATACACTGAAGTGACAAAAGTCATGGGATAGCAATATGCAAATTTTCAGATGGCAGTAGCATCGCGTAGAACAGGTATAAATGCGCAGTGCTTTCGCAGAGCTTTCATTTCTGTTCAAGTTATTCATGTGAAGAGGTTTTGACGTGATGATGACCGCACGACGGGAATTAACAGACTTTGAACGCGGAATGTTAGTTGGAGCTAGACGCATGGGTCATGCCATTTCGGAAATCGTTAGGGAATTCAACATTCCCAGATCCTGTTCGTGCCCAAAATCCTGCACCATCAACGCTTTCACAATTATGGACGTCTATCGAGACAGCATGGCTCAATATTCCTGCAGAAGACTTCCAACGACTTGTTGAGTCCATGCCCCGTCGAGTTGCTGCACTTCGCCGGGCTAAAGGAGGGCCGACACGATATTAATATGTATCCCATGTATCCCATGACTTTTGTCACTTCAGTGTATAATAATAAATATATACGTATAACGAATGACGTATATACGTATAACGTATATACGTATAATGTATACATATTAACTGTAATTGTGGTGAAGAACTGCTTTCACCATCTTTGAACGATGACCTATGGCGAATCAACTATGCAATAAACTGACGCGCGGTTGTAATGTTCCTGAAATATCTTCTTTTGTTCATGTAAATGTCTGCCTTATGTTTATTTTGTGTCTGTCTATCGTCTCGGTGAATGAACCCGTGATTAAATATGTTTAAAGCCATGGATGTCTCCATATTGAAGTGGCATCCTAATTTTGAAAATCTCATGACACATAACACAAAAAGTAGTCACTTTTTGATAGAGACGTTTTAATATTTTACTATATGAGAAAATATATTTTTTTAAGTAACTCAATGTCTCTGTGAATTCTCATATAATATATCAAAAGTAGTTTATGGAATTACGAGATCATGGAAGTCTAGCTGTAAGGAAGAAAAAAATGAAATCGTTAATAAAGCCATAGAATTTTCTCCATTAAATAAATTGTACTTACAAATGGTCATGGTCGTATATATATATATACAGAAATCAGGGTTATTATATTATTTACAAAATTAAAGATATAAGATATAAATTTAAATTTATAGAAAAAGAAAAATATCTAAATAATATAAATTTAAATTTATAATTATTTAGAATTTTTTTTTAAATAAAGATGTGAATTAAATTTATAAGTGCAGTTCATTCCAAAGTCAGAGATTTTTGGGGTTCTCGAGTCTAAAACGAATCTAATGAACCCTGTCTGCGGCAGACCTTTAATTATCACACTTCTTGATACACGAAACCATAAGGGTTCACTTTCAAAATAGGGGTCAATCTCCAGCCTGTTCAATCATTTCAGGGGAAAAGAGAAAAACAACACACTTTGCCGACTCGTCACAGAACACTCTCCCCTTCTCCAAAAACTCCATTTAGCAAAATTCGTCAAAGAGGGTCAGCTTCCCTGACTTCTGGTTGGAGTGGACACTTACTCAGCCCATGGTCTATTACAAATGAGAGGCAGCAATTCATGACATAGTCTATATCCCATTTGAAATTATTTCTACCTGTCAAGGTCGCACAGACAAGCGCTAAATTCACAAGGTCTCATTATCTATGATACTGATTATCTGCTGTGCTTGAATGCCAGGTTGTTCTCATTAGTACAAAACACTAATTGCATGTAATATAAATATCCACGACACTTCTTATCTGCTGTCAGATTTTAATGATAGATTGTTATTATGTACTTCTTAAAGAATATGCAGTCCTCTCTCCTGGGACAGAAATGCTATATCTCTTCGGGTGGAAGAAATGCTATATCTCTTAGGGTGGAAAAAATGCTACAACATAATTAAAATATTATAGAAACAAAATTTCATAAAAGTCAAAATATTTATACGTTTATTCTATACTAATTCAAAACATTTTCAAATCTGTACGGATTTTAAATTGTAGATAGTAATAAATGGATTTGAGATTTCTTTTGCTTACTATATTTACAGCTCAGCAATAATTCTAAATATATGGAATTTTATAATGATTATTTGAAAAAATAGAAAACATTTATCTAATTTAAAAAATAGTATTAGTACTTAGTATTACTTTTGTATATTAGAAAAAAAAAATAAATTGAAGATGACTGTTATTCTGTAGGCTGTAATAGATTTTTTAACGAAATTTAAATATAAATGTTGAATTCTGAAAAGTAAATTTAAAAAATAATAAATAAATAAATTATTTTATGCGTTACTGAAACTTTTAAAAAGAAAGGGATAAAATATAAATTTAATAGAATGAAAAAATAAAATTAAATGGCATCCAAAGCTTGCAAAAAAAATCCAAAACTAAATATTTTTGTATCACTAATGTGATTTATTAAGCAAAATATATGCTACGCAAAATGAAAAGAAAATTTTTGATGGTAAAAAACTGTTAGGTATAATTCTTTGGTGTCTCAATCTTAAAATCCAGCGGAAAAGTTTACAATATTTTATTTTCTGCACTGTAAGATAAAAAACAACACATTATATTATTATGGCACTTAGCAATTTTCTCACCTTTGAGATGATAAATGAATTCTTAGCATGTTGTTTATTTCATTTCTATCGTTGCGATAATTTATTTCCTAATAAATTCATTTGTTTGTTGTTGTTGTTGTTTTTATTCAACATGGTAGATATCTAATCTAGACCAAGCCCACGAATCCGTCATGGTTGAAAGGGAAGGAAGCAGCTTCTGTTGTGATGGAGCACCCGTAGGTAGAAGTCTGACTTTGGCTCCGTGAAGCTGCATAGTCATATGAGACCGGGACCTACGGCTTAAAGTGGATTCCGAACCCCTGCAAGCATCCATGGCACTGCCGGGACTCGAACCCGAAACCTGTGGTACCGAGCGCCAGAGCGCTAGCCATTTGAACATTCAGGTCCTCATTTGTTTGCATATAAGGGTAATGTGCGGTTGGGAAACCAGATTATAACTGGCTGGGATTGGGTTGAGATACTTGAGGCATAAGTTGGAGAACTCATAGCTTTATTGACACAGCACCGCAGCCACCGCACACATACAATTCGAGAATACAATATTTAATACATTTAAAGATATAATTATAGATTCGGGGAAGGATTTCACTTGTAAATCGAAAATCCGATACCCAGCTACGCCCAGGTGTGCGAAATATATTCCTTTTCCGGATGAGAGTCTGTAGGCTAACTGGCCATTTCTCCTGAACGCCACAGCGGGCGCTGCTGCTAGTTTGTGCAGATGCAATCACTCTTTCGGTGGTACATCTGTAAATATTTATCTCTCATAATTAAATTTTAAGGGCCCAATGACCAAGTGACTAGTTCTTTGGCTCTCGGTACCTCAGGTTTCAGGTTCGAGTCCCAACATTGCCATGAGTGTTTTAGTGGTATGGAAACCGTGGTACTTTAAATCGTAGTTCCCGATATAATATAACTGTAGAGCGATGGGCGTAGGGCTTACAACACTACCCCTATCTCCTTTTCTACATTTGGATCGATCTCCGTTAGAAAATCAGACAGTTTCCGAGTCTTTTTTTACTTCTTTTTAGTTTACCTTCTTCACTATGGGCCTGAATAGCCGAGTGGCTAGCGCTCTGGCGCTCGGTAAGACAGGTTTCGGGTTCGAGTCCCTGCGGTGCCATGGTTGTTTGTAGTGGTTCGGATTCCACTTTAAAAAGTAAGTTTTGGTCAAATAAGATCGTAGAGCGTTGCGGGGGCATTGTTACTCCGCGTCCGTGGCTTATCTTCAAGTGACATGCGCCCCCTGGGTAATGCAAAGTGAGTACGTCTGTGCAGCACTTGCTTTAAGGCATCCAAAGACCAAGCTGTCTGTGTTTTCCAGCTGCATTAGAAAGAAAAAAAAATCTTCTTCACTATCGCTGTTTTCGCTGTCAGCTGGTGTTACGAGAGCATCCATTTGTTTAGTCGTCATTCTCGATAATTACGCTGACTTTTCCTTCTCTTTCCGCAGCTGAAAACCTTTCGTAACCAACTGTTTTTTCAATTTATATGATTTCTTTGGCTTCATTTTCAATCGATGGAAATAATTTTAAAAAGTTTGCGACTCTGGCCATAGGTGAAGTTAGACGCTGCACAATATGATTTTTAACCAAATTTTAATATAAGTGCTGTAGACACCACATATACAATTAGTAACATACAGTATTTAACCCTTAATTATAGATTCATGGAAGGATTCCACTTCTAAGCTAAAAACCCAATTCTTGGTTATGCGCAGGATGCGCGAAATATACTTCCTCTCCGGTTCAAAGTATGTTGGCCGAAACATTTCTCATTAACTCCATAAGGAGACACTCTTAGGAGGCAGCATCATTACATCTGTAAATATTAATCTCTTCTAATTAAATGTTTTGATGATGACTCTTTTTGTATCATCATAAAATCATTTTCACTTATGCTATAACTGCTTTATGAGGACTAAAATAAAGAATGTTATTACAATAATATTTAACAAATCTAAATATTATTGTAATAAAAAGAAAAAAATTAAACGATTGTTAGTTGAAAGAATTTTAATTGATGCTTAATTAGTAGATGCAATTTTTAAAAAATGCTGGCGATTTTTGCTCGGAACAATGGATGAGGCAATTCTAAAAGCTTTATAGTAAAGAGTGCGTAATTTTTCTATGTCTAAATAAACTACCCCCTTTCTTCATTTGGATCGATCTCCATTATAAAATCAGACAGTTCCTGAGTTTTTCTTCTTTTTTTTTTTTTCTTTTTTTTAGTTAAAGGCGCTTTAGCTTCTTCACTATTGCTGTTTTCGCTGTCAATTGGTGTTACGAATGGTTATCCGGTTGGTTGGTTATCCGAATCATTTCTTGATCGTCGTTCTCGATAATTACGTTGACTTTTTCTTCTTCTTCCGCAGCTGTAAAACTTTCGTAACCAACTGCTTTTTCAATATGTGCGATTTATTTGTCTTCCTTTTCAATCGATGGACATAATTTAAAACTGTTTGCAATTTCTGGCGATAGGTGGGGATAGACGCTGCGCAGTACACGATATTTAACCAAATTTAAGTATAAGTGCTGAATTCAGGAAATTAAAATCAATAAATAAAATAAAATAAATTATTCTATGCATTAATGAAATTTATAAAAAGAATGACATCAATTTGAAATTAAACAGAGCGAATAATAAAATTAAATTGCATCCAAAATTTAAAAATAATTTAAAAATTAGATATATTTTGATAACTACTGTCATTTATTGAGAAATAGCGTTACGCAAAGAAAATTTCCGAAAGAGAACGCGGATTAAGTATTAAGTATAGTTCTTTGGTATCTCAATCCTTACAATCTAGCGGATAAGCCTGCAACTTATTATTTTATGTACAGTAAGTTAAAAAACAAATCTTGATATGAGGGTACTTCGAAATTTTCCCACCTTTTGGATGATATGTTAATTCGAATCATGTTGTTTATTTCTTTTCTATTGTTGCGATAATTTTTCTCACATAAATTCATTTGTTTGTATTTAATAAGAGGTGGGGCCTGATGGCCGAATTGCTAGTGCTCTGGCGTTCGGTACCACAGGTATCGGGTTCAAATCCCGACTTTGCTCATAGGTGTTGTAGTGGTTCGGAATCCACTTTAAGCTGTAGGTCCCGGTCCTAATAGGATCGTAGAGCGCTGCGGGGGCATTGTTACTCCGCGTCCGTGACTTACCATCAAGTTACATGCGCCCCCTGGGTAATGCAAAGTGTGTAACATCGGTGCAGCCCTTATGGCGAAAGGTCACGGTCTATTTGCCAGCTGCATTAGAAGAAAAAAAAAGTATTTAATAAGAGTAGTGTACAGGTTGGACAACCAGATTCTAACTGGTGTGATTGGATTGAGAAACGTGAGGCACAGGTTGGAGAATTTATAGCTTTATTTAGACACATACAAACACCACACATACAATTAGAAACATACAGTATTTAATATACAATTATAGATTCATTGGAGGATTCCACTTCTAAGTTGAAAACCCGATACTCGGCTAAGCACAATATGCGTGAAATACACTTCCTCACCAGGTAAGAGTTTGTAGGTCAATTGAGCATTTCTCATGAATTCCACCAGGAGACACTCTTAGGAGGCAGCATGATTACATCTGTAAATATTAATCTCTCCTAATTAAATGTTCTGATGATGATTCTTGATGTACCATCATAAGATCATTTTCACATATGCTGTAACTGCTTTACGAAAGCTCAAATAAAGAATGTAGAATCTTAACAAACTTAAATGTTATTGCAATAAAAAGAGAAAAATGAAGCGATTGTTAGTTGGAAGAATTTTAATTATTACTTAATTAGTAGATACAATTTAAAAAAAAAAAAAAAAGCTAGCGATTTTTGATTGGAACAATGGATGACGCAATTCTAAAAGTTTTATGGTAAAGAGCGCCTAGTTTTTTTATGTCTAAATAAACTACTCCCGTTCTTCATTTTTAAAAATCTCCATTATAAAATCAGACAGTTCCTGAGTCTTTTTTTTGCTTCTTTTTACTTAAAGGTGCTTTATATTTTTCACTGTTTGCTGTTTTTGCTGTCAGCTGGTGTTACAAGATCATCCGAATCTTTAGTCGTCATTTCTCTATGGTGATTCTCAATAATTGCATTGACTTTTTCTTCCGTAACCTTTCCTAACTGACTGCTTTTTCAAATTATGCGATTTCTTTGGCTTCATTTTCAATCGATGGAAATAATTTAGAATTGTTTGCAATTTCTGGCCATAGGGGAAGCTAGATGCTGCGGAATATAAGAGTTTTAAACAAATTTAATAATTTCGGCAAACACCACACATGCAAATTTAACACATAATTATAGATTCGTGGGAGAATTTCACTTCTAACCTGAAAACCCGACACTCGGATAAGTGCAGGATGAGCGAAATATACTTCCTCTCCGGGTGAGAGTCTGTAGGCCAACTGACTATTTTTCCTGAACTCCACAAGGGGACGCTCCTAGGAGGAAGCATGATTATATCTGCAAATATTAGTCTTTCCTAATTAAAACCTACGATATCTAAAATAAAGAATGTATCATTTTAACAAACCTAAACATTATCGCAATAAAAAGAGAAAAATGAAACGATTGTTAAAAGAATTTTAATTGTTCCTTAATTAGTAGATACATTTTTTTATAAAGAAACTGATGATATTTGCTTGGTACAATAGATGACGCAATTCTAAATGTTTTATGGTAAAGTGCGCTTAATGTTTCTATGTCTAGTAAACTATCGCCTTTTCTTCATTTGGATCGAATATACCGGTTCTCGTTAGATCACCGAATTTAAGCATCATTGGTCGCGGTCAGTACTTGGGTGGTCATTTCTCGACGACCGCGGCATTGACTTTTTCTTTTTCCGTAGCTGAAACCTTTCGTAACCGTTGGCATTCAACATTTGGGACCTGAATGGCCGAGTGTCCAGCGCTCTGGCGTTCGGTGCCACAGGCTTCGGGTTCGAGTCCCGGCGGTGCCATGGGTGTTTGTAGTGGTTCGGAATCCACTTTAAGCCTTAGGTCCCGGTCTCCTATGACTGTAAGAGCGTCACGGAGCCAAAGTCAGGCTTCTACCTACGGGTGCTCCATCACAACAGAAGCTGCTTCCTTCCCCTTCAATCATGAGTACATATGGGCTCGTGGGCTTGGCCCAGAAATGTCTGCCAAGTGGGATAAGAAACAACAACAACATGTCTAAATAAATTATCCCCTTTTCTTCATTTGGATCGATCTCTATTATAAAATCAGACAGTTCCTGAGTCTATTTCTTATTTTTTTCTTCTTATTTTTATTTAAAGGCACTTTATCTTCTTCACTATTGCTGTTTTCGCTGTCAGATGGTATTACGAGAGCGTCCGAATCGTTAGTCGTCATTTCTCGATCGTCATTCTCAATAATTGCATTGACTTTTTCTTCCGTAACCTTTCGTGACCAACTGCTTTTTCAATTTATATGATTTCTTTGGCTTCATTTTCAATCGATGGAAATAATTTAGAATTGTTTGCAATTTCTGGCCATAGGTGAGGATAGATGTTGCGCAGCATACCACGTATGAAGAAAATTCCAGTCTTGGGTAAATTAAAAGGGAGCTATTAAGATAAGAAAAATGTGCAAAATTATTGGCACGACTTATTTGTATCGATTATTATTAATCGATATACATTTATCGATTAATAATATAATTATATAATCGATATATTTTATTTACACGATTTTCCCGGCACAATTATTTGTTCTTTTAAAGATCTTTGATACAGTATTTTTACATATTAAATAAACATTCGGTTAAAAAAATTTAAAAATAATATTTGGCTAAAATATATTTTAAAAGACTTTAAAATAAAATTAAAATTCATTTCAAATAAGAAATTTTTTTTTAATATGTAAATGTACTGTCTCCTATGAGCATTGTCGAGAGCACCTCCTGTGGCTATTAGGAGAAATAGCCATTTGGCTTACAGACTCTCACCGTATATTTATGCACCCTGTACGTACCTGAGTATCCAAATTTCAGGTTTTCAGCTTAGAAGTGTAGTACTTCCACGAATCTATAATTATATATTTTAAATGCGTCAAATATTGTCTGTCGTTAATTGTATGTGTGTGGTGTTTGTGAGTGTGTAAATTAAGCTGTCAGTTCACCAACTTTTGCCTCAAGTATCTTAACACAGCCACACCTAGTTAGAATATGGCTGCCTAAACTGATCACTACAAATATTTATTTTGATTGCCAATTTTTTTGGATTTCATTGAAATATTTTTAACCAATGCATATTGGAACCCATAGCATTTTTTCTACAACGTTTGGGAATGTCGACATTTACACAACCTAGAAAGAATACAAGAAACTCGAAACCGAAACCCGATAGCTAGGTACGCGCAGGTTGCGCGAAAGTTACTACCTCTCTGGGTGAGGTTCTGTAGACCAACTGATTATTTCTCCTGAACACTGCAGGGGGGGTGCTTAATCATTAGGATAATTTTATTCTTTTAATATATTTAAAAATCTATTTCTTAAAGTTTTCTATTGAATTAAAACTTGATATTTGAAGATTAAAATATTATGGGATGGTTACTTTTTTCATAGTTACAATAGAATTTCACATGAGAAAAAATATATATTTTCCAGGAAAATTATTAAAAAAATGTTTTATTAATATAGTACTAAAATAATTGAATTCATAAATTATTGTTAACTATTCTACAAATTTATTAGACTTAATTAATGGAGAACTCTATACAGCATTCTAAATTATTTAAACTATTAATTCATCAATTATTTTAACTATTCCACAATTTATTAGACTTAATTAATGGAGAACTGAATACATCATTTTAAATTTTGTAAGCCGTTTGAACCTCAAACTAAAAATATAAACAAAAATTAGTAATAACGAAATATCTTGATGAATATAATTTACAGTTTTTTAATACGTGAAAAAAGTTGAAAAGTAATGCAAAATTTGAAATTTAATATTCAATTTTCTCAGTCTTAGTGAAAAAAATACATGAAACTCACAAAATTAAAATGACTTTAACCAAAAAAACATATTTTTTTTTTTTATTTTCCAACAAGTTAAATTAGTTAAAAGTTCATTAAATTTCCCAACTAAATTTCTTTTTTAAATGGTTTTAATTTATCGCATGTGGGCTATTGGATTTTTTTACAATATTATCTAATAAAATTTGCTCCCTTACAAAAATATTTACTTATAATTTTTTTTTTTTTTTGATTTACATAATATGCTCTTAGTTATTTTTTAAATGTTTTGAATGCTTAATTTACGTTAAAAAATGAATCTTTTAAAGATAAAAAAAATTCCTAAATTTAAAATTTTTAATTGTATATTATGCAATTAGTTGTAAACATGTTTTCTTTGGTAGAAAAAATTAAATAATAATAGTTATTAACGCACTAAAAGATAAATTTGCATTAAATTACGCAACCTTTCTAGTTCATAATCATAAATGCAATATCAACTTTGTTTGTTTAGAATAAAAATCACTATCTACTTTATTAATTCATAAATTAGTGGAAATAAATTAGTTTTGGAATAATTAACTTTAAATTACGAATAATTAATTATTGATTATTAATTAATTTTTAAATTCGAATCATAAATTAAAAAAAAAAAAAATTATGGTGCAGCTGTGAATTTCGTGTTCTACTAATAAGTTAACTGTAATAGTTTTATTTAGAATATGTAAAAGTACACAATAAAAAAGTAATATAAAAAATAAATTTTAAAGTCAATTCCTACTTTTTTTTCCACTATATTGCATTACTAATTCCTTTATACATAATTTTCATTCATTTTTTAAAGTTTATCTGGTGCCATCTATTGGTAGATATATGCAACTTAAATCTAAAAAACACCAAAATAAATTAATTATATTTAATTGCTAAATTAATATTTGAAAAAACTGTATTAATATTAAGTGTCCTCCACTACAAGTTCAAAAAAAATGTATTTGAACTTGAGTGGATAAATAAAAAGAATTTTTTTTAATGATTGAAAATTTGAACAAGATATATATAGGGAGAGTGTGAGCTAACAGAAGGAATTGAAAAATATTGTGAGAGAAAGAGAGAAAAAAACTTTTGAAAGTTTTTTAACTCCTTTTTTTTTTTCCAAATTTACATAGTATTTGGATGTTTTAAATATAAAAAAAATAGAAGTGAATATTCCCATAAAAATTGGATTTTTACATTGAATGCTTTCAAACAAAATCTAAGAAAAAATAATGATAATCTCTTGATTAAATTGAATGATATGCATTTATCAAGACGAACAACAACTACAACAACAACAACAAAAAAACCCAGTGCTTCATTTTACATTTACACTTGTTATTTAAAATGTGTCTTATTTCCGATTTCGTAATTATATTTTCGTACACGTGCCATGAACAATTGTATAATATCAAATGACTCAACAGATTTTGGGTTTTAGTGTTTATAGTATCCTTGTGACAATTTATTAAACTACATATTTTTTTATATTTTAAGATTGAGTTAAGAAATACAGTGAGTAAAAAAGTTAAGAAAATGTCATATAAGCATTTCATTTATTTCCTTTTTTTACTAAACTGATTTAGGAGAAATTGTTTAAAAAAGTTACAAGCAATACTTTTTCACAATTTTAACATCCAATGCTCTTTTCTTTTCATATATTGGTACGGTTTATTAAGAAGCCAATTTTAATTCACAATTTTAATATTGAAAAGTCCTTTATAAATAAATTTTATTCATTTTTTTAAGTTTATCTGGGGCCATCTATTGGTAGATACATGAAACTTAAATCTAAAAAAACTAAAATTAATTAATTAAATTTAATTACTGAATTAATATTTGAAAAAAACTGTATTAACCTCAAGTGTCATCCACTACGAGTTTAAAAAAATGTATTTGAACTTGAGTGGACTAATAAAAAGTATTTTCTGAACGATTGAAAATTTGAACAAGATATATATAGGGAGAGTGTGAGCTAATAGAAGGAATTGAAAAAGTGTTACAGTCGTTGTTTTCTTTTAAAAATTTTTTTTGCATCTTGGTTAGAAGCAAATACACTTGACTTAACGTGGTGTTAATACATTTATGTGTTTATGTGTTAACTTTTTTTAAAAAAATGCTTCATTTTTATTTATTCAATAAATAAATTTAAAAAAAAAATATTTAGGTCATTTACTGGAGGAACTTAGCGTTTATATCTTTTAATGTGGATATTTTTACAAAGTGCTCATAATATTTGTTTAACGTTGCATTATTTTGTAGTATGCAAGCCGTGTAACTGGTTTGAGAATTCATAGCTTTATTAACACACGCACAAACACCACACACGTGCATTTAAAACGTACACTAACATTTAATTATAGATTCTTTGAAGGATTCCACTTCTAAGCTGAAAATATACTCATCCGATAAGGTATGTTAAAATATACGCCTGTCCGGGTGAAAATGTATTTATTGCGTTAAATATATATATGAGAGATTCAAACTATTTTTGCAGATATTTATGATTGACCATTTCTCCTGAACGTTAAGTGAAGGAAGGTTTTTTCATTTATAGTAATTGGGATATTTATATTGTTTCGTGTTGAGTGAAGGAAGGGCAAGCAAACTTTTTTTTCTATAATATAGACTAGTAACCTTCAATCTTGATCATGTTCTTTACTAATTTATGATATTTATGTATCAGTTGGCAGCGTTTTGTGTAAATGGGAAGAAATCTAAATGAAAAACATTTTTTTTAAATAGAATAAAATTAAATTTTTGTTTTAAATGTGAAATTAAGAATCACTCCTGATCTATTCGGAAAAATATTGAAAATAAAATAAATATTTTAAAAATAATTAAATGATATTAATAAAATGAATAACTAGTACAAGTAGTAAAAGAAATAACTTACTTAGCATAAATAAAATATATTTCTTGTGGTTCGAGGACCACATGCTCCATTTAAGTGTGTCAATTATCAATTATTCTCATTAATTCTCTCCTTTATTCTCATTAATTTTCTCAATTATACTCAATTATTCTCATTAATTTTCTCAATTATACTCAATATTAATTGTCATTAATTTTCTCAATTATACTCAATATTAATTGTTATTAATTTTCTCAATTATACTCAATTATTCTCATTAATTTTCTCAATTATACTCAATATTAATTGTCATTAATTTTCTCAATTATACTCTATTAATTATTCTCATTAATTTTCTCATTATACTCAATATTAATTGTCATTAATTTTCTCAATTATACTCAATATTAATTGTCATTAATTTTCTTAATTATACTCTATTAATTATTCTCATTAATTTTCTCAATTATACTCAATATTAATTGTCATTAATTTTCTCAATTATACTCAACATTAATTGTCATTAATTTTCTCAATTATACTCTATTAATTATTCTCATTAATTTTCTCAATTATACTCAATATTAATTGTCATTAATTTTCTCAATTATACTCTATTAATTATTCTCATTAATTTTCTCAATTATACTCAATATTAATTGTCATTAATTTTCTCAATTATACTCTATTAATTATTCTCATTAATTTTCTCAATTATAGTCAATATTAATTGTCATTAATTTTCTCAATTATACTCTATTAATTATTCTCATTAATTTTCTCAATTATAATATTAATTGTCATTAATTTTCTCAATTATACTCTATTAATTATTCTCAATAATTATCTCTATTATTCTCATTAATTTTCTCAATTATACTCATTATTAATTGTCATTAATATTCTCAATTATGCTCATTATTAATTGTCATTAATTTTCTCAATTGTACTCATTATAATTATTCTCATTAATTTTCTCAATTATTCTCATTAGTAATTATTCTCATATATGAATTATATTAATTATTCTCATTCACAACTAGCCTGTAGTAAAGTCTACCTATCGCACATACACTTCCCCTTATTTGTATATTGCAAGGGAGAAAATGCCGCATTAAGACATAATTGCCCCAATGTGAGACGCTAACTTAATGTGAGACGCTAACTTACGCTATCATAATTGCCATCGAAAGCAGCGACTGCAACACATTTCACAAGCGCAGTATAACCCGTGCTCTCTTGCACGCTATTTGCGTCTGTAACAATTCGCCCATGATTCAGTGAAAGATTACAGTTAAGGTTGAAAAAAAAGGTTGCATTAAAAAAAATATATTTATTATTTTTGTCATATCGAGTAAATTGAAGGCAAGATTAAAAAAAAAATCTTTTTCAACATTTGTTCATTATTGGCAGCAAAATTTCGAAAGCTATATACAGGGTGATTATAATTAAAATCTCACTTTCAAAATGCTGTAAATAAAGAACCACTCATCACAATGAGTTCAAATTTGAACTGAAGATACTTGAAGGGGAAAACGGTACACCACTAAAAAAGTTCCACAGTGTATTAATATATGACGCTGTAAGAGCCAGTGATATTTTGAGTCGAAATTACAGCGTATTTGGCATGAGTTGCACATTAAAACTACTATAGAAAACAACTACGAACACAATGTGCTTGATTGTTTCCGCTTTTTGACGGAAAAATGACTTCCAAGTCATTCAATTGTTGTGACACTGTTAGTGGAAAGCCCATCCACCACGGCAAGGTCATACCAAATTGGATGGGAAAAACTGGTGGAAATTTTTTGGAACTGGTGAAAAAAACTGGTGGAAAATTGCTTATGATGTCATACAGTTTCCCCCCTTCTTCAAGTATCTTCAATTCAAATTTGTTCAATTATGTTCTTTTTTTTACAGTATTTTGAAAGTGGGACTTTAATTATAATCACCCTGTATATATTAAAAACAGTTGGATTAAATTTTTTATTAGACGCATGCAGATCGAAGGATGAGTTAAATAAAATGACGAGAAAAATTTAGCTGGCCTTTGGTTAAAATCGACCTACAGTAGTTGAAGTTACTTTCTGTGTAATGTGAATAATTTAAACTTAAATTTTCTGATGGGGAAGAAGAGTTTCCGTTTCTGGTATGCTACCAGAAAGAAAATCCTTATTGAAATCAAGATCACTTTGAACTGAAAGTATTCTGTAAAACAAGTGTCCATTGGTTGATGCCAAGAATCTCAGATGTCTAAGGATTGGTTTAAGGAACGTCTTTTCATTTCAATAGAATTAATCAAATAATGCCTGGTAGGGTAAGAACTTGAGAATTGTTTTTAAATTAAGCAATTAGATTAACCTGGCCAAATGGTAACCTGGCCTAACTACCAAAAGTGTAGTCTTGCCAAAATTTCTTGCTTTGGCTTCGATTACATTTAAATAGATACTTCAATTTTATTTTAGATAAACTCATTAACTGAAGAACATTGTTGTAAGACTATTTGCACGCTAAGACAACAATATAGGACCTACATAAATTATTGAACTGTTAAATAGAGGAGAAAAGTTTTACAATACAATTTTTCGTGAAGTCAGGAAAAAGCATTTCTGGTTATTTTCACAACTTGAAATTGCGTTCATTTTAAAACGGAGTCCAATTTAAAGTTTTTAAAAAATATGTGGGAGAATACGAATTTCCCACATAGTTGGAAAAACCCTGTTGCGATGGAAAATTAAACTAGCGCTGGGATGTCTACTTACTGCGAGGGTATAAATGCGTGAGTTAAAATGAAAAATGCACATGGCGTGATAAAGTCTGTTTCTATTATATTTTGTAAGAGGAATTTAGTTGCCGCAATATTTAAAAAAAATTTCATTCGATACAAAAGAATTCCGATTAAATGAGAGAAAAAATTAGCTATCATAAATACTATAACACTGAATCCACTTTAAATCGCAGGTCCCGGTCCTAATAGGATCGTAGAGCGTTGCGGGGGCATGGTTACTCCGCGTCCGTGGCTTATCTTCAAGGGACACGCGCCCCCTGGATAATGCAAAGTGAGTACGTCTGTGCAGCTCTTGCCTTAAGGCATCCAAGACCAAGCTGTCTAAGTGTTTGCCAGCTGCATTAGAACAGAAAAAAATACTATAAAACTGCAAAAATTAAAAATACCAAGAAATACAAGATTTAAATCCCTCTATTCACCAAGAGCTATACGATATACAGAGTGATTATAATTACCCACATTCAAATATAATAAAAAAAGAATACTCGTACAATGAGTTCAAATTTGAACTGAAGATACTTGAAGAAGGGGGAAACGGTATGACATAAAAAAGTTCCATCAATTTTTCATATCTAATTTGGTATGACTTTTCCATTGTGGATGGGCTTTCCACTAACAGCGTCACAATTGTTGAATGACTTGGAAGTCATTTTTTCCGTTAAAAAACCGAAACAATCAAGGGCATTGAACACTATAGTTGGTTTAATGTGCAACTCATGCCAAATACGATGTAATTTCGACTCAAAATATGACTAGCAGCTGAATTAACTTTCTTTATGCCACTTACAACGCCATCTATTAATACACTTTGGAACTTTTTTGTTGATGCCGTACCGTTTCCCCTTCTTCAAGTATCTTCAGTTCAAATTTGAACTCACTGTGACGAGTGGTTCTTTTTTTACAGCATTTTGAAAGTGGGACTTCAATTATAATGACCCTGTACTTACTAGTAGATCTCATGTAAAAATATTGGAAAAACTTGAATATAATGATTATAAATGTAGCGAATATACCGGTTCTCGTTAGATCACCGAAGTCAAGCATCATTGGGCGCGGTCAGTACTTGGGTGGGTGACCACCTGGGAACACTGCGTGCCGTTGGCAAATTTGGGACCTGAATGGCCGAGTGTCTAGCGCTCTGGCGCTCGGTGCCACAGGTTTCGGGTTCGAATCCCGGCGGTGCCATGGATGTTTGTAGTGGTTCGGAATCCACTTTAAGCCGTAGGTCCCGGTCTTCTATGACTGTAAGAGCGTCACGGAGCAAAAGTCAGGCTTCTACCTACGGGTGCTCCATCACAACAGAAGCTGCTTCCTTCCCCTTCAATCATGAGTCCATATGGGCTCGTGGGCTTGGCCAGCCAAGTGGGATAAGAAACAACAACAACAACATAAATGTAGCGAAAATAAACAAATGATATTTATTGAATATATATTTATTGCTGAATACGTCTTCAATAGCTTTCCCTTCTTTATAATATTAAAAAGCTGGATTAATAACGAAGACTGAAGAACCTGCCAATCAAACAGAAAGAACTAGCTCGGCAATACTGCTCACAAGGAAAATTATATTTTTCTGTCACCTTACTACAAATCTAGGATTTCTTTTGATTTAAAAAATGTCTTTATTAAGTTTCGAAGAGAGATTCAATAAAAAAGTAGAATTGTATTCCAATAGAAAATGTTTGGACGTTATTATGAATATTGCAATAAATTTATAAAATTGCGCTTTTATGAAAATAATTCTTATGTACATTTTTTTCCATCAGGAATTTTTTTTTTTTTTACTTTAGAATTGAAAAATAAAAAAAAAAAGTCACAAAATTATTCTTTTTTAAAAATTATTTATAAAGAATTAAATATTAGTTTTTTAATTATTCATTTGTTTCAGTTTTGGAAAAAAATAAATTTCATTTTTTTTTAAACAGCCACATTTTATACGTACTACTCCTTAATTTAACACTTTTTTAGTTTGAAATAGTGTTAAAAAATCATTTTACTTAAATATTAAGTAGCATGAAAGGAAAGCAAAGTAAATAGTTAAAAAATAATTTTTTTTACCTTTTAAAAGGGTACACGGGAAAATAAATTAAATTAACTAAAATATTTTATTTATTTATTTTGATTCAATAAGAAACACTTCACATTTAATATTTTTTGGAAAGTAATAAAATTCATCATGTACTGTTTTATAACAAATTCCAGTTTACTTTGAAGAATTTAGTATATTTAGAAGCAAGAAAGAGGGGTCAAGCAACTATTTCTATTTACTACTACTATTACACCACACTACATCACTGTGCCTAGAGCTTAGTTGCCCCTTTACAGTTTGGGAATGATGTGGGTGAGAAGTCTAATTGGGCTTCGAGATACTCTACAGTTATATGAGACCGGGAACTAAGGCTTTAAGTGGATTCCGAACCATTACAAACATCCATGGTACCACCGGGATTCAAACCGGAAACTTGTAGTACCGAGAAGCAGAGAAACCTTCCAGTTCCGGCCACTGACTAGTGCTCGACGCAACAGGTTTTGGGTTCGAGTTCTGTCGGGGGCATGGATGCTTGTAATGGTTCAAAATCCACTTTAAACCGTAGGCCCTGGTTTAATATGACTGTTCGGCTTAGGGATGACAATCTAGTAAAATGAAGAGCATCTCTTGTTTCAAAATATACCAGTAGGGAGATGGCCCTGGTGCAACAAGTACTGTAGTGCCAGGGAGTTAGTTAGGTTTGGTTTGGTGTTTCGCTTTTTAATCCTTTTGTGCACACTTTGGGCTAATTAGACCGGGACCTACAGTTTAACGGGGATTCCGAACCACTACAAACATCCATGCCTACGCCAAGTGAGTTAGGAGAAAGAAAGAATTATTTTTATTTCGAAAACATATTAATTAACATTGAAACGAGGGACCCTGAAAGGCCGAGTGGCTAGCGCTTGGTATCACAGGTTTCGGGTTCGAATCCCGGCTGTGCCATGTATTTTGTAGTGGTTCGGAATCCACTTTAAACCATAGGTCCCGGTCTAACATGATTGTAGAGCGTCGCGGTATTGTTACGGTATTGTTACTCATCGTCCGTAGCTTATCTTCAAGCTACAAGCACCTCCCGGGTAGTGCTAAGTGAATAACGTCGGTGCAGTGCTTTACTTAAAGCATTGAAGACAATTGCCTAAGTGTTTTCCAGCTGTATTAGAACAAAAAAATATTTAAACAATTTTTAAATTCAGAGTAATCTACCAAGCTCTTAATTAATTACAATAGTAAATACAAAAAATACAAACTTAAAAGATAGCTTTTCTATTGGCTCATTTTGTTTACTTTGGGATCATCATTGTGGCCACTTCCCGGGTTAATCAGAAACAAAATTGATGGAAGGTAAATTTATAGAGCCAGATATCAGGGAACTGATGACAGACGGAAAATTTGAGATTAAAATGGAAATAATCGAAGAGAATATTAAGAGATTCTCAATTAATTACAATAGAAAAAATACAAATTTAAAACCTGATAACTTTCCTATTGGCAGGACCTGAATGGCCGAGGGGTTAGCGCTCTGGCACTCGGTACCCCAGATTTTCGGTTCGTATCCCGGCGATGCCATTGATGTTTGTAATGGTTCGGAATCCACTTTAAACAGTAGGTCCCGGTCTAACAGTATCGTAGAGCGTTGTGGAGAGCTACCGTAAGTTAGTTACCGTAGGACGTCCGTTAGCATTTTTGCATAGCCGCGTGCTCGGTAGTTTCCTATGAGCTTATCTTTAAGCTATGCGCTCCTGGATAGTGAATAAAGTCGGTGCCGCGCTTGCTTTAAGACATCCAAGACAATTGTCTAAGTGTTTGCCAGCTGCTTTAGAAAAAAAAAGACGCATTTTGGGCGCATTTTGTTTACTAACGTGGCATGGATGTTTGTGATTGGTTCGGAATCCACTTTAAACAGTAGGTCGTCCGTAGCTTATCTTTTAAGCTATCTTCAAGCTATACGTACCTCCTGGATAGTGAATAAAGTCGGTGCCGCGCTTGCTTTAAGACATCCAAGACAATTGTCTAAGTGTTTGCCAGCTGCTTTAGAAAAAAAAAAAAAGACGCATTTTGGCATCCTATTGGCGCATTTTGTTTACTTTGGGATCATCCTTGTGATAACTTCCTGGGTTTATCCATCGGTATTACATATTTAAGGTTAGAATTCTGGCGGTGGCATGGATGTTTGTGATTGGTTCGGAATCCACTTTAAACAGTAGGTCCCGGTCTAACAGGATCGTAGAGCGTTGTGGACCTATTGTTACTTCGCGTCCGTAGCTTATCTTCAAGCTATACGTACCTCCTGGATAGTGAATAAAGTCGGTGCCGCGCTTGCTTTAAGACATCCAAGACAATTGTCTAAGTGTTTGCCAGCTGCTTTAGAAAAAAAAAAAAAAAAAGACGCATTTTGGCATCCTATTGGCGCATTTTGTTTACTTTGGGATCATCCTTGTGATAACTTCCTGGGTTTATCCATCGGTATTACATATTTAAGGTTAGAATTCTGGCGGTGGCATGGATGTTTGTGATTGGTTCGGAATCCACTTTAAACAGTAGGTCCCGGTCTAACAGGATCGTAGAGCGTTGTGGACCTATCTTCAAGTTACTTCGCGTCCGTAGCTTATCTTCAAGCTATACGTACCTCCTGGATAGTGAATAAAGTCGGTGCCGCGCTTGCTTTAAGACATCCAAGACAATTGTCTAAGTGTTTGCCAGCTGCTTTAGAAAAAAAAAGACACATTTTGGCATCCTATTGGCGCATTTTGTTTACTTTGGGATCATCCTTGTGATAACTTCCTGGGTTTATCCATCGGTATTACATATTTAAGGTTAGAATTCTGGCGGTGGCATGGATGTTTGTGATTGGTTCGGAATCCACTTTAAACAGTAGGTCCCGGTCTAACAGGATCGTAGAGCGTTGTGGACCTATTGTTACTTCGCGTCCGTAGCTTATCTTCAAGCTATGCGTACCTCCTGGATAGTGAATAAAGTCGGTGCCGCGCTTGCTTTAAGACATCCAAGACAATTGTCTAAGTGTTTGCCAGCTGCTTTAGAAAAAAAAAAAGACGCATTTTGGCATCCTATTGGCGCATTTTGTTTACTTTGGGATCATCCTTGTGATAACTTCCTGGGTTTATCCATCGGTATTACATATTTAAGGTTAGAATTCTGGCGGTGGCATGGATGTTTGTGATTGGTTCGGAATCCGCGCGAATCATAATTCCCGGTCTAATTCGCTTTTAAAGTACCATGGAACTACGAACCAAACCAAACTAAAACCCAGGTTTATCAGAAGCAAAACTGAAGGAAGGTTAATTTAAGAGCTTTTTCCATCTTATATCAGACAGCTGCTGAAAGATGGAAATTCTAAGAGTAAAATTTAAACAATCGAAGAGAATACTTAAAATTCTTACTAGGATACATAGAAAATAGTTATGACATGCTTTCATCGAAACAAGGATTCGAACACAAATTATTATAAGAGAGTTGCGAAAGATGTTAATTTATGTTTTCCATACAAATATGGACTCTTGCAAATTTAGATGTAGCTATTAATGAAAAAGGCGAAAGCTTTCATCAAGATAGGAAGGGAATGGAACTTGCTATTAAGGAAGATGATATGCCAATATAATAGTCAATTACTATTGGTTGTTAAGTAGAAGCAATCTCGACAACATTTACTTAAAAACAGTGAAAATACCTTTTTAGTTAAAGAGGAAACATAATTATATTTATTGCATTTTATTTGTTCATTTATTATTTACTGGAATTAAGAAAAAATAAAATTTGTGCAGATTTATAGATTAATTCAATAGTAATTTTATTCATGTCAAAAATTAAAAATTTCAGTTAATTGTAGCAAAATTTGTGGATCCCTTTGGAAAAAACACCTTTACATGATAGAAAAAAAGTGGATTTCATTTTGAAATCAGCATTTAGAATAACATGAAAATCAGTCATTAAAATTAAAGCGATTTTCAAAAAGTATTTTTTTTTGTAAGACTGTTTAATTTTATTGCGAATGTTTCGTAAGACTTAAATTAAAATATACTCTATCTGATAATTTCTGTGGAGGCAGCTCATCTAAAATTGGTTTAACTTTATTCTAAACATCCCTGATCAACCCAGGTTTAAAGCAGTTGCTTTTTTCTGACTCCTGGTCGGCCATGATTGTTTGGCCAATCATCTTTTCCGAATGATAATATTTGAAAGGCCAAAATGCATGCTCTGCGTTCTGAGAGAGGACATGGATTCATCCCACCTTTCTGTCTGTCCTGCACTTGTTTCATCTACTGTGTATCCTGGTGGGGGCATAAATGTCTGTGAGTGGTTCGGAATCCACTTTAAACTGTAGATTCCGGTCTGTTTAGCCCTCGTGCGCACAAGATGACCGTGGTGCGACAAAACAAACCAATCCTCTACAGTGTATGGTTGTTACTAGGAGACTAGGGGCCTTATGGGCTAAACATGACACTATGTGATTTCCTTCGTTGCTCGTTGTTGTTTTCATATTCCTTATGTTCTTTTTTATTTTATTGCTTTTTGTAGTCTGCCATTGGAAATAAACAAATCATCATCATTGGTGGTACAGCCCTTGAAGTACCCTGACCTCCTTCAAGAAATTTACACGACTAGTTGTCCTCTGTTTCTAGTCAGTAATATTGAGTACCCTCGACTTTTTCTCCCCATGTAATTCATGGCCTTCCTCTGCGTCTAGATCAGTTGGGGTTTTCCTTAAGGAGTCTTCTTGTTGTAAATTAAAAGATGCAATTTATTAAATTTAATCTATTGTTAAAATTATAAAAGCAAGTCGTAACGAATATAGGAGAAATCGAGGTGATGAAAGAACAGGGAGCAGTGATCACCAAATTTATTTCTTCTACCACCTTCGCTCCAGAAAAAAATTATTTAGAACCTGTCTGGATATCTACCTTCTTCGAGAGAACAAACAGAGGGACATAGTAATGAAGATGAGTAAAAGATATAGAAAATAAAGTTTTATTATCATCACCAGTGGCGCAACAGCCCCATGGTGGGCCAAGGCCGTCTGTCTACAGGCAGATTGTTAGAATGAAGATGATGTGATTTTATGGAGTAGGGTTGTGAGCACTACGCCCAACTCTCTACACTATATTATACCGGAACCTACGATTTAAAGTGGATTCCGTACCAATACAAGCACCATCGGGACTCTAACCCGAAACCTGTGGCCCCGAGCGTCAGTCACTCGGCCAACAGGCCCCATGGTTTCTATACATTTATTTATCTATGTATTATAACGTAGTAAATAATATAATTAAAACTCTTTGAAACTTGAAATTATGAAATTTAAAGAATGATCATTTTGAAGTATTAAATTAATACAATTTTTACAATATATGTAATAATGAGTTATATACACATGACATCATTATTTTTATACCTATTTATAGATCCATATTTTAAGTAAATATTTTCACTCATGTGTTTTTGTTGATGTACTCTGGACTCACCGATAATGTCCCACTCTGTTGACTTCCAATACTTGCTTTTATAACACCTATTGGAGAACTTGACCACTGATCGATTATAACTTGTATTTATGTGTTTCCCATGATGAAATGTCAACATGATAGTAGTTTACTGTTGAATGTTGAACAGAAACAACCCCTATAATGTTTACTCGAAAAATGTGAAAATATCTTTTGTTGCAAAGAAACAAAACTAATTATTGGAAAATGATAACTATGTTAAACAACAGGTGGAACATGCACGAATATTTTTGTTCTAATTTTTTTTATTTTCTCTCCCTTTTCCACTGCTATCTTCTTTTTATTGAATATTTTCTCCTATGTATTCGAGGGTAATAGAGAGTTTTTGCATAACGTTTTTTTATCGTCCGATATTTTTTTCTCCCTTGTGCGCATGCTCATAGGAAACATTGTACCTATTGCGCATGCGTATCTGTAATACTGCACTACTGAGCTATTCCTATGAGCATGCGCGCTAGGAAGAAAAATATCGGACGATAAAAAAACTTTATGCTCTCTAATATCTGATTGCTCCACTAGAGCAGGGGTCTCCAAACTACGGCCCGCGGACAAAATCCGGCCCGCCAGTGTCATCCATCCGGGCCGCGACAGCGAATAGCTCATTGTTGCTGTAACAAGTTGGATAAAAAAAACACATAATGATAATAAGTTTAGCTTAATGGCAAGCATAATACGCGGAAAAGTATATATCCTGAATCCATGATATCCATGTTCGCGGAAGAGTTGTCGTTTAACTTCATAAGACAAAAATAATAAACTGTAGCAAGTAGAAATAGCGTAGGGAAAATCCGAGAGAGTCATAGTTTACATATCAATATAAGACATGATTTAATCTAAATAACTGTAATGGACGAAAACAAGCAGACCAAAGTAAATTCTATGGGTTGGTTGTGAACCCATTTGTAGTTTTTGCATTATCAAATGCGTTTCAAAGAGTATAATCAATTTGAAGAAAGTACAAGCAAGGTTGACCTAGAGCAGGGTCTCCACACTACTGCCCGCCAGTGTCATCCATCCGGCCCGCGACAGCGAATAGCTTATTGTTGCTATAATAAGTTGGATAAAAAACACAGAATGATATTAACTCGGTTTTTTTGACTTGCTAGGTAATACGCGGAAAATTTAACTTAAGCATAACAGCTAACAAGTAATTGAAATGAATCCCACTAACATTATAAACTAGTGAACATCCGGTGGTTATCCTCGCTAGTTATGGTGGGGTAAAGAGTTTATGTATGTATATCGATGTTTACAATGTATATATCCTGAACCGAACATATGATTTTTATCCTGAAAATCCCTCAGGAACTGAAAAGCTAAATTAACGCGAATGAAACCGCGGGATATCCACTTGTAAAAAAATACTAATGAGATTTGTGTAATTGTGATTTTTCATTGACAGTAGTTTGTAGTTAGCAAGTATATGCTCGCTCAGAGCTCGTATTCGGCGACTGGTCTAGAAATTATAGATAATGGCAGAAACATTAAAACGGTTTTGGGCCTCGGTACTTGCTGGAGTAAACAATATGGCCCTAAGGCTGGAAGGTTTGGAGACCCCTGCTCTAGAGGATGCGATCTCCCGCTTTGGGAGTCAGCGATATTGCAAAACAGATAAAAAATTAATACAATTTATATGAAAATTATTTTTGATAATAATAAATAACAGTACTTCATCTTTCTAGAAGAATTCTTTAATCTTGTTTAGATGTAGTTTTGCTTAGCTAATGAATTAAAAAAGTAAAGATTCCCAATTTTATTTCCTGTTCCTTAAAAATCAATTTCACGAAAAACATTCGCTATATTGACATGTATCGACAAGCGGAGTTTATTTATTTATTACTTTTTAAACTGAGGATGGTTCACCGTGCATCCTTCGCCCACGCAGTTATCTATCATAAACCTAGAAACATTTGCGATTTCGTAATTTAAAAACTGAATTATAGTATTGTAATGCTTATAAATATTAAAAATATGATATAATTTTTCTAACTAATCTTAATTTATTTATTCTATTTACAGAACGAAATAATTTATTGCTTAGAAAATCATTCACTTCATAATTAATTTAGTTTTCAAGTAATATTTGTTGATATAACTAACAAACAAAGAAATCTCTCTTAAATAAATATTTTTATCCGTAAAATACATCAAACCTGTATAGTAAAATAAATTTTTACCTAAAAATCAAAACTGCAAATAACTTACCATTCTAATGAAGCTATATGTATTAATAAGAAAGTGCTATGCACTACATATATTTTTATTATTAATGATTAAAAAATTCTTAAATTTAAAAATTTAACTTCTGAAATAGCTATTTTCATATAGAATAGCGAATAGCTATTTGCAAATAATAAAATTAATTAATTAATGAAATAAAATTTAGGAGTAAATAATAATTTCTTTATATTAAAACAAATTTACAATAATAGAATAATTTTTAAAGGTATTTATTTATTCAAATCTAATTTAATTTGTTTATTATTTTATAGAAAAATGATTCCTGATAGTTAAATTAAAGTATAGAAATTTAAATTATATATAAAGCGTTGAAAAAGAATTATATTTAAAAAAATCGATTGACAAAAAAAAAAATTATTATTATTGTTTGTAATGTGACATTACCACAAATCATTCGTTAAATATAATAAAATATTAAACTAAAAAGTAGTTATCCTGATAATCAGGAATAAGAAAGATTTCCTTCATAGTAACTGACTAGAAATTTAGCTTTGGTAATAACAAAAAAGTCTGACAATTATTAGGAAATGAAAACGCGAAACGAATACGAATCAAATGAAAATACGTGTCACGAACATTACACTAGCAATTACAACAACATCAACGCTTTAATAAAAGTAGTTTCTCTTATGGTGAAATTTATTAATGAAAAATACGAATTTTACGAGGCTTTTCATAAACAAAGCTACTTTTACAAACTTCATAATTTAAAATTTTCAGATAGAGTTAATTTATTAGACCATTATAAGTTAAACTATCGAAGGAACTTAAATTACATCATAATAAAAGCGCAAGCTTTACTCTTCTAAGTACGTTTTTTAATTCTAAAATTATTAAAACTTTTTAATAATTAATATTCTAAAATAATCAGAACTGTGAAGACGTAAAACTTTATTTTTTCTCTTTACAATTTATTAAACAAAAGTTTGGCGTAACTTATTCTTACCTCATTAGTTCTGTGTGTGTGTGATGTATAAGGTACTAAGCGAAAAAAGAGCAATAATATATATCAACCATTTTACAAACTGCTACTTCGAAGAAAAGACATAGATTTTTTAGCGAAAAGAAAGTTAATGTCAATCGGAAGCAGGCTTGGATGATTCTTTCTTGTTTTTTCCTAGTACCTTTTAGCTATTTATTTCTCTGGATGGCGAATGACAAGGCAAAAGTAGGGCGTGTATAAGTTCTGATCAAGTTCCTTAACACTGCAGCAAGCAAAGAATGGGGGAGACAGATTTATTTTTTCAAAGTGCAATCCAGGAATTTGGCAGACATTCGCTTTTGAATTCGGAAGTTACAATAAATATGGAACTGCTTAAAATGGGTATATTCGTAATGGTAACACAAAGTACAAATAGAGTTGTTAATGTAGTTAAAAGTTATCTAGTTACAAAAAGAGATCATGAGTGAAAACTTCATTCTAAAGATTATAATTTATTTTTATTATATAATTTATTATTTTTTTTCAAAATAATGTCTATTATTACTTTGTAGATTTATAAAATGGACCCGATGGCCGAGTGAGTAGCACTTTGGAGTTTGGTGACACAGCGTTTGACTCTAAGCAGGGGCCATGGATGTTTGTAATGGTTCAAAATCCACTTTAATCTATACGCCCCTTTCTAATGTGACTTTTAGGCATAGGCCTGACTACCTGCTCCTTAAAAAACTGCCTTGCCTGTGGGCAGATGGCTTTGGATCACAATGAGGTTGTCGTGCCGATTATTATTATTATTATTATTATTTTATTGAAAAATGATTCCTTACACTTGGAAATTACAGTTAGATATAAAGGATTGAGAAATGATTATATTTAAAAATCTATTTATATAAAATATTCATATTTTTATCTTTGCTTGGAATGTGTCTTTATCACAAATAATCCGTTAAAAAGAATTAAATACGGAACTAAAAATTAGTTATCCTGATAATGAAAAATGACAAAAATTTCTTTCATCGTAGCTAACTAGAAATTTAGCTTTAGTACTAAGAAAACCTTTATACAGCTTATAGGAAATTGGTATTAAAATTAAAATGCATTAACTGAATCATGAACAATTAGAATAAAATCAGTGCTGAAAAATGTATTTTCTCTGACGATGAAATTTTATAAGGCTTTTCATAAGCAAAGCTACTTTTGCCAACTTCATAATTAAAAAATTCCAGATAGAATTAATTTACTAGGTTATTATAAGTTAAATTATCAAAGAATATTAAATTACATACTGATAACGATTTAAGCTTACAACCAGCTTTACTCGCCTAAGTGAATCTTTTAATTTTAAAAATTTTAAAACTTTTTAACAATTAATATTCTTAAATAATCAAAATTGTAAAGACGTAAAAGTTTATTTTTCCCCTTTAAAATTTGTTATACAAAGGCTGGGCGTAATTCATCCTTACCTCATTAGTTCTGTGTGTGTGTGATGTATAGAGCACTAATCGAAGAAGAGCAATAATATATATCAACCATTTTACAAACTACTCCTTCGAAGAAAATACATATATTTTTTCGCGAAAAGAAAGCGCTAATGGTAGTCGGAAGCAAGCTTGGATACATCTTTCTTATTTTTCGAGTCACTTTTAGCTATTTATTTCTCTTGAAGTAAAATGACAAGTCAAAAGTAGGGCGTGTATAAGTTCTGATCAAGTTCCTTTGGAGAAACACTGCAGAAGCAAGTAAAGAATGTGGGAGACAGATTTATTTGTTAAAGTGCAATCGAAGAATTTGGCAGACATTCACTTTTGAATTCGGAAGTTACAATAAATATCGACTGTTTAAAATGGCTAGATTCATAATGGTAACGCAAAGTGTAAATAGAGTTGTTAATGTAGTTGAAATCTTAGCATTTTTTTACCTATCTAGTTACAAAAAACTATTATAAGTGAAAATTTTCGTTCTAAAGGTTATAATTTTTTTTTTATTGCAAAATTATTATGTTTATTATTGCTTGTAAAATAGGCTAAATTTATAAAATGGGCCTGAGGGCCGAGTGATTACCGCTCTAGAGCTCGTTGCCACAGGTTTCTGTTTCGAGTCCAGGTGGTGCCATGGATGTTTGTAGTGGTTCAGAATTCCCTTTAAACCACAGGTTGGGGTCTAATCACTTCCGGGCGCAAGGCTCGCTTTTGAATTCTTAAGTTACAATAAATGTCGACTGTTTAAAATGGGTAGATTCATAATGGTAATCAAACAGTATCAAC
This sequence comes from Caerostris darwini, assembly GCA_021605075.1. NCBI lineage: Eukaryota > Metazoa > Arthropoda > Arachnida > Araneae > Araneidae > Caerostris > Caerostris darwini. Next base: position 234,235 of record BPLQ01006465.1, on the reverse strand, counting down.
ATTGTTGAAAGCGTAACATTTCTTTGACTATATAATTACAAAAAACGATTCAGTGAAACTTTCATTCTAAAGATTGTAATTTATTTTTATTATTTTTTTATTGCAAAATAATATTTATACTAAAATAAATAATTATTAGGCGAGTGACTAACACTCTGCCTCTTGGTGCCACACGGTTAGAGTCCAAGCAGAGGCCATGGATATTTGTAGTGGTTCAAAATCCACTTTAAACCACAGTTCTAGGTCTAATGTGATGGTTGGGCGTAGTGCTGACAACCCTACCCCTTAAAAAGAAAACATCTCCTGTCTCGAAATATGCCTGTGGGCAGACGGCCTTGCTACACCATGGAGCTGTTGCGATGAATTTGATGATGATTATTATTTTGTTGAAAAATGTTTCCTTAAAGTTGAAAATTCCAGTTATATATAAAAGATTATGTTTAAAAAATCTATTTACACAAAACATTTATATTTTTATCTTTGTTTAAAAGGTGAATTTTTCATAAATAAGCGTTACAAATAATTAAATACTGAACTAAAATTTGTTGTCCTGATAATGAAAAATGACAAAAATTTTCTTCATCGTAAGTAACTAGATAATTAGATTCGGAACAAAAGCTTTTTACATTTAGTCGGAAATTGATATTAAAATAAAAATACATTTAACAGAGTCACGAACTTTACAATAACACGTATACTTTACTAACAAGTATTTTCTCTTACGATGGAATTTATTAATGAAAATATGATTTTTACGAGACTTTTCATAAATAAAGCTACTTTTCAAATTTCATAATTTAAAAATTGCAGATAGAGCTAATTTACTAGACCTTCATAAACTAAACTATCGTAAAATACTTAAATTACATCATAATAAAAACCCAAGCTTTAACTTTTCTAAGTAAGTCTTTTAATTCTAAATTTATTGCACCTTTTTAATAATTAATTTTCTTAAATAATCAAAATTGCAAAGACGTAAAAGTTTATTTTTTCCATTTTAAAATTTATTAAACAAAGTTTGGGCGTAATTCATCCTTACCTCATTAGTTCTGCGTGTGTGATGTATAGAGCACTAAGAGAAAAAGGGCAATATTATATATCAACCATTTTACAAACTACTACTTTGAAGAAAATACATAGATTTTCTCGCAAAAAGAAAGTTAATGGCGGTAGGAAGCAGGCTTGGATGATTCTTTCTTTTTTTTTTTTTCAAGTTACTTTCAGCTATTTATTTCTCTTGAAGGCGAATGACAAGGCAAAAGTAGGGCGTGTATGAGTACTGATCAAGTTCCTTTGGAAAACACAACAGCAAGCAAAGAATGTGGGAGACAGATTTATTTTTTAAAGTGCAATCGAGATATTTGGCAGACATTCGTTTTTGAATTCGGAAGTTACAATAAATGCCGACTGTTTAAAATGACTAGATCCATAATGGTAACACAAAGTTGTTAATGTAGTTGAAAGTTTTATATTTCTCTGACTATAATTACAAAAAGAGATTATGAGTGAAAATTTTCATTTTAAAGGTTATAATTTATTTTTATTATTTATAATATATTTTATTGCAAAATTACATTTATTATTGCCTTGTAGATTTATAAAATGGGCCTGATGGCCGAGTGACTAGCGCTCTGGCACTTGGTGCCTCAGGTTTCGAGTCCAATCAGGGGCCATGGATATTTGCAGTGATTGAGAATCCATTTTAAAGCATAGGTCCGTGTCTAATGTGATTGTTGGGCGTAGGGCTAATACCCTTACCCCTTAAAAAGAAAACATCTCCTGTCTCGAAATTTGCCTGTGGGCAAACGGACTTGGTCCCCCATGGGCTGTTTCTCCAATGATGATGATTATTATTTTATTGAAAAATGATTCCTTACAGTTGGAAATTCCAGTTATATATAAAGGATTGAAAAAGGATTACATTTAAAACATTTTTGCATAAAACATTTATATTTTTATCTTTGTATGAAATGTTGAATATACCACAAATAATCAGTTAAAATAATTAAATACTGAATTAAAATTAGTTATTCTGATAATAATAAAAGGCAAACATTACCTTCATAATAACTAACTAGAAATTTAGCTTTGGTTATAGCAATTTTTACAATTAGTATAAAATTGATATTAAAATAAAAATACATTTAACAGAGTTATGAACAATTATAATAACATCAATGCTTTACTAAAAAATATTTTCACTTACGAAGGAATTTATTAATGAAAAACATGCATTTTACGAGGCTTTTCATAAACAAAGCTACTTTTGCAAACTTCATAACTTAAAAATTTCAGATAGAGTTAATTTACTATACCTTCCTAAGTTAAACTATCGAAGAATACTTAAATTACATCATAATAAAAATCAAAGCTTTACTTTTCTAAGTAAGTCTTTTAATTCAAAATTTATTGGACCTTTTTAATAATTAATATTATTACATAATCAAAATTTTAAAGTTTTAAAAGTGTATTTTTTCTCCTTTAAAATTTATTAAACAAAAGTTGTTCGTAACTAATCCTTACCTCATTAGTTCCGTGTATGTGTGATGTATCGAGCAGTAAGCGAAAAAGGGCACTAATATATATCAACCCTTTTACAAACTGCTACTTCGAAGAAAATATATATATTTTTTTGCGGAAAGAAAGTTAATGTCAATCGGAAGCAGGCTTGGATGATTCTTTCTTGTTTTTTCCTAGTACCTTTTAGCTATTTATTTCTCTGGATGGCGAATGACAAGGCAAAAGTAGGGCGTGTATAAGTTCTGATCAAGTTCCTTTGGGAAACAGAGCAGCAAGCAAAGAATGTGTGGTGACAGATTTATTTCTTAAAGTGCAATCGTGAAATTTGGCAGACATTCGCTTTTGAATTCGGAAGTGACAATAAATATCGACTGTTTAAAATGGCAGATTCATAATGGTGTAAATAGAGTTCTGTGTAAATAGAGTTCAAAGTGTAAATAGAGTTGTTAATGTAGTTGAAAGCTTAGCATTTCTTTGACTATCTAGTTACAAAAAGAGATTATGAGTGAATATTTTCAATTGAGAGGCTGTAATTAATTTTATTATTTTTTATTGGAAAATTATATTTATTATTACTTTGTAGATTTATAAAATGGGCCTGATGACCAAGTAATTACGCTCTAGAGTTCGTTGCCACAGTTTCTGGTTCGATTCCTGGCGGTGCCATAGATATTTGTAGTGGTTCAGAATCCCCTTTTTATCATAGGGTATGATTATTGGGCGTAGGTCTGATACCCCTACCCTTTAAAAAGAATACAGCTCTTGTCTCGAATTCTGCCTCTGGGTAGACTACCTTGGCCCAAGATGAGTCTGTTGCTCCGATGATGATGATGATTATTATTTTATTGAGAAATGATTCCTTATATTTGGAAATTTCAATTATATATAAATAATTGAAAAATAATTATATTTAACAAAATCAATTTGCATAAAACCTTCTTATTTTTATAGTTGTTTGGAATGGGACTTTATCACAAATAATCCGTTAAAGATAATTAAATACTGAACTAAATTAGTTATCCTGATAATGACAAATTACGAGAATTAAGTAAGTAATTAGAAATTTAACTTTGGTAATAACAAAACTATTTATAATTAGTAGGAAATTGATATTAAAATAAAAATACATTTAACAGAGTCACGAACATTACAACAGCATCAACGCTTTTTTAAAAGGAATTTTTTTCTGACTGTGGAATTTATTAATGAATAATATGCAGTTTAGAAGACTTTTTATAAACAAAGCTACTTTGCAAACTTCATATTTTAAAAAATTCAGATGGAATTAATATATTACACCTTCATTAAATATTATTGTGTAATTTTATTCTTTAATAGTTTATATTGAAGAATAAAATTACATAATAAAAATGTAAATTGTACTCTTCTAAGTAAGTCTTTTAATTCTAAATTTATTACCCCATTTTTAATAATTAATTTTCTTAAATAATCAGAATTGTAAAGACGCAAACTTAATTTTTTCCAATTTTAAAATTTATTAAATTTGGGCGTAACTCATTCCTATCTCATTAGTTCCGTGTATGTGTGATGTATAGAGAACTAACATAAATAGCGAAAAAGGGTAATAATGTATATCACCCATTTTACAAACTCCTCCTTCGAAGAAAACACATAGATTTTTTCGCGAAAAGAAAGTTAATGGCAGTCGGAAGCAAGCTTGGATACTTCTTTCGTTTTTATTTTTCAAGTTACTTTTAGCTATTTATTTCTCTGGATAGCGAATGACAAGGCAAAAGTAGGGCGTGTATAAGTTCTGATCAAGTTCCTTTTGAAAAACACAGCACCAAGCAAAGATGTGGGAGACAGATTTATTTTTTAAAGGGCAATCGAAGAATTTGGCAGACAATCGCTTTTGAATTTGAAAGTGACAATAAATATCGACTGTTTGAAATGGCTGGATTCATAATGGTAACACAAAGTGTAAATAGAGTTGTTAATGTAGTTGAAAGCTTTGCATTTCTTTGACTATCTAGTTACAAAAAGAGATTATGAGTGAAAATTTTTCTTCTAACGACTGTAAATTATTTTATTATTTTTTATTGCAGCAATAATATTTATTATTACTTTTCAGATTTATAAAATGTGCCTGTTGGTATAAAATGTGCCTGTGCTGTAACTCATCTTTACCTCATTAGTTCTGTGTATGTGTGATGTATAGAGCACTAAGCGAAAAAGGGCAATACTATATATCAACCATTTTACAAACTACTACTTCGAAGAAAATACATAGATTTTTTCGCGAAAACAAAATTAATGTCAGTCGGAAGCAAGCTTGGATACTTCTTTCCTTTTTTATTTTTAAGTTACTTTTGGCTATTTATATCTCAGGATGGCGAATGACAAGGCAAAAGTAGGGCGTGTATAAGTTCTTCTGATCAAATTCCTTTTGAAAAACAGAGAAACAGCAAGCAAAGAATGTTTATTTCTTAAAGTGTGATCGTGAAATTTGGCAGACATTCGCTTTTGAATTCGGAAGTTACAATAAATATCGACTGTTAAAAATGGGCAGATTCATAATGGTGTAAAGAGTTGCTAATGTTGTTGAAAGATTAGCATTTCTTTGTCTATCCAGAGAAAAAGAGATCACGAGTAAAATTTCTAATTTAAAAAGCTGTAATCGAATATCATTCGTATATTTAATCGACGAAAATCTATTTTCTTATTTATTATTGCAAAATAATATTCATTATTACTTTATAGGTTTATAAAGTATCAAATTTTTAAATCCAATTATTAAAAAACATTTTCAAATCATCGTTAATTCCTAATGGTATGGAACGGTTTGTGTTCGAAGTTCTTCTGTTGCCTACATATCATGGGGGTTTTGGAGTTTGTGTTTCTACCTCATTCTATTGTGTTTCTACCTTTTTCTTCTTGCCATCCCCAAATTTCAAACCAATTTCAAATCCAGTAATATATTTCCGGTACAAAAATTATACATTTATGCATTCAGTATCACAGCATCAACTTCATCTTCTATTCTTATTGATTTTTTTTTATTAATTTTTCATTTTTTCATTGAAAATTCTTAAAAAATTACAAAATATATTCTACATTAACTTTTTCTGGTCAATACTAAATTATTATCCTTTATTAAGTAAGGCGATACAAAATCTCCAAAACAAATTTATTACGGCACTCATTGAAAATAAAATCTATTAACGATATCTTGATATATAAATTGCATAATTAAAACCAACAGAATTTAAAATTTCTACTTTAAAATCTGTAAAGACAACTTTTAATATAATTAGTAAAAAAATATGGCTTTTAACAAATTTTTCAAAATCCATTGCATTAAACTTCACTTCCTTATGTAACCCTTGATATGAATTTTTATAACTTCAATAGCTTGTTGTTTCGTCTCCTGTTGTTGCTTGGTCATTGGCACCATAGGCTTCAGGCTCGAATCCTGGCGGTGGCATGGAGGTTCGTTAGTGGTTCATAATCTACGTTAAACTGAAAGTCCCTGTCAAAATGGTTTTTTTTTCTTCTAATGCAGCTGGCAAATAGACCGTGATCTTTCGCCATAAGGGCTGCACCGATGTTACTCACTTTGCATTACCCGGGGGGCGCGTGTAACTTGTTGGTAAGCCACGGACGCAGAGTAACAATGCCCCTGCAGCGCTCTACGATCCTGTTAGGACCGAGACCTACGGTGGATTAATTTTAAAGTGGATTCCGAACCACTACAACACCCATGGGAAAAGCCGGGATTTGAACCCGATACCTGTGGTACCGAACGCCAAAGCGCTAGCCATTCGGCCATCAGGCCCCTGTCAAAAAGGTCAAAGGCAAAATATTTTAAAAGATTTTTAGAATAATTTCATATGCTCTAAAGACAAGAAAATGAACTATGAGTAATTATTAATGTGAGTTAATAATAAAGCTTTCGAATATTCCTTTATTTTAATTTTTCGATTTTTTTCTACAATTATTTCTTCCGAAGATGTTTAGGATTTTAAAGTTCTTTTGACAAGCATCCATTCCGTTTAACAGACTTCAAGATATAGCAGGCGCTTTTAGTCTGGCATTCGATGGTTCGGCACATTCTATAATGCGATTTATATAATACAGCATATTACAATTTCTACATGTAATTATTGATTGGTGAAATAAAAGTATAGCTTCAAAAAGTTTTTCGGCTGGTGATGATATAAAAAAACATCAAAAAATGATAATAAAACAAGTAATATAATTAAAAAAAAAAAAAAAAAAAATCAATTCCTACATTTTTCTCACTATATTGAAGAAAGTCCTTTATAAAAAAAATTGAAATTTTCCTCTTATATCTGGCGCCATCTATTGGTAGATACATACAACTTAAATCTAAAAAAAATTAAATTAATTAATTAAATTTAATTACTGAATTAATAATTGAAAAAACTGTATTCACATCAAGTGTAATCCGCAACAAGTTGTATGAATGTATTTGAACTTGAATGGATGAATACAAAGTATTTTATTAACGATTGAAAATTTGAACAAGATATATATAGGGAGAGCGTGAACTAATAGTAGGAATTGAAAAAACAGCAAAATTGTTTAAAAGAACAACTAATAGTTATTAAAAAAATATTATGACCAAATAATTTGGAAAGCTTTTTCTTTATCTTGTTGAAAAAATATTAAAAACATTTTAAAATTTTATCGCAAAAGTAGAAAATTAATATTTTTTTGAAATGCTGCTTTTATTCGAAGACAGTCTTTAAATCGGATCAGAATTTTTAATGATATGACAATTTTAATTTCGTAGTTTAGAAATTATAAGGTTACAATATAAAATGCATTTTTAAAAGCATAAAAGGCTTTGAAGAATTATTTATTATTTCTTTTATTACTTACGGAATGAACGAAAAAAAAAAACGTGCAAAATTTTAAAGAAAATAATATTTGCATATCAAAGAATAAAAAGCGAGTGTCTTTAATTATCTAATGTATAAAATAAACGTTAAATAAATGTTTAATGTTAAAAAGTAAGATACTTCTATTATAAGTATTTTACCGTAAAAAAGTATTTAATATCATTTACAATTTGCTTTTAAGATTTAAAATCATATTAACGTTATGTAACAAAAAAACTTTTGTTTAATTTATTATGTATTACGTGACGGAATTATTTATATTATTTATTATTATTATTATTTTTAGTTATTCTCTTTCAGACATCAAAAACAGAATAATTAATTACGTAAGAGTTTTTATGCAATTGAAAATGCGAAAAAGTCAACTGTAATCACTGTTAAAACTTTAAAAAAAAAACAATTAAGTATTTTGAAATTCATATAAACAGAATGAAAAATTAATTAAATAGAGACATTAATGTGACAATTATAATTTACACTTTACTAAATATGCGGAATTAAATTTGTAAATATAATTCTTAACCTGATTACGCAAATAATTAAAAAAATTGTTTCATTTAGATTTGCATTAATTTTATGATCATTTTCAAATGAATAATATATTACTGTTTTTTTTTTTTTTTTTTTTTTTTTTTTTTTTTGGCATATTATCTTATAGAGTTGAATTAAGAAATTTATTACGATAATATATGAAGAAAATAACAACTTGCTACTTAAAAATTAATTGTGATTTAAAATACTGTAGAAAATGTATAATGTGACTGTCAAATACAATGTATATTTCATTTGTTTGTGATAAAAGTTCGTAACTTATTTTTTAGTGTGAAAGTTTTGATACTATAAAAAACCAATTGTGAGTTAGAGAGTTGTGAAGCCAATTGTAGTTGAATCAGAGCAAACAAAAAATTTATAAATATATTATTATTTTGTTAATTAACATGCTATTTTTTGTGTGTTAAATGACAGTTATGAAAATTTTGACTAATAAGATTTCTATTAACTTAATCAGTCTCTCAATGATAAGTTAGCACTCACACTACTCTGAACCATAAATGGTGAAATTGATTAACTCACTTTCGAAAAAAACGCTTTTCACGCTTTTTCATCTAAGACTACATTCGAATTAGAAACATTTGCCCAAACGTTCGTCTGTTTCCAACTTTTGCAGTTAGAATTCGAAAAATAAACTTTTTTATCTATCGTTAAGTATGAGTCTCCAGTCATCTTTCGGGATGTTGTAAACCCTTTGGTGTGGAACCAAATATTGATCACAGACTGAGAAGAACTACAAGCTGGTAAACAGAATGCTTTGAACACTTTGATTTTTATCCAAATTGACACAAATCGGCTTTGGAGTTTGTTGGTGTGTGGCACTTAAAACTTACTTGCTAACGCTGTTCTAAAATATGCTATGGATAAAAAAATATACTTTGTAAAATGTGTTATGAAAAATATGCTTTATAAAATGCTTTATGAAAAATATGCTTTATAATTACTTTTTGAAAAATATGTTTTAAAATATGCAGTAAGGCTAGGGACCTAAAGGGTTCCACGCAATTTGGGTGGTTTTCAGAGAAAATAATCATAAATCTGAACTAGTTTCTGAGTTCATTTCGCTTCTTTTACAGTGCTGAACATCGGAATAACTAAAATATTCGTCATTTCCGTAACCTATAGTTTCCAATTGTTTATTTTGTACGTTAGATATTTAGCGTTAGATATTTTTAAAGAATTCATCGAAATTAATCATTCGCCGTGAGCCAAAATTAAACCCAATAAGTCTCTGATATATATATATATATATATTTTTACCACCAAGGGACACCTATGCAAAAATAAGATTCTGCAGCGCAAATCGTTTTCCCTTAAAAGGAGTGACCTATTCAGTAACGTCTTTCTAAAACATTGTTGATCACTGTTTAAATTTTAATGAAAACATTTCAATGTATTATTTTATTGGCATAAATTGCAATTTTTTAATTAAAAATGTAATTATAATTTCTAAACAGATTTTGGGTTCCTCACTACATAAATCCGTACGAAGTATATTAAAAAGAACATCAATAAAGTTTGGGAAGTTTTCAATATAAGTTTTGAAGTATGAAATGAGATATATATTCAAGCATGAGTAAAAACATTTAAACATCCTAAAATAGATCAATAAAACAAATTAAAATGTTCTATTTTCTTTTAAGTTATTGCTTGACAGGCCAGCTTACTGAAATGCGGGCAGATTCTTGACGAGTAAGAGTATAAAGTAAACGAGGGGGGTATCAAAGTAAATGTTTGTTCTCGGCGACGTTGCGTCATCTAGAGGATATTGAGTTTAAAATTTAAAATATATATATGAGTAAACGCGGGATATTTGTTCTGTTGGAAATGTGCTTCTCCCTTACTGATGTAAACAGCATTATCATTTCCTACCTCTTAGATAATATTCTTGAAGTTGCTAAGCCAGTTACAGTTACAGTCACGGTAAATGATTAAAGTTAAAAATACTGTGAAGGAATATGATGTAATAGATGGATTACGTCATATTGCGAATTTTGACCTTATTACTGGCAACTTTTATATTTTATAGAAATGCCTATACTAGGAATATACAATAGATTGGGTGAATAAATAAACCAGTAAATTTATTAATTTCTGTTGTAATAGGAATATACAATAGATGGGGTGAATAAATAAGCCAGTATTATACAGTAGCAGTTACAGTATTGAATTAAAGGTGGTAGTCAATAATTAAAGTTAAAAACTATGCGAAGAAAGATTATGTAATAGATAGATGTTAAATAAAAAAACTTGCTAATTTTGACCTTATTACTGACAATGCCTAAACTAGCAATATACAATAGATTGGAGAATAAATAAGCCAGTAAATTTGGTAATTTCTGTTGTATTGGTTGTTACAGTATTGAATTAAAGATGGTAGTCAATGATTAAAGCTATTAAAAAATTATTATTATTAAATTACTATTTAATTTATATTATTATTATTAAATTATTATTTAATTTACATTAAATTATTATTTAATTTATATTATTATTATTATTTAATTTTTATTATTTTATTATTATTTAATTTATTTAATTTTTATTATTTTATATTATTTTATTTATTGTTATTATTAAAAAAATGTAAATTTAAAATTTACTAAATTTACTATTTTGTTACTGACAATGCCTATGCTAGTAATATACTCGTGGAATAGATTGGAGAATAAATAAACCAGTAAATTTGTTAATTTCTGTTGTATTGGTTGTTACAGTATTGAAATAAAGGTGATAATCAATGATTAAAGTTACAAACTCTGTGAAGAAGGAAAACGTGATAGATAGATGTTAAATGGAATATTTACTAATTTTGACATAATTACTGACATTGTCTATACTAGCAATATACAATAGATTGGAGAATAAATAAGCCAGTTCACTGTTGTATTGGTTTTAATTCTAATTTCTGTTGTATTGGATGTTAAAGTATTGAATTAAAGGAGATAGTCAATGATTAAATTATAAAATTCTGTGAAGAAAGAAAATATAATAGATGGATGTTAGATGAAAAATTTGATAATTTTGACCTTATAACTGTCAGTTTTTATATTTTAAAAACGCCTATACTAGCAATATACAATAGGTTGGGAGAATAAATGAACCTTTAAATTTGGTAATTCCTGTTGTATTGGTTGTAACAGTATTGAATTAAAGGTCCATAACATACGTTTAGATAACTAATGATAAAATTAAATTCAGTTATTAAATTAATAATCGATAAAATTATTTTTTTTATGAATATAACACAAATAATTTTTTGAAATATTTTGTTATGAATAAAACAATATATTTTTTTAATTTGATATTTCCTTTAATTGTAAGTTTATCTCAATTTAATAAATCATACAAAATAATTTCGATAATTTTTTTTTTATTTTCAACATTATTTTAATTTAACAACAAATTATAAAGGAATTTTCTAAAATTTTTAAACCAGTTTTTAACTTTTTTTTCACTTTTGCTAATTAATTTTTTTTTTTTAAACATTTTTATTGTACAATTTTGCATTAAGCATTGTTTTTTAAACTTTGTTGTTGTATTATTTTTATTGTTTTTTTTATTTTGGAAAAAAATTATTATTATTATTTTAATTTATACCAGCTTGTAATTTTTTTCTCAATTTGATACATTTTTCAACAAGATTTTTATTCCTTTTTTAAAATATTTTTTATTAAACTAAATATCTCTCTTAATTTCATTTGCTTTCATTTTTCATTTATTTTCCCTATTTGACATATAAATAAAAATTGTTTTGGTAAATGTATTTTAATTGTAGAAGTTTATTTATTACAATTGGAATTTGTTTAAAACTATTTCAATTTGAAAAATAATATTTTAAACTTTGTTATATTTATTTATTTTCTCATTTCTTGTATTAAATAAAAATATTACATTACTTTCTAACTTATTGTAATTTTTTCAACGGAAGTAAATACAGAATGCTGAGCTTTCAAAAGATGCAAAGCCTTTTTCGTTCGTATGAGCAAGCACTATTAAAAAGTTGTGAATATTAAAAAAAGATTGCAATAAAGAAAATGGCACAAAAATTGATCAAAACCATTCGTAGTTTAGGGTTTATTTACACCTTTTATTCTTTTTTTTAGCGTGTGGATGCTTTAAAAGAAGCAAATTAAAAGATAATTTAAAAAACATCACCCTAAAAATTGTGATATCAAACTAATGTTTATTTTCATAGGCTTGAAGTTATTATAATATTTTCTTCTGTGTTATTACAATATTTATTTCTGTGATATTAAAATTTTTTTTCTAATTTTTGTGCAAAGGATTTTGTATGTGTATGCATTTAGCAGTCATTCTGCTTTAATATAAATTTAATTTTATCTATATTCATGGGATAATATTTATAAAATATCACAAATATATTAAAATGTTTTGATTAAAATTGAAATTACAATTTTAAAATGTCATTAATTTGATAATGCCCTACAAAATATGTTTACTTCAATACAATTATATATCTTTGTATATTTTGCTAATGTGTTTCTCTATAATCTTATGTGAAAACTGTTTTACCATTATTATTAATTTTTTAGAGCATATTAGAAAGTTACATTAGAAATAATTTGCTGCGCTGTTAATCTTTTTTATAATTACAATTACACTCAAGAATTATTATTTCTAAAGTGTACAATTTTTCTACGTTATTTAATACAATTATGTTGAAATTTTTGAAATATTCTGACTGATAAATTTTGCATTAAAAAGGATACCAATGTTTTGTTTTAAGCGTAGCTTTTGAATAAGAAATTTGTTCGATTTTCAATTTTGTTTGCATTTATACCGTTGCCGCTTGGGTTTAAATGAAACCACGAGGCATAAGTGAAAAATATTAAATATAAATTATTTTGAAATAATATGTAAATTGCCACTTGAGAAGTTTTTGATCGAATGTATGCTACTAGCGCGAGGTGGCTTGAATAAACTATATATGTCAAAATTATAGGATTTTTTTTTCCGAAATGAGGATATCAGACATGCTGTTTCTCTACCAAATTTTAAACAATTTGTGTATAAAATTGCAAAAAAATTTTATAATTCCATTCCAAATATTAATAATTCTGTTTTGAATGATCTAAGCAACTATGTTTAAGACATTTCTGATTTTAAAAATCGCAAAAGACCTCGCGCTGTTCTGAATATTATTCATTAACGTTCCGATATCCTCCTTTCCGAATTACCATGCAGTTTCTCCACTGAGTCGCAATTTCCCCTCCAATCGTTAGTGTTTGTTTCTATTGTTTATCTATTTTTTTTATTACCTTCTTGAAATTAAAATAATAATATAAGAAAATTATATATGCATAATTTTTTTTATTAATTAATAAAAAATTCGAATAATTAATTTTTAAATAAATTAATAATTTACTTTTTTTTTCTATCAAATCAACGGGCTTAAAGCTTAAGAAACTTCCCTCACTCACAAAGCAGGAGATAGAGGTTGCCAAGCAGCCAAAGTTCTCCATCAATCTGGCAAATCGTCGTCGTCGTTTATTTAAACATAAAAAGTCTTGAGTATACAGTCCGCTGTGCGTGTGCGTGTATGCGCTTGCGTGTGTGCTTGCGTGCGTGTGTGTGAAAAGTGAAAATAACATGGTCCGTCGAGTCGCAGTCTGTATCAGATTTCTGTGTAATATGAATTCAAGTTTGGATCTCGAACTAACTTGGAAGACTAACTCGGATTTCTATGGAGTTTGGATTTCAGAGTGACTAACTCCGATGGAGTTTGGATTTCGGACTGACTAACTCGGATATTACTGTGGAAATTGAATTCAACGATTGAATTAAGGCAGAGTAAGTTGTGGTTTTTTTCCAGAGTCTTGTGAATTGGAGAACCATTAAAACGGCAAGTCTCTATTAACAATTTGAGAAAAGGACGAATTAATTAAGATGTTTTTGGAATTGGGCTTAACTGTGAAAGGAGCTAATAAGACGATGGAAATTTAATACAAGAAAGTGAAATTTTAATAGTGAAACCATCTCATTAATAGCATAAATGAATCAGTAAAAGAATCCGTGGAAGCAGAAAAGAGATCAGAAAGATTACAACTAGAAAATGAAATGAAAGCTATGAAAGCTGCTATGAATACAGAGATTAAGTAGCTTAATCTAAAACAATTAGAAAAAGAACCAGAGATAGAGCACCTACGGAAGTAAAGGTCGGTTAACTTCAAAACTGAATCTCTGGATGATCTAGTAACATTAATTAAAAGTGCTAAGATTGTGTGTATACCGGTACCTAACAGAGCAGAATTATTCCACTTATTTTTACAGTCCCTTGAGAAGACATTTAAAGTTAAAATCGCATCCGAAGATTTTAAATCAGAAAGGCTTCTGAATATTTTGGGAAGAAAAGCTAACGATTTAGTGGTGTATATACCGTAAGAGGATTTGAAAAATTATGATAATTTGAAAGCAGTTGTACTTAAAGAATTTTAAACTGTCCCTAAGGATTATTTGAATCACTTTTCGTAAGGAAGAAAAGCGGGTTTCTGAAAGTTACGCGCCGTTTGCCTCGAGATTGGGTGAGATCTTTGGCTATTACTTTGAGTTAAGAGAAGTTAATACTTTTAAATATCTATGTTATTTAATTCTTTCAGTTGTAATATTCATGCCCTTAGATAAAGAATTAACTAGTCATATAGGAATGAAGTAGAAAAAATCTTACTTTAGACCCCAAAAACTAGGCCGTAAATGCGATATCTTTTTGCCCACTAAAAATGTAGCAGCGATAACGACTGGAGGTCAAGAGGTTTAAATGTATACAAATATAAAAGTTCTGCGGGGCCTGAATGGCCGAGTGGCTAGCGTTCTGGCGATTGTTAACACAAGTTTCGGGTTCGAGTCCCGGCGGTGCCATAGATGTACGTAGTGGTTCGGAATCCACTTTAAACAGTAGGACCTGGCCTAATATGGTTGTGGGGTTAATGTTACTCGCGTCCGTAACATATCTTCAAGCTACCCGTGTCCTCTAGATAGTGCAAAATGAGTAATAGCGGTGCAGTCCTTGCTTATGGCTTAACTGTTTCTGTATTGCCAGCTGCATCAGAACAACAACAAAAAAGTTTTGCGAAAACAAAACATAAATTTCAGAATTTTGAGTACAACAAAACTTATCCGAATGTTTTATTGTCTGAATTGAAGAGTTCCAAGTGCGTTTTGTCTAAAGGGAATCATGCACTATACACTTGTCCCAAATTCAATGTCTTATTGATATTCTAGAGAATCGAAATGTTAAAAGCACATAAATTTTTTTTAAATGTTTAGCTCAGGAATGTTCAGCAGTTTAATGGAAATACAAAAATTGTTTTTGTGATAAACCACATAACTTATTAATTCATTTTCTAAGAAATCAAAGTAATGAAAATGCAAGATATATTAATGACTTTGATCGATCTGGTGAGAATTACGATAGTACAAACCTGCTTATTATTGCTTCTAGCTGGAGTCGAAAAGAGCCCAATGCAATATTGAGTGATATTTGCTGTTTAATAAAATATTATAATTCAGAGTGGAGAGAGGTTGGATTCTGTTAGAAGAAGGAAGTCAAGTGTTTGTTTAGCAGTGAATGGGCAAATAGGTTTATGGCTTAAAAGAGAAAGGATAAATAAGGAGATTTTTTGCTTAAATGACTCGAGTATAGTATTATATGATATTGCTATTATTATATGATATTACTAGAATAGTTACTACAACGATCGCTAATAATGTCAAACGTCTTGAGAAAGATCTGATTATGTTAGTAATTAAAGAGATATTATACCTCACTAGTTTCTAGATATTAAGTACGTTGTCTTAAATTCTGTAACACTAGCAGATATCCCAACTCAATGTTGTCTATTTTGTGATACATAGAATTTTTGAAAACATTATCATATTTATTCTGCAATAAAGGGAAAACTCTTAAAATGTAGATATGATAGACTAGAGACCTTACTAGAAATTTTTGAAGCCTTACTGAATAAGAAGAATTTTATACATAAGTTTATAATAAGAAAAAAATCCCTTTCAAATCATCAACAGGTAAAGATATAGGATAGAAATGTAGACAAGTAGATAATAAAATAAGACACTAACAATAAAAGATAGTAAAGATATAGAAAGTTAAAGTACCAAATTGAAACTAGTTTGAAAATTTTTTTTTGATGCCGATTCATAATACAGAGAATCAATCTTAAATATTTTAAGACAAATTAGTATGAATATTCTATCCAGTTAAATAAAAAGTATGTTGTGAAAAAAGTTTGAAGGAAATTGAATTAGATAATAGATAATTTAAAAAAAAAGATCATGTAGAATTTTAATGTTTCTTAAGAAAATATTTTGCTAATTGCTCAGCAGCAACATATGAAAAATATAAAAATTAAAGAAATATTAGAGTCAATTGGTCAATGAAAAATCCCGAAAATATTAGAAAATGAATGCATATTCATTACCCACCATTATTATTATTTTTTAAGATGGTCAATTAGACACTTATCAAGAATATCTAAAGCAATATTTAATAAAAAGAGATTTCTTAATCCAGAATAAATACGGTAATTTTACCGAAAAATAGCATATATTTCACATTTTGAAAATCAATTATGTTTAAATCAATATCTCAATGGAGAATTTTAGACCTTAAATCAGTTATACTCAAGAAGAAATGTAAAATATCTTAAATTTCGTACAAATTTGAAAATATTTCATAAGTACAGGAACCTTTATGTAAAGAAATACATTACAAAGAAATGCTATAAGGCTTTTATAATAATGCATACAAAATTAAAAATCGAACAAATTTATTATTCAAAAGCTATGTTTAAAACAAAATTTATTGAATGAAAACTTTTGTATTAAAAAAGAATATAAGAGTATTTTAAAAATTTGAATATATTTGTATTAAATATCGTAGTAGTGTTGTTATGAAATAACAACTTTTTAGTATTCTCTAAAAATGGTAAAAGGCTTTCACATAAGATTTCAGTGAAACGCATTAGCAAAATATATATTAGTTACTAAAAAAAATATAAATGTATTTTGATCGAAAAAAAGTAAAATTATTTTTCAAGATATATTCAAATTAAAAAAATTTTAAGATTGTATTTTAAACAATGATAAATGCAATTACAATATTATTTTAAAGACATAAATTTATGAAAAGAATCTTTTGTATATAAAATTAAATTTATATTAAAACAAAGTGATTGCTGAATGTATACACATGCAAAGCCCTTTGCCCCCAAAAATAAGAAAAAAGAAAATGCTATAATAACACAGAAGAAAATAATTACAAGCCCGTATATAATAAATACAAGGCCCCGTATATAATAACTATAAGCCCATGGAAAGAAAGCATGCAGAGAAAATAAATTTTTATGGCGATTTTTTTCTAAATTTCTCTTAACTTGCACTGTGAAATTTTTTTTTTTAAAATAGATTAAAAACTTACTTTAAAAATAGTTAACAGTATACTAATAATTATTATAATAATAGAATTTTAATAGAAAAACTTTCTTTAAGAATGTATAAAAGATGTTAATAAACGAGATACTAGGAATTGATGGTTTTAATCTGTTTTAATATGCGTCGTTTTGTTACAAACAATTTTCATATTAATAGTTTTCTAACATCTTTTGCCTGAGAGGATGCGCGCACGAGGCACCACATTTCTGGGAAATTCCACATTTTGTACTTAATTCCTGTGAAATAAGTTAAAAAGACATATAATTTTTTTTCTTTAATAAAATATTTAATATATTTAAATGAATAAATATAATACAGTCTAAAATATTCTTCAAAATATAAACAGATTTTGACAAAATTTCTAGTGTTTAAATAAACGTCTGGTAAATATTTTTTAATTGCCCAATTTTGATATTGAGAAACAAATATTCAAATTCAGTGATTACAATCTCGAATTAAGAAAAGATATTGAGTTTAATAAAAAAATAAAATAAATAAAAAGGAATTAAAAGGATTTTTTTGTAAAATGTATTAAATTGAGAAAAAAATATAAATTGATTTAAAATTTTAAAAAAAGTTCAAAAACAATGTCTAACGTAAAAATTCGTTCGAAGAAAATTTGTTTACAAAATTTTTTTTTTTGTAGAAATTAAGAAAATGAGAAAACAATGTAAATTGATTAAAAATTAAAAAAAAAAATACATTAAAATATATTGTTAAATAAAAGTAATGCGATAAAATAAAAAAAAGGCTTTTTTGTTTTTTTTAATTTATTAAATTGGAGTTATATTATAATTTTAAAAATATATTATATAAAATTCACAAACACATATATATATATTCTTAAAATTTGAAAAAAAAAAAAAAAAAAACTTGCCATTGTTAAAAAGAAAAATTTGATATATATATACATACTACTGTGTCCGAAAAACAAAACACATTTTCAATTTAAAATTCCCGGGGCTTATGGAATGTCAATTTTTTGGTTACTGGCACTACCCTTGACATATGCGTGAAATTTGACGTCAAAATATTCATTAGTGTTTGAGTTACGCTTGGCTTTGTGAGACGCTAAAACTGATTCCGGCGATTTCTGAAATATCTGAATTAATTGAGCAAAGAACTTGCATTTAATTTTGTTTGCGGAAATGTATGGAATGTTGCAGGAAGCATTCGGTGAGCATTCCTATATAGGAAAGAAATGTTTACAAGTGGTATAAACAAAACAAACAAACTATAAAAACAATAAACAGAACGCGTTGAAGACCTCTGGACGACCATCCAGTGCATTGTGTCCGGAGGGGATTACTTTGAAGGCGCTATTTTATTAAATAAAGTATATTTAGGTGCCAATAAAATCATTGAAATTAACAATGATAGGAACTATGAAGAGGCTGATTAGTTAATATTTATTCACGATTTTTTTTCGTAGTATACTTAAATAAGTACATAAAGTAACTATGAAGTAAATTATAAAAGAAAAAATTTCATATATGTAAATATTTGATTTGTTTAAAGTAAAAAGGATCTACCACAAATAGAAAAAATACAAAAAGAAAGTTTTAATTTTTTTAAAGATTAAAATATTTAGTGTGCTTGAATTAATGTATCGTGTAATACATTTTATTATCTATTCATAAAAAACTAAATGAGATAAAAATTAAATTAAATATTTTCACTTTATTTAATGTCTTTGCTCATTTTGAACGGACCGTAGTTATAAAAACTCTATTTCTAAAATAATTTTACGAAACCTTGGTGTTTCGACTGATATAATTTGAAAGAAAATTTATTTTATTTCCAAAAATATTAATAAAAGGTGGTATTCATTAAAAGTTGCATGCTAATACAGGAAAGGTTTATATAAAATAAAACTAATATTATAATGTGCAGGTTTATAAACTCGATTGCAAATGGATGAGGTTGGTTTCAGATATTTCAGTCGCAGGTTTGAGAACACACAACTTTGTTTACACACGCACATACACTTAGAAATACACAATATTTAACGCATTTAAAGAAAGCTAATTATAGATTCATGGAAGCATTCCAATTTTAAGCCGAAAACCCGGTGCTCAGTTAAGCGCAGAATGCGCGATATATACTTCCCCGGCAGAGAATCTGTAGGCCAACTGATCTGAACACCACAGGGGGCGCTCTTGCCAGTGAGTAGCAGAAAGCATGGTTGCAATACATATTTATCCAATTCCTTTTATTAGCTCACACTCTCCCTATATATATCTTGCTCAAATTTTCAATCGTTCATAAAATACTTTTTATTCCTCCACTCAAGTTCAAATACATTTTTTTTAACTTGTAGTGGATGACACTTGATGTTAAAACAGTTTCTCCAAATATTAATTCAGTAATTAACTTTAATTAATTAATTTTAGTTTTTTTAGATTTAAGTTGCATATATCTACCAATAGATGGCGCCGTATAAACTTAAAAAAAATGAATGAAAATTATTTATAAATTACTTTCTGCAATATAGTGAAAAAACAGTAGGAATTGACTTAACAATTTTTTTTTTATTTTACTTGTTTTACTTTTCAACTCACAATTACAAGGTAAAAATTGTCCATTGTAAATATACTTGCACTGAACAATTTTTCATTTTCCTTCTTCCTCTATAAAACATTTTATTGATTCCAGTAAAAGAGACTATCTATTTAAATGTTTTTTTTTTTTTACTGAATCTTGAATATTATAAAACAAATTCTACACTAAAAATTTTTGAAATTAAATCAGGTAATCATCCTTATTTCTAAAGAATAAATCAACCACCCAACGATAATTTCGCTATATAAAAAGAATCTTAAATATAATTTGTCCTTTTTTTTTGCATTAAAATTTTTTTCTGCTTTTTCTTATATAAAGAAGATGCCATGGATCGGCGCTAATGTACTGCACTTATCAAGAGCTGGTGAAAAAGTTTTTTGAACTGATATGCCTTTTTTTATAGAATTGCATTGTAGTATAAATACATTTCTAAACAGTAACAATGCCATATTTGATAAAGAATTTTAGACTATTATATACATAATTATTTTTCTTGTATCAAAACCATTAATTATTTTAATAACTATCAAAAACCCTTTTCTTAAGTATTAAGCGGCTCATGTACAAGCAAGAAATAATTTACTTCTTCTTCTTCAATGGCGCAACAATCCCATGGTGTGCCAATTCCTTATGCCTACTGGCAAATTTCGAGACAGGAGATGTTTACTTTTTAAGGGGTAAGGTTTGTCAGCGCTACCCTCAATGCTCTACAGTCCTATTAGACAGGGACCTACAGTTTAAAGATTATTCTAAACTATTACAAACATCCAAGTCACCGCCGGGTCTCGAATCCGAAATCTG
The DNA here is from genome assembly GCA_021605075.1 of Caerostris darwini. Lineage (NCBI taxonomy): Eukaryota > Metazoa > Arthropoda > Arachnida > Araneae > Araneidae > Caerostris > Caerostris darwini. Next base: position 213,446 of record BPLQ01006465.1, on the reverse strand, counting down.
TGGCACTGAGCGCCACAGAGCTAGTCAATTTACAAATATAAAGATGAAAATTATTGAACATCTTACGTAAATGATCAAATACTTTACTTTGTGAATAAAAAATTAAATTTCGAGATGGATTTTGTTTGTTAAAATCTTCTTCCTCATTGGCGCAACAGCCCCATGAATGGACCGAAGCCGTCTGCCTACTGGCAGATTTTTTAATATCTGCTGCTTCTATATAATAGGATCATATAGCACTACAAAACGGATCATACAGCAATACAGCATTATTTACTATTTGAAAATTAATTACTTATATTTTGATGGCTTTCTAAATAAATGTATATTCTATATATTACATTTTAAGTGTTGTTATTTAGTATAATATAAAGTTTGATTTTTAATTCAATTTTGCACAATACCATAATAGCATAATACATAATAGAGAGTTTTTGCATACCGTACGTTAATTACCGTAGGACGTCCGTTAGCTTTTTCTCCCTAGCGCGCATGCTCACAGGAAACTGAGCATGCGCGCTAGGGAGAAAAAGCTAACGGACGTCCCACGGTAACTAACGTACGGTATGCAAAAACTCTCTAATACCATAATACCATAATAGCATAATACCTATTATTGTTTTTAAAGACAGTGTGTCTTAAAGATTAATGATAGTTAGCTATTAATATAAACCATTGTTTTACCTTAATTTTAAAGACATAATGCTATTACATACGAAAATAAGTGAAATACGATGATTTCAATACTTTTGAGAGAATAATTCATATTCTAACAAAAATATCACATGATTATCCAAGTCGCATTAAAAAGTAAACAGCGTCAAAAGCGTACAGGAAATGCTATAAAATAAGAAATATAACAACTTTTTACAAAACGTTTCCACGTCAAGAAAAGATTTTGGAAGAATACATTCTATTCTTAGCTTTCAGTACGGGAGGATTTCTTCCAATTTCATTTATTTTAATCTATTTGAAATCTATCTCTTTGAAAGAAATCATGATTGCTTTGTTTGGTTTTTAGTATAAAATTTGCCAGGAAAATCGACAAATGCGTGGGGTATTTATCTCATTCAGTGTTTGTTTTGAATGTTAGATTCAGATTGAATTTTAATAAGGTTTTTATTTTAAGAAACAAAATATGTTAAGGTGATTTTTAAAACGCATTATTGTTGTCTAATTATAAAAGCATATTTTCATATTGCGAATTTTGTTTTTATTTGCGAATTGATCTTTATAATATTATGTTAAAGTAAATCATTAAAAGACGCAAGATCCTCGAGTGACTAGTGCTCGGTGCCACAGGGTTCGAGTTCCCAATGTAATTTCCATATGTAAAAACCCCCTGTTAATGCAAATTTTGCATTTAGATTAGAAATACTAGTAGAAGCGCTCTTGGTCGATTGGCGATCGTGCTAGGTCGTCAAGCAGTTTTAATTGGTACTTTTGTGTGAACACAACATATGTTGTTGTTTTTATCCCACTTGGCTGGCCAAACCCACGAGCCCTTATGTACTCATGATTGAAGGGGAAGGAAGTAGCTTCTGTTCTGATGGAGCACCCGTAGGTAGAAGTCTGACTTAGGTTCCGTGACGCTCTTGCAGTCATAGGAGACCGGGACCTGCTGCTTAAAGTGGATTCCGAACCACTACAAATATCCATGGCACCGCCGGGATTCGAACCCGAAACCTGTGGCACCGAGCGCCAAACACTCGGCCCTTCAGATCCCAAATTTGTGAATGCCAACGGCACGCGGTGATCCCAGGTGGTCACCCACCCAAGTACTGACCGTGCCCAATGATGCTTGACTTCGGTGATCTAATGAGAACCGGTATATTCAGCATGGTACGGCCGTTGGCATATTTTATAACATATTTTTTTATATTTATGAGAATAAAATGAAGAAAGCATGCTTCTTTGCATTTAAAGAAATACAATTTTATAACAGGATTTAAATTATTGTTGTAAATACTTATGAAATGTAAACCATTACGTGCATATAATACATTTTACAAAAAGGGATGAATTAAATAAGCATTTTTGTATGTTGAAAAACGTTTATACGTAATATTGTAAGAACTGCAACGAGTCTTGATGATCGAGTGACTGGAGCTCGGTAACACAGGTTTCGGGTTCGAGCCCCGGTGGAGCCCTGCGTGTTTTTCGGGGTTCGGAAACCACTTTAAAGGTCCAGATCTAATATGACTGTAGATCGTTGGGCGTAGGACTGACATCCCTACACCGTAAAAAGAAAACATCTCCTGTCTTGAAATCTGCCAGTAGATAGACAGCCTTGGGCCACCATGAGGTTGGGGCTCCAACGTCTTCATTGGAAACGAAGAAATCATGTAAATTTTCAAATATCAAGGAAAAAAATATTTTTTTTAAATAAAATTTTTTTTTATTTAACAATTAATATATATTTATTAACATAACATGTGGGCTGAAAAGTTCATAGGCTAACACATAGATTGTGCTACTAGTATTAAATCCATTTTTAGTCTAACCTTCAAAAGACACGTGTATAAATTTGACAGCTGTTGCACCATTAGTATGTGAGTTATAGCATTTTTAGTGAAGCAACTTTTGTTAGTTTGAAAAAAAAGATAAAAAGGAATTTCGTGTGTTAATAAAGCATTGCTTTTTGGCGAAAAAAAATACTATTGAATCCAGGGCTTGGCTTGATAAACATTATTCGGACTTTGCACCAGGAAAATCAACCGTAGAGAAGTGGTTTGCTAAATTTAAACGAGGCGAAATGAGCACCGAGGACGATGCACGCAGTTGGCGCCCCAAAGAGGCTGTTACCGACGAAAACATCAAAAAAGTCCACAAAATAATTTCTGATAACCGTAAAGTGAAGTTGATTGAGATAGCTGAGACCCTAAAGATATCAAAGGAACGTGTTGGACATATCGTGAATGAATATTTGGATATGCGAAAGCTCTGGTCAAAGTGGGTGCCACGTGAGCTCACAATCGACCCAAAACAACAACGAATTGATGATTGTAAGCAGTGTTTGGAGCTGTTCAATCGTAATAAACCCAAATTTTTTCGCCGATATGTGACAATGGATGAAACATGGCTCCATCATTTCACAAAGGAGTCCAAACGACAGTCAGCCGAGTGGACTGCACGTGATGAACACTAAAAATGCTATAACTCACATACTAATGGTGCAACAGCTGTCAAATTTATACACGTGTCTTCTGAAGGTTAGGGCTAACTAAAACTTATATGCATTTAATACTAGTAGAGCCATCTATGTGTCAGCGTATGAACGTTTCAGCCCACCTGTTAGATAATTTTTGGAACAAGCTAGATAATTAGCAACTAAAATCGATAACATAAGATAATTTTGTCAACAAGCACAAAAATTGGTAATAACAATTAACATTTACTCAACAATGTTCTTGGTTTGGTTACCAAGTTGTGGGGGACATGAAAACATTTACATTAATATTTTTATATTATTTATTTAGGAAAATCGTAGTAGCGATAAGCGTAATATAAGTTCTGTTCTTAAATAGCTATTTTAACAAATAAAATTGAATCAGTTTGATAATATTGTAAAAATAATATTTTTAATAATAATAAAAATGTTGGTTGCCAGTTAGAATTAGCATTGCATACAATTTTGAAAGGTGTTTAAGTACTTCAATCGACCTGTAAGAGTTATTGCTTACCAAATCTTTCTTGATATTTAGTGATATATTTTTCCGAATTTATTTACTAATTTAATTGTAATATTGAGGAACTCTGTCTATTTTTTCTTTTTTATATAAATTTATTACGAAATATTTGAAAGAATCATTTGAATTAAATATCAGATTCTACTCTACATATTTCATTTCTGATAAATTTTATTATTTAAATTTTAATTGCATATATAATTTGTAATATAAGTGATCAGTGAAGTTAAAACATCTAAAAATTAATTAAAATAATATTTTTAAAAATACTTAATTAATATGTTTTTATTAATATTTTAACTACACATATAAAAGTTTTTATATCATCCAATAAATTTTAAAGTTATATTTTTAAATATTAAAATTTTGCAATCCAATATATATTTGAAAAGAAAATAAGCTTATATTAAATGTTTAAAAATTTCACATCTGCAGATGCTTATTTTCTAATTAATTTTTTTAAAAAAAAAAAAAAATTCAAAAGATTATTAATTATTTATTTTAAATAATTAATAATCTTTTGATTTTTTTTTTAATTGCGGACATTTAAACCTTTAATTTGAATAAATTACCCAAAATGTAATCCTGTTTTTGCAATTTTTTTGCCTGTTTTTTCAGAGGAGACAGAAATTAATAATTATCAAAGCAATAATGTAATCCCATCCATTTTATCCAAGTTTTTGAAACTTGGATTGCAATAAAACCAAGTAATAAAGTGGAGGTAAAAACCTTTGATAGGACTTAACTATTTTAGAAACCTTTTAAAGGATTATTTAAGTTGATAATCAATTAACTAGTTTAATTGATTTTGTATTACAATTCATATAACTACCACGATGTCTGTATTATCATAGCATTATTTATTTAATGTAATATTATATATTCATTATTTATTACAATAATAATATAGGCAATGCTGTTACCATAGATTATATTAAAATAAATTGATTAAAAAGTAAAATAAGGATAATTTTCAAAGGAGTTTAGAAAAGTGTGTCTTTGAATAAATTTTAATAATTGTCTTTAAAAATAAAGTTCAATTTTAATAATAATACTTTCAAAATAATAGAAGTCATGATAAGAACAGAAATTAATTTTAAATAAGTAAATAATAGAAGTCGATTTTAATAATAATAATTTTAATAATTGTCATTGAATAATTTTTAAAATGTTTTTTAAATTAAAATTTTGAGTTGCTGTCAACATTAAAATAATAACTAAATTAATTTTCTCAAAGAAAAAAAAAGAGAATATCCTGTAGTTATATAAAAATGTGACACATATGAACAAGTGCACAGTAAAATTTAGGAAAACAAAAATATCCTTTTTTTAAAAAGAAGGAACTAAATTAAAAATCTTTGTTTTTAATCCTGCTCAAATTTTAAACTATAATTACAGATGTCTGAATGATTCTTTCTTGTATGAATAACTAATTTAGCTTCTATTCATAATATTTAAGCTGACGTCAGTTTTTTTAGTTTTCAGTTTTGTTATATACTGTATAATATAAACTTAATTGATTATGTTATTTTTAACTTTCTTGTACTGTAATTTTTAATATATAATTAAGAAAACTTTGCCAGATATTCAAGACAGATATAAAAGAGTTATAAAATATTATATATATCTATATATATATATATATATATATGTATATATATATTATATTTAAAAAAATATAAAATATATAGATATAATATTTATTATATTTTATATAAGAGATATAAATATAAAATTAATTTAATTTAAATTAATTTAGAGAAAAAATTCTGGGATATTATGCAATGTATTCTAAATTTTGTAATTTATTTTTCTAACTAAATTTTAACCATGAGCATTTTTTATGCGTTTATAATAATTTTTTATTTAATATTGTCTTATAGGAAAGATAGTAATTGATTTCAATATCCACACACACACACACACACACACACACACACACACACACGCAATATATATTAGGTTGGGGAAAAAGAAATCCATTATTTTTATATGAACTTCAGGACTTTATTTAACATGCTTCGGATTGTCCGATTTGGGTCAAATATGCACCGTTTTGTTGTATGATTTGTTGCCATTTTAAAGGTAACTTCATAATGCCTCTCTCATAGAAGTCCTGGTCTTCAGCATTTGAATCCAGCTTTGTGTAAATGGTTTAAAACTGTTTTATGGTCGATTTTTAGCTCCTGGGCGATGTTACGACTGCTAACATGCCGGTCAACTTCGATCATTTCTCCGATTTTATCGACATTTTCGACGACCGGCCTACCTGTGCGAGGTGCATATTTAACATCAAACATTCCTGAACGGAATCTACGAAACCAAAATTGCACATAATTGGCTGTTACAGTATTGGAACCATAAACACCATTCACAATTTTAGCCGCCTGGCTTGCATTTTCGCCTTTGTCAAAGAAAAACTGTAAAATGTACCGAATTTTCTCTTTGTTCATGTAACTCCCAATTGAATGGACCAAGCAAAAAACAGAAAAAGAATTATTTTAGTACGAAGTGCCACCTTTCTAACGAGCATAAATCTGAAATTGTTTAATTGATACTTTACGTGATATCGATCACTACAGCCATCTATCGAAAAAATAATGGATTTCTTTTTCCCCAACCTAATATATATATATATATATATATATATATATATATACCAGGTGAGAGGATTAATTATTCTCATCGTTTAAGAGATGGCGCAGGAAACATGGTTTGATTAACAGTCTCATTACTTATTTTATTATTACTCTCATTTTTTTGCAAGGGCAACGCATTTCAAAAGGTTATTGATGTTAAACAATTTAACAAGAAATTCGAGTTAGCATCATTTTTTTAGAAGGATTAAACATGTCAAGTTTCGAGCCAAATCAAAATAATTTCGGGCACACACTGCTTTTCTTGTTCCTTTTTTTAAAAAAAAAACGCGTCATACTTTTAGAAAGTTACGGCAACAATGTCCAATGCCCATCACGCAAAATGGACGGAGCTCAATGGTTTAGACAATTCAAAAGAAGGATTTTGATTTAAAAGACTCCCCCTGTTCAACTGGAAACAAATAAAATTTCTATGAGCTTCTGAATCAGATGGAACAGCTAATATCAACAACATCAGCTATCATCTTGAATCATGTATTCTTCAAAAAACGATCACAAGGAGCTACAACACACAGAAGAGTGATTTTGCAGGAAGATATCTCCCCATCACACAATGAAAGTATCACACAATTATTTTTATATTAATAGTCTAAAGATCAGAATAATTCTCTGAATTCACGTGCATTTGATATCGCTTGACCTTACCAAAGGAGAAAGTTTGGCAAGGGCAAATGTATCTAAAAAGTTTAAAATAGAAGAGAATTCCAACTTGTTTTAAACATCATATTTCAGCAAAAATAATAAATTTAAATTGTGATTAAATGTAATATTATTAATTTTTTAAGTATTAATTTTAATATATTTACTTCAAAGACTGCTGAATACGTAATCAAAAGGTATAGGCCGCATTCAAACTGTAGGTATTTTAACTTCGAAAACACATATGCGTTGTAGGTTGACAAATGTTATGTTATGAAAATGTAATTCATTGTCATCAGTTGAAAATCTTACATCTATCAGTTCTGCAAAGTGTTGTTAGATTTTATATAGATTTCACTCTGACGAGACATCACTTCTACACTTGGTTAGGTACTCTTATCCCTTATTAGATTTGGCCCTTTTCGACTACCACTCGTTTTCATTGATGTCTGACACACTGTCCATAAAACACTTCAACAATTATGAAGATATCGAAAAATGACTACTACTAGAACACTTTAAAAGATGTACGGGATTTCTCGGAGGGTAACCACAATTTACTAGAGAGGTGAGGGAAATATGTGATTAGCGATAGCACATACATTGAATAAACCAATTTACACCTTTCTCCCAGATTAAACATGTTTTTTGAAGAAAAATTAATTAAGTGCTGTTAACCCTTACACTTGGTATATATATATATATATACCTAATGTAAGGGTTAACAGCACTTAATTTTTCTTTAAAAAGCTTGTTTAATTTGGGAGAAAGGTGCAAATTAGTTTATATATATATATATATACTTAGTGTAAGGGTTAACAGCACTTAATTTTTCTTTAAAAAGCTTGTTTAATTTGGGAGAAAGGTGCAAATTAGTTTTTATATATATATACCTAGTGTAAGGGTTAACAGCACTTAATTTTTCTTTAAAAAGCTTGTTTAATTTGGGAGAGAAAATTGCAATATTATATTTATATATATATATATACCTAGTGTAAGGGTTAACAGCACTTAATTTTTCTTTAAAAAGCTTGTTTAATTTGGGAGAAAGGTGCAAATTAGTTTATATATATATATATACCTAGTGTAAGGGTTAACAGCACTTAATTTTTTTTTTAAAAAGCTTGTTTAATGTGGGAGAAAGGTGCAAATTAGTTTATATATATATATATATATATATATACCTAGTGTAAGGGGTTAACAGCACTTAATTTTTCTTTAAAAAGCTTGTTTAATTTGGGAGAAAGGTGCAAATTAGTTTATATATATATATATATATATATATATATACCTAGTGTAAGGGTTAACAGCACTTAATTTTTTTTTCTTTAAAAAGCTTGTTTAATTTGGGAGAAAGGTGCAAATTAGTTTATATATATATATATATATATATATATATACCTAGTGTAAGGGTTAACAGCACTTAATTTTTCTTTAAAAAGCTTGTTTAATTTGGGAGAAAGGTGCAAATTAGTTTATATATATATATATATATATATATATATATATATATATACCTAGTGTAAGGGTTAACAGCACTTAATTTTTCTTTAAAAAGCTTGTTTAATTTGGGAGAAAGGTGCAAATTAGTTTATATATATATATATACCTAGTGTAAGGGTTAACAGCACTTAATTTTTCTTTAAAAAGCTTGTTTAATGTGGGAGAAAGGTGCAAATTAGTTTATATATATATATATATATATATATACCTAGTGTAAGGGTTAACAGCACTTAATTTTTCTTTAAAAAACTTCTCTAATTTGGGAGAAAGGTGCAAATTGGTTTATTGTGTTTATTGCATTTTATTGCGTTTATTGCATATGTTTATTGCGTTTATTGCAAAAGGTGCAAAGTGCAAATTGTATATATACATATACAAATGTAGAAATGCATTCCACTTTATCACATTGCTAATGAACGGAAACAGCACAACGGGCAATAAATCGTTCGTCGAATAATGATAGGTTTACAACCGACAATAATCCAACATAAACCGAGTTGGACAAACCATCCACACACGTTTAATTGCCATATTTTTACAAACAATCACGACATTATACCACAGGACTCCCTTTTTGCCTTATAAAACCCAGCTAGTACTGCCAATTAGCTTACAATCCAATACATTTCAGTTTCTATACTGTCTGCTACTTGTGATCGAAATATGTCGCTAGATTTATTTATAATTTGGATCCAATTATCTAGAGAGCAGAAATAATATCTTTCATAATATCCTGAAGGTTCGCATTCTTTGACAGAGCTATCCCCAAGATATTATTATTTTCTTTTTGGTATAGTAATTTCTTTCAGGGTCTACGAATTACTTTGACGACATTTTTTAGCAATCTGCCATCGCATATTTATTTAAATTTTAATGTTATTTTTTGATTTGCTAAGGCAGTTTTTACCGTCCGACAATTTGATTCTTGTGTTGGTTAAATGAGTTTTGTTATTGTAAATAGTTTCAACAATTTCGTAGCTTCAGCGTTTGCACATTTCGGAATTTTTTCAATTAATTTCTGAATGTCAGGAATTTTATATTGCTGATTTTTTTTCTGAATGCCAGGAGTTTTGTATTGCGAATGTTATGATGGTTTTGTTAAAAAGTTTGGATATAGTAAATACCAGTAATACTTTTTTCAAGTAAAATGGTCGTCTTATTAATTCGCTTTGGTTCTTCTTTGGTTTTATGTTCCTATGTTGTGTTATTTATTTGCAAAGTAGGATTATTATAGCAGCTGCCAGCTCTCTGACCACCTTTGGTTTTGCATAATTTAATTTTGTTAAAACTATTTTGAAATGTTTTTAAGGTTTTACTTGTATCTTATATATAATTATTTCAATGTTTGTTTTCCGTGTTCATGTGCTATATTATTTATATATATTGACAATTTGGAAAAAAAGGCAAGATCGAAAAATATGCATATAATTTTTGAAAACAGAACAAATGATTTAGAAATGAAACAGTGATTTATTACTTTTATAACTTTGAACGATTTTTTTAAGGAAAACACAGAGCAATGTTAATAAAAATTTTAACATAGTAATATACAATACACTTATACTATAATAACTTTGTAGCATGACTTTATAAACATTATAGTATTTATTTTTATTATATTTGACTACAAAACTTTAAAAGTCATGAATAAATATGCATTAAAAATATGAATTGTTATTCTTTTACTGCAGTTTTGCCGTATATATACACATATATATATATATATATATATATTTGATATTTTGCTCGAATGTATGAATTGTGCCAACTGTTCAGATATTTATTTTATTTCAATTTAACATATTCATCGTTTTTCCTGCTTCATAAATAACGTAAATCAAGGTTATTGTAATGGAATATGTTAGGTTCTGTTTCATTCAAGAAGTATACCAAATTCGTTCCATATCTTTTGATGGGAATATTTATGATTTATACGACTAATTATTAATTAGGAGAAATAGATTGATATTAATTCGAAGAATTCCTTAAAATATTCATTCAAGCTAATATTTGAAGGAATGCTGAAAATCTTTTTCACTGTGTCTTAGATCAACATTTATTAGTTTATTATTTAGAGTAAAGAAAATGATGCACTCGTATATAAATATATGAGGATTTCAAAGTATCGCCATGCTCATAAATATATTGTATTTTACTATTACAATCATTTTTCTTTTATAGCTTCAACCACATGTACCATATTGAATTAATTTTCATTTGATGAAAAAAGATCAATATTTTCTATTTATTAAATTTAAAGGGTACGTCTTATCGTAGGAATTTTAAAAATAATATAATAATATTTAAAATTGCAGTTCTTTTGTAATTTTGCTCTATATCTCCCGTGAAGAAAAGATTTAATTTGAATTTTTAGAAATATCAATGTTTTATATAGTATTAGAGAGTTTGTGTTCACTATATGTTCAACAATGTCACTATTACCTACTTATTAAATTTCAAGATCACATCTATGAATAGTAAAATAATATAATAACTGCGTTTTTTAAAATTGTAGTTCTTTTGTAATTTTGCTCGATATCTTGCGTGAAGAAAGGATTTTTTGAATATTTCGAAATACCATAGGTTTATATGGTATTCATTATTTTCTGTTCATGGTATTCGTTATTTTCTGTTCATGGTATTCGTTATTTTCTGTTATGTATATATGGTATTCGTTATTTTCTGTTCATGGTATTCGTTATTTTTTGTTATGTATGTATGGTATTTGTTATTTTCTGTTCATGGTATTCGTTATTTTTTGTTATGTATATATGGTATTCGTAATTTTTTGTTATGTATATATGGTATTCGTTATTTTTTGTTATGTATATATGGTATTCGTTATTTTTTGTTATGTATATATGGTATTCGTTATTTTTTGTTATGTATATATGGCATTCGTTATTTTCTGTTCATGGTATTCGTAATTTTTTGTTATGTATATATGGTATTCGTTATTTTCTGTTCATGGTATTCGTAATTTTTTGTTATGTATATATGGTATTCGTTATTTTCTGTTATGTATATATGGTATTCGTTATTTTCTGTTATGTATCGAAAATATCACTATTTCCTTTTTATTAAATTTAATTGACATTTCTAATTTAATAAAATAATATAATAATTGCTATTTTTAAAATCATTGTTTTTTTGTCATTTTGCTCGACATTTTGAGTGAAGAATTTGCGACATTTTGCGCTTAATTTGAATTTTACAAATACCATTGGTTTATATGGTATTCGATATTTTCTATTCCCTATATATCGAAAAATATCCCTATTACCTACTTATTAAATTTAATAGAAACATATATGAATGGTAATATAATATGATAACCGCGGTTTTAAAAATTGTAGTTCTTTTGTCATTTTGCTCGATATCTTGCGTGAAGAAAGAATTTAATTTGAATTTTTTGAAATACCGTTGGTTGTATGGTATTCGATAATTTCTCTTCGCTATATATAAAAAAATATCACTATTCTATTACCTACTTATTAAATTTAATGGGCATGTCTTTGAATTTTAAAATAATATAATAATGACGTTTTTTAAAATTGTAGTTCTTTTGTAATTTTGCTCGATATCTTGCGTGAAGAAAGAATTTAATTTGAATTTTTTGAAATACCGTTGGTTGTATGGTATTCGATAATTTCTCTTCGCTATATATCAAAAAATATCACTATTACCTACTTATTAAATTTAATGGGCATGTTTTTGAATTTTAAAATAATATAATAATGACGGTTTTTAAAAATTGTAGTTCTTTTGTAATTTTGCTCGATATCTTGCGTGAAGAAAGAATTAATTTGAATTTTTGAAATACCGTTGGTTGTATGGTATTCGATAATTTCTCTTCGCTATATAACAAAAATATCACTATTACCTACTTATTAAATTTAATGGGCATGTCTTTGAATTTTAAAATAATATAATAATGACGGTTTTAAAAATTGTAGTTCTTTTGTCATTTTGCTCGATATCTTGCGTGAAGAAAGAATTTAATTTGAATTTTTGAAATACCGTTGGTTGTATGGTATTCGATAATTTCTCTTCGCTATATATCAAAAATATCACTATTACCTACTTATTAAATATAATGGGCATGTCTTTGAATTTTAAAATAATATAATAATGACGGTTTTTAAAATTGTAGTTCTTTGTCATTTCGCTCGATATCTTGGTGAAGAAAGAATTTAATTTGAATTTTTTGAAATACCGTTGGTTGTATGATATTCGATATTTATGATAATTTTTCTTGCTATATATCAAAAAATATCACTATTACCTACTTATTAAATTTAATGGTATTCTTTGAATTTTAAAATAATATAATAATGACGGTTTTAAAATTGTAGTTCTTTTGTCATTTTGCTCGATATCTTGCGTTAAGAAAGAATTCGAATTTGAATTTTTTGAAATACCGTTGGTTGTATGGTATTCGATAATTTCTCTTCGCTATATGTCAAAAAATATCACTATTACCTACTTATTAAATTTAATGGGCATGTCTTTGAATTTTAAAATAATATAATAATGACGGTTTTAAAAATTGTAGTTCTTTTGTCATTTTGCTCGATATCTTGCGTGAAGAAAGAATTTAATTTGAATTTTTTGAAATACCGTTGGTTGTATGGTACTCGATAATTTCTCTTCGCTATATATCAAAAAATATCACTATTACCTACTTATTAAATTTAATGGGCATGTCTTTGAATTTTAAAATAATATAATAATGACGTTTTTTAAAATTGTAGTTCTTTTGTAATTTTGCTCGATATCTTGCGTGAAGAAAGAATTTAATTTGAATTTTTGAAATACCGTTGGTTGTATGGTATTCGATAACTTCTCTTCGCTATATATCAAAAAATATCACTATTACCTACTTATTAAATTTAATGGGCATGTCTTTGAATTTTAAAATAATATAATAATGACGGTTTTAAAATTGTAGTTCTTTTGTCATTTTGCTCGATATCTTGCGTGAAGAAAGAATTTAATTTGAATTTTTTGAAATACCGTTGGTTGTATGGTATTCGATAATTTCTCTTCGCTATATATCAAAAAATATCACTATTACCTACTTATTAAATTTAATGGGCATGTCTTTGAATTTTAAAATAATATAATAATGACGGTTTTAAAAATTGTAGTTCTTTTGTCATTTTGCTCGATATCTTGCGTGAAGAAAGAATTTAATTTGAATTTTTTGAAATACCGTTGGTTGTATGGTATTCGATAATTTCTCTTCGCTATATATCAAAAAATATCACTATTACCTACTTATTAAATTTAATGGGCATGTCTTTTGAATTTTAAAATAATATAATAATGACGGTTTTTAAAAATTGTAGTTCTTTTGTAATTTTGCTCGATATCTTGCGTGAAGAAAGAATTTAATTTGAATTTTTTGAAATACCGTTGGTTGTATGGTATTCGATAATTTCTCTTCGCTATATATCAAAAAATATCACTATTACCTACTTATTAAATTTAATGGGCACGTCTATGAATTGTAAAATAATATAATAACTGCGGTTTTTAAAATTATTGTTCTTTTGTCATTTTGCTCAATATCTTGCCTGAAGAAAGGATTTAATTTGAATATTTCGAAATACCATAGGTTTATATTGTATTCGTTATTTTATGTTATGTATATATGGTGTTCGTTATTTTCTGTTATGTATCGAAAAAATCACTATTTCCTTTTTATTAAATTTAATGGAAATTTCTATAAATAATAAAATAATATAATAATTGCTATTTTTAAAATCATTGTTTTCTTGTAATTTTGCTCGACATTTTGTGTGAAGAATTTGCGACATTTCCGACATTTTGTGTTTAATTTGAATTTTCGAAATACCATTGGTTTATAAGGTATTAGATATTTTCTGTTCACTATATATCAAATAATATCACTATTTCCTATTTTGAAATTTATGAATAGTAAAATAAAATAATAACAACAATTTTCAAAATTGCAGTTCTTTTGTAACTTTGCCTGGTATCATGCGTGAAGAAAGGATTTAATTTTAATTTTACGAAAAACCATTAGTTTATATGGTATTCTGTATTTTCTATTATAAAGCAAGATTGTTATTTTTCTAATACCACATCTGTAATGAAGGGCATTAACTTCTATTTGATGCGAAAAATATCTATAGTTTCGATATCTTTTCTTGCGATGGAAATCGATCGAGTGAGAACCTTTTAGGGCATCTCTAATTGGATGATCGCTCGTCTTAGATTGTCACCAACTCAAAGAAAACACACCGAATGGGTGTCGATGGAAGAATAGAAATTGGTTCAATACATAATTTGTTGACACTTGTTGGGTTCGATTTCCGCAAAGATCCGGATGCTTTTATGCTTCGTATTGAAAATGAATTATTCGCAGAATGGTTTATTACTCCTATTTCCTTCGCTTTGGTAATTTGTATCTATATAAGAAAAAAAAGTGGAAAGCGATTTATTATGAATGTTTGTTAATAGTGTTATCTTAGTTAACTGTATCTTTTAATTAGTGGTTTCTTAAAATATAAAACTTATTATTTTAATAATAAAAATCTAAGTAAATTGAAGTATATAATTGAAGTTTGTATAACTTTATGAAGACATTTATAATTTACCTTCATTGAAATATTTTTTTTATAAATAACTGGCATTGAAAAGGAATTTTGATACGTAAGATTTTAAACGTGTAAAAGCATCTCGTTAAGGGATTAGTAATATAATTAAATACCAATTCTTCTACTATTTTAACTGGAGGATGAAGATTGTTTCATTCTTTAAAGCAGATGTGGTGAATCTTTAGATCTTTAGGTTTGGTCTTTCGCTCTACGGTCATTTATTATGCACACTTTGTAATAATTAGGCAGGAACCTGCAGCATTTTATGCTGAAATGGGTTCCCGGGATATTCCCCTTATTCAGTTAAGATGGCAGTCGAGGGCTAAAATATTGAATCGCAATGCTTTTAAATGGCGTAAACGGAAATAACTTTCATGTCGACCCAATAGTAATCCGAATGTTTGCTTTGGATCACGAAATTAAATTATTTTTCGGGCAATAAAAGTAGAAATTTCAAGAACTCTCGTCCGACGAAGTGTAAATATTCAATATTGGTTGCCTGGAAAATAATTTTTTGGCTGGAAAATAATCTTTCATTAATTAAACTAACTTTACTAATAATTTTTTTTACAATTAAACAATCTTTTTATTATTATTAAATAAGAAATAATAATACATCTATTATTAACTAAGTATTTAAAAATTTGTATAAAATAGATGCCTTTTTATATTAACGAAATGGAAGTTTTTGTACATTATTTTATAAATGTCTTCTTCCGAAAAATAATTATATTAGTGGTCTGCGATATTTAAAATTATGAATTTTTTGAACCAGAAAGACCTCTGTTTAAAATGATTGTGTTTGCTTTGCTAATAAACTTGGGAAACAATATCGGCTTTGCTAATTTTTATTTCGATAGAAAATTGTAGATTAATTCTGATTAAGCCGGTTAGCAGTAGTTTTTTTATACCTTTCACTCTACTATATTGTTAAAAAAAAGTAGTTTTAAAACTTATTTACTTAAAAAAGTATAAAGGAATTGAGAAAATTATAGCCCAAAGCAATGTAAAGTATGTATATATATATATATATACATACATATATATATATATATATATATATATATATATATATATATATATATATATATATATATATATATATATATACATATATATTTATATATTATCTCAATTATATATATAATATGAGATAATTATACCCCAATGTATCTCAATTATATATATATATATATATATATATATATATATATATATATATATATATATATATATATATATATATATATAACGAACCTCTTCAAACTGAAAATTTTTGGTGGGGGAAAACAGTCAGAGTAAAACTAAAACAACGATTTTATTTAAAAGAGTTTAGAAATTATACCTCGCCAATACCTTAATTGTACAAAACTTTAAAAATATTCCTTTTACTCATAATAAAATAAATAAAAGTAAAATACGTAGGATATCTGTTCTAAAATTAATAAATTATTATAATTACTACTGTATCGCCTACGGGCATAAAAAGTGGTTTTTATCTTTACAAATTAATTTTGAACACATTTTTATATATTACTCAGTTCATACAGTTTTTTTAAAACATTCTATTGCGTAACTTTTTGCCGTTCAGGGTTACGACCAATTATTCAAAAATTAAAAAAACACCTTTTTTATTCTATAATTAACTAATAACATTTAATTAGGTTTAATATTTTTTTAGGTTAGGAAGCTTATATCACAAACATTGTAATAAAAAAAGTTTTCTAAATATATATTAGTTAAACGAGCAAACAAACAAATCTTAATAAACTATAATTAATTTATTATCATTAAAAAGCAAAAATTGAAAGAAAGATGAACAACTAATTAATGTAATACTAATAAAAATAAATTCCAGATAATTTCTTTTAATTAATTATTGTTTATATTCATATTAGAATTTATATATTTATATATTTTTTCTAAAGTTATTCATATAGCTAGGATATATTTAAAGGATCTAGGATATATGTATAAAAGTAAAATAAAATAAATTGTCGATGCCATATTATTTATTAAAACATATGAAGTTTAAGTTAAATTTGAATTTGGATGTCACACAAAACTTTTTCTTGATAACTTTATTTGCTTCCATAAATTCATTTAATTACTTCAATAACAATCAATTGAGCAGTGTACACCACCAACAATTTAATATTTTTCAAATTTTCGGTTTAAAACTATTAATTATATTAAGCATTCTTTTTTATGAAAATTCTCTTATACAATCATGTCAAATAAATAATTGAATTAAAGTAGAAAAGACAATAATAAAGTTTAGACTTAACATTAGCCAAGAATTTAAGTTTTTTCTCATTCATTCGAGACTTACATATATATCTTCCTTTTCTTCATTGGCGCAACAGCCCCTTGGTGGGCCAAGGCCGTCTGCTTACTGGCAAATTTCGAAACAGGAGATGCCTTCTTTTTAATGGGTAGGGTTGTCAACACTCCTATATATACAGTAGAACCTCTTTAAGTCGAACCTCGATAAGTCGAAAATCTCCAAAACTCGAAACATTTTGTTCAATTCCCTTCAAGTCTTAAAACCTCCTTTATTTGAAATTTCAACCCTCTATATGTCGAAATAATGAGTCAATCCCCACAAGCCATTTTGATATATGTATATTTTCCCTCCGTAACTTGAAAAAAAAATTCGACCTTTGTATCTTGAACATCAGCAATGTTTGATTTTACAACCTTTTTTACAACCTTTACAACTCGATCATTTGAAATTATTTCGGGATTATTTTGATTTTTTTTTGTATAACTTTTAAGTTAAACATGTTTATTACCTCTGTAACTTGCATTTTCATTTATTTTAACTCTTTAACTCAAAATATGTTAGAAAGAATCTAAACATCTACAAGTTGAATATTTCCTTACGAAATCCGCGTAAGTCGAAATCCGCCATAAATCGAAAATTCTATAACTCGAATTATTTGGCGTCTCCCTTGAAGTTCTACTTACAGAGGTTCTACTGTATATATACATATATAAATCTTAAATTGAATAGAGAAACATGTTCATCAACAATCATTTAATGTTTCCCAATTTTTCCATTTAAAATGCCAGTCTGCTGGTTATATAAAGCCCTCTGTTTTACGGAAAGCCTACATGATCATATCAAACAAATAATTGAATTACAGTAGAGAAGGGAAGGATAAAATTCCATCATATAGCCTAGAGTAAATTTTGTTTGAATAAATTATTCATGATATGCATATGAATTTTTATTTTTTTTTTCAGTTTTCAAAATTGGAATGAAATATTTAATCATTCTGATGTATTTAAATTCAAAATATTACAATCCAGAAAAGGAACTAAATTTATATAAAATTTATCCCGAATACATGACATTTTACCTAATGCTTGGATTTTGAAATGTATTATTTTTTACATTTTTTCTCCTTAAAGATTTTTCAATAATCTAATTGAATAATAATAATAATAAAAAAAATAATAATAATAGTTTTAAATCACTTAGTAATTTCTTCATTTTAAGAAAAATTGCTGAACTTCGTTAATATTTGTTATAGAAATTCTACTGATCAAACAAAAAATGAATTTTATGATTAAAGGACAAAAAAACTGAAGGAAAACAATGTCTGAAGTTTAATTAAAATGTTTTGGATAATTTAAATATTGTCTGAGAGTAATTTAAACATTATTATGCCTATATTCATATCATCATAAAAGGTTTTTATCTTTTTTTTTTAATTCTTTGTTAATACATATTTTTAGTACTTGCAAATGAAAAAATCGAAAGCCAAAAAAAGAATCGCCAGCTAAATTTAATTGCTAAAATGTATTCGCATATAATATTTAATAATAACAAAATATTAACATATTTAATAATAACGAAGCATTAAAATATTTAATAATAACATGATATTAATATATTTAATAATAACTAAGTATAACAAAGTAAAAATTATTTAATAATATCAGGTTTTCGGCATTTCTTTCATTTTTTTATGATTATAATAAAATTTTGAAATTTTTTAAAATGCATTTTAATTTTTTCTTTAAGGAGACAAAAAAGCACATTACCCCATTTTTTGGTTTCATATTATACGCTATATTTTAATCATGTTTGAATCATATCTTTCTGGTAAGATCTCCGTTGGTCCACAAAAATACGTGGGAACAAATAACTTGTGCCAAAAAAAGTAATACCAATTATTTTTTTTTCAAAAACTCTTTATTTATTCTTCCAAATTTATTTCATCGCCTTCAAAGTAATACCTTCCGGGGACAATGTACTTATGCCAACGTTTTTTCCAATGCTCAATGCATGCTAAAAAGTCATCGGCAGGGATGGCCTTCAAAGCGCGCGGCGATTCACGTTGAATCTCTTCAATCGGCACAAACGGTGTTCCCAGAGTAGTCTTTTGAGTTAGGGAATAACCAGAAGTCGCACGGTGTGAATATAGTGGTTGTGGAATGATGTGGGTTTTATTTTTGGCGAATATGTCCCGAGGAATCAATGCAGTGTGAGCTGGCGCATTCAGTGTTTACGGTACCAATCGAGATTTGACGTGTTTGAGGCCCAAAATGGAATTGACCGAACCTCTTGAAAATCCAATATCCTGAGTAAGGTCTCTAATTGTAAGTCGACGGTTTGCAAGCACCAAGTCTTTAATTTTTTGGACGTGAGTTTCGTCGGTTGAGATGGATGGTCGACCAGAGGGCTCTTCGTCTTCAACGTGTTCTCTGCCTTCTTTGAACGGTTTATACCACTTCTAAACATTTCTTTCCGATATAGGAATGCTGACCGAAATTCTTCTGCAACATTCTATACGTTTCCGCCAACAAAATCTAATGCAAGCTCTTTGGTCAATTAACTCGGACATTTCCGGAATCAGTTTTAGCGTCTCACAAAACCAAGCATATCTTAAACACTAATGAATATTTGGACGTCAAATTTCACACAGATGTCAAGGACAGTGCCAGCAATCTAAAAAAGAAAAAAAAAATGAAATTCCATAAGCCCCGGGAATTTTAAATTGGTCTTACTTTTTGGCTTTTCATTTGAAGTATATGTTGCTAAGATTATTGATTAGCCAATATCAAGCCATATTCTCGGTATTTAATTTTAAATTATCTCGTTCTCAGAATATAAGTAGATTATTGATTTAATTTTCGCAACAAACTACTTAAGAATCAATTAGGCTAATATGTATATTTAAGCATCTTTTAGCATTACACATACAAGGTTCGTTGATGTAATTAATAAAATTTGTTCACATATGATGTGTTGAAATTTATAAATGATTTAAGTTGATTATTATTAATATAATTTTGCATTTAAAAATATTAGTATGCCAAGAGGATTCATAGACTTGTGAAAATTCTTCTTTATCTAAACACTTTAAGAACCGCTGATTTGCTCTTATGAAGAAATGAAACCTGATACTAAATGGTCTTTATTCATACAATGAATTATTTATTCAGTATTCAATAAAATAGCTATTATCTACAAAATATCTTTTAAAGTATTTTAATCAATTATTGCTTTGCATAACTGGAGTACTATATGCATTTAAACAGCATAATTAGTAATTACAATGACTCATTTAAGCTAAAGCGGCCTGATGGCCAATTGGATAGCCCTCTGGCTTTTGGTATCACAGGCTCAAGGTTTGAATCTTGGCTGTGGCCTGGATGTGAGGCATCATTTTAAAGCTCTAATAAAACCATTATTAATTACGAGATGTATTATTGTAAACCTCTAATAAAACCACTACCAATTACGAGATGCATCATTGTAAACCTCTAATAAAACCACTACCAATTACGAGATTCATCATTGTAAACCTCTAATAAAACCACTACCAATTACGAGATGCATCATTGTAAACCTCTAATAAAACCACTACCAATTACGAGATGCATCATTGTAAGCCTCTAATAAAACCACTACCAATTACGAAATGCATCATTGTAAACCTCTAATAAAACCACTACCAATTACGAGATGCATCATTGAAATGCATCATTGTAAACCTCTAATAAAACCACTACCAATTACGAGATGCATCATTGTAAACCTCTAATAAAACCACTACCAATTACGAGATGCATCATTGTAAACCTCTAATAAAACCACTACCAATTACGAAAATGCATCATTGTAAACCTCTAATAAAACCACTACCAATTACGAGATGCATCATTGTAAACCTCTTATAAAACCACTACCAATTAGGAGATGCATCATTGTAAGCCTCTAATAAAACCACTACCAATTACGAGATGCATCATTGTAAACCTCTAATAAAACCACTACCAATTACGAAATGCATCATTGTAAACCTCTAATAAAACCACTACCAATTACGAGATGCATCATTGTGAACCTCTAATAAAACCACTACCAATTACGAGATGCATCATTGTGAACCTCTAATAAAACCACTACCAATTACGAGATGCATCATTGTGAACCTCTAATAAAACCACTACCAATTACGAGATGCATCATTGTAAACCTCTAATAAAACCACTACCAATTACGAGATGCATCATTGTGAACCTCTAATAAAACCACTACCAATTACGAGATGCATCATTGTAAACCTCTAATAAAACCACTACCAATTACGAGATGCATCATTGTAAACCTCTAATAAAACCACTACCAATTACGAGATGCATCATTGTAAACCTCTTATAAAACCACTACCAATTACGAGATGCATCATTGTAAACCTCTTATAAAACCACTACCAATTACGAGATGCATCATTGTAAACCTCTAATAAAACCACTACCAATTACGAGATGCATCATTGTAAACCTCTAATAAAACCACTACCAATTACGAGATGCATCATTGTAAACCTCTAATAAAACCACTACCAATTACGAGATGCATCATTGTAAACCTCTAATAAAACCACTACCAATTACGAAATGCATCATTGTAAACCTCTAATAAAACCACTACCAATTACGAGATGCATCATTGTAAACCTCTAATAAAACCACTACCAATTACGAGATGCATCATTGTAAACCTCTAATAAAACCACTACCAATTACGAGATGCATCATTGTAAACCTCTAATAAAACCACTACCAATTACGAGATGCATCATTGTAAACCTCTAATAAAACCACTACCAATTACGAGATGCATCATTGTAAACCTCTAATAAAACCACTACCAATTACGAGATGCATCATTGTAAGCCTCTAATAAAACCACTACCAATTACGAAATGCATCATTGTAAACCTCTAATAAAACCACTACCAATTACGAGATGCATCATTGTAAACCTCTAATAAAACCACTACCAATTACGAGATGCATCATTGTAAACCTCTAATAAAACCACTACCAATTACGAGATGCATCATTGTGCAAAAACCTCTAATAAAACCACTACCAATTACGAGATGCATCATTGTAAACCTCTAATAAAACCACTACCAATTACGAGATGCATCATTGTAAACCTCTAATAAAACCACTACCAATTACGAGATGCATCATTGTAAACCTCTAATAAAACCACTACCAATTACGAAATGCATCATTGTAAACCTCTAATAAAACCATTACTAATTACGAGATGCATCATTGTAAACCTCTAATAAAACCACTACCAATTACGAGATGCATCATTGTAAACCTCTAATAAAACCATTACTAATTACGAGATGCATCATTGTAAACCTCTTATAAAACCACTACTAATTACGAGATGCATCATTGTAAACCTCTAATAAAACCACTACCAATTACGAAATGCATCATTGTAAACCTCTAATAAAACCATTACTAATTACGAGATGCATCATTGTAAACCTCTTATAAAACCAGTACCAATTACGAGATGCATCATTGTAAACCTCTAATAAAACCACTACCAATTACGAAATGCATCATTGTAAACCTCTAATAAAACCACTACCAATTACGAGATACATCATTGTAAACTCTAATAAAACCATTACTAATTACGAGATGCATCATTGTAAACCTCTTATAAAACCACTACTAATTACGAGATGCATCATTGTAAACCTCTAATAAAACCACTACCAATTACGAGATACATCATTGTAAACTCTAATAAAACCATTACTAATTACGAGATGCATCATTGTAAACCTCTTATAAAACCAGTACCAATTACGAGATGCATCATTGTAAACCTCTAATAAAACCACTACCAATTACGAGATACATCATTGTAAACCTCTAATAAAACCATTACTAATTACGAGATGCATCATTGTAAACCTCTAATAAAACCACTACCAATTACGAGATGCATCATTGTAAACCTCTAATAAAACCATTGTTAAACATTTATTATTATTCTACAAATAATGGGTGAAAACTCAAGCCAATACAAAAATAAATACTTTTTTTTTTTTTTTTTCCATTATAAATTCAAATTAATTTTAAAAGTATTTACTACAAGAAAACTTTTAAACTTTTTTTTTACCAATTTTATTACTTGAATTTAAAACATTAGCAAAGTTAGTGAAAACCTATATCCTAACACAACAACAAGTGTTTTCAAATTGAAATTTATATGTAGATTTATATGTATATGCAGCACAATTCATTTAATCAGCACTTTTTATTTTCACTTTTTCCAGACTTAATATGTGTCTCGCCGGAGCAAACATTGCATGGGTTATGGGAAGTCAATACCAAACCCACTCACGAATTTCCTCATAAAACCGAAATTATATCCAGAAGAAATTTTATAAATATTTCCAAGCGTAATTCCCTCTCGGCCATTAATCTTGTTGAAGCACGATATTTTCTATTTAATTAAGTACATAGGGTGCATAAATTTTAAAACCTTGATTAGCATCGTAACTAGGAATTTATGTCTAAATAATACCTAATTAGGAAAATATGTACTTGATAGATATTTTCCTTCTAAAGTGTGGCTCTTCAGTGTCTGAAGATGCAGTAAAATTTACAGTAAAGATTATTTTGTTTATTTTTAAATTTTGATTTAGATGGTTATAGTTAGTGATTTTGAATTAAAGATTTAGTAAACAAAATTTACATGAACAATAATTAATTAAACAAAATTTAAATAAACAGTCTAGTACAATAGACTGTTTACAGTGGCTATTTAAGGAGATCTTATAACAGGTGGGCTGAAAAGTTCATAGGCAGACACATACATGGCTCTACTAGTATTAGATCCATTTGATTTTTAGTTTGCCTTAACCTTCAAAAGACACGTGCATAAATTTGACAGCTGTGGCACTATTAGTATGTGAATTATAGCATTTTTAGAGAAGCAAGTTTTGTTAATTTGTAAAAATGGATTAAAAGGAATTTCGTGTGTTAATAAAGCATTGCTTTTTGGTGAAAAAGAATACTATAGAAGCTAAGGCTTGGCTTGATAAACATTACTTGGACTTTGCATCAGGAAAATCAATCGTAGAGAAGTGGTTTGCTAAATTTAAACGAGGCGAAATAAGCACCGAGGACGATGCACGCAGTGGAAGCCCCAAAGAGGCTGTTACCGACGAAAACACCAAAAAAGTCCACAATATAATTTCTGATAACCGTAAAGTGAAGTTGATTGAGATAGCTGAGACCCTAAAGATATCAAAGGAACGTGTTGGACATATCGTGAATGAATATTTGGATATGCGAAAGCTCTGTTCAAAGTGGGTGCCGCGCGAGCTCACAATCGACCAAAAACAGCAACGGATTGATGATTCTAAGCAGTGTTTGGAGCTGTTCAATCGTAATAAACCCGAATTTTTTCGTCGATATGTGACAATGGATGAAACATGGCTCCATCATTTCACACCGGAGTCCAATCGACAGTCAGCCGAGTGAACTGCACGTGATGAACACTAAAAATGCCATAATTCACATACTAATAGTGCAACAGCTGTCAAATTTATACACGTGTCTTTTGTAGGTTAGGGCTAACTAAAAATCATATGGATTTAATACTAGTAGCGCCATCTATGTGTCAGCCTATGAACTTTTCAGCCCGTCTGTTATTTAAGGAGATCTTATACTGTTTCAAGAGGTCTAATACAATAGATTGTTTGTTATACGAGATATTCATTTAGCTGACATCCACGACTGTATAAAAATTAATTATTATTAATCAAATGATGAAACAACGCTTTTATAAACACTTATAAAATTACAGTTCTAATGCAATATCCTTACGTTATACTGAGTTATACGACACTTTCAGTAACTGGCAGATTTGACATAAAAATTCTCTTAAACTATGTTGTATATAAAGCTTAACTATGCCACGAACGCGTTTAAATTTCAATTTTTTTAATCATCTCTGCTTGTATTGCATTTTCAACAAGAAAAAGATACTTTATTATGACTGATTTATTTATTTTTGAAATTGATCATGGTTTTATTTTACTTTTAAATAAAACACTTTCATTGTGCATGGAAGGTTTTTTATGTTGTTTTTTCATATTTGCGCTTAAAATGTAGTGCTTGTACACTTTTGTGTACTGTATTTTTAAACAGCATGTTATTAATATTGAAACCTTAATTTTAAAAATTAACACAATTTTATCTTTATCGGCAACTAATAAATTGAATAAAATAAAATTTATTTTTTTGGTAAACTTTAAAGTGGCGTTAAAATACAGTGAGAAAGAAAAGAAATATTTATTCAAAATATTATAACATTGAAGACCTTGACTAAAAGACAACATTAGTTTAAAAAAAATATTCTATCTTAATCAAACAATTTCTTGTTCTTTAAGCAAACATATATTTTTTCATATAATCTATATTTAATCTTTATTATAAAAGTGTTTTTAACTAAATGATAATTTCTAAACGGTTTGGCGAAAATACCGAATAAAGGAAATACCGATAAAAGTATATTTTGTAAGGTAAAAAAATATCTTTATTAAATAATTTTTTACAGTAAAATGATATGCTCATATATGCATATTTTTGTGTAATTATCAATTTAAAATTAAGTATAACCAATTGAAAGAAATTATTCAAGAATCGATAAATTTCTTTTTCTGTGGACATAAAAAAAATTACTTTATAAAAAAAATGCTAATTAAAATGCAAGATAGACCACCAACAAAAGATTCACCGATAAATTGCTAATAGACTAAAATTGAAAATTATGCCCCATTAAATGTATGAGAACATCATCTTAATCAGTTTTTGCAATTATATTCTTTGGACTTGTATAGCTCTTCATAGACTACTAGAATGATGGAGATATTTTTATCCTCTAAGTGATATCTCGTGCTCCACAAAATAAATCCTTGCGTAAACATTTTCAAGTTCATCGCCTTGATCGCCTTTTAAACAAGTGATATAAAAAAAAAATTAAAGTCAATTCCTACTTTTTTTCACTATCTTGTAGAAAGTCCTTTATAAATAATTTTCATTCACTTTTTTAAGTTTATCTGGCACCACCTTTTGTAGATATATGCAACTTAAATCTAAAAAAAAATAAAATTAATTAATTAAATTTAATTACTGAATTGATATTTGAAAAAACTGTATTAACATCCAGTGTCCTCCATTACAAGTTCAAAAAAAATGTATTTGAACTTGAGTGGATGAATAAAAAGTATTTTATGAACGATTGAAAATTTGAACAAGATATATATATAGGGAGAGTGTGAACTAATAGAAGGAATTGAAAAAAATTAATTTTTTAAAAGACGATTGAAGGTCGGCTTTGTTAGAGGCTGGCTTTTTTAAAAAATTTTTTTTTTTTTTTTTGAAGTATAAGTGAAAATTTTGTTTTTCTCAAAGAATAAAAGCATTTTTTATAATATAGTAAATACAATAAATAATTAACAAGAACACATATTAATAAAAATTGCATATGACGTAAGATCCCAAAAATCCAATTAATGTCCAAAATAAGATCAAAAGGAATTGTGGTAGATATACAAAATTTTGGTGACATAAGAGACATATCTGAAAAATGGCGTCTATTGAAGCTTTGAACAAGATAAATAAGAGTGGCACTAGTAATTTAACTGTGAACATGAAAATTACTTTTACTTGAAATTCTTGATGTGAAATTTGTGGGAGTTATTTATCTGCAGATTAAACGATTGGAGCTAGATTTGAGTCAAGAGTACCTTTAAGTATTGAATTGGACGAGGTCGTGAAATAGAAGTAGGAGATGGTGGATTTACTGCAGAAAGTCTTGGCAGGGAATATCCACTGTGTATAATTGTTGGTAGCAATGGTCATGAGAAGGCATTATCTCAAGAAGACAGTAGTCCGATTGCACTTGGGTCATTATTTAGAGGGATGGCCACCGTATTCACCACATGGTTATAGTGTATAGTACTGCATCTGTAGCGGAAATTTGAGCTTCTATTGACACCAAAGGGAAATAATCATTTATGATAAAATAATTATTTATGGGATACCTCCGCGTCCGATGCACTGTAGTATTCATGCCATTAACTCCAAATCACAGCCCTCTGCGATTTCAGTGGTGTCAAGCTAGAGCCCATTGGATAAAGGAGTGGAGATCTGTTGTATTCTCAGATGAAAGCCCTTTCTTACTTGGTACTAATGGTCGTATGTGGGCTTGAATGATACAATATGAGGGTTTGTAGCCAATCTGTCTGAATCGTAGACAAGCTGGACTTACTTCAAGAATTATGTTCTAGCGAGAAGTTCTTCATGATGGAAGAAGCATTCTGGTTGTTATCCCAATCCTCTTAACAGGAAATTTGAACTCTAAACTGGTGATTTATCTGGTTCTGCTTTCATGTTTGATCACTACTGTAAATGCCCGACTCGTTGTATAGTGTGCCACTGGTAAGAATTAGAGCTGAGGTTTAATCCTCTGGAGGCATTGTTTCCACACTGTTTCAAAAACGAAGAGACTCGTTGGCGTTTTTGATGTTTCAGCATTTTGCCTTGTGAGTCACACTACCTGGTGGGAGTTTTTCGGGGTTCTTTCCCATACGATACTCAAATACGGGATAGTTCCCCCTAAAAGTCCTCCCAGAAAGTATGGCCCTCCTTCTTCAATGATTCGGAGCCAAGTCAGAATTCTACTTACGGCTGCTTCATCACAACAGAAGTTGCCCTCTTTCTCTGCTTCCATGAGCAGACTACTCATGGCGTGTCCACCCCGCGCTGCTGGACACTGAGGATTAGTCACAACACTATTGTAGTGTATTGTATTTTTCCAACAGGATAACGTTTGCCCTCATGCCACTTTTGTCGACCAACAAAATTCAAAATATCGGCATGTTGCTGTGGCTTGCGAGATCACTAGATCTTCCTCCATCGAGCAGGTATGGGACATTACTGGACGACAAATCCAGCGTCATCCACAATCGTTGCAAACCCATTCTCAATTGTAATGACAAAATGTAACAATTCCATACTATTCCATCCCACAAAAGTGAAATACGACATCAGCACAACATAATGCTTACGCCCTTGTATGCTTGGAGACTACAGTTATTCGTGTACCATCATTTCACATTTGAAATGGCCTTCCGCGCCGCATCTTTAACATGCGACCTTGAAACTTAAATCAAATAAATATATTACCCAGTCATATATTTTGTCTCATATTTCTAATTTCTTCTTGGTGTTTGGAATTTATTTCCACCAATGTAATAACCATTAGGTTGTTGTTATCATGTCCATGGATTTAAAATATAGTTATCAAAGTTAGATCAAGTCAAAAGTCTTCCCGATAGCGGCCGCTAGCAATGGCACCGCTTCACTGTACAGGACTTCTCTTAAGTTGGCCTCGATTGACACCATACCCAATTGCAAAACATGGGGAGGGAGTGCTGGACACTCTAGAATGTGCTTAGGTGTTAGGAAAGCGTTGGGGCAATTTTTGCAGGGGATGCATTCCCTGGTCTTGTCTGGGAGAATCTTCATCCCTTTGTAATGATTAGTTCTGAGTCTGCTAATAACTGATGTCAGCTTCCTAGGGCAGTTGAAGTCCGTGATTAGTGGCTTCTTAAAGTTTTGAGGAATTAGTCGGCTTTTGGCAACTGCGTTAGCATCTGCAAGTGTGATGGCAGTCCTGGGTGGATCATTGTCCCTGGCTTCTTTGGCTAAAGAGACAGCGCATTCGTTGCCCTCAACGTTGACATGTGCAGGAATCCATTGAAGGTGACATGATTTGTCTCTACAGTGTAGAATCTCGAGCAGAACATTTATCGCAGAAGTGATGATAATATCTCTATTTTTAATTGCTTCCAGAACCGACTTGCAGTATCACTAACCCGTCAGTGAGGCCTAAAATATTTGAGTCATTTAGATATAAAGCAACAGCCTCTTTAATTTTTATGAGCTCGCTGGTGAAGTTTGAAGCTATCAGGTAAATTGCATTAATAATAATCTAAATCTTTTAAGCAGTTAGAAGATATTTAAAGTATAAAAATCTATATTTAATAAATGAAACATCTAAAAGTAACTAACTATTTGACAACTTCCATCACTTTATATATAATTTTATTCATTTACTGAATCAATACTTTATTCACCCACGTCAGTCCAACATAATTCCTTCAGCTTGTATAATTCGCTCGCTTATTCCTTATAAAACACCGTAGGCGGAGATCAAGAGGAACTTCTGGAAAAGTACAACAACGTAATCTGATAAGGCAGGGAAATCTATAGACAGTAAGAAGATCTGTCTTCCCAAAAGATAACACATTAGTGCAAAGCATTTTTCCATCATTGAACATTGTGTTCCGCAAACACTAGTCTGTAAACAAATGTACTGTGTGCAGTAATGAGATATAGCGGAATATTCGGCCGGAAAAAAGAGTGGGTTAACTTCTTTTGTTCTTACCAATAAAATAAATCATTCTCTTATCTTACCTATAATTTATAAATATAACCAATAAAATAGTTTGTTTTATTACGAATAATTAACTGCATAAAATGATTCTTGAGATTTTATCTTAAAGTTTTTATATTTCCATTTCATGTACTAAATTTAAATTCCCATAAAGTATCCATTTCTTAATTTATTTTCTATATATATATATATATATATATATATATAAATTAATTATATGGAAATCAATAAATCGTGTATCAAAGAAAAAGGTTTTTTAATAGTATTTACTATGAAATTTTTGTAGTATTTACTGTAATAAATTTTAATATTTTTAATCAAAATTTTTCTCATCACTGTTGGAAGATTTTTCAATAATTATTTAATGGATTAATATATTATCAGTATTTACTTAAAAACAATATATTTCGTTTTAAAAATGAAAAAAAAAAAACATTTAAAAGTGATTCTATAATGTTTTTAAAAACAAGTTTTTGTAAAATTTTTCTTCCATGCTGTTAATTGTCAAACACCCCATGAAAAATAATCACAAAAATATTTTGGAGTAATTACCAACTAATTGAAGACTATGCGGTGAAAGTATATACCATGAAACGCCGCATATTTTTTTGTAAATATTTCATATAAAATTATTAAAAAAACATATTCATAAGAAAAATAAGAGATATTCATATATATATATATATATATATATATATATATTCTTAAGCAGAAATATTCATAAATAAATTTATATATATTCTTAAAAGAAAGATTCAAAAATATATATATATAAATATATATATATCCTTAAAAAGAAATATTCATAAAAAAGATAGATTCATAAAAATGACTTTTCATAATGTTTGCCATATCTGCATATGACATGAATTTCAGTCATCCATCGCCATTAGTTGAAAAATGAAAGACGTAAATTCAAGTCTCCCGTTTTCAAATTGTTAACAGTCTCTTCATTATAAATGCTTCCACAGTGATTAAGAAGATAAAATCACGCATCAGATGCACTAATAAGTTAGTTTTGAGTATCATAAGGAAGAAGAAATCAGTCAACATTTACAAATTATTGAGAATTTAATTTGGTTAAGTTTTTTGATTTAGAATATAATTTCAAGCATTAGAATTGTTCACTAAATTGCGTAATAAACAACATGATGAGTTAGATGTGATATCAGATACAACAAATCTCGCACTAGTCCACTTAAATTAAGATAAAATTCCATTTTTTTGGACAAAAAAGCAAGATCTAAAGTATTTTTTTTTTATTTCCAATGCCAGATTATGAACAGTTACAGCAATAAAAAGAATAACGAAAAATAAAAAAGAACAGAGAAAACAACAAAACATGCTGCAACAGAGCTCCTTAATCTAACATGTCTCTAGTCTCCCAATATCGCTCGACGAGAAAAGTCTTGCTCAGAGCAGGACAGTGAAGTAGATGCGTGGAGTCCATAGCCACTCCAGAGCTGCACAGAGTGCATATCGGGGAAGGAACAATTTTGAGTCTGTAAAGATGTTTACGCAGGCAGTCATGTCCAGTGGCTAGTCGGAAATGAGCGACTGCTCTACGCCTTGGAACATTACATAGAGTTGGGATGACATTCTTCCAGGACTTTTGGGAAACGTGGTTATAGAGGTCTTCTTGAGCGCGGACTTTAATTGATCTTTTGAAGAGATTTTTGATAGAGTGGAAAGATATGGGACGAGATATTTTTTGTGTGATTAAAGACCCCCTTTTAGCCAGGAGGTCGACTTTCTCATTGCCAGGAACCCCACAGTGGGCAGGAACCCACTGGGGGACTATAGATTTTTCAAGTGATGCCAGGTTTTCAAGATGATAACGGCAATCCAATTTGTCTTGGGTTTTAGCATTATTGTTAGAAACAATAGCTAACAGAGCTGCTCTAGAATCACAGAGGATAACAGCTTTTGTGAATTTTTCCAGATGGCACTGCAGCTGGGACAGAGCTGTGCGAATCGCAGCAGTTTCACCATCAAACGCAGTACCTCGTCCAGCAGGGACGTAAAAGATAAAATTTCTGAAAAAACTTCGGCACCGGCGTTAGGGCTATCAGACAGGAGGGAGATCTAAAATATTTATAATATTAAATATTATGATATGAAAAATCTGGCACAAAAATATGATATAAAGTAGAGCATACTCATAGAAAAAAATTTGACTAGAAATAATAATTACAAAACAAAGGACCACAGGATTCAGGAATTTGGATAATAAATCAATCCAGAATAATCAAAATAGTCATTTCAAATGGATGGAAGAAATTATGTGTATTTAAATGCTTTATAAATTATTTGCAATTTTAAAATTTATTAACAAATATTAATACATTCCTATTAAAAGTAAACATTAAACTTTAATTTTTATTAATGAAAATTAATGGCTTCCGAGTATTTTAAAGATCCTAGGGGATAAACTAAAAATTCTAGTGATTAATAACATGATTATTGTCATACTTTACACTTTGTTAATTTATTTCCATCTGAGATATAAGAAATCAGCTATCGGTAAAGCTAACGAAGTTCCAAAGGAAGCAGAAATCTAATAAAACAGGACGTGATATTTTTAATAAAAATATTTTCGTGTTGTTAATTACATTTTGCGTGTGCAAATTTTTAAAATTCAATAATAATAATATAATTTTTCATGGAAGAACACTTTATCCATTCATTTAAGTCTGAAACATCATTAATCACTTAAGGCTAAAACTGTTTTAAAAGAAACATTTTTAGAATGTAAGCGCGATTTATTAAATAGAATTATTAAAAATGTTATTATGATTTATTAAACTGTTGAATATTCTTTTCTTTTTTCTTTTTTAATTATTTTAAATATAAGCAAAATGAAATAAATGTACAATAAAATGAACCGGAATATGAATTGAATAAAAATTGTGTACAGCGAAATGTTATTTTTCGAAAAATTTACAATCCCTTTAATAACAATCAATAGGAACAGAATAAAATGAAAATAAAACAGAACGCATTATATTTCATCAAAAATAAAAATTCAGTTAATTTGTAGTTTAAAGATATTAAAATTTGAATTTTTCTTTGTCAAAAAATAACGAACTTCAAACTTTATTTTCGTAAATGGGAAAAAATGACTTTTCTGATAAATATGAAATTTTTTTTATTTAAAATTATAATGGAAATATAAGAACTAAACTCCAGTAAAAACGATTTCTAATGTGTTTATTGAATATCTAGAAAATGTCATATATATATTCATATTTGAAACATATTATTAATCATTTTTTTTTTTTTAATGCAGCTGGCAAATAGACCGTGATCTTCGCCATAAGGGCTGCACCGATGTTACTCACTTTGCATTACCCACGGGGCGCGTGCAACTTGATGGTAAGCCACGGACGCGGAGTAACAATGCCCTCGCAGCGCTCTACGATCCTATTAGGACCGGGGCCTACGGCTTAAAGTGGATTCCAAACCACTACAAACACCCATGGGCAAAGCCGGGATTCGAACCCGATACCTATGGTACCGAAACGCCAGAGTGCTAGCCATTCGGCCATCAGGCCCCTACATAAGGAATCATCTATCGTTAAAATAGTTCTTGAAGATACTAAGAAAATTAAAATTATTTAAGTTTATTAGGTTTACTATTATTAGTTTATTTGAACGTTAAATAAATTTTAAATAAAAAAATTGTTTTAATAATTCCTTTATAATGATAAATAAAAAAATCCTAAATTTCAGTGATATTAACTTACTATTGAGCAACTATGCAAGAAACAGCATTTTGTCCATTCATTGTCTGAAACATCATTAATCATTTAAGACTAAAACGATTTTAGAAGAAAAATGTTGAGAATGCAAGCATGATTTATTAAGCGGTAAAATTACTAAAAGTGTTAGAATGATTTATTAAACTGTTGAATTGCCCATTTTTTAATCATTTTAAATACCAGCAAAATGAAATAAATGTACAACAGAATGATCTGGAACATGAATTCGAATAAAAATTATGAAATTATGAGCGGCAAAATGTTATTGTTTTGAAAAAATGCCAATTTCTTTAATAAAAATCAATAAGAACAGAATAAAATGAGAAAACAATAGAACACATTGTAAAACGAATCATATTTTATCAAAAATAAAACTTTAGTTAATATGTATTTTAACAATAATAAAGTTTGAATTTTCATTTGTCGAAAAAATAACAAATTTCAAACTTTATTTTCGTAATTGGAAAACAAAAACGAATCGGAGATATATGAAGATTTTTCATTTAAAATTATATTGGAAATATAAGAATTAAACTCCAGTAAAAACGATTTCTAATGTGATTACTGAGTATCTAGAAAAATTCTTTGTATATTTATTCATATTTGAAACCTAAGCAATCATCTATCGTTGAAATAGTTGAAGAAGATACTAAAAACTAAAATAATTTAAGTCAACTGAATTTTAAATAAAAAAAATTATATTAATAATTTCTTTATAATAATAAATTAAGTATCCTAAATTTCAGTGATATTAACTTACTATTGAGCAACTATGCAAGAAACAGAATTTTGTCCATTCATTTTAGTATGAAACATCATTAATCAGATAAGGCTAAAACGGTTTTAGAAGAAAAATGTTGAGAATATAGTCATAATTTATTAAATGGTAGAATTACTAAAAATGTTAGAATAATTGATTAAACTATTGAATGTATTTTTTTTTTTTTTTAATCATTTTATATATCAGAAAAATGAAATAAAAATGGATTAAATATACAATAAAATAAACTGGAAAATTCATTGATTAAAAATTGTGTACAGTAAAATGTTATTTTTTGAAAAAGGGCAATTTCTTTAATAAAAATCAAATGGAACTGAATAAAAGGAGTATACAACAGAATAAACAGCGGAACGTATTATATTTCACCAAAAATAAAAATTTAGTTAATATATATTTTATCAGTAATAAAGTTTGGGTTTTTATTTGTCAAAAAATAACAACCTTCAAATTTTATTTTCGTAAATGGAAAGCAAAAACGTTTCTGAGATATAATTTATTTTATTTAAAATTAGAAATTTAAGACCTAAACTCCAGTAAAAACTATTTCTAATGCAATTACTGAGTATTTACTGAAGAAAAATTCTTTGTACATTCATACATATTTGAATCATAAGGAATCACCTATCGTTGAAATAATTCTAGAAGATACTAAGAAAACGAAAAATATTTACGGCAACTGAATGTTAACTGAATTTTAAGAAAAAAAATATATTAATAATTCCTTTATAATGATAAATAAAAGATCCTAAACTTCTGTTATATTAACTTACTACTGAACAACTATTCAAGAAACAAAATTTTGTCTATTCATTTAAGTCTGAAACATCATTAATCACTTAAGGCTAAAATATTTTTAGGAGAAAAATGTTAAGAATGTATTCACGATTTATTAAATGACAGAGTTATTAAAAATGTTAGAATGATGTATTAAATTGTTGAATATTCCTTTTTTTTTCCTTTTTAATCATTTTAAATGAAAATATAAGGAAATAAATGAACTGGAATATGAAATTGAAGAAAAATTGTGTGCAATGAAAATCTTATTTTTTGAAAAATGTCAATTTCGGTAATAAAAAACAAAAGGAATGGAATAAAATGAATGTACAACAGAATAAATTGTAGAAAGAATTATATTTCATCAAAAATAAAAATTTAGTTAATATGTATTTTATCAAGAATAAAACTTGAATTTTTGTTTGTCAAAAAATAACAAACATTAAACTTTAGTTTCGTAAATGAAAAATAAAAACGTTTATGAGATATACGAAGAATTTTTATTTAAAATTATTCTGGAAATTTATGGCCTAAACTCCAGTAAAAACGATTTCTAATGGGATTACTGAGTATCTAGAAAAAGTGAATTTAGAAAAATTTTTATATATAATTCCTTTATAATGATAAATAAAAGATTCTAAATTTCAGTGATATTAACGTAATACTCAGTAACTATGCAAGTGCAACTAATGCAACTGAGCAACCAATGCTTTTGTCCATTCATTTAAGTCTGAAACATCATTAATGAGATAAGGCTGAAACATTTTGAGAAAACCTTGCTAATGTTAGAAAGATTTATGAAATATTACAATGATTTAAAAATTTTTAGAATTATTAAAAATGCTAGGAGGATTTATTAAACTAGTGAGCATTTCCTGTTTGATTTTTATTCATCTTAAAAAATGGCGAAATGAAATAGAAGAGAATAAATGTAGAATGAAATTGATTTAAATAGGAATCGAATAAAAGAAGTATACGATGAAATGTTATTTGTAGGAATAATTGGAATAGCAAGAAATAAAATAAGTTTACAATAGATTGAATTGCAGTGCAAAATAGATGTGAAAAAAATTTAAAGAATTTCAGTATATTCTTTTTTCATGTTCAGATAAAAATTTTGTCGATATGTATATTGTTCAATAATATCTTTCATATTTTGCTTTTCAAAAATTAATAAATAATGAGAATTATTTTTGTTAATGAATAATTCCGATATTTATGAAGATTTTGAAGCTATAATTATACTAATTTCAACTAATTTTTTCCTTTTTAATGAAAATACCAGAATAATATTTACTAGTTGCAAGTCATTTCTTACAATTTTAATTATAGTAAAAATATATTTGTTTATTTATAAATAATTATCTGTATTCGTATTTTCCTTCTGTTTTCATAGTTTTTAAAGGTTTAGCCTGTTAATTTTCAAATGTATTAATTAGTGAGAAATATAATTTAGGAAGTTTTATTTAATACAAAAGTTAGAAAAATAAGTTTTTGTACTGGCTGTCATTAAAATAACGAGAGAATTGATTATAATGCTTGAAGTAATAAAATTTTAAACAAGTTTTAATTAAGATCAATACGAAACTCTACGTTAGATACAAATTATAAATTGTATGAAATTTATTTTCAAGATTTTTTTTTTCAAATTAAAGCAAAAAGTTACTAATTACTTTGTTTTTGACATATTTTTAGATACAGTAGCTTCAAGTTTCTTATTAAATTATTCAACTGGAAAAACCAGCAGATTTCAAAATTTTCAACTATAGCAAAAATTTCAGCAGACATTACTTATAAAGAAATATCTGCTGAAATTACTAATTACCTTACGACAAAAATATTTGCTATTTCATATAGATATTTATAATAAACTAAAAATACAATTATAATTATTTAATAAGTAACAATGTTTTTAGTTATTAAATATACCTTACATATATGGGTTCAAATTATTCATACAAATAATTCGTATTAAAGAGAATAAAGAGTTACCAATTTTCTCTGCAAACTTTAACATTTTAAATAGTTGTAGGTAGATAATTATGAAAATAAATGCTTTGCTTTTTATCTGAAAGAATTTTTATTTGTATTTAATAATTAACATTATATTTTGGTCAACTTTTAATAAATATGTGACTTAAATATGTGCTCCTTCAATTTTATTCTCTTCTTTATAAAATCAGTAAGTATTAAGAAGTGAACTAATTTTTGAAATCTAATATTATTTTATTTACTTTCTAAGCAAAAATGAAGAGAATTTTTTAATTAAATAAAAACTGCATTGAATAGTTTTTACTTAATATAGAAACTTTCATAAAATAGATCATTTATAATAATATCAATAGTTTACAAATAATTATTTTGAAACAGTACTAATAAATTAACTATTTAAATATATTAAGAATTAAAGTTGCATTAATTTCCTTATTTTCCATAGTCCATATTCCATATTTTCAGTATTCAATAATATTTTTTCAAATAAATTTGCCATATCAAAACATATCATGTTGTTTACTATTTTACCAGATGTTTAATAGAAAGGAAAATACCTGACTGAAGTTGAAATGGACGAATCGATTACTTATGAGGGGTATTAGTAATGCATATGCAAAACAATTTTGAAAGAATAGGTGTAGTAATTAATGTGGAATTTTTTTTTTTACCATTTAATTTTTCTTTCGATATTATGTAGTTTTGAGTAATAAAAGTTAAATTTGTGTTTTATTTTAATTAAAACCTCTCAAAAGTTATCTTTCTCCCATATGATGTGTGTTGGAATCCATCTGATTTGGCAATTTGCCAACTTTCTACTCGATAAATTGGTCCAATAATACTGAAGCTGGAAAATTCTTATTAGTACATGAAAGAAAGCGAAATCTTTAAAAAGATAAATTTAAAAAATAAGAAAGAACGACTTATTGACGCTGAAAAGGAACTTGCTTACAAAATCGTTAATAGAATCAGGTGTTAAGGCATAAAATGATGCAAAATAAATAAAGTGTAGATTCGAGCTTTGTTGTAGTTTATTATTTTTTTTTATATCGCCTTGATTCAATTATGAATGAAATATCTCGAGGGTTGTATTCCTTAAAAAAGCTTAGCTCAAAATAATAAATTTTTCCATCTTTCTATTCTTTTGCTGCATAGAAGGCATCGTTTCCCAGATTATGTGTATTATTTTGTTTTCTTAGTTTTTGGGATGTTTATTACTTAATATTTTTCAAGTTTAGCCGGTTTAAATTTCAGTGATGTTTCTGTGTTTCAGTATGTTTCCGTTTTTTAATTGATGTATCAGTTTACAGATGTTTCAATGGAAGTTTGACTTTGCAAATTTTTTTTTTCCTACTCTACAGAAATAGATAAAAAAAATCAATCCATGGATAAAAATATAAATCTGGCTATTATTTGCTACAATATATTTTCGCTAGAATATTCTATTTAATCTAATATACAGTATTAAAAAAATATTGGCCATTGGCCAATAGGTGTATTTATTAATTAATAATGAATAATTAATTCATTAATTCTTGGCCATTAAGGTATACGACAACTTCGGAGGAAGTGTTTTGAAATTATTGAAATGCTTTATCTTTGTACACATTTTTGGTTTGAATACATCTAGAAACTTAAAATTTGACATAAAAAAATTCCCTTATTATTTATTTTTTATTTTTTATATGCTAAAATAAGGGTAAAAACACCAAAAATTGATACTGTTACAAAATATGATAACTCAAAATCAAATCAATATTTTTTAATTTTCAAAGTTTGTATTTGTTTGTACAAATATTCTACAGTGAATAGACTTCTATTAAATATGTATCTTTATTATTTATTATTTTGTATTGATTTAAATGTTGTCGACATAAAATTCTTCCAAAATTTGCATGTAATTCCAAATTTATTAACTAAAATAATAATATTTATGTAGCTAGAATCATTTTCATTCCCTGTAAACATTTAAAACATATGTACACCAACTTTTGTTTCCTTTGGATCGAAAGTACTTGTGCTATGGTGTTTCACGTTAAAACAAAG
Source organism: Caerostris darwini (assembly GCA_021605075.1). Lineage (NCBI taxonomy): Eukaryota > Metazoa > Arthropoda > Arachnida > Araneae > Araneidae > Caerostris > Caerostris darwini. The sequence continues at coordinate 174,160 of BPLQ01006465.1, read as the reverse complement.
TCATTAGCCAACGACTCTCCAATATTTTACAAAAAATTGAACAGCTGCAGTCAGTAGGATCGAACTTGCGCAAGAAGATCTCAATGAATTGCAAGTTGCTTTTACCATTAGGCCACGACAAATTGTTCATTACCGCTAAATGTAAATTATACGTCTTTTATTGTATAATTAAGATGATTTGTTTCACATTTTGTATATTTACATTCCAGCTTAGTAATTAGATATGTTTGATAGTACATACCAAATTTTGCTTAAAGTGGCAATTCTGCTTATGAAAATTTGACTGTTGTTTATTTTCCTATCTTTTTCTTTTATTAATTTGGTTTTTTTAAATCTTTTTGGAATAAACAAAAAACTCGTAGCATGAGGGAAAAAAAGTGATTTCGATAAAAGCATGGCATTTTTTGTTGAAAAAAAAGGGTTTCATAGAAAACTACTTTCAGAAATTAAAATAAATCTTTCTGTAAACTGTTATTATAATAGCAAATATCACAATTTTAATTTCTATTAATTATTTTTAAAATAAAACGATCGTAAATAAATAGTTAATGAAAAATAACGTAATTTGAAAAACCTAGATAAATTATTTTAATATTATGCTCATTATTTACAACCCTAAATTTTGAGCAATTTGGCTATATATCTGCATTAGATTTATTAGATTTCAATCAAATGAAGAAATTATATGGCAGTATTATTTTAGTATTGTATTGAATTTCAATTTCTCTCAATCAAATTAAGACATATGTTAGTTTGATGATATTTCTTCCTATACAAAATATAAAATAATTAATAAAATATTATTTAATTCTTCAAATACGAAACGTAAAGCTTAGAAAATTATAAAAGCAGATATTAAAATTGGGGCCTGAATGGCCGAGTGGCTCGGTCAAAATCACACATGTTTCAATAAAAAATGAAATAGAGAAAGAGAAGAAAAAAATATATCGTAGTAAACAGAATATCATGTCCAAAAAGGGGTATTGCTGTAATTTTTTTAAAAAAAAGATGCACATTGATTAAAAATACTTCATAAAAGAGTAACTAGATTGAATGAGTTATCATTCATATTATAAACTAGGCATTAACCTAAATTATTTTACAAAATGTGATTATTTAAACGGTTTTGTTATTGTGAAAAAACTCGTTATACTTTGCGTTAATCTTCGTAAATATATATGACACCATGTAATGAACTATGGTAAAAATATTTAGATAAAATATTTGTAGTTCTCATGTATAAATAGATAAAGTAGGTTACTCACACAATCTGAATATCTCAGCTAAACTGTGACAAGAAAATTAGAATTTTAAATTTATTTTGGGATTTCAATTACTTTACTTTAAGTTTACTTTTGCAATACTTAACTTCACTGTCCACATTTGCAAAGTAAATTCAAAGCAAATTGAATCAAGCATTTTTAAAGTAAGCATCACAACATACCTCACTAAATCTAAATTAAAATCGAGTTACTGAATCTATCTTTAAAATAGTGATTTTAAAGGAAAGGCTTTTTTTGTAAATTTCAGTTGGTGGATTCGTACATTTCTATTATGCTTGGTTGATTTTCAATTTTCAAATGCCAATTTATTTTTTTATTCTAGGGAATAAGGCTCAGTTTATTTAAATTAAATTTCCTTAATATTAAATTAAATATTTTCGTGTTATGTAAATGAATTAAATATGATTAAGTTTTTCTAAATTTAATCAACGAATAAAAATCTAATTTGAAATAAAATGAATAAACAAATTTTAAAAACCGTTTTATTTAAATACAAATGTTACATGTACCCATTAACTATAGGATACTATTTTGTTTTAAATTTTTTAAGTAGGAAATTTTATTCTTAATAAATGTAATTAAATGTTTTTTATTTATTAAAAATTTGATTAAATCTAAGTTGAAATTAAATCGAGAAATATTCTATTGAAACTGGCATTTATAATAAAAAGATTGTTTTAATTTTAATAATTGGATTTGTAAATTATTATTAACTGTTTTGTAATTGAATTGCTTTGAATTAGAAAGAATAATTTTTGTATCTTCAGTTTGAGAATTAAATTTATGTATATCAAAATTAAATTATCCCAAAATTTATTATTATTAAATTATAATTTAATTCATTTTACATATTTTCATTAAATTCAAAATAAAACATTTTCTAGTTATGTGAATTAATTTATTAAATGCAATTGTTATTTAAATAAAAGACTATTATCAAGAGTAAAGCAATTATTTAACTTGAAACACATTTTAGAATTGTAATCTATTATTTTATTTTTATTCATTAATCTAATATGAATCCTTGTTTTATATATTTTTATTTTTTTCAATTTTTCAAGTTAATTTATTAAATCCTGATTAGTAGAATATAGATGGATGCATTATGCATAGATAACAATTAAATAAATATAATAATTGTATTTGATTGATTTGTAATTGATTAGCTTTGAATTAGCAATACTATTTTTATATTTTCAGTTTTGAGAATTAAATCTACGTATATCAAAATTAAATAATCCAGTTTTTTCATTAAATTCAAATTAAAAATTTTTTAGTTATATGAATTAATTTATGAAATATCATTGCTTTTTAAATAAAGGTCTATCAGTTAATTTTAACCAAGATTATAATAATTATATAACTTACATCTCATTTAAAAATTGTAAGCAATTTTTTATTTTTATTCCTTAATCTAATATGAATCATTGTTTTATATATTTTTATTTCAGATTTTTAAATTTTTAAAATCCTGATTGGTAGAATATAACTTTATATACTATGCATTGATAACAAACAGATAAATACAATAATTGTATTTGATTGATTTGTAATTGATTAGCTTTGAATTAGCAATAATCAATTTTGTATCTTAACTTCTGAGAATTAAATGAATGTATATCAAAATTATCTAGTAATTTCATTAAATTCAAATTTAGAATTTTCTAGTTATGCGAACCAATTTATTAAATAAAATTGTTATTTAAATAAAGGACTCTCACCAAGATTATAACAATTATTTAACTTACATCACATTTTAGAATTGTAATCAAGTTTTTATTTTTATTCCTTAGTTTAATATGAATTATAGTTTTATTTTTATTTTATTTTTTCAAATTTTGAAATTTAATGTATTAAATCAATATTAGTAGAATATAGCTTTATACATTATGCATTGATAACAAACAAATAGACATAATAATTGTTTTTATGTACACGTTTTATATCCCTATATATCAAGAAAGCCTTACTTATATAAATGAATTCTATTTTACTTAATTAATAACAGCTTATGTTGTCTAAAAGCTTTTAAGCTCTTAATGTATCAAAACGTAAATTGTCTGAATATAATAATTTAGCTATTTGTGTTTTAAATTCATGACTGAAACAAAGAATTACTTTTTATCATTCTTTTTTTTTTTTACCGAAATAAAGATAAAATATAACATATTTTCAACATTTAATTTACTTTTAATGGGATACTCTTAAGTGAAATTACTTTGTGTTCCTTGAAGACATGAACAATTTTTATTACAATTGCAATTAAGTTTACTTATAAAAAATGTCTTAGTTTAGTGAGCAAATACTTTTAAAATATATTTTACTGAATTTATTAAAATACAATATTGTTATTGTAAAAAAAAATAAAATTAATATTATAAGTTGACATTAAAACGAGAAATATTCTATTGAAACAGGCATTTGTAATAAAAAGATTGTTTTAATTTTAATAATTGTATTTGTAAATTATTAGTAATTGATTTGTAATTGAATTGCTTTGAATTAGCAAGAATAGTTTTTGTATCTTCAGTTTTGAGAATTATATCTATGTATATCAAAATTAAATTATCCAGTATTTTCCTTAAATAAAAAATTCAAATAAAAAATTTTTCTAGTTATGTGAATCAATTTATTAAATGCAATTGTTATTTAAGTAAAGGACTATCACCAAGATTATAACAATTATTTAACTTGTGACACATTTTAGAATTATTTTTGTTACAATTGTAATCAAGTTCACTTATAAAAATTGTCTTAGTTTAGTGAGCAAATATTTTTAAAAGATATTTTACTGAATTTATAAAAATATAATATTGTTATTGGGAAAAAAAATAAAATCCATATTAAAAAAATACCTATGCATCGTTAAGATTATTTTCATTGTTGAACATTGAATCCATTAATTAAGGTAAAGACAAAAAATAGCTATAACTCAGATTTTTATGTTAATTTCATAAAATTTATACATATTATGCAGCCTATAATCTGGTATAAGATAGCTTAAAAACATATCAACAGATATTTATGATGTTTTAGAAACTAGCCTATGTATAAAATTAAAAATATATATACAACAATTTGGAATAAAAACCACATATTTAATATGCAGCGTTATAAGTACATATAGCAATGTGTTATGTTATTCAGCCTTTAGTTAGAAGGAAGTAAGAGTAGGCTTTCTACATACAATGCTTACTATATGCTTCTAAATAGCACAAATAATTGATGGAATGTCTGAAAGTTATAATACAGCTGCCTAGAGAATACCAAACCTCTATACTATTTAAACCGCGATGTAATCAATGAGATTTAAATAGTCATTTATGAACTTGATTGAATGGTATTCCACTATTCAAATCCAGCACTATCTAATGTTACCTTTCTGTAAATTAGAGTTAAATGAAAACCTCAAGAATGTCTAAATGTGCAATGCGGGTGTCTAGAACGTACGAACATATTCGATGAGATTAAAGGACGGCTTCATGCGCTCGATTATTTGCTGTTTGGAATATTATTCTAAGATTCAATCCCAGTTGGATGTATCATTATCGTCTGGCATGCTGAAGTTATCTCATATTACACAAGTTAGAAAGATCATTCCACAGAAAATGTACAATACCAGTTCCACAGCATTTTTCAATATTAAATATGAATAGTTTTTAATAAAAATTATGTTTTCTATTGCTAACGAAATAATTATAAATGTGTTGTATCCATAATTTTTTTATAGTTACTTTAAATATTTTTATATATTGGTCACTGTAGTGAAATGCACTTCCGCGTCATGTCCCTAATTTTAACTTGTTTGATTATTTATTTAATTGAAAATAAGGAGTTAACTAGTTATTGGTCCAAGAATAACTAAGTTAAAAATTAAATAATTTGGCGTACATAATATTTTGAACATGTCTTTTTCTTAGACCATGATTCCTTTTTTTCCATGGTTTTTTAGAGATGGGTAATGTTCGAATAATACATTTTCAACTTTACGAACCAAACATCATATAGCATTATTAAATTAGATGAAAAAGTGTAGTGAAATAAAAATTGAGAAGTGAATTTTTATGTTCAGGCATAAGGTATTTTTCTCAAAAATCAGCACGATTATTGTAGATCCTCACCTCCGGGAATACTATATAAAAGTGAATAAATAGCAATAATATAAATTATTATTTATTATTTAATCAATTACATGTGAATATATAAATTAAAATAATTATAATAATATTTCTTAAAATATGAAATACTTAGGTTTAATTTAGAGCTTGTTCTTCACCTCAGTGACTCTGTCAACTCACGGAAGTGAGAGCAAATTAAACATTTTTAAATCAAAGACATAGTACCAAAAATTATGTATACTATTTTTTAAATTTCTATACTTGAAATATATTATCAATTCTTTTTTAAGATATTGTTGAACTTACTATTACTGCATGAGAAGAAAATGTTTATTTTTTGTAAACTCATGTTTGTGGAAATTGCAACACCATGAAGGAATCGTCATAATTGAATGAAATTTAATACACAGTTGAGTGGTAGTGGTACAAATAAATGATTACATGTTCAAAGCAAACAAACAGTAACAAGAGATCGGAATCAGTATTTTGTGTAGCCACCACGCGCCGCAATAAGTGCTGCTACCCGACGTGGCATGGAGTCAAACAAATTTTGAATGTCTGCCTGAGGAAGAGCATTCCATATTGTTTGTACGCGCACCCAAAGTTCGTCTGCAGAAGCAACAGGACGAGGATCACGAGCGAGACGCAGACCAACGAAATCCCACACATGTTCAATCGGCGACATTTCAGGCCAAAGAAGAAGCTGTACCTGCCGCGTTGCAAAGAAGGATTGAACATTCCTAGCGATATGAGGACGGGAAATGTCTTGTTGAAATACAGCGCCTGGCAAGCTTTGAAGGAAGGGAACAGTTTGGGGCTGTAGAACTTCACTGATGTACCGGTTGCTGTTCAGATTGCCCACAATTCTTAGCAATTGAGATCGTCCATGATATGCTATGGCACCCCAGACCATAACTCCGGGTGTTCGTCCACTGTGGCGTTCGATAATGCACTCCGGAAGGTGGCGTTCACCGGCATAGCGTCTGACACAAATGCGGCCGGCCATCATGGTACCACAAATTAAAGCGGGATTCGTCAGAAAACACGACATGCTACCAATCAGCACACCTGTCTCTATGCTGAGCGGCCCATTGTAGCCGCAGGCGGCGATGGTTTAGCGTGAGACGGATCCTGTATAAAGAAATCCTTGCGCGCAGTCCACTCCGCAGCAGACGTCTACGAATTGATGAAGCACACAATGAAGCACCTGTAGCTATGGACCACTGTGCTGCCAATTGTCTAGAGGAAGCTGTACGGACCGTCAGCGCCATGCGGACCAGGTGTCTATCATCGCGAGCTGACGTCACATTTCGGGGTCCATTCCCGGATTTCCGAGTGGTCCGACACTCATCCGTCCACTGCTTCCAAAGACGCATCACTGTGCTGCTGTTACGCTGCACACGAGCGGCGATTGCACGGTAAGACAATCCAGCTTCACGAAGGCCGATGATTCTCCCCCGTTCAAACTCTGTAAGTTGTTCAAACCTCGCTCTCTTTCGTCGAAGAGGCATAAGTAACGATTGAGCTAACGTTTACCACTAGCAGATAACCACCGATAACCATACACGCCTCGCTACAGCCGTCTATTTATTCGGATCCATCCGCCGTTCAGAGGGCGCTGCTCAGCATACGCAAGCGCTACGGATTTGAAATTCTAATCATTTGCATATCATGCGCTAATTTGCATTTGCTGAAACTTTCAGCTCACTCGAGTAAGTCCTTCATGGTGTTGCAGTCTTCACAAACATGAGTTTATTTAATCTTAATGAATTCCTATATTTAATCTTAATACATTTTCGCATTGAATTTTGCATTGATTGATTACTGATTAAATGAGTTATTAGTTTTTTTTTCGGTGACTCATTTTAATATTATAACTTTCTATTTTTTTATTTTTCATTTATATTTAAACAGGAATTATACATACAAATTCTATTAACTTTCTATTAAAGTCATTTCTGTGCGAAAAAAATAAACTATCTACACTTAATCTAATAACCTTGTACCTTTTATAGTGAATAACAATACTTCGTTACTTGATTGTTAGGAGAAAGAAATGCCTCACATTTTATTTCAGAATAATTAGATCGCAACCGAATATCGCATTGGAAAGCATTGGCCCTCCCACCAGACTGTTCAAGTGCATCAGCAATCTCTAATCCATTTAGGTCATAATATTACTGGATGATGAGTAGTTGCAACAATACATTAGTAACAAACTGAAGTACGTCATTTTGTAGCTTGATTATACATAATCTTAACACGCTGATTCCTTGGAAAATATTATTACATTCAATAGCCTGAACGTGACATAAACTATTTCATTGTTCGGGCAACATGTCAGAACTCATTAAACGGTAGCAAGGAGTTGCTTCAAAAGTGACAGATTTGATTTACTATATACAATATCTATCTATCTATCTATCTATCTATATAGATATATATATATATACACTCATGTCCATAAATTAAGGATAATGAAGTTCAGGCAAAGAAAGAGACAAAAGCAAAACAAATTTGACTTATTTATAAAGTCGATTTATTAAGCAAAAGGTAAAGAGCAAAAAAGATGCTATATGTTTGACATAATTAATAAAAATTGCGATTTTTACTCCCTGGAGCAAATTTCAAAAAAGAACCTATTAGTATGATGATGTTAGTATGATCAGTAATATGGAGTATGTCTCCCGGACGATGCAATACAGGCCTTACAACGCTTAGGCATGCTGAGTATCAAATTATCAATCTGATCTTAGACGCCGCAGGAGTGCCACTGGCCTTCCCGAATTAACGGGATTTCAGTGTTGGTTGCACAACTACGGAAAGGGAGGATTGATAAACCACTCTGGGTATCGCAAGCAGCCCTTTGGCTGAGTTCACTGTTGTTAATCAGTGATAATCGCTAGGTCCGTTCCGCTTTGAGAGTTGTCTGGTGCATATCAACACGTCAGAACGGCTCTCAATCGTGAGGAGTTCTAGGAACTCTTGCTTTAGGCCTGTTTGAGTGATTCCTGGCGAATAGCACACATTTTATGGCCATCGGCAGCAATCACTCTACTAAAACTACTTATAGAAATCTATCATTAAATTATAGAAAATCAAAACAAAAATTAGACAACTAAGAGAAAGATTGATATTTACATATGTACAATAAAAATTGTTAATACAATTATTTAAAGGAAATGGCTGTGTATGGTAATTAGTATTACACAAGCTGTTAGGGGATATAGATACAATAATAGATTAAGAACATGCTTTTTGCTTTTATTGTGTAATGTAGTCTATATTATGGGTTACAAAGTCCATCACTTTAATAATTTTTTCCTTTATTGTTTTGGAGAATGCTGCATTTTGTGCCCAGGTTGCATATGCATCTGGAGTTGGTTGGAGAACGTGATTTGAGTCTGTTAAAGAGCAGGAGAAGAGATAGTGTTCCGGCGTGCCAGTTTCACCACAAATGCAGTTGTCCGTATCTTTAATATTGAACCTGTATAAGTACGCGGGGAAGGGACCATGTCCCGTTACAAAGTAGTTTAGATATGTATTTATGGACATCTTCGTTGACACTGTTGGAAGAAATTGATGGGTTCTTCTTCCTGTAAGCTGAGTGTCCCACTCTTCTTGCCAGATCTTGAGGCTATTCAATTTTAGTTCTCTTTTCAGTAGGCTTGTTGGGCCTTTTAATTGGGATTGATGTATTGTTTGCTTTGTCGCTTCTTTGGCAAGAAAGTCGGCACGTTCGTTACCCTTGTTGCCGACATGTGCTTTGATCCACAATAGGCTGATTGATTTGTTGTTGATTGTGTATAAAAGATTTCTGATATCTTGAACCTGACTATTTTTGTTAAAAAATCTGTTGATGGCTGTGAGAGATGAATAACTGTCCGTGAAGATGTTAATTCTTTTATAGTTAGTATTTATGAGCCATATTAAGGAATTGAGGATTGCATGAAGTTCAGCTTGGAATACTGAGTTGTGGCCTTGAAGGCTTTCTTGCCATGTGTGAATTTCTGTTTCGTTGTTAAATGCTACGAAGGCTGAGCCTACCCTATTGTCCAATTTCGATCCGTCTGTATAAATGTGAAGATCACTGTTTCTTTGCTCTGTATTTTTTAAAATTTGTGATGGTTTGGCCCATGGAGGTTCGCTCCACTGTGAAATTGATTCTTGAAAATCATTATGTTGATATGTGTGATGATGAAAAGATGCATTAATTTTGAGCCGTGTGATTTTTGTAAATGTGACTTCCCTTGCTGCTACCAGGTAGGTGGGAATATTACACCACTCATCAAGCAATGCCCTCCGAAGTTCCGGTTGACAGGTGGGAGGGGGTTGACGGGCTGCAATTCGTTGGCCAAGCATATCCCACACATGCTCCATTGGATTCAAGTCCGGTGAGTATGCTGGCCAATCCATACGGGTGATATCTCCGGTCTGCTTTGAAACTGTCGAACCGGTAGCTGAAGAGAGCTGACGAGACAGGCCTGATGCTGTGCTCCGTCTGTTTCTTTTGGCAGTAACTGATAAATACCGGTCCTCATTCAGCATTGTAACTCGGGGGCGACCTGTGCTGTAACATCTACTCACATTACCATCATCTTGGAATCGTTGCCAAAGCTTGGAGATGGCACTCTGGGCGATTCCAAGTTCCTCGGATACTTCCAGCTGGGTATGTCCACATTCCAGTCATCCGATAATTCTACCACGTAAAAAATCATCCAAATGCTTCCTTTGTGCCATAACTATACGGTTATTACATTAAAAGGCTTTTAAAGAGCTTGTGAACAATTTTACTTCTTTGCCACCATTCCTTATATACCCCTCTTTTACACTCTCGTCATTGTGAGGTACTATCCGCGCCATCTGGTGGTTTCCTGTAATTTGCATATTCTTCTTCAAGATGTGTGTGATAATTCTACAGGTGAAATTTTTATTTTAGAGTTCAATTTCTGTGTGATTCTGAATTATCCTTAATTTATGGACATGAGTGTGTATATATATATATTAGAGAGACAGAGGAGGGTAAAATCTTTTTCGATATTATTTTCTCTTTCTGCCGAAACAAATTGTGGAATTGTTTCGAAAACATATGCAGAAATCTTCAGATTAATCAATGAATATTTTCCATTTCAATTTTGGGGTTTAAATTAGCGAAATTAGCTGAAAAATCAGTAAAATTTCCGGTTTCAGTGACATTTTAAATTAAAATATTATTCTCTCTCTAGCTTGAAAAAGTTGAAGTGTATAAGAAGTATAAGAGGAAAATTTAAAATCAATCAATAAATATCTCTCTGTTCCACTTTGAAGTCTAAATATGCAGAATAGCCTAAAATATTATAAATTTTTATTTTCCAATATTTTTTTTTTATTATTTCCATTTTTTCCCTCAACAGCTCGAAAAAGATAAAAATAAATATTAAAAATATTTTCTAATAATTTATCCTAACCATTTAAAAAGAAGAGACAAGATTCCTGGGGCAAGTGTGTATAAGTGGACAAGTATCACTGCATTGACCTACACGCCGTCCAAAGAGGCATTGTTACTGCTTATGCTACCTTTTATATATTAATATTACATTTAAAATATTTTTAATATATCTTATATCTATATTCTATATATATTAATATATAGAATATAGATATAAGATATAAGATATATTCTATATATTTTTTTATATATCTTAGTTTATATTTAATAATATAAAATAAATGTAATTTTATGCTATATACCACTATATTTTGTATCCAATTGTTTGCCCATACGCATTTGCAGTTTGTGACTATTTCATCTTTCAAACCAATAATACTAGACCATTTGAGTTTGTTAGTGTTGAATTACCTTCGTGGGAAGATTATTTTGCTTATGGCTAGGTCAGTATATTACCTGTACTTGAGTTGTTTCAGTCTATGTTTTTCGCAGCATTCAATCAATCTGTTACATGTCTTTCAGATTGATTACATGTCAGTCTGTTACATGTCTTTCAGATTGGTTACATGTCAATCTGTTACATGTCTTTCAGATTGGTTACATGTCAATCTGTTACATGTCTTTCAGATTGGTTACATGTCAATCTGTTACATGTCTTTCAGATTGGTTACATGTCAATCTGTTACATGTCTTTCAGATTGGTTACATGTCAATCTGTTACATGTATTTCAGATTGGTTACATGTCAATCTGTTACATGTCTTTCAGATTGGTTACATGCCAATCTGTTACATGTCTTTCAGATTGGTTCCATGCGAATCTGTTACATGTCTTTCAGATTGGTTACATGTCAATCTGTTACATGTCTTTCAGATTGGTTACATGTCAATCTGTTACTTGTCTTTCAGATTGGTTACATGCCAATCTGTTACATGTCTTTCAGATTGGTTACATGCCAATCTGTTACATGTCTTTCAGATTGGTTACATGTCAATCTGTTACATGTCTTTCAGATTGGTTACGTGTCAATCTGTTACATGTCTTTCAGATTGGTTACATGTCAATCTGTTACATGTCTTTCAGATTGGTTACGTGTCAATCTGTTACTTGTCTTTCATGAATTTCAGTTTGGTAACTATAGCTAATGCACTTTGGGTTCTTGATTTTTTTTTAGAAGGCTAAAGGCGCGAACATTTTTTTGAGGCTCTTTAGGGTTTTTGTACAGTGAATGTTTTCACAGTTTTTTTATTGAATTTGATTGCGTTTTTACGAAGAGCATGGAAATTTGTCGAATATTGTTGTTGCTTTGTTGTGCAAACCTATTGTTTTTCTAATTCATTTCTTGCTAATTTTATTTTGAATTTTGCATTGATACTAAATATATATGCCCAAGATTTTCTCATAATTTTAGGTCTTTGAATAACTAATTTTAATTAGAAACTATTATTTATTTTTAAGCATCAACAATACCTTAAATATTACATTACGATTTGCAAATTAAATACAACAAGTCTGGAATATACTAAAATTATTTTAAGTGCCTGTTCCTTGCAGCGCAAGCAAAAAGATAATTTGAAAAGAAAATTACAGTTTTCTATAGTCATAATGCATGTGCATTGTCATTATTTCATAATAATACATTATACTGGATTTATTTCTTGACATTTAATAAATAAATCACTCAGGCACTCACTAAAATGTTGACTCACCAGATAAACAGATAGTGCACTCACTTATTCCCAATGCAAACCAATTAAAATTAACCTCTTTCAACAATATCAGTTGGCCAATTAAAATTTATGCTGCTATATTCATAAAAAATAGGTTTTGTTTTGCCACTACTGCATATATGGCTTATGTCTTATATCTTACAACATATTTATGAAATTCAATAAGGTTACAGTTAGGGATTCGACTCACAAAGGGACTCATTATTTAATATTTGTTTTTTAAATATTTAATTAAAAAACAAATATCCATTTTTCCATGTAAATATAAAATATATAATTAATAGTTTAGAAATTCTTAGCAATTAATAAAAGACGTACATTTATTATCAGTAAATATAACAAAAAATCTGGCGTATATATATATATATATATATTTTAATTTTAGATAATTCATAAAAGTTTAATTTTTTTATATTTAAAATATTATTTGGTTTTAGATAATGTTTTAATCTGAAGTATTCTTCATGAAAACTTAACAAGTTTAATGAAATTATAAAGCCAACTGAAAAATAAAGTTTTAAGAACAAACTCATGAAAATCCATTTTTTTATAGGTATATGATTATAATTGTATTGTGTTCGTTATTAAAGAATTCTTCACATTTAATTACCTTTGAATTTTATAGGAATTGCAACTACTATTTCATATAATATTATTTTAATCTTATGATAAATTAATATGATATTGAATTTAAATTTTCATACAAGTTTTATAAAGGATCTATTGCAAAATTGCATGAAGAATTATGCATAAAGCATTCTAACAGTATTTTATTCAATAAATTATTTTTGCATTTTTAATAATACAGTTCGCTGAATAATTATTTTTTACTTAGATTGATTCACAAAACAATTTGTACGCTATTTACTTGCATTAATGTTTAATTTAAAGAACTGCACTTTTCTGTCGTAAGACTTAAAAACTATTTTAACATTTTTTTTTAATTAAAAGCCAAAAGATTAATTTTGCTCCATTCCCTATTGTTCGTCAAGTAAGCAGAATTCTGGATATTAAAATGTTTATTAGGTTAAAGATATTGATTAGAACTGCGTTTAATGTAAAATTTGTTGAAAATTGTTTTTAAATCGAAACTTTGCTTTTTCGTTAAACAAAATAATTAAAAATTAATTTCAAAATTACTTTAAAGGAAATTATTATTATTTTTATGTTACTTGCCAATCTATATAATAACATGGTCATTGTATTGAATGATGTTCGAGCATATGACTTTTCATTTGTCATTAATGTTAAATATATATATATTTTTTTTACACTGACACATATTGTATATAACTTATGCATGCCATCAATACTAATGCGTGCCACTGACTAGCGACGATGAAAGAACGAAAGGTCGTTGTTTTCCATTTTTAAGTGTAATATGTTGATAAATCTTAGTCTCCAGGCCAGCTAAATGTCAATGTGAGATGCCTACAAATACTGACGAAATCGTCAAAAGGTCGCCTTGTTTCTTAAATCAGCGATTTCAATTTATGCCACCTGTAAATTTGAACTAATGCTCTTTTTCAATCATTTCTTACATTGCTTTATAGCAACTTTTAGCATTACTTACCAACCGAAGTTCTAAGAATTTCTAATCTATGTAATAAAATGGTCATTGTATTCGATGATTTTCGAGCATTTGAATTTTCATTTAATATAATAAAAATTTTTTTTTTTCCAAGTTGGTATATTTTGAATATAACTTATGCATGTCACCAATACTAATGCTTGCTACTGACTAGCGACGGTGAAAGAATGAAAGATTATTGTTTTTCATTTTTACATGTAATATAACAATAAAGTCAGCAAATATCATAAAAGGCAAGCTAAGAGTCAATGTGATATATTTGCAAACACTGACAAAATAATCAAAGGATCACCTTGTTTTTTAAATCAGTGACTGCAATTTATGCAACCTCTAGATTTGAGGTAATCTTCTTTTCGTGATTACTGCATTTGGCCATAAGTAGAGTTGTATATAATTTACTTTTCTTTCAATATCTTGTTTTAAAACCTGGAACTCAAAATAATCACATCTGTGGTTCATAAAGAATTTCAAGAATTACTAAGAAAAACAGTTTAAATTTAAAATTAAATTTTACAGAAAACTAATTACGTAGAATATGTACATTATGTGCATAATATGGTATATTCTCAAAACAGTTATTAACACCAACACACAAAGCAATAATAAGATAGCGTTAACAATCCCTCATTTAAAATAATTATTTAATAGATGGATGGAAAGTTCATAGGCTAACACATAGATGGCGCTACTAGTATTAACTCCATATGATTTTTATTTAGCCCTAACCTTCAAAAGACACGTGCATAAATTTGACAGCTGTTGCATTATTAGTATGTGAGTTACAGCATTTTTAGTTTTCATCACGTGCAGTCCACTCGGCTGACTGTCGATTGGACTTCGGTGTGAAATGATGGAGCCATGTTTCATCCATTGTCCCATATCGACGCAAAAATTCGGGTTTATTACGATTGAACAGCTCCAAACACTGCTTAGAATCATCAATTCGTTGTTGTTTTGGGTGGATTGTGAGCTCGCGCGGCACCCTCTTTGAACAGAGCTTTCGCCTAGCCAAATATTCATTCACGATATGTCAAACACGTTCCTTTGCTAACTTTAGGGTCTCAGCTGTCTCAATCAATTTCACTTTACGGTTATCAGAAATTATTTTGTGGACTTTTTTGATGTGTTCGTCGGTAACAGCCTCTTTGGGGCGTCCACTGTGTGCATCGTCCTCGGTGCTCATTTCGCCTCGTTTAAATTTAGCAAACCTCTTCTCTACGGTTGATTTTCCCGGTGCAAAGTCCGAATAATACTTATCAAGTCAAGCCTTGGCTTCAATACTTTTTTTTTCGCCAAAACGCAATGCTTTATTAACACACGACATTCCTTTTTATCCGTTTTTTCAAACTAACAAAAGTTGCTTCACTAAAAATGCTATAACTCACATACTATAGTGCAACAGCTGTCAAATTTATACACGTGTCTTTTGAAGGTTAAGGCTAACTAAAATTCATATGGATTTAATACTAGTAGCGCCATCTATTTGTCAGCCTACTTGTTACATAAATTCATGATTCATGCTTACGATTTTTAACTAATTAATGAAAACATTTGGTTGTTATTCTGAATGTAAAAAATTCATTCTCTTTGGGTGGATCTACAACATCTTTTGTCTGAATTTTTTGCTCCTGTAATTATAATTAGTTGTACTACATGAGTATTTAATTAAAAATATCTTTCTTTAAATATGATTATTAAATTAATATTGTGTGAAAAGACTATTTAAAAAAATATAAAGATATTTTGTTTTATTTGTAACTTCTATTTTTTCAGTTTGAGTTATTTAGATAATTTTTTTCTAACTTAAAAAAAAAAAAAAAAAAAAAAAAACATTTAAATAGTAATTCGGAAAGTTGACCAATTTTTTTTTAAAAGAAAAACATGTTAGCAATTTAAGAAAAAGAAAAATGTTTTTTGAAAGTTACAAAAAGTAAAGGTTTTTATGTGCTATAAAAGTTTTTATTTTTATTTTTCTATTTATCGGGAAAGTACAGTTGCTGTGGTCATGAAAGTTTTCTCAAATAGATAAAAGTTTCTTACAGCATTTTTTTAAAGTATTTCTTTTTACTTTTTTTAAAATCGAATCGATTAAGTGTTTCACTCCTTTACTTTAATCGAAATCAAAAAGTTTTGGTTCACGTACTTTACGTGTGGTACCTCTAGTTCGTAAATATTTAAACAACTCTTTGAATATTTAAAAACTCTTTTTGATATATATATCTTTCAAATATTTGCATAAAATTGAAATAAAAGGAAAATGGTTTCTATGAATTTAATATTATATTTAGGAGGATTTTATTTATTCATTTTTGTAAAATATGACTAAATTATATATTCTAAATTAATACTACATGCAGTAATGTATTTATTACGACTTATAAGTAGGATTGCAATATCGGACCAAAAGTTCAATACCGGTATTCAGTATTCTTTAGATCTTAATACCGGGATACCGATTTTAATATCGTTAGTAGAAATTTTAGAAAAAGAAAGAAAACACAGGTGTTTTTTATTTTTTATTTGCCAGGTTTATTAGAGAATGTAAATATCACAAAGAAACACTCGAAATGGCAAACCATCTAATGCTGCCATTATATTTATATATAATTTTATCCAAATTATCTTTTTTTTACAAAAAAAACTAAAATCCCTGATGGCTTGGGCTTAGAAACTGTGCCTATGCTTGTATCTTCAAAGCAATTAGATTCTTTCCTCATCATGTGAATTATAATCATGACACAATTGTCACTGCATTATATAGCTCTTGAATAATGAAACTTGAAATTTAATATTACTGACTGAAGAATAAAACATAAAAATATAATTTTGAAATTAATTTAATTGTTTATTTCACAAAATGTATAAAATAACTTATTGAATTAAAAAGCAATCAAGTTGATAGCGAAAGAAAAATGCATTAAAAGAAATTTTGCATAAGGAAAAAATGCAGACATCATATCAGTTTTGTTTCTATGTTTTCAATGAGTTAGATAATTGTTTAACTCTCAATTTATACAGTATTTATTATAAATTTTATATTTTAATAAGGACATTAATTTTACATGTGAAAAATTACGTAGATATTTTAAACAACGTGAATCAGAAATTTTATTGTCAAATGCATTAAGCACTTAGCATTTTCTCAAAATATATAGATAATTATGCATAATATACGCACGGGTGGAATGTGTAAAATATAAAAAAAATGCATATAAAATAAATAAAACGTAATATAAAAAATGCGTAATATGTGCATAAATATGTATGTAATACATAAATGTAATATAAAAATGTGCATAATATCAAACACATGTTTAATGTTCAAATGCACATCATGCATTATCAGCCATGTATATATTTACAATATCATACATGTGAGTAATGCATATTATATACATGCGTAATATACAACATCATGCATGTGAGTGATACACATACCTGAGGCCCTGAATGGCCGATTGGCTAGCGCTCTGGTACTCGCTACCACAGATTTCGGGTTCGAGCCACCGACGGTGCCTTGGATGCTTGTAGTGGTTTGGAAACCACTTTAAACCATGTAGGTCCCGGTCTAACATGATCATACAGCATTGCGGAGGTATTGTTACCGTGTACGTAGCTTATATTCAAGCTACAGGCACCTCCTGCGTAGTGTGTAACGTCTGTGAAGCGCTTGCCTTAAGGCATCCAAGACAATTGTCTAAGTGTTTGCCAGTTGCATTGGAAAAAAAATACACATGCTTGATGCACAACATCAAACATTTGATTAATATATAACATCATGTTAATACACAAAATACGGCACATCATGCAATGTAATTTGCAAAATGCTGCACATCATGCATATGTGTAATCCACAGGATAATGTATATGAATAATGCACAACATCATACAAAAGTACAAAATGCACAATGCAATGATGTATGCACATGTGCATCATCATACATAACATTTTGTTTTATATTATATACATTCTGAGAACATTTGTGCATATGTGTTTATATATGATTTTGCATTAAATATTTCCTGGACAAAATCATGCATATGCTCAAAATTCATGATAACATGCATATGATTAACGCACAACATCAAACAAACGTGTAAAGCATTATTATTATGTAGGTAATTCACAGTATTGCACGCCTGCATAATTCACAAATGCATATTATGTACATATGTAATACATAACATCATGTACATGCAGTATTTTTCAAAATATATTAACTATTTAACATATCATTCATAGCAAGAACAGAGATCCTTATTAGGTAAAAGTCTATTTTAATATTGCCATTGTTTTTCGAAATAATGTCGGGAACAATATACTGCTGTGTTCAAAAAGTAAGAGTAATTTTCAATTTAAAATTCCCGGTGCTTATGCAATTCAATTTTTTTTTCTTCTTTTTTAGGTTGCTGGCACTGTCCTTGAAATCGGTGTGAAATTTGACGTCGAAATATTCATTAGTATTTGAGTTACGTTTGGGTTTGTGAGACGCTAAAACTGATTGCGACGATTATTGAAATGTCTGAATTAATTGAGCAAAGAACTTGCATTAAATTTTGTTTGCGGAAACGTATAGAATGTTGCAGAAAAAATAATTGTTTCAAGGTATTTCTAATGAAGAAAGAAATAATAAAATTTTGAAATAATTTCTGAGTCTTATCAGGCAATCAAAAAATAATAAATATGTATAAAGTTTTAAAGAGGATTTTCCCATCATGGAATGTGGTCGTACAAAAGCGATATCATCGAATCCAATGAAATTAAGATACTAGTTATATCTTTTTGGGATAGAGATTGTCCTCATTCAAAGGACATTTTTCTTCCTTGTACATTATGAAAGATTGTCTTACACAACTTCTATGATTTAATCTGATAATGAAAAGGGAAAATTCTTTCTATTTTTTACCCTTTGAAATAGAGATTGTTTATGTTTCGCAGATATTTTTCTTTTACGAAGGGTTCTGGATGTCAATGATGACGAAACATTCAGTACTCTAGTGACTACTTGTTGAAATGTACTCTAGTTTAAGAGCGTGTTTTGCAATCGCTTTGATGGAAAACCTAATTTTCGTGACTTTCTTGCCCCTTAATAAAACATATTTTTAATAGAATAAGACATCTTATGCATCTTATATTAAACATGGCGAATATGATTTTCTTGAAAAGTGAGTGAACATATTTTATATATTTGATTTTAAAAACTTTGTAACGTCCCAGCTTATGCTAGACCTATTACGGCATCAAGAAGAGGGCTACTTTCAGGTTCATGGGAAGACTAAAATTTTTATTTAAAATAATATATAGATGTATATATATATATAAGCAGAAATTTATTTGCAATGAAATGGAAATTAAAAATATAAATTAAATCCACAAATGCAGTTCAGTCCAAGGTCGGAGATTTTCAGAGATTTCGAGTCTATGGCGAATCTAATGTAGCCGGTCTGTGGAACAACTTAATTATCACACTGCGTGATACACGAAATCACAAAGGGCTCACTCTGTAAACAGGCGGAATCTCCGGTCTGTTCAGTCACTAACAAAAAGAGAAAAACTTCTTGTCGACTCGTTACAGAACTCCCTCTTTCTCCTTCTCCCAAAAATCTCTCTTTAAGAAAATCAGTCCAGAGGAGGGAGGGGGCTATCAGCTTCCCTCACTTTATCAGCTTCCCTCACTTCTGACACTTCCTCAGCCCATGGTATATATAACCAATCATGGCACAACAACTCATCACGTAGTCCCTCTGTAATCCTGTGAAGGTTGAACAGACAATGGCTAATTTCATGATGTATCGTTACTAATTACCAATTACCAGTTAATTAAATGACAGGTTGTTCACATTAGAACAGGGCACTAACAGTCTATAAATATAAATATTCATGGTATTGCTTATCTGCTGTTTGATTTGAATGACAGGTTGTTCACATTAGTAAAAAACACTAATATGTAATATAAATATCTATGATACTGTTTATCTGCTGTCAGGTTTGAATGATAGATTGTTATTATGCTCTTGTTGAAGAATATAATTCCTTTTCTTTAGGAACAGAAATGCTATATATCTTCTCGTGGAAAAAAGAATGTTCTTCAAACCAATCGCGAACAGTTGTGGCCCGGTGACATGGCGCATGCTACAGTCGCTCACAATTGAGCATAGAGTTGAAAAGACTATGTCTAATACGCCAAAAAAGCGACAAATTAAGCACAGGATGACATACTATATACTTAGTTTGTAATGAATCAAGCTGCAAGCTAATTTATTATTACCCCATTGTTTTCTTTAATACCGAATTTTACTTTTCTACTCGAATTTATAATTCATTACATCTTTTAAAAGCGTTTGCGTGGGACACAGCAAAATATCCGTAGGGAATGTACAGTTACTAAAGTTACAATGATTTTATGAAGAAAAATAAAGAACAGGACAGAGATAAGATAAATACAACTTGTTAAAGTAATCCAGGAAATGACATTTCACGTATAGCGGAAAAACAATACACAAAGTGACGGGAAAAAAAATTAATATAGTAACATTAGCTCTTTCAAAGAATCGTACCCTAAGAATATTAAATGAGAAAATTTGTACTGTCTGGGATTAAATTTGTATTAGATTCGTAAATGTTTAAATTCTATCTTAAGAATAATAAATATATATCTAAAGGAATAAGGGTAGTATAAATGATAATAAAGATTTCAAGTCACGTTTCCTCCTTTATAATTTACTAGCATTTTATTATATTTCTCCGAATGATATTTTCAAGTCTAGAATTTCGCCACTAGAACCATAGACATGTAGCAAAACTACCGTTATCTAGGTTTAATCATGGTTTGGTTTGTCGCTCTACGGTCATTTCGTACACATTTTCAGCTAATTAGACGGGGATCTGTAGTTTAACGTGGATTCCGAGCAACTAACAAGAATCCATGCACCGCCACCATTCGAACCTGAAGCCTGTGATACAAAAGGCGACAACGCCAACCAATTGGCCATCAGGCCGCGGTTTAATCATGGGACTGTGTTATATTTACCCGCATTACATGCTAAGAATAATACATATATATCCAAATGAATAAGGATAATATAAATAATAATAAAGAATCCAAGTGTCGTTTCCTTCTTTATAATTTACTTTGGTTTGATTTATAGCTCTACGGTTCATTTTGTGCACACTTTGAGCTAATTAGACCGGGAGCTACAGCTTAACATGGATTCCGAACCACTCACAAACAACCATGCCACGAAAAAACGGATTAAGTATAGTTCTTTGGTATCTAAATCCTCACAATCTAACGGACAAGCCCACAATTGATTATTTTCTGCTCTGTAAGCTAAAAAACAACGCATCTTTTTATTAAGGTGCTTCGCAATTTTCCCACCTTTTTTGGATGGTGTGTTAATTAGTATCATGTTGTTTATTTCTATTGTTGCGATAATTCATTTTCTTATAAATTCCTTTGTATGTATATAATAATTGTAGTGTGGAGGTGGAGAAACCAGATTATAACCTGGTGTGGCTGGGTTGAGATACTTGTGGCGCAGGTTGGAGAAATCACAACTTTATTGGCACACTCCCAAATACCACACACATACAATTACAGACAATATGTAGCACATTAAAATGCATAAAATTATATATTCTTGAGAGGAATCTATTTTTATCCCGGAAACACGATACTCAGGTACGCTCATAATGAACGAAATAAACTGCCTACCCTGTAAGAGTCTGTAGGCCAACTGACCATTTCTCCTGAATGCCCCAGGTGCGCTCCTTTCAGAGTGAAGGTTTGTTTTGTTTATAGCTCTACGGTCATTTTGTGCACCTTTAGGCTAATCAGACCGGGATCAGTTTAACGTGGATTCCAAAACTACTAACAAACACCCATGCCACAGCCAGGATTCGAACCTGAAGCCTGTGATACTAAAGTTCAGAGCGCTGACCAATTGACCATCAGGCCGCTGTTTAATCATGTGACAGTGTTACATTTTCCCCCATTATATTCGTCCATTTAAGAATGAATACCTCCTACTACTACTAACCACCCTACTTGTTCCTCTGAGTCTAACTGATTTGTTTCCGCCCTACAGATTTAGTAAATATCTATAGTATATCGTATTTATTAACTGTGTCTTCGACTTTTTGTATCTGGTTCTTAAAATTTTTCATCAGCTTCACTGAGGTGCAGATATCCATTGCACCTCAGTAAAGCATTTACAGAATTCTTTTAAGAATTTTTCAGAATTCTTAAAGGAAATAAAACATTTTACATAACACTTTAAAAAATGAAAATATTTTACAGAAGTATGATAAATAGCATTAGAAACATGATGTTGTAGAAACGACATGTTACAAAAAAATGTTTAACATGAAAAAACGTTTAGATGTAACATTATTATATTACCATTCTGAGCTGAATAGATAACACAGGGAGGATAATGTAGCACAAAAGTCTCATTTCGAAATACCTTACTCAAGTTTAACTATATAAAGTTTAAAATTTATTTATTCTAAAAATGTTTATGTAAATAATAAATATGCTTATATGTATGTATGTAATAAAATATTGCATGCATGTAATAAATATGCAAAACAGGAAACCTATGCAGGGTGTATTGGAAAGCAAAGTGAATTTAGCCGATAAAAGTCTTGAGACTTTTTACTTTGTTTTATTAATCTTAAGTGTTGGGTTCCGCTGCACTTTAACAAACTGGAGAAAGAACAAGTCATATAATTTTTTTTTAAAGTCAATTCCTACTTTTTTTTCACTATATTGCAGAAAGTCCTTTATAAATAATTTTCATTCATTTTTTTAAGTTTATCTGGCGCCATCTATTGGTAGATATTTATTAAAGAAAATTAGATTAGATTTAAAATAAATTAATTAGATTAAAAAATTAGATTAAAAAAACCGAAATTAATTAATTAAATTTAATTACTGAATTAATATTTGAATCAACTGTATTAACATAACAGTCCTTTATAAATAATTTTCATTCATCTTTTTAAGTTAATCTGGCGCCATCTATTGGTAGATATATGCAACTTAAATCTAAAAAAAAAACCAAAATTAATTAATTAAATTTAATTACTGAATTAATATTTGAAACAACTGTATTAACATCAAATGTCATCCACTACAAGTTCAAAAAATGTATTTGAACTTGGGCGGATGAATAAAAAGTATTTTATGAACGATTGAAAATTTGAACAAGATATATATAGGGAGAGTGTGAGCTAATAGAAGGAATTGCAAAAAGAGCATTAAACTTGTAAGGCGTCTGATAGTCACAGCTAGTAAAATAAAAAATCATCAAAAACGTTTTGGTTAGTATTTTATAGCGTGGGAAATGTAGAAAAGGAGAGATTATATAAACGAAAATGTTTTGTAAATGATTAATAATAGAAAAGCAGGAAGATTATTGAGGGAACAAGTGGGAATGCAATGTTCATTAGGATTAGAGCAAAAGCTGAATCTGTCAAATGTAGGTCAGGAATTTATTAAGAGCAATATTGGAATAATTTCCTCTTGAAGAAGGTGGCATGCAGCTCTTACACTGCAAGTCAGACGCAGTGTAATATAAAAAGAGGATTCTAAGATGATACACAAAATGATTTACGCTTGAAAATAACAAATCGTGATAAAGCTTAACATAAGGCATAGAATCGCATTTTATTAATACTAAATATAAAGTCTTGCATTAAATGAGGAAGCTACATAGGATCTTAACATAGCTTCATCCCGACAGCTGAGTTGTTATTCATCATGATCATAGCAGTGATTGAGAAAAACTACAACAATTTCATTAATGAGATAAGAAGTTAACCTTTGTTTTATTTAAACAAAAGCAACATAAATAAAAAAAGTTGGAACAAAATAGAATAAAGTACAGAAAATTGCTCGCTTTCAAGTTCAATTTTAAACAATTCAAAAAAATTTCTGAAATATATGGAAAACATCATTAAAAATTGTCTAACAGTAATATGTCAACATTGTCTTAGATCATTTTCTGTTATTTTTCTCTAATTTCAAAACGACTTAGTTAAAACTGTCAACGTGTGCATCGCTAACCTGGCAGTAATTTTCAAGAGAATTCCAAATGATACTGATGAAAATGTATTTTTAGAAACATAGTACAGCCAAGTTTCTTATATGCAGACACATGTCTATCACAAAATTCTTATAGTCTTTTGCCTACACATTTCCTAAGAAATTTATTGACACAAGTCAAAAAGCATACAATACATGTTTCTTGGAGCACATTATCAAAATTTACATCCTTCAAGAACTTACAAATTTATAGAGCAATGAAAATTATCTGTTCCATTTTAGTTTCGCCGATTACAAAACATTTGTTATTTGATTACTTGAAGGCTGACCCATTCTTGTCCATGTCCTGCACAGTATTTCTTATTAAGCCAAGTACTATGTGCAAGTGTGGTAGCAGGATATTTTTTTTCCTCTGCTAGTGGTGGATTTTGCACATTCTTCTCTCAAATATCATATCTATTTTCTAGTAGGCCATTGTTTGCTTATATAGTGGAAAGTTTCGGCTCTAATATCCCACTCAAATAAAAAGCAGCTGTATTTCTTATGTCTTAATTGAAGAACCACGAGGAATCATCGACAAATGTTTCAGAATAATATTTTCTTTCGTAGAGATAACTGGCAAGCAGCAACAAATCTCCAAGCAATATGCAGCAATATTGCTTGGAGATTTGTTTTGGATAAATTTATGAATAGTCCCCATTGCGAATGAATGAATGAATAGCCCCATTGCGAACGAATGGATGAATTGCCCCCAGGCTATTCAGTCCTTCTTGACACAGAATGTGTGGTGTAGACATCATCATAACATTCAGCACTAGATGTAGAAGACTGCAGAGCAGAGCATAAAATACATTCTTAATCTTCCACTGGATCAAATAAATATGAAAATATTCATTTCTTATTAATTTAAGGGCCTGAACAAAAAAAAGATTGCAAAACATTGCAATTGGCTTTTGTTGAGGAGACACGGAGTTAGTTGTTTCTCTAAGTTTTCTTGAAACATATGTGAAAAACAAAATATGGGAATTAGTAAATGTATTTAATGTATCTTAAAAATATATAAGGACTTGTAAATGTTACTGCAATGATTAAAATAGGTTAATATAGATATATCTCCTATATTAAATTTATATGAAATATATAAATATTAATATATATTACATAAACATCTGAAAAAGTAAGATTTAGAAATGTGGTTCAAATTATATTAATTTTTTGAAAGATTTATAGCTATTACTGAGTGAAACTTGGCGATAATTAGCTTTCAGGAGGCAACGCCAGTCTGGATGTCAGCACTGTGTCCTGCCTTGGCTGTAAACATAAATATGTGATAGCTGTTAGTTGTACATGGTATTTTGTGGGACAATTAAAGGATTATAATAAATCTGCATTTTAGTTAAATATACTAACAAATATAATATATTATATTTATTACTGTTTTGATGCTGTGCAAGTGCAAGTGTTAGTCTACGAATAACTTCAGCTATATATGTTAAAAAGCGATTTTTGAAGGCCAAAAAAATAACCCTGGGGAATTGGTCTCATAGCAGATGATGTATTTGGGTAGTGCACTTTTGACATTTTTTCCCTTGTGATTCCTCCATGAAAAGGTTGGACTAAGCAGAAGTAACAATCATTTACTTGACTACTTTATTCTCTCCAAATCATAGGAAGGGCAAATGGCATTGTCATTGACTTCTTGCCTCGCAGACCCATGGATAGTTTCCTTGAATAGGAAATACAGTATAGATGTATGGTCAGTTTTGCATCCGAAATAAAAGTGAGGTGATTTTTTCACTAATGAAGTGATGGAACATTTTTGGGGTCCAAAAATCGCTTTTTAATATATATAGATGAAATTATTCGTAGAATTAACGCACTTGCACAGCATCAAAACACTAATAAATGTAATATATTATATTTATTAGTATATTTAACTAAAATGCAGATTTATTGTAATCCTTTAATTGTCCCACAAAATACCATCTACAACTAACAGCTATCACATATTTATGTTTATAGCCAAGGCAGGACACAGTGCTGACATCCAGACTGGTGTTGCCACCTGAAAGCTAATTATCGCCAAGTTTCCCTCGGTAATAGCTAAAAATCTTTCAAAAAATTAATATAATTTGAACCACATTTCTAAATCTTACTTTTTCAGATGTTTATGTAATATATATTAATATTTACATATTTCATATATATTCAATATAGGAGATATGTATATTTTAACCTATTTTAATTTGTAATCATTACAGTAATGTTTACAAGTCATTATATATTTTTTAAATTATATTAAGCACATTTTACTAATTACCATATTTTGTTTTTTGCATATGTTTCAAGAAAACAACTAACTCCGTGTCTAATCAACAAAAGCCAATTGCAATGTTTTACATTCTTTTTTTTGTTCAGCGCCTTAAATTAATAAGAAATGACTATTTTCATATTTATTTTACTTATTTATGTACGAATTTTATTTATGTAATATG
Source organism: Caerostris darwini (assembly GCA_021605075.1). NCBI lineage: Eukaryota > Metazoa > Arthropoda > Arachnida > Araneae > Araneidae > Caerostris > Caerostris darwini. The sequence goes on along the minus strand of BPLQ01006465.1, from coordinate 147,467 downwards.
GGCAATGCTGGGTGGACATTTTCTTTAGGAGTGCCATGCAGCTTTAAGAGCTATTAAATATCTATGTAAGAATTACTAATTAAGAAAAAAGGGACAGCTATTAGTTGCCCCTTTATCTTAATTAATAATTCTTTGATTTTAATTGCTTTTATTTATATTATTTTATTTATGTTTATACGGATATGCCCTTTTGTTTAAAATAGTCTTTGCATTATCTCTAATTTGAATAAAAATAGAAGAAAAAAGTTACGCAAATTAATGAAGCAAATGATGCCTATAAAATCCATATTTATGTGATAAACTGCGTTTTAATTTACTTAAACTTGTAAATTAAATTTAATCTTAAGTTATGGGAACATTAGTCTTTTAAGAACCGTACTAAAATAAATAAACATACTCATGATTCTGTTGACTTAACATTCTCCAAACATGTTTATAAATGTATTATAAGTGGTTTCTGTATTTGTATATCTAACATGGACATTATAATTTGCTTATAGTATTTGGTAAATTTTGAACGCATCATTTCTTAACAGGCTAACCAAGATATCATCAATGGTAAATCCAATTTTAATATTAAGGTGATAGAGGCATAAATGATCTACGAAGTTGTTTGTATTTAAAGCAAGTTGACTATACACAAAAATTAAAAGCCACTAATTCTAAGAAAAAGTCTGTCACACATTGGTGGTTTACAATCGTGGTTGCATAATTGTTAAAAAATTGAAAAATACCAATCAGATATAGAATGTCTAGAAAAGAATTGTTCTCCTTGTTTAAAGAGAAAGAAGTTTTATTTTTTATATACACACATTATCAAATATATGTCGGTATGAATATATTTAATGAAATTTCAGAAAGCGAGCTATTTTATTTTTAGATTTTTTTCAATTATATGGTGCTGTAATTCTACCATCAATAGCAATATATATTACCATCAATTCAATACATGAATTTGATCGTATTGCATAATTTAACTATCAAATATTAAATATAAACCAATTCAATTCAATTATTTTAATTTTATTTCATGATTTTTATCACTTTGAAAAATAATATCAAATTAATTAAATTTGTTTTCCAAAATGTATTTATAGATAAAATTCAACAATGTTGCAAGAATATTCATGTTACGTAATTTCCACTATCTGATACATTTTCCAAGCAACAAATATCTTCTCATTCATTATTTAATAAAGAAAAAATAAGAAATTGAATTTTCAAGTTACACAAATATTTGTTGTTAAGAAATTTAAATCCTTACATTAAAATGAAATTTCAACTATACGGTCGATTTTCAATATTTCGTAACGTACTCTTTATTTACAAATTAATGAAAAAATATCAATTCCTAAGAAAACTAACATGAGAAACAATTTCATTTCTTAAAAATCTTTATTTTCTTACATAAAAATAAGAGCCTTGTATATCTATAGTAATTTTCTGTCTCATAGATTCCTAATACTATGAATTGGACAGTAAATTGTTAATATTGTAGAAAATATAATTTTTAAATCCAAAATTTTAAAATATCTAAAAGTTAAAAATTTTTATATAAAAAAAATATATATTTTAAATCTTATTAAGTATAAATATGTATATAACTTTACATATATATATATATATATATATATATATATATATATATATATATATATATATATAATTAAAAATAAAAATGTATAAAGGTATAAAAAGTATAAAATATAAATATGTGAAAAGTTATTTCTAAAATTTTATCGATCTGTATTTATTCACATAGCAAATAAAAACATATATAGCATAGAATAGAACTTGAAATTATGTGTAGAATTCACCAATTTTGCAAGAATATTCATGATATGTATTTTCGACTATCTAATGTATTTTCTGGAACAAATATTTTCTCCATTCATTATTTGAAAAAAAAAAAAAATTAAAAATTGAATCTTCAAATTACACAAAAATTTGTTGTTAAGAGTTTTAAATCCTTACGTCAAAATGAAGTTTCAACTATATGGTTGATTTTCAGTATTTCGTAAGATACTTGTTTCTCTATAAATTAAAGAACACTAACATGAGAAATGATAGCATTTCTTAAATAATAGTAAAAATAATAATAGTAAATCTTTAATAATAGTAAAAATAATAGTAAATCTAATATAAATAGTAAAAATAATAGTAAATCTAATATAAATAGTAAAAATAATAGTAAATCTAATATAAATAGTAAAATAATAGTAAATCTAATATAAATAGTAAAAATGAGATCGTTGTAAAACTATAGGATATTTTAGGAAACCTATTCATCTATAGGGCTTTTCACACATAGATTTCCAATACTTTGAATAGGACAATAAATAAATGGTTAATATTGTTGAAAAGATAATTTTTAAATTCAAAATATCAAAATATGTAAAATATAAAAATTTCTATGTAAACATCTTAAATATTTTAAGTCTTACTATATTTTATACATTTACACACACACACACGCATATATATACATATGCATTACTAAACATAAAAATAAAAATGTATAAAGGTATGAAAATTTATACTATATTATCGCATTAAAGATATGAAGTTATATTTAGATTTCATGCACCTATATTTATTCACATAACATATATAATTGATAACTTTAAAAACTCTTACATTCATTTTCGTCCTACTTTTCCGGTTATATCTTAATTGCAACTCCCTTCAGTTCAAACAAATGATTCTAATGGCTTCAAGTACAGCGAATAGCAAATTTCTTTTCAGAGCATTTTTGAGTCTGTGATTGTCCCTATTCAAAGTAATTGCAAATCACTTCACTTGCATAAAATGCAATTGAAAAAAAATCCCTTTCCTAAGAATCAAATCAGTCATCATTGTCTTGATTGCTGTTCCTTTTCTCACTTTAGTATGAGTTATTTTCAATAGTCCATTGCACAAACGAATGCAATTTTGTACATCATCTGGTCATTTTTTATGAAACAACAAAGGTCAACTCTTAGCAAAGCATTTCTATCTTGTTTTCTACAGGCGTCGTCTTACTTAAAGGCATTTTTTAAATTAAATAATGGATTAAACTTTGTCTTAATATATTTTTAAATTGTTAACGCATGGTAATTTTTTTTTGTTTCTTTTGTTCGTTTATAATTTTAGTCTCATTTACTTACGTTTATCATTCTAGAAAATAAATTTACAATGACATATATTTTGCATATATATATGCACCATATATTTTGTGTAATCTATTTATAACTGGAATCTGAATTTTATGACTTTACTGAACTTACTTAACTGTAGTTAAAATACTAATACATATGAAAAATATATTTAAAATTATGTCTAGACGTAGAAAGAAGAGTCAGTGACAAAATCTGTGAAACTTTTTAATGTGTGTTCCCAAGGATGAAGAAGTTGAAAAAACTCCAGATTTATTTTAAACTGATATTATTTTTAAAAAAATGGAGAAAATCAAATTTGCACTAAATAGTCCAAGTGTTAGAAACAAATTATTTTATTTTTAAAATTGTATAGTGATGAATGTAAAATTTAAAATTAAAAACGTATAAATACCGCTCTCGAATCGAAAAAGCGAGTGCATGATTTGAAACATTACATTGCAGATAAGCTGTTAAACAAAATAAAGTTCTTTCTTTTGTAATTATTCCTTATGTGAACAAACCACATCAATCATTAGATGCAAAATAGAAGTGTCTAGCGTCCTTCATGCAAGAAATGAATTAAAACGGAAGCTTTATTTGGTGAATAATGGTAAATCTTGTATCAAAGGATGATTTTCTTTGCACAAGTTGGCAAATGGTGCACAAATGGTAAATCTAAGGTGCCATTAGTGGAACTACTTACGTTTTGCAGCAAACCTTTCAGTTTCAACTATTGTCCATTTTCATATTGTAGTTAGTTGAAAAGGTTGCAGTGAAGTAAAGTCCCATCAAATGTATGGTCAGGCAATTTACTTTTTCCATCCAAAATGACCCATTTCTGTAGAAATTGTTGTAAAATTATGTGACATTTATAGAATTCTAGTTATAACTGAATTGCAATGGAGCAATGCTGTCGGGATAATTCATAATTTCCTATCAACAAAGTTTGATCCCATCTTCCTTCCTTACTCCAACCCTAAATGAAGTGACTATCATGTTTTTGTCAATTGATGAGGAAGTGTGTCTTCTAATGATCATCAGTGCTGTACTTTCATGAAGCGAAATTATATTCATAAAATCTAAGAATGTTTCTCCCTTGATGATAAATTTTTATTCTGGTAAATAATGACAGTGTGAGATATCGATCAAGATATGTATCTTTGTGGAAACATTAAAGGAAAATTAACATTATAGTTTATATTATTTTGTTTGTTTTATATGGTACTGGCCCTATCGTTTGATTTAAGTTTCATAATTTAACAGCAATAGGAATTTAGCAATAGCAATATGATTTTAGTAATAGCAATATGAGTTTAACAAGTACATCAATTTCTTCGTAATATGTTTATTTGGCAATGAATTTCATCAGGAAATATGTTGAATTATTTTGTTTCAGCAGAAGGGTTTTAACTGATGGCACAGCCCTTCTTATACCTCTTTTTATCTTCATTTCTATGTGTTTTGCTTTGGAATGAAAAACCAAACATTACTAAAGACTATAATTCATGTCTTTTGTAATGTTTGGTATACAAAAAACGAATGTGCTGTATTAATACATTAATTAAATTTCAAAAGTGATAATTGTAAGAAACATATAAAATTAAATCATATTTACATTCTCCAGTAGCAGCTATAACTCTATCGTGTTTCATAATAGTTATCAGCAAAAGCTTTTGATGGATTAAAAGTTATTTCATACATATTGAATACAGATTCATAATTCCTTCATTGCAATTTCATGGGATTATATATATACTAACTAGTAATTGTGTAACTACTATAATCTAACTGCAAATGCTTAAATTTATCAAGAAAAATTATTTATTCATATTATAGATCTGATAAAAACTATTTAAAAATGCCTTCCTTAATTTGATGCCTAAATATATAATGCACTACAGAACTTAAAATCATTGAAAATCTGACGATTTGTTTTTCCTTCCGACATTTCTCGTATGCAATCTATCTATCTATCTATATATCTATCTATCTATCTATCTATCTATCTAAATATATATATATATATATATATATATATATATATATATATATATTGATATCAACACTATGTTTGGACAATTATTTTTTTTAAATAATTTTTCTGAATATTTTTGCTGTTTTTAAATGAATTATTACATTAAAACAAGGAAATATCACAAGACTTTGCGCTTTGAAAATATTTGGTATATATTGCATTTTTATGTACATTTTAGTAACAATTTACCCAAACGAATAACATATTCGATACAACAACAATCTTTATTTCAATGTGTATGTGATTTAATGTGTATATTGATGCCTGAAATAAACTAAATTTTCAAATATTACGGTAAAAAATTATTAAACAAAAATATAGATAGAATCTTAAATAATATAGATAATTTACAAAATAGATTTAATAAAAGTCATATCAAATCCTTTAAATCGTTTCTTTACCATTAACATTTAAAGCGAATTCTAAATATTTTACAAGAATATTTATAAAAAACTGTTTTTGAAATTTATTTGGTTTCAAATTTAATGGTTTCGAGTTTTATTCGTGTTTCATTATTTATTTCGATTTATAGAACTATCGTATATAGAACGATATAGAACTTATTATATATATAACTATCGTTTTTCAATTCGTGTAACTCTAATTGACGTACTGTAAGCAAGAAAAACTGTTTTAGAAACACATTTGCTTAAATAATTAAAATGGCCTTATATAATTCAAAATCAACATTTTAAATAAAATCTGAGACTAATTTTAACAACCATAATAATAATTGCACAACTTATATGTGATTTAGAATCTGTCTATGTATATGTGTGCTTGATTTAGAGATAGTATTTCGTAAGATATAAACATTCTTTTATTCAAATAAGAATAACCAAAATAATTCTGAGATGTTATATACTTTTCTGACATTCAAATAATATACCTAACTAAGAATTACATACTCTTGTTATCAATTCTTTCGGGAAAAACTATTCTGCGGACTCAACTTTGGTATCTACAAACTAATGATATCATTAGCCTGTATGAATCTAGTCATGGAAGAGCTTTCAGAAGAAAAATGCAATAATAAATTCTAGGAAAAATTGGATTTCTCATCAATATTTATTTCTATTTTTATTTTAATACTAATATTGTGAATGATTTTTTTTTGTTTATAACAGAAACAAGTAATATATAAGAAAAATTTTAAATAAATTCCTACTTCGGTCAATAAAGAAAAACTTTATTTTAGTTACTTTTTATTAAAAAATTATTTGAAAATCAAATAAAAATATTGTATGCTTCAACGAGATTCGAACCGAAGACATGAAGATTCTACGCCGACGCTCAACCAACTTCGCCAATGCAATACAAATTTTTTATCTCGCTATATTGCAGAAAGTCCTTTATGAATAATTTTCATTCATTAATTAAATTAAATTGATGAATTAATATTTGAAAAAACTGTATTAACATCAAGTGTCATCCACTGCAAGTTAAATAAAATGCATTTGAACTTGAGTGGATGAATAAAAAGTATTTTATGAACGATTGAAAATTTGAACAAGATATATAAATATATATAGGGAGAGTATGAACTAATAGTAGGAATTGAAAAAGTATTTTATTAAAAATGATATAGTTTTATTGAACTGTTAAATAAAAAAATGTTTTGTAACGAAATTCCATTTAAAATATGTTTGGCTCATGAATTATCCAAACAGCCTAGTCTTTGCCAGACTAATTTTAAATAGGTTTTGATAATTAAAAATATAAATAATAGTTACAAAGTTTTGCAAATAATGTAAACAATTGTTTATTTTATTTAATTTGTAGATTTATATTTTACTTAAGATGTGTGGCTTTATTGAATTCGTTGTGTTAAACGCATTTATTTTGTATATATTATAGACGGCAGAAGACTAAAAATAGTGCCAAACTAGACATATTGATAATAAATTTGGAAGAAGTTTCACAAGATCAGTTGATTAATATTTCGAGAAATTGCTATGAAATAAAATTAATGGATACATTGTATAGCTACTGACTTATTATGTGCATTTCAAGGGAAAAAATGGCGATCTGTAATCATACGATATCGAGTAAAATATAAAAACTTGCTAGTCAAATGTCAAAATTAATTAAGTTCTCGCTTTCGTACGATGATAAGATTGAGTTTTGCATATCTGAGTTTTTATCGTTACAGTTCTGATTGCAATAGATCTATGATATTTTTGCTGTTTGTCTGGCTTGCGTACATTGGTTAATTACTTAAGTTCTAATAAAATTTTATTTCTTTTTAAATTAAACTTGTTTAGCTGTGAACCCAAACAACCATTAATTTTTTTACAATATAATAGTTACAGAAATAAAATTTTTTAGATGTGTCTTATTTTTGTAATTCTCTTAAAAAGAAAGTTTATAGCCTTGTACAATGTACAACAGAAGAAGAAATTAACTTCTACTTACTTCTTAAAATACACTCATGTCCATAAATTAAGGATAATGAAGTTCAGGCAAAGAAAGAGACAGAAGCAAAACAAATTTGACTTATTTGTAAAGTCTATTTATTAAACAAAAGGTAAAGAGCAAAAAAAAAAATGCTATATGTTTGCCATAATTAATAAAAATTGCCATTTTTACTCCCTGGAGCAAATTTAAAAAAAGAACCTATTTACAAAAAACAGTATAGCATGGTTAGTATGATGGTTAATATGGAGTATGTCTCCCGGACGATGCAATACAGGCCTTACAACGCCTAGGCATGCTGAGTATCAAATTATCAATCTGATCTTGGGGAATATTACACCGCTCATCAAGCAATGCCCTCCGAAGTTCCGGTTGACAGGTGGCAGGGGGTTGACGGGCTGCAATTCGTCGGCCAAGCATATCCCACACGTGCTCTATTGGATACAAGTCCGGTGAGTATGCTGGTCAATCCATACGGGTGATATCCTCCAATTGAAGGCATTCGTCTACAATGTTTGCACGGTGAGGACGGGCGTTGTCATCCATAAACAGAAATTTAGCACCCATGGCGCCCCGAAACAAACGTACATGTTGTTCCAGAATGACATCCCGATAGATGTGGCCTGTCATCGTTACACTCTGAACATGCAGGACAGTTCTGGATCCAAGAATAATTCCTCCCTAAATGAGCCATCCTGCACCACCGTAACGGTGTCGTTCAATGATGTTCTCTTCGTGGTAACGGGTACCTGGCGCTCACCATATGAAAGTCCGGCGAGAATCAGACTGCAAACTAAACGTGGACTCGTCGGAAAATATCACACCAGACCACTGTTGCAGTGTCCACAATGTTGCAGTGTTCTCTCTACTCCAGTTAATCGCAGGCGACAGTGAGTTGCGGTAAGTGGAACACATCTGACAGGCCTACGAGCATATAGACCAATGTGCCCTAAGCGTCTGTACACGGTCTGAATTGAAACTGTCGTACCGGTAGCTGAAGAGAGCTGACGAGACAGGTCTGATGCAGTGCTCCGTCTGTTTCTTTTGGCAGTAACTGTTAAATACCAGTCCTCATTCGGCGTTATAACTCGGGGGCGTCCTGTGCTGTAACATCTACTCACATTACCATCATCTTGGAATCGTTGCCAAAGCCAGGAGAAGACACTCTGGGCGATTCCAAGTTCCTCGGATACTTCCAGCTAGGTACGTCCATATTCCAGTCCTCCGATAATTCTACCACGTAAAAAATTATCCAAATGCTTCCTTTGGGCCATAACTATGCGGTTATTGCACTGGAAGGCTTTTAAAGCGCCCGTGAACGATTTTACTTCTTTGCCACCATTCCTTATATACCCCTCTCTTACACTCTCGTCATTGTGACGTACTATCCGCGCCATCTGGTGGTTTCCTGTAATTTGCATATTCTTCTTCAAGATGTGTGTGATAATTCTACAAGTGAAATTTTTATTTTAGAGTTAAATTTCTGTGTGATTCTGAATTATCCTTAATTTATGGACATGAGTGTACATTTTATTGTGATGTAAAGCGAATCATCTTTTAATGTTAATATTTTATCAATAATTATTTTATTATATATATATATATATATATATATATATACATATATGGATTAAAATATCAACCTTCTAATTTCAGACCTTTCTATAAGTCTATATACTTATTGTAGATTTATATATTCCTTAGGATGTATGTCTCTATCGAATTCATTGTTTTAAAAGGTTTTCTTTTATATTGTATACAATAAAAGACAAAAAATATTCCCAAACTAGAGATATTGATAACAGATTTGGTAAGAGTTTAGCGAGGTCAGTCGAAGAATATTTTGATTAATTGCTATGAAATATAGCCACTGACCTATTACGTAAATAAGGATAACAATGATGTTCTGAATACCATTCTGGAATCATACGACATCGAGTAAAGTGTAAAACCCGACTAGTCGAATGTCGAAATTAATTAAGTTTCCTCTTTCGTACTGTGATAGAATTGAGTTTTGCTTATCTGCGTTTTTATCGTTGGAGTTCTAACAGCAAATTGAGTTATGATTCTTTTGCTATTGATCTCGCTTGCGTTATTCAATTGTTTGGGCTTTAATAAAATTTTATTTCTTTTTAAAGTTTTTTGTTGTTGTTGTTTCTTATCCCACTTGGTCGACAGCAACCTCTAGACCAAGTCCAAGAACCATGTGGTCTCATGGAAGAAGGGAAGAGGGCGGGGTCAGCTTCTGTTCTTTTTAAACTGTGTAAGTAAACTGTGTTTATTTGCGAAAATAAAACAATTATTATTATTTTACAATATAATAAGTACAAAAATAAAAATCTTAAAATATGTCTTATTTTTGTAGTTTTTTAAAAGAAGTTTATAGCTTTGAACATTATACAACAGAAGTTGAAAGTAATTCTTAAAATACCTTTTAATTCCAGAACTAAAAATCACTGAGTTGGAATAGTAAAAGATGTGATAATTTCTTGTGAGGTAAAGTAATTAATTCTGCAATATTCATATTTTATTAATAATCATGTTATTAAATATAGATTTGAATTAAAATATAATTTTTTAATTTTCGATTTATAGAACTCAATTTTGTCACGGGAATCGGCAAAAGAAGCATACTTTAGACTTAATGATAGTTAAGTTAACGATAGCGTTTAAACTGTTTCCGATAACGTATTTCATTTTATGAAAAATAAATTTTCATAAGTAAATTATTTGTGTGATTTGTGTCATTATGTAGTGAAACAGGAGTATGATCGAAATCAAATTTTCAACATAATTTAACATCACGTGGTACCCTAAATTTTATATCATAATATTAACCTTTCACAATTTTTAACATAACCTATGAGGTATAAGTTGATAGTGTTTTCTTCCTTGTATAATAATTAGGATTCATGCTTGACTTAAAAATATATCATATCATAAAATATATCATGAAAAATATTTTAAATATATCATAAAACATATCATCAAAAATATATCAAATATTAAATATATCAAATATTTCATATATTAATATTTATCATTTTTTGAAAGGTTTACTACACTTCAAAGTAAAAACCTTCTAAGCTAAACAGGGACAAAATTATTCCATTTCTTAAATAATTCATACATTATCTAAATGGATACTATAAAAACTAAAAACGACTTTAAAATCCAAAGAATATTTATACATTACTTTTTACAGGAGAAATAAATTCTATTCACTCATTGAGAAAAGCATTTGTATATTTGCATATCAAACGTTTGAAATAGTATTCTGAAAAGCGAGATTTTAAATGAAAAATAAAAAGGTGAATCAGATGAATAAAAAACTTCAAGTAAATTTGAATCTGTCTTTGATGAAATCTTCGTAACATATTTATGAAACGATAAAATATCGTCGTAACAATAATAAATTATTATTATTATTATTGCATAATTTGCATGCACTGATTTCATCATTTGCACTACTTAAGTTAAAATAAGGACGATTTTTTTCAGAATTTAATATTTCGTTATCCTTAGTATTTGTTCCATTGATGACTTATTTGTGTTTGCCAGAATAGTTCGAAAATCTGTTACTCACATCCTACAAGCTTCCCATTAGCTAAAAGTTCAAAAATCCAAAAATCGTTTAAGCCATTTAATCATTTTTATCGCAACCACTTACAATTTAATTTTTGAATCTTGGAAAAATTGTCACTTGTCAAAATTAATTGTAGTCAAAAATTCTTTAGTCAAATTCAATCTTTAGTCATTTAAGGGAATCAGTTATTTTCATTATCATTTTAAAGTCAAATACTAATCATTTACGTGATGTGAATTCTTGATGCTTTCACTGTTCAGTTTATCATGAATTTACTACCGAAAATGAAACATTACAAATTTTAAGGATTACTACAAAAAAGGCCAATCCATAAAACTTTGATAGTCCTCCAGGAATTCTTTCTTTCACTATTTTTCTTGTTGGTGTTATATTACATATTAATTGTTAATTGTTATTATGTTAATTGTTTAGTATTGCTGAAAATAACAATTTCAAAAGAATTAAGATTTAAAAATTTTTAATTTTTATTTTTTTTTTGGAAAGACCATTTTCCAAAAGGTTTCAAATCTACATGAAAAATTATTACATCTTCCTTCACAAACTTCTTCTTCCTGAAATCGAAGTAGAATATTACGATAGTGTGCGTTAAGACTATTGTTCTTTTGAAATTGTTCTTTTCAGCATCCTTCATCTTCAGGTCAAGTGCCTAGAGTTAAAAATATTCATGAATTTTAATATGTTAATCTCCAAAAATTTTAATCCCTAACATTTTGAAAGCCCTCCAGGTATCCCAATCTCCACTCTTTGTCTTATTGGTGTTATGTTACATGTCAACTGTGTAGTTGATTAATGCTAAAAAGAACAATTTCAAAAGAATTCAGATTTAAAAATACTTACATTATCTATGGAAATCATTTTTTCCAATGCTTTCATAACTTTTTGAAAAAATATTGCATACTCGTCCATAAACTACTTTTTCTTAAGATCGAAGGAGAATATTATGATAACGTGCGATAAGACGATTTTTCATTTGGAATTGTTCTTTTCAGTAGCCGTTTACTTCAGTTCAAGTGCCTAGAATAAAAAATAATTATAAATTTTAATATTATTCTTCACCAATAAGGTTTTTCCATATGAAATATCAAAATGATTCAAGATTTAAAATTTTTATCATATTGGTTGGTTGACGCAGTTTTTATAATTTATCACTGTAAAACTTTATATCCTATAGGTTAAATAGCATTGTGTCTTTATTCTGTTTCATTAATATTTAATTATCAGCAACATTTTGTTAAGAAACATAGTATAAAAATCTTTCTGAAATAAGAGCAGCAAAAAGTCTTGCGTAGTAGTAATTGTTGTGTGTTTAAGTTTGCATCCTTTTCTTCTGTTAAAGATAATGTAATAATAAGAAGTAAAGGTCAATAATAATTAAGTTTGCCTCGTTTCTCATTGCTTTTTTAGCACTCCATCGATTATATTATATCCTTAAGGATAAAACTCTCCTTTCTAGACTCATATCATTATGAAAAATAGCAATTGTTTAAAAAATTTATCCATATGTATTTATAAAGGGATTTATTGAATTTATTTTCCCTCCTTTTAAATTTCAATAAATTGTTCTTCAACTTTTATATGATTTATTGGAACAAAATTATTCCAAAATGTATTATAAATAAATCATTAGAGATTATTTACTAGAAATAAAGATAAATAGATTATTTATTAGAAGTAAAGATAAATAGATTATTTATTAGAAATAAATACAATTACTATTCGAGTTCAAAAATATTTTAGGAAAACCTTTAAAAATATACTTGACTTTATAAATCTGTTTATTACAATAATAAATATTTAGAATATCAAAGTTTAAACTTATTTAATTAATATTATATTAATTGATTATGGTAATAAGTATAAAAGAAATACTTATTTGATTGGCTTCATATTATGAATGCTTTGATAAATTTACTCAACCTTAGATGAAGTTATTGAACTGTTCCAATCTTTTAAATATTTTGAAACAAATGTATTCTCTGCACATAATTTATGTTTAATGAAATCCTCTTTTGCCATTTGAATCTTTTAAATAAATAGTCAGGCCTGAATGGCCGAGTGGCTAGCGCTCTGGCCCTCGGTACTACAGGTTTCGGGTTCGAGTCCCGGCGGTGCCATGGTTGTTTGTAGTGGTTCGGAATCCACTTTAAAAAGTAGGTCCCGGTCCTAACAGGATCGTAGAGCGTTGCGGGGGCATTGTTACTCTGCGTCCGTGGCTTATCTTCAAGTTACACGCGCCCCCTGGGAAATGCAAAGTGAGTACGTCTCTGCAGCACTTGCCTTAAGGCATCCAAAGACCAAACTGTCTGTGTTTGCCAGCTGCATTCGAAAGAAAAAAAAATAAATAGTCAAAGAATTTCTCATTTCTAATTTCGGTCGCACATAGTGAATGCCGTGTAGTTGATATCCCTTGAATAAATCTTTATTGCATATTTTCATTCTTGGAGGTGAATCACAAGAAGTATCTGTATTTTTAAACAACTAGATATTTAAGAATGTTTTTCTTGTTATAATAGTTAAAATTCCATGAAGATCTTTCACCTATGCTATTGGGCTTAAAAGTCCTGAGAAATCAGATATTTTTGAGCTTCATTATTATTCTTATTAATATTTTAACATAACTAAATTAACAATAACAATCATGGATTATAAAGACATCAGGATAACAGCAATTATAAATATACCAAAAAATTAAGAAATTAAAATCCTGAAATCATTTGCAAATAATAGTGGAATTCGAATATAATTTTAAAATATTGATCAGCCCTTCATTTCTGAACCATTTTTTTTTTTATATTTATATTAGTTTCTATGTCTTTCATATTAATACCATTTAAAAAAGAAGCCTAAAATGTATATACTAAATATCATAGGGATTTTTATATTAAACATATACACTGTTTTTGTTATTTACATTAAATTAAGATTGATTTGAATATTTTTTATAGAATAGAATATTGATATATGTATATATATATTATTGAATATTACAATAATATATATAAATATATAATTAATAATATATATATTATTGAATATTACAATAATATATATAATAATATATAATTAATAATATATATATATTATTGAATATTACAATAATATATATAATAATATATAATTAATAATATATATATATTATTGAATATTACAATAATATGTATTGAATGTAAAAAAAAATTTTTTACTCATTTTTGTATGGTAAATTAAATTACGTAATCGCATTTTAAATTAAAAATTTGAGATTCTGTTGCCTTTTCAAATGATGCTTTATAAAATTATTAAAGTTAAGTACTTAATAGAGCTTTGTAAGAAACTACTAATAAATAATACTATTAAACTGTAACTACTAATAAACTACTTTCTATTTTACTTATTGGGTTCAAATCTTAGATACTTACTTTCATATTTAAATAAAGTAGTACATCATAAACAATGCTTGAATTTAAAAACTTTAAATTAACTTAAAAAAGTTTATATAAAACATCATATTACGTAATTTAAACGATAATTAAATTAAACAGTAAAACATAATTTATTCCGCTATACGCAATAAAAAAGATTTATTGTTTACTTAAAAAACTTTTAATGGCTCATCGGCCCTAAATATAATCTCAAGAAACCTAAAAAAAGCTCTGGCACTGGTAGATTTTGGAAACTTTCATCTTTCAAGAAATTTTGGCATACCTTCAAAAATGTTTTTTTAAATGCAACTTAAGTAAGGAATAAGTAAGTTGGATAACTTTTCAAGCTTTTCCTCAATCATTTCTTAAGATTTAATGCGTTTTTAAAACCTGCAGAAAAGTAGTACATATGATTTTAACTATTACATAGAATCACTACTTTATTTCGAACAGACAGATAAATGAATTTTTTATGACATTATTTATTCATTAGAAAATTTTTGACAATATAAAAAAAACACCAAGAACTAAACTTCAGAGAAAAAACTATCAAGCCAAAAGTTTTTTCTTGTAACCATTTCGTTTCTGTTTTTTTTTTTTTTTTTTTTTTTTTTCTTTTGTTTATTTCGTTTCTGTCAATAAACATCCCCATTTTGACCAGAGAACATCTTTCTCTTGCTTGTGTAGCTATAGGAGATGATTTTAATCCATATTGAAGTAAATCTCATATAGAACTTGTATTTTTTCTGGACAGAAAATAATCCCATTATGTAATAGTATTTAGTATTTAGTTTGAGTCAAATATCATTAAATTCCAATGAAAAAAATTCACAATCTTAATTTTTTCGTTAATTTTTCTTATAAATTTTTTTATTTAGTAATATGGTCGGTGATTCAATCCGTATGTCTAAATGTTTGATTATTTAAGTGATGTTTTAATTGTTTAGTAGAAATTTTCAAATGTGGTTTATTAAAGTCAATTCAAATAATATAAAAATATTTAATGGGGAAAGTAGCTGAAAGCAGTAATAAAAAGTATAAAATATCATATTTGTATTCCTAAAATGACCTTTCATAGAATGGATATTAGTAAAAATATTCACTTATTTAATACAATCAACCGAATTTTACAAAAAAAAAAAAATAATGAAATACACATAATACATTGTGTATTTTAAAAAGTTTGAAATGCCATATAAAAAGTTAATGTTGTTACGATATTAAAAATGTTAATATCGTTGTCAAAGATGGCTGTGATTTGTTACAGTAATTTGTTTTTGTTATTTTGGATGCAAAAGTTACAGAATGTTCTACTTTTTTCTTCCCTCGGAATACACACTTCTCTTATTCCGCAATCTAATAACCTTTATCATGTTGAACACTATTTCATGGAAAAGTATAACTAAAGGCAAAAATACATAAAAATAAATAATTGCTTAAATAAAGATTATAAATTATATAAATAAAGACTTTATAATTTACCATCAGAAATACATCTATAAAATAATTACGAATTGTATTATCATAAAATAATTTTCAAAACTCTATTCATGTAAAAATCTAAAATGTGGGTTAAAAATACTTTAATTTGATGAAAGTGTAACTTTGTGTTAAATATATTTCCCACGATTATCGTTTCTGTTAATTTACTACCATATAATTTACTGGAGAAGAAAATTGATTTATCCATAAAAGGATAATGCTCTTAAATAAGAATAAAAATAAATATATTGCTTTCATAAATATATTTGTTTGTATATTTTGGTAGATTGTTAGACCTCATGTACCATTTAGGTATAACCTATACACCTAACAACCAACCGATGTACGATGTATGACATTGAGTTAAAAGGGGAATTTTATAGGTAGCTGCTTCGTAATTGTATGCATAAGGAAGAACCCCAGAAAAACACCAAACTGAGTCCAATATGTGAAACCCCTCACCAGAATGTCAATTCGAAAGACTAACACATAATGTTACAATTAATAGTGAGTCTACGCGTTTCTTAAAAATGTAAGTACAACGAACGCTGTCAGTAAATTTAAACTTAAGCCTTTATGAATGCTAGCTCCCCACGTTACCACTGGAGCAAGCATATGGCTATATTTTTAATGAAATATTTTAATAATGAAAAATATTAGACAATTTGTCATTAAAGAAACTTGCAATAAGAATTAAATGCCAGTAATGTGCTATCACTATACTATCGAACTTCGCCAAGAATGCTCGTCAAAATACAAACTTTGCCAAGGATTAATTAAGTGAAATCTACTTTCTAATATATTATAAATGCCTACAGTTAATTTTCTACTTGGGAATTGTCTGAAGAATAATGATTGTGTCACAACTAACTTACTTCAACGTATTTCCAATTTTTAATTTTAAAGTGTTTGAGAAAAGACTAATAGAAGAAATAATTAATAAGACATGGCAAATAAATCAAATTGGATATTAAAATTGGTAAATATATATGTCTTTTTTAAATGACGGATAATTAAAAAACAATCGAGAAGTGTTTAAAGATGGTATTTTTAAATATATTTAATTAGGTTTGCATCAGATCTGGCTTTTTGTTAATGACTTTATAATCGTTTTTCCCATGACAGTTATCTTCTAAAATAAACAATGATGTACATTCAATTATTGTAGAAATTAAAGGAATTTTAATCATTATATCCTAGTACAAATATGGATGTGAATTTTTATTTTATATAAATTAGATTTACGGAAGTGAATTTTTGCTTTATATGTATTAGATTTATGGATGATTTTTATTTTATATGAATTAGATTTATGGATGTGAATTTTAATTTTATATGAATTAGATTTATGGATGTGAATTTTTATTTTATATGAAATAGATTTATAGACGGAAATTTTTCTTTTTCTTTATCCATTTTGAATTTTTCTTTTTCTTCATCCATTTTGCATTTGAATTTTTCTTTTTCTTTATCCATTTTGCATTTGAATTTTTCTTTATCCATTTTGCATTTCTTTTTCTCTATCCGTTTTGCAACAATGTCCTGTTTAAAAAATAACAAAATTCATGAATTAGAGTATTATTAGAATGAAATGGTTGAAACAATACAAGTGAAATATTATTGATACAAGTGAAATATTATGCAAAATTTTGCCAATTTGAAATTGATGACAGTGGTAAAGCATTTGACAAAATTGCAATCGATCTTTCTCAATTTCTAGTTTAAAATTACTATTTGATATTTAATCGTAATATATGCACTAAAAATTCAGAAATTGAATAAAAATTAAAAATTTTATATTTAAATTTAGTAAATTTGTTTTGCATATTAACTTAATTCAGTAAAATTGATTTTGGGTTTTGATTTATAGTAAAATATCACATTATCATACAAGTTACATTAAAAATTAAACAATTCAGATGCTACAGTATTGGAAAAGTGTATTAACAAATAATGAAAAACTACATTTTTTTTAAAATTATAATCCTAAAATCCATAAAAAATTGTAATTCTAATTATTTTAATAATAATAATTTTTTAAATTTATATCTGCAAAATAATTATTAAAATTGAATGAAAATTATCAATTCTTATTTGGATAAGTTATTAATGTTGCTTAAAAATTCTATTTATAATTCTTTTTTTTTTCAATTAAAATGGTTAATTAAAAATATTTAACTAAAGGGAGTAATAAACTAAAATAAATTTAATACATAACCAATGTAACTCTGAATAGTTTTTCCACGAATCATTTCGGAATGTTGCAATAGCCTGCTACACGTTCTTAAAGAATTGTTGAATGAAATCCGCCCCCAAAAACATTTCTAAGGATTAGCAGCCATAGGTAATAATGAATAGAAAACGGAGAACCCACTACCATCTCTTGAACTCTATTAATAACTTTTTATAAAGTAGCTAGCAGTTTTTCATTACGATATACTTTTAACAAGTTTGTGTGTGGCAGACTCCCTGCCAAATCATTCTATAATCCTCAGAGAAAAAAATCTTCTCCGCGTGTAAATCCGCTTACAAATGAATCTCAGTACCTAACATGAACAATATATCACCTTTTAAAACATATCTGGAAAAAAGGAATAGAATAAAATGGTTTGAAACTTTTTTTTACTGAGAATTCATTAAATTTCTTTGAAACTCCAATCGATAGCTGGATTTGAAAGAAAAATACTTTCTAGATTCGAATTTCTTTTCTATTCAATGGATCATTCGTTATCTTTGTGGGTGGAAGTGTTATTGTAAGAAATACAACACCTAAGTTCAAGTTGAATATGATGTATGATCGTACTTCTTTCCACCAGATTAATTGAATGGCTTAAACCAACTCCAAGCTCAGAGATAGTGCGCGGCCTAGTGGGTAATTAGCTAGTGCTTTGACCTATGGTATTACAGGTTCTAGGTTCGAATCCTGACGATGACATGGATGTTTGTAAGTGGTTCAGAATTCACGTTAAACTGTAGGTCCCGGTCTAATTAGCCTAAAGTGTGCCCAAAAATGACCACAGAGCGACAAACCAAACGAAACCATACGCGGTATAGAAATCGTATACATGATCAGTGGGCATCGATACCCATGCAATTCATTGCCATAATCATAAACAGTGAGACAGTGCTGTTAGACTTGTATTGTTGTTTGAGATGATCACGTATGTTAGTAGTTCGGATACACTTTAAACTGTATGTCCTGGTCTGTTTAGCTTTCGTGTGCAAAAGATGATTATAGAGCGACAAAAAAAAACCCAACAGAGATACAGTACTCTAACTAACACTGAAGGATTCGTGTGTGCGATTTTCCCTTGCAGCATGCATTGCTATCACTGAAATGAAAACGAATAGATTCGGGGAAATGGGACAAAAGACCTCTCATTGATAATCTGGCTCTGTATGGAGTGTTTTGAATCAATTTTTGTGGGATAGTTATTTCAATACCATCATTCATTAAAAATACAGCAAAATTATTCTAATGAAAGCTTCATTTTTTATTTTTTTTTTGTCTTTTTTATATATATTTTAATGATATGTATATATTTGATATATTTTTCTGTTGTTTATATGCGTTTAGTTGTTTTTACGTCTCAACAACTTGGTAACCAAGCTAAAAGTATTATTGACTAAATTTTTTAAATTATTCTCGTTTTTTTTGTGCTTATATTATTTATTCTTTGGTGCAACAGCTTCATGGAATGCCAAGGCCGTCTGCCTACTGATAGATTTTGAGACAGGAGAGGTTTTCATTCTTACGGGATAGGATTGTCAGCCTACACCATCATATTAGACCGGGAAACACTTTTTAAAGTAGACTAGGAACCACTACAATCACCCATAAAGCCGCACTAGACTCGAATTTGAAACCTGTAGCACCGAGCGCCAGAGCACTAGTCACTCGACCAACATGTTCCATTTTTTATCTTACCTTACAAAAGGCTTTTTTCCTACTATTAGTTCACTCTATCCCTATTATATCTTGTTCAAATTTTTAATCAATTATAAAATACTTCTTATTCATCCCCTCAACTTCAAATAAATTTTTTTTATCTTTTAGTGGATGACGCTCGATGTTAATACAGTTTTTTCAAATATTAATTCATTAATTAAATTTAATTAATTAATTAAATTTTTTTTTAGATTTGTGTTGCATGTATCTAATAATAGATGGCGCCAGATGTAAGAGGAAAATTTCAACTTTATTTGTAAAGGACTTTTCTGCAATAGAGTGAAAAAAGTGAGAATTGACTTAAATTATTATTTTTTTTTAATAAAACTTGTTAGTTTTAAAAATCAAATTCTTATCTTATACATTCTTAAAATATTACTAAATGAATTCCTTCAAAAACAATATGTATATTTTCTGAGGATTACCAACCCTAGGTAATAATGAATTGAAAATAGAGAATACACTACCATCTCTGGAACTCTAATAATAACTTTTAATCAAGTAGCTAGCAGTTTTTCATTACGATATATTTTTAACAAGTTATTACGTGGGAGACTCCCTGCCAAATCATTCTATAATCCTTTCAGAAAATATCCGCTCTTCCTGTAAATCCGCTTACAAATGAATCTCAGTCACCTAACATGAACAATATATCACCTTTTAAAACATAT
This sequence comes from Caerostris darwini, assembly GCA_021605075.1. NCBI lineage: Eukaryota > Metazoa > Arthropoda > Arachnida > Araneae > Araneidae > Caerostris > Caerostris darwini. The sequence goes on along the minus strand of BPLQ01006465.1, from coordinate 126,770 downwards.
CTGGAGAAAAAGGAACAGAATAAAATCGTTCCTCCCTTTCTTTTTTACTGAGAATTCCCTCACATTGCATGGATTCTTCGTGACGTTTCTGCCAAAAATGAAACCCATATCGTTCCACAACCGCCGTATTCACACCGGGTGACTTCTGGCTATTCTCTCAACTCAAAAGACCGTACCGGGGACACCGTTTTGAGTCGATTGAAGAGATTCAATGTGAATCGTCACGCGCTTTGGAGGCCATCTCTGCCAATGACTTTTTAGCTTGCGTTGAGGATTGGAAAAAAAGTTGGCATAAATGCATTGTGTCCGGAGGGGATTACTTTGAAGGCGATGAAATAAATTTGGAGGAATAAATAAAGAGCTTTAAAAAGAAAAATAATAGGTCTTATTTTTTGGGCGCAGTAGTAGATTTGGTGAAATGGGACAAAATACCTCGCATTGATAATCTGACTGTCTGTATGGAGTGTTATGAATCAACTCTTGTGGGATAGCTATTTCAATGCAATCATTCATTAAAAATGCAGCAAAATTATTTATATTATAAAATATTTTATTGAAAACTTATTTTTTTTATTTTTTGTCGTTTTTATATACATTATGCATATTTTTCTATTGTTTATATATATGTAGTTGTTTTTACGTCTCAACAACTTGGCAACCAACCTAAAAATATTATTGACTAAATTTAAAAAAAATATTCATGCTTTTTTGTGCTTGTTGGCTTATTTACAAAAGATTTCTGAGTTAATAAAAGTATATTAATTGTTAAATTATAAATTTTTTATTTAAAAAAATTATTCTTTCCTTGCTGTGTGACAATTTGTATTATTTCTTCCTTTTCAATGGCACAACAGCCCCATGGTGTGCCAAGGCCGTCGGCTTACTAGTAGATTTTGAGGCAGCATAGGTTTTCATTCTTACGGTGTAGGAATGTCAGCCTACACCGTCATATTACATGGAAAATACGTTTTAAAGTAGCTTACGAACCACTACAAGCATCCATAAAGCCGCAATGAACTCGAACCTCGAACCTGACATCGATAGCATCGAGCACTAGTCACTCGGCCAATATGCTCCATTTTCGATCTTACCTTAAAAAAGGATTTATTTCTTATAAAAGTCAAATGTTTATGCTATACATTCTTAAAATATTGCAAAATGAATTCCTCCAATATATATATATATGTATGTATATATATATTTTCTGAGGATTAACAACCATAGGTAATGAATTGAAAATAGAGAATACACTACCATTTCCTGAACTCTAATAATAGCTTTTTATAAAATAGCTAGCATGTTTCCAATTTTATAAATTTAACAAGTTAGTACGTGGGAGACTCCTTGCCGAATCATTCCATAATCCTTTCAGAAAATATCGCCCCTTCTGTAAATCCATTTACAAATGAATTCTCAGTACCTAACACGAACGATATATCACCTCTTAAAATATATTTGGAAAAAAGGAACAGAATGAAATCGTTCAAAATTCTTTTTCATCTGAGAATTCATTCAATTTCTTTGAAATTCCAATCGATAGCGGGATCTGAAACAAAAATACTTCTGGGATTCGAATTTCTTTTTCATTCAATGGATTGTTCGTTATCTTTGTAGGTGAAAGTGATATTGTAAGACATATTAGAATTAAATTTAAACTGAATATGATTTATGACTGTACCTCTTTCCACCAGTATAATTGAACGTCTTAGCCCAACTCTAAGCTCAGAGATAGTGGGCTGCCTGATGGCCAACTAGCTTATGCTACCTCTGGTTCCAGGTTCGTATCCTGGCGGTTGTTCCTGGCAAATCCCTGTTTGTTATTTGTTGAGAATCCACATTAAACTGTAGGTCCCGGTCTAATTAGCTTAACCTAAAGAGTACACAAAAATGACCATAAAGGGGGATGATCATGTTTTCTAGAAGTTCGAAATCCACTTTGAACTGTAGATCCTGGTCTGTTTAGCCCTCGTGTGCACAAGATGACCGTAGAGCGACAAATCGAACCAGAGATAGTGCACTCCAGCTAACACTGAAGGATTCGTGTGTTCTATTTTTGCTTGCAGTGTGTATTGCTATCACTAAAATGAAAATGAATAGATTCGGAGAAATGGTTCAAAGGACCTCACCTTGAGTCACCTCTTTTAATATTAATTATTTCAATATATAATTATTTCAATAGAATTACTTCAATAGAATTATTCATTATAAGTATAGCAAAATTATTTATATCAGAAAGTATTTTATTGAAAACTTCATTTGTTTTTTATTTTTCTATCATTTATATATTTTCTTCATCTTCATTGGCGCAGCAGCCCCATAGATAATAGAATTGTCTGTATGGAGTGTTTTGAGTTCTGGGATAGTTATTTAATTGCTACCATTCATTCAAAATACAGCAAAATTATTTGAATTAGAAAAGATTTTATTGAAAACTTAATTTTTTATTTTTCTGTGCTTTATATATATATTTATATTATATTAATGCATATATTATAAATATTTTTCTGCTGTTTATATGAGTATATTTGTTTTTACATCTCTACAATTTTGCAACCAAACTAAAAATATTATTGATTCAATTTTTAAAATTATTCTTGCTTTCGCTTATTTATAAAAGATTTCTATGATAATAAATGCATTTTAATTATTAAATAAATTTTTTTAAATATTTTTTCCTCACTTTATGACAATTTGTATTATTTCTCCTTCATCATAATTGGCGCAAATATATGGTAGGCATACCATGCAGCTTCATGTTATGCCAATGTCGTTTGTCTACTGGTAGATATTGAGGCAGGAGTTTTTATTTTTATGGAGTAGGATTGTCAGCCATGCTCCCAACAGTCACATTAGACCAGGACCTACTTTTTAAAGTGGATTATGAACCACTACCAGCATCCATATCACCCCGCTGGACTCGAATCTGAAGCCTGGGGTACCGAGCACCAGAGCACTAGTTACTCGGCCATCAGGCCCCATTTTCGATCTTACCTTACTAAAACACTGTTGTTCTTTTAAAAGCCACATTTTTATTATTTCCAAATGTTATTTTTTATGTGTATATATTTCTGGAGGAATATCCATTGTTATAGTAGTGGTTGCAACCAGAAAACTTTACTCATAGTTAGAATAAAGAATCACCGGAAAAGTCAAATTTATTTGAGAAAGGTACAAACACTGCATCAAAACAAAAAACAAAAATACAATTACATTTTTTTGGGGCCTGTTTGTTAGCGAAGAACTTCAAAATTCGACATCAAGGAATGTAAAAGGGGGATAATAATAAAAATAAGAAGAATAAGAACATCAGTACCATCAAGAAACACAAAATTTCATTCGAATCATTCCTTGATAGGTAATTGCAATAAAATCACTAAAAATTAAGAAATTCGACAAAAATTCAAAACTTTATATTTAAATTTCGGAAATATGTATTACATATTAACTTAATTCTGTAAAATTGATTTTAGGTTTTGCTTTATATTAAAATATCACATTATCGTACAAGTTTCATTAAAAAATGAAACAATTCAGATGTTATACTATTGTAATTTAATTCTCAAAAACATATTAATACACAGTAAAAAACTTTAATTTTTTTAAAAGACGATATAAAATATAAATAATAATTTTAAAAACCCTCAAAAATTTGCAATATAAATTATTTTAATAATAATAACAATTTTTTAATTTTAAATCGTTGAAATAATTAGTAAAATTATGTGAAACTTATCTATTCTTATATAAATAACTTATTAATATTATATTAAAAATCCAATTCATATTTTTTTTTTTAAAAAAAATAATTAAAAATGCTTAACCAAGAGCAATAACTAAGTTAAAATAAATTCAATATATTACCAATATAACTCCAAACAGTTTTTCCAAGAATCATTTTGGAATGTCGAATCAAAATGCTGTACATTGTTTAAAGAATTGTTGAATGAATTTCTCCAAATGAAAAAAAAATAGAAAATAAAGAATAAAAAAGAAAGAAAGATTTTCTGAGGATTAAAATCCATAGGTAATAACGAAATGAAAATAAAGATTATGCTACCATCTCTTGAATTATAATAACAACTTTTTATAAAGTAGCTAGCAGTTTTTCATTACGATATACTTTTAATAAGTTAGTACGTGGGAGATTCGAAGCCAAATCATTCTTTAATCCCTTGAGAAAAAAATCTGCTCCGCCTGTAAATTCCCCTTACAAATGAATCTCAGTACTTAACATGAACGATACATCACCTTTTAAAAGATATCTGGAGAAAAAATTATAGAATGAGATCGTTCAACATTTTTTTTACGGAGAATTCATTAAATTTCTTTGAAACTCCAATCAATAGCAGACAAAAATATTTCTAAGATTCGAATTTCTTTTCCATTCAATGGATTATTTGTTATCTGTGTAAGTGGAAGAGTTATTGTAAGAAAAAGAACACCTAAGTTCAAGTTGAATATGATGTATGACTCTACTTCTTTCCACCAGATTAATTGAACATCCAAGCTCAGCGACTCATTGATAGTGTGCGGCCTGATGGCCCATTGGCTAGCGTTTTGGCTTATGGTATCACAGGTTTCAGGTTCGACTCCTGGTGGTGGCATGAATGTTAGTGAGTGGTGCGGAGTCCAGTTTAAAGTGTAGTTTCCGATATGTTTAGCCCTCGTTTGCACAAGATGATCATAGAGCGATAAACCAAACCAAGATTGTGTATTCCAACTAACACTGAAGGGTTCGTGTGTTCGATTTTCCCTTGCGGTATGCACTGCAATCACTAAAATGGAAATAGATTCTGGGGAATAGATTGAGTGGAATAGATTCCGGAAACGTCATAAAAGACGTCAAGTTGATAATCGGACTGTCTGCATGAAATGTTTTGAGTTGTGGGATACAATAAATGGAATTAACCATTTATTAAATAGACAGCAAAATTATTTAAATTAGAAAGTATTTTAATTAAGTACTTAATTGTTTTTATTTTTCTGTCGTTTATATATATAAAAATTACATTAATATATATACATATTTCACAGTGCAGTCACATTAATGTGACCACCACCTACTTTCGATTTCAACGTGAAATAACCAATCACAAAAGGCACGTGGCGCCACATTGCAGTAGAGTGTATATAAAGGATATTCTAGGGCATCGGAAAGCATTTCAATCGTTGTCGTAATGCAGAAACGTAACGATTTATCCGACGTCCAAAAAAGGGCATGATTATTGGCTTTCGGGCCAAGAGTGGAAGCATTTCGGAAACGGCTAATTTTGTGAACTGTTCGGGTGCCGCCGTGGTAAAAGTATACCATGCATGGCAAAATGGCACTATTCAAAATCAGCGGCGTGGTACATGTGGTGCACCACGGGCTATAGATGACAGAGGCGAACGAAGGCTACGGACATGCGTTCGGGAGAATAGATGTGCAATCGTTGAGCAATTGACCGCCCAGATGAACCAAGGGGCTACCAAGAGTGTATCCTCAACAACGGTTCAGCGAACGTTGCTGCGCATGGGCCTCCGCAGCAAACGCCTGGTTAATGCACCTATGCTGACTGCTGTTCATCGGCGACGAAGGCTGGAATTTGCACGCCAGTACCGAAACTGGACGTCCACAAAGTGGCGACAGGTGGCTTTTTCCGATGAGCCACATTTTATGTTCCATCGGACAGATGGACGTTGGTGTATACGGCTTGAAACGTCTGAAAGGAAACACCCTGCAACAATTGCCGGAAGGATCCAAGCTGGAGGAGGGAGCATCATGGTTTGGGGAATGTTTTCCTGGCATTCACTTATCATTGTGGAAGGCACGATGGATCAGCACAAGTACGCATCTGCCCTTGCGTACCATATCCACCCCTACATGCGAATTATTTTTCCTCAGCATGATAGCACCTACCAGCGGGACAATGCGAGGTGTCATATAGCTCGCAGTGTATGTGTGTGGTTCGAAGAGCACCAGGATGTGTTTACCGTACACCCCTGGCCAGCAAACTCACCGGATTTAAACCCAATCGAGATTCTGTGGGACCACCTCTATCGGGCTGTTCGCGCCATGGATCCTCAACCGCGTAATCTAGCGCATCTGGTCACTGTACTGGAGTCGGCATGGCTCAACATCCCAGTGAACTCCTTCAGAAACCTAATTGTCTCTCTTCCTGCACGTCTCGCAGCGGTCCGCTCTGCAAAATGTGGTTCTTCTGGCTTTTGACAGGTGGTCACATTAATTTCACATTAATGTGTAATGGTGGTCACATTAATGTGACCACCACCTACTTTCGTCGTCAACGTAAAATAACCAATCACAAGAGGCAGGTGGCAGCACATTGCAGTGGAGTGTATATAAAGAATTCCACTTAATACCACTTAAATACCACTTAATACCGCATTCCACACTCCACTTTAAGCCAGAATATACAAGAGTGTATATTCTGGCTTTTGACAGGTGGTCACATTCATGTGACTGGACTGTGTACATATTTTTCTGTTGTTTATATATGTATAGTTGTTTTTACGTCTCAATAACTTGGTAACCAAAGTAAAAATATTATTGACTAAATTTTTTTATAATTATTCTCGCTTTTTTGTGCTTATTGGGTAATTTATAAAAGATATCTATGGTAATAAAAGCATATTAATTGTTAAATAATTAATTTTTTATTTACAAAAATTATTCGTTCCTTGCTTTGTGACAATTTGTATTATTTCTTCAGTTTCATTGGCACAACAGCCCCATTGTGTGCCAAGGCCGTCGGCTTACTAAAAGATTTTGTGGCAGGAGATGTTTTAATTCTTACGAGGTAGGATTGTCAGCCTGCACCTTCGTATTAGACCGGGAAATGCGTTTTAAAGTAGATTACGAACCACTACAAGCATCCATAAAACCGCACTGGACTCGAGCCTGAAACCTGTAGCACTGAGCACCAGAGCACTAGACAATCGGCTAACATGCTCCATTTTAGATCTTACCTTACAAAAGCCTTTTTCAATTTTTTCTATTAGCTCACACTCTTCCTATATATATCTTGTTCAAATTTTCAATCGCCCCTAAAATACTTTTTATTGATCCACACAAGTTCAAATACATTTTTTTTTGAACTTGTAGTGGATGACACTGGATGTTAATACAGTTTTTTCAAGAAATTTTATTAATTCAATAATTAAATTTAGTTCATTAATTTTAAGTTTTTTTTTAGATTTAAGTTGCATATATCTAAACTTAGAAAAATGAATGAAATATATTTATAAAGGACTTTCTGCGATATAGTGATAAAAAAAGTAGGAATTGACTTAATTTTTTTTTTTTTTTTTTATTACTTGTTTTGCAATAAAAGTCAAATTTTTATGTTATACATTCTGAAAATATTGCTAGATGAATTCCTACAAAATATACATATATATATATATATTCTGAGGATTAACAACCACTGGTAATGAAATGAAAATAAGCAATACACTACCGACTCTTTAACTCTAATAATAGCTTTTTTATAAAGTAGCTAGCAGTTTTCCATTACGATATAAATTTAACAGGTTAGTACGTGGGAGACTCCCTGCTAAATCTTTCTTTAATCTTTTGAGAAAATATCCGCTCCGGCTGTAAATCCACTTACAAAGGAATCTCAGTACCTAACATGAACGATATATCTTTTTTAAACTACATCTGTAAAAAAAGGTATAGAATGAAATCCTTCAAATTTTTTTTTTATATAAGAATTCAATTTCTTTGAAATCCAATCGATAGCGGGATTTGAAACAAAAATACTTTCTAGATTCGATTTTTTTTTTTCTATTCAATAGATTATTCGTTATCTGTGTAGGTGGAAAAGTTATTATAAGAAATAAAAGACCTAAGTTCCAACTGAAAATGATGTGTGAGGTATTTCTTTACATCAGATTAATTGAAAGTCTTTGCCCAACTCCAAGCTCAGAAATAGTCAATTGACTCCAAGCTTGAAATAGCCAACTCCAGCTCCTGATGGCCAATTGACTATTTGGGCTATGATATCATAAGTTCCAGGTTCGAATACTGAAAGTAGCATGGATGTTTGTTAGTGCTTCAGAATAGGGTTATGTTAAACTGTAGTTCCTGGTCTAATTAGACTAAAGTGTGCGAAAAATGACCTTAGAGCGACAGAGCAATCCCACTGCGAAACCATACATGATATAGAACTGGTATAACAGTAGACATTGATACTAATTCCATTCATTGACAACATCAAAAACAACATGAGACATTGCCGTTAGACCTGTATTGTTGTTTGGGATGATCATAGTCAGCGTTGGGATGTTCATGTTTGTTAATAATTCGGAATCAACTTTAAACTGTAGGTCCTGGTCTGTTTAGCCCTCGTGTACACAAGATGACTGTAGAGTGACAAACCAAACCAAATCAGAGATAGTGTTGTCCAACTAAAACTGAAGGATTCTAAAGTTCGATTTTATCTTGCAGCGTGCACTGCAGTCACTGAAATGAAAATATGGAGATTCGGGGAAATGGGGAAAGGGACTTCGCATTGATAATATGATTGTCTGTATTGAGTGTTTTGATTTGTGGGATAGTTATTTTATAACAACCATTTATTAAAAGTGCAGCAAATTTATTTAAATAAGAAATTTTATTGAAAACTCAATTTTTAATTTTTTTGTTTTATATATATATATATAATATTAATATATATATATATATATATATATATATATATATATATATATATATTTTTAGGCTTGTTGGCTTATTTATAAAAAATGTCCATGCTAATAAACATACATTAATTGTTATTAATATTTATTCCTTACTTTGTGATATTCATTATACATTTTTGTGCTTGTTGGCTTATTTATAAAAAATTTTCATGCTAATAATCAATCATTCTTCTTGATTGGCGCTACAGCCCCATGACGTCTGGCATCTGGGCTGGCACCCATGCATAGGCCGTCTAACTATTGGTAAATTTTGAGGTAGGAGATAATTTCATTTTTACGGGATAGGATTGTCAGCACTATAAGCAACGCTCTACAGTGATATAGACACTAGGGGCATGATGGCCGATCTAGCGCTCTGTCCCTTAGTACTACAGGTTTCGGGTTCGAAACCCAGATGTGCCATGAATGTTTGTAGTTGTTCGAATAAAAATTTTAAGCCGTAGATCCCGGTCACATATGACCGTAGAACGTCCCAGAGCCCAATCAGTCTTCTTCTCTCCCATATCGTTTCCAGACTGTAAAGAGGCAACTCAGCTCTTCATTGGCACTGTGATGTCATCCATAAAAATCCCATCGTTGTATGGGTAAAAGTGGATTATAAATGGCTGCAAGGTGGATTACGAACCACTACAAGCATCCAAAGCACAACGTTGGATTCGAATCTGAAACCTGTGGCACCGATTGCCAGAGTACTAGTTACTCGACCATCAGGCTTCGTTTTCGATCTTGCCTTACAAAAAGACTTTTTTTTCTGTTAAAAGTCCCATTTTTATTATTTCCGAATGTTATTTTTTATGTGCATGTGTTTCTGGAAGAACATCCGTGATTATATCAGTAGGAGCAATACAAAAAACTTTACTCAGCGTAAGAATACAGAATCACCAGAAAAGACAAATTTATTCTGAAAATTTGCATATTGTATCCAAAAAGCCAAATTTATTCGCTAAAAGTACAAAAGCTGGATGAGAACAAAAAAATTCAATTATTTTTTTCTTTGGGCGGGCTTGCTTGCGAAGAACTGCAAATTCGGCACCAAGAAACGCAAAAGCGGAAATAATAATAATAAAAAAGAACATCGGTACCATGAAGAATCACAAACTATCGTTCTAGGAACTTATCCTAAATCTTCATTTGATCTTTTCAATGAATGATCCTGTATCTTCAATCGAAAAATAAATTGTTTCCATGAATGCAAACTAAAGTATTCGTATTCAAAATGTCACAAAGCAAAATTTCCACAATTATAAAACGTTCTACACGCTGAGAAGCAAGTTGTTTCTCCTCTTTTTAAGAATATTTTACGACGGAACTTATCGTATTTTTACCGTTTGTAATATTTTCCAACCAACTATTTTAATACGATACTTTGCTCTAACATTTATCACAATTCAGTGAATATAATAAATAACTTTGAATATTGAATTGAATTTTTGTTCTAATGCAGCTGGAAAACACTTAGACAGCTTGGTCTTGGACGCCTTAAGGCAAGCGCTGCACAGACGTTACTCACTTTGCATTACCCACGGCGCGTGTAACTTGAAGATAAGCCATGGACGCGGAATAACAATGCCCCCGCAACGCTCTACGATCCTATTAGGATCGGGACCTACGGCTTAAAGTGGATTCCGAACCACTACAAACATCCATGGCACCGCCGGGACTCGAACCTGAAACCTGTGGTACCATTCGTCGTATTCGGTACCATGTGTCGGCCATTCAGGCCCCATGTTGAATTGAATAAAAAATAAAAAGAGATTATTATATTGAATATAATAATTCGCTTTAATTGTTCTGCTATTTCTAAAGTAAATTTAATTCAAAATTATTCGTATTCAATTGTTCTATCGGTAACAAAATTATCACGTTAAAAAGAAAAGTATTTTTGATATAATAATCGAAAAACTATGCTATCTTCTTGCTATATTTTTCTATGGAATATATTTATTTATTTATTTATGGTGGGCCAGAAGGGTTGTGTGACCAGCGCTCTGGCTGTCGGTACCACAGGTTTCGGAATCGAGTCCCGGCGGTGCCATGGATGTTGTAGTGGTTCGGAATCCACATTAAACCGTAGGTCCCGGTCTAACATGATCGTAGAGCGTTGCCTTATTGTTACTCCTCGTCCGTGGTTTATCTTAAAGCTACACGCGCCCCTTGGGTAATGCTTAGTGAGTAACGTCTGTGTAGCGCTTGCCTTAAGGCATCAAAGACAAATGTTTAAATATTTGCCAGCTGAATTGGAAAAAAAAAAGCATATTTATTTATGAAATTTAGAGGGGATTGAAATACATTTGTGACTTCTGAATTGAACCTTCAATCTCATTTCCACTCGCTTTAATGACATAAAAGCATTTTAAATTTTGTAAATTATCGTTTTTAGAAATTATATATATGTTTGCCCGAGGCTTGTTTGACAAGAGATATTTAGTTTATGCACCAGTCATGATCTTGTAGGGGAGAAGAATGTATGTTATTTGGCTAGCATATAATAAAAACCCATTACTCAATTTTGATAGCAGATGAGCAGTATTGTGGCTAGTTATATTACATGCAATTAATGTTGTACTAATGATAAAAACCTCGTACTAATGAAAGCAACCTCTCTCTCAAATCTGATAACTAATATTCGGTATCATGTATAATGAGACTCAGGAAATTAGTGAATTTCTGTGGGACTTTCACCGATCAAAACACCTACAGTTAGAATAGGAACTATATCATGAGTTGTTGCATCGTTATTGATGATAGACCGCGGGATGAGAAATGTCTACTCTAATGAGAAGTGAGGGAAGCTGTCCTCCTCTTGTCGGATTGCTTTAAAATAGAGGTTTTCGATGGAGAAGGAAGAGTTCTGCGATGAGTTGACCAGAAATGTTTTTATTTTTTATTTTATCGAAAGTGATTGCGCAGGTAGGAGATTCCGTCTTCTTAAAAAGCGTGCTCCTTTTAATTTCGTGCATCACGCCGTGTGATAATTAAGGTCTGCCGCAGACTAGTGCATTAGATTAGTCAGAGACTCGAGAACTCTGAAAAACTCCGACCTTGGAGTTAACTGAATTTGTGAATCAAATTATCTTCTTTTCATTTTTTTGTCAATTGAGTTCTTTATTTGTATATAATAGTTGGGCTGAAAAGTTCATATGCTTACGTATAGATGGTGCTACTAGTATTAAATCCATATAATTTTTAGTTAGCCCTAACCTTCAAAAGTCATGTGTATAAATTTGACAGCTGTTGCACTATTAGTATGTGAGTTATAGCATTTTTAGTGAAACAACTTTTGTTAGTTTGAAAAGATGGATAAAAAGGAATTTCGTGTGTTAATAAAGCAATGCTTTTTGGCAAAAAAAAAAATACTATTGAATACTATAAACATTATTCGGACTTTGCACCAGGAAAATCAACCGTAGAGAAGTGGTTTGCTAAATTTAAACGAGACGAAATGAGCACCGATGACGATACACGCAGTGGACGCCCCAAAGAGGCTGTTACCGACGAAAACATCAAAAAAGCCACAAAATAATTTCTGATAACCGTAAAGTGAAGTTGATTGAGATAGCTGAGACCCTAAAGATATCAAATTAACGTGTCGGGCATATCGTGAATGGATATTTGTATATGCGAAAGCTCTGTTTAAAGTGGGTACCGCGCGAGCTCACAGTCGACCAAAAACAACAACGAATGGATGATTCTAAGGAGTGTTTGGAGCTGTTCAATATTAATAAACACGAATTTTTGCGTCGATATGTGACAATGGATGAAACATGACTCCATCATTTCACACCGGAGTCCAATCGACAGTCAGCTGAGTGGACTGCAAGTTTTGAACACTAAAAATTCTATAATTTCGTTAAAAATGCTGTAACTCACATGCTAATAGTGCATAGCTGTCAAATTTATACACGTTTCTTTTGAAGGTTAGGGCTAACTAAAAATCATATGAATTTAATACTAGTAGAGCCATCTATGTGTCAGCCTATTAACTTTTCAGCCGACTTTTTATGTACAACGGCTGTAAATAAAAATTAAAGTGTTCCCATGAACCTGAAGGTGACCCTCTTCTTGAAGCCGTTGTAGGTCTAGTATAGGTCGAAACATTACAATCTACACGTAGTATAACTCATTTAAATTTGTGAAATTGAATGAATTAGCAAGCCTTTTTATACTTTATAATTTTTATTGAATTCTAACATTTAAATATAATAAATGAAACGATATCATTTAGCACTGCATCCAAAATTAAAGTCGAAGAACTAGAGAAAAAAAAAGGGGAAAAAATTATTTTCGGCGATATCAGTTCATAATCATCTAGCCCTGACTTTTCAAGCATATCGATTTATCACAAAGTTAGAAAATGTCAGTATCATTATAAACTATTTGTGCATAAAAAATAAACCGAATTGTTTGAGGAAGTGTATTTTCGAGATACGCTTTAAAGATACAGGATTTTTGGATTCAGTACAAGGAAATAGCAATGTTGAGTTAAAAACAGAAGCTATTCTCCTTGCCTGTTTTTCGAATAACACTTTAGTTCTGTCTGACAAATATCATGAATGTTTTACTCTAAAAATTCGGCGAGACTACCTGGAATCATAATATGAAACTTTTAAAGGAATGTCTTGTATGAGACTTTTATAAGAAATGATTATAAATTGTTTATTAAATTCAAATCTCTTAAAGAACATACTTTTGTGATTTTATCATTTTTAATTATAGTTTCCTTCTCAAGAAATTCAAATAGTAAGCTTAAAGTAGGTGATAGGCTTAAAGTCAACATTTCATAATATTTTTTCCCCTTAAAAATCTACTTTAGGGCCAAAACAACTGTTAAAAATAATTCTTTCACTGCATAAATATTTTTCAGTTGCTAATGATATTATAAAGTGAAGAAATATATTTGGAGATATGTCTTAACCATTATGCTAGATGCCATCAGGATTAAGAGTGTAAAAAAATACCTAACTTTTGAAATTGAATAGTGTACACAAGACTAAGGCTAAAATTTCACTTTTTATTGCATTTTTATTAGACGGAAAGTATTGTTTAAACAACAAGCACTTAAAAAACACAACTACACACACAACTATAGTATAACTATAAAGACTATAGGATAACTATAAAGATAGATAATTTCGTTATTCTTCTATGCGATTATGCTTTCTCATAGAAAAATAATGTTCATAATGTATCGTATTAGCATATTAATGCTGAATTTAATCTGTACGTGCTAAACATTACTACGTATTCCTAAACACTCGCAGCAAACATATGTAATAAATTATTTCTGAAGTGCTCTGGCATATTTCTGTAAGTGATGGCGATCTTATTTTATAGTATTTGCAGCTAATTTTTAAATTCAGCTCAAATCAAAATTTATAACATCCTCAATAAAATTCATATATTAAATTTAAAATGATGCTATTTTAAAATTCTGTAAACAATATTATTGCCAATTGAAGCAGACTGAAAAGTAGGAATAACATTTTTTTTTAGCTTTGATCATATCGAATGTTGTACCGGAAAAAAAGCTGTGGGAAGATTTTTTTTTTTTCAAGAAATAGTGTAAGTGAAGTGCATCGAATTCTTTAAAAGCTAACAAGAAACATGAAACAACTGATGATTTCATAAAAAAAAAAATTTAAGCTATTCGAAGTTGGTGATTTTGAGGTAGAAGACAAAGAGCTGCCCTATTCAGCCGGAAAAAAAATCATGAGTTGCTAAAATATAATGAAACCGTTACTGGTGAAAGTTGTAAACTAAAATTGCTGCATTTGAGCCGAGGAGTTAAAAAAAGCACCAGAAAAGCCATGACAAATTATTTCTTCAGTACCAAAATGCTCTGCCCTTGTTGAGAACAAGTCAAAAAGTATTTGAAAACGCTTCGGTGTGGTGATGTACTATTGGAAATTTTTGCAGAACAATTTTTGTAGAATATGATGGTACCTACCATGGTACAATGATGATATGTACTCTACCAATCATATTCTCTATACAATGCTCCTTCGGATTATTAATTCCAATCGATGATTCATGGCTTGACTGATAATTCAATTCTTTTGAAAAAAAGAATAATGGCACAGTACTCATGCCTGTGTGGTTGCCTCAAAGTGTGAAAACATCTTTTTGAACAGATTAGCAGGCGAGGAGTGGAGAATTGGTGGTGTGGAGTGAATGAAATAAAAAACACCATAAATAACGTCTACCATTTAATAAGCGTCTACACCATTCATTTAATGGTGTAGACGTTTATTAAAACAGAAGGATAGTTATCGACAATATTTACGTTACCATAGTTTCATTGCACATAGATTATTAATTTCAATCGATGATTCATGGCCTGACTGAGAATTCAATTCTTTTGAAAAAAAAGAATAAAGGCACAGTACTCATATCTGTGTGGTTGCCTCAAAGTGTGAAAACATCTTTTTGAACAGATTTGCAGGCGAGGAGTGGAGAATTGGTGGTGTGTAGTGAATGAAATAAAAAACACCATAAATAACGTCTACCATTTAATAAGCGTCTACACCATTCATTTAATGGTGTAGACGTTTATTAAAACAGAAGGATAGTTATCGACAATATTTACGTTACCATAGTTTCATTGCACATATATTATTAATTTCAATCGATGATTCATGGCCTGACTGAGAATTCAATTCTTTTGAAAAAAAAGAATGACACAGTACTCATGCCTGTGTGATTGCCTCAAAATGTGAAAACAACTTTTTGAACAGATTTGCAGACGAGGAGCGAAGAATTGATGGTGTGTAGTGAGTAGGTGGTGTGTAGATGGTGTGTAGTGAAATAAAAGACACCATAAATAACGCCTACCATTTAATAAGCGTCTACACCATTCATTTAATGGTGTAGACGTTTATTAAAACAGAAGGATAGTTATCGACAATATTTACGTTACCATAGTTCTATTGCGCATAGATTAATGCACAATGTTAACGCACAATGGAACTATGATAATTGAAATAAACTATATAAAGTTTACACTGAAAGCAACTGAGATTTCTGGTAAAAGTGTTGTCGATGGTGATGTTCCCAAGAGTAATGAGTCCGTTGGTAACAATGTCACCAGATGTGTTAAGTGTCTCACCGCTAAACTTCAACTCTGGAACTTGTAGTAATTTTTCTATCTTTTTATGACTTTTTGAATTCATTTTGGATCATTCTACTTTCTGCAATACATTGTCTAGAAATTTGCTTTCATCTTATTTGCACATAAGCTGACATTATAAAATTTCACCAAAGGTTTCACTTATTTTTGGATATATTATGTATAAATTTTATTTTATTGTGGCTTTCATTATTAAAAGTTCCTCTGCCTTTTATTTATATAATGGTGGATAAAAATAATTATAATAAAAACATTTGAAATTTCTAAGAGATATAAAAATTGCAATGTATTATAAATTCGATTAAAAATCTTAAAACAAAAACAATAAATTTAAATAATAATCAAACATGATAGATAGGTACATAAAATTCATATGGAATAGAATGGTGAAACGCAGATATGAAATGGTCATTAAAATAAAATACAAAATAAGCATTGTAAGAAAATGCTCTCTGCATAAGGAACCAACCTGTTTTAAATTTGGAACTTTAAAATTAGATCTTTAAGCATATTAAGAAAATATTCCCTTCTAAAATGTATCAAATTCATGATTTTATCTCGTCGATGTTTAAAATATGTTTTCGAATAAACATTAGCTTGATTGCATTGAAAATTTCAAATGTTTTGTAGAATAAGTAATTATAATTATAGAAACATGTCATAAAGCTAGATCAAACATTTAATTATGTTAAATATCCCCTAGAAAATTTCTTAACCATTAACATATTAGAAAATGAGAACAAACTATTAGAGTAGATAAAAACAAAATACATAGACAATTTAATTAATTTTAATACTAGTAAATTTCTGAGTATCGAGTTAACTAAACTTCCTGGAAGAAGAATTCAGCTTTTGAATTTGCGATTCTTAAGTAAAGTATATTAAATTAATATGTTAATCAAGTTAGAATATTTTTATAATAATAAAGTGTATGCACAAATTGTACTTACTGTTACTAATAAAGTCTCATGTGACTAAACAAAATTTTAACAAGTAACTAACATTTTTCCTATATTTAAATATTAGAAAAATTCTTAGTTAAATATTAAAATTAAGCTTGGATGTTTTCACAATAGCTTTCGTCAACATTAAAAAAGAAAAAACTAAATTGGCAAATTTGACGCCACTAGAATGGCTTTTCACTAGAATTACGATATTTTTATTCTAATACTGTGCATAATTAGAGCATTTATAAGATTACTGTTAAAGATTGAGTGATATAAAGTCGTTTTTCAATTACGTGTTTTTGTGATTTTGTCAGTTATCAGTGATGACCACAATTTATAATATTATGTTGATCTATAACACATTCAACGCAAGTGCCCAAAATGATTCACGAGGTTGGACTTGAAGTTTTATAAATCAAAAAAGTATTGTTATTGGAATGTTTTCTGGGTGTCTTTATAGGAGTAAATGGTTCATATCTGTGTTTTCTGTGCAGAAAGCTAATGAAACAACCACGGAGTCAGCATATAGTGAAGAATGTTGCCAAAAAATGCCAATTCCTCATTTGTACCAATCATCTGCGGTACTACTTAAGAGAACGGGAGTCGAACCTGTAGTATCTTCTTTCTGTAATCTCATTATTTCTCTCAAAACCGTGCTATTTAGATCAAGGCATATGCTAGGCCTAGAATCCATATATTAATATGGATTCTAGGCAAATATGGCAATTTATTTTTTTTACCTAGCATTCATATTAATGCAGCCTAGAATCCATATTAATATGGATTCTAGGCTGCATTAATATGAATGCTAGGTAAGAAAACTAAATCGCCAAATTTCCCGCACACTATAATGACTTTTCACGAAAATCCCGATTTTTTTATTGTAATACTGTGCATAATTAGTGTATTTATAAAATTACTGTGGGGCCTGATGGCCGAATGGCTAGCGCTCTGGCGTTCAGTACCACAGGTATCGGGTTCAAATCCCGGCTTTGCCCATGGATGTTATAGTGGTTCGCAATCCACTTTAAACC
This sequence comes from Caerostris darwini, assembly GCA_021605075.1. NCBI lineage: Eukaryota > Metazoa > Arthropoda > Arachnida > Araneae > Araneidae > Caerostris > Caerostris darwini. The sequence continues at coordinate 108,957 of BPLQ01006465.1, read as the reverse complement.
GTAGATCCCGGTCCTAATAGGATCGTAGAGCGCTGTGGGGGCATTGCTACTCCGCGTCCGTGGCTTACCAACAAGTACACGCGCCCCCTGGGTAATGCAAAGTGAGTAACATCGGTGCAGCCTTTATGGCGAAAGATCACGGTCTATTTGCCAGCTGCATTAGAAGAAAAAAAATAAGATTACTGTCAAAGATTGAGAGATATAAATTCATTTTCTACTTACTTATTTTTGTGATTTTGCAAGTCATCACTTACATTTTATAATATTAAGTTGACCTGCAGCAGACTCAAAGCAAGTGCCCAAAATGATTTACGAGGTTGGATTGGAAGTTTCTATAATTCAAAAAGAATGGTTTGTAGGAATGTCTTTCTAGGAGTAAATGGTTCATGATTGTGTTTCTAGTGAAGATAGTTAGTAAAACAATCTTAGATCCAGGTTACAGTGAAGAATATTGGCAAAATACCCATTCATCATTTATAGGGTCATAGTTAAAAGAATGAGAATCGAACTTATAATCTCTTCTTTCCGTAATCCCTTATAAATGTGCTATTTAGATCAAAGCTAAGATACACTCATGTCCATAAATTAAGGATAATTTAGAATCACACAGAAATTGAACTCTTAAAATAAAAATTTCACCTGTAGAATTATCACACACATCTTGAAAAAGAATATGCAAATTACAGGAAACCATCAGATGGCGCGGATAGTACGTCACAATGACGAGAATGTAAGAGAGGGGTATGTAAGGAATGGTGGCAAAGACGTAAAATTGTTCACAAGCGCTTTAAAAGCCTTTCAGTGCAATAACCGCATAGTTATGGCACAAAGGAAGCATTTGGTTGATTTTATACGTGGTAGAATTATCGGACGACTGGAATGTGGACGTACCCAGCTGGAAGTATCCGAGGAACTTGGAATCGCCCGGAATGTCATCTCCAGGCTTTGGCAACGATTCCAAGATGACGGTAATGTGAGTATATGTTACATCACAGGTCGCCCCCGGATGCAACGCCGAATGAGGACCGATATTTAGCAGTTACTGCCAAAAGAAACAGACGGAGCACAGAATCAGACCTGTCTCGTCAGCTCTCTTCAGCTACTGGTACGACAGTTTCAAGGCAGACCGTGTACAGACGCTTAGGGCACATTGGTCTATATGCTCGTAGGCCTGTCAGATGTATTCTTTTTACTGCAACTCACTGTCGCCTGCTATTAACCTGGAGTAGAGAGCATGCATTGTGGACACCGCAACAGTGGTCTGGTGTGATGTTTTCCGACGAGTCCAGGTTTAGTTTTCAGTCTGATTCTCGCCGGACTTTCATATGGAGAGCACCAGGTACCCGTTATCACCAAGAGAATACCATTGAACGACACCGTTACGGTGGTGCAGGATGGCTCGTTTGGGGAAGAATTATTCTTGGTTCCAGAACTGACCTGCATGTTCAGAGTGTAATGATGGCAGGCCACATCTATAAGGATTTCATTCTGGAACAAAATGTACGTTTGTTTCGGGACGCGATGGGTGCTGAATTTCTGTTTATGGATGACAACGCCCGTCCTCACCGTGCAAACATTGTAGACGAATGCCTTCCATTGGAGGGTATCACCCGTATGAATTGGCCAGCATACTCACCGGACCTGAATCCAATAGAGCATGTGTGGGATATGCTTGGCCGATGAATTGCAGCCCGTCAACCCCCTCCCACCTGTCAACCGGAACTTCGGAGGGCATTGCTTGATGAGTGGTGTAATATTCCCCAAGATCAGATTGATAATTTGATACTCAGCATGCCTAGACGTTGTAAGGCTTGTATTGCATCGTCCGGTAAACATACTCCATATTAACCATCATACTAACCATGTTATATTGTTTTTTGTAAATAGGTTCTTCTTTGAAATTTGCTCCAGGGAGTAAAAATCGCAATTTTTATTAATTATGTCAAACACATGGCATCTTTTTTGCTCTTTACTTTTTGTTTAATAAATGGACTTTACAAATAAGTCAAATTTGTTTTGCTTCTGTCTCTTTCTTTGCCTGAACTTCATTATCCTTAATTTATGGACATGAGTGTATATTAATATGAATTATAGGCTTCATTACTATGAATGCTACTTAAAAAAAACTAAATTGCCAAATTTGTCGCCGCTATAATAGCTTTACACTCAAATTACGATATTTTTCTAATATTGCGTATAATTAAACCATTTATAATATTATTGTTGAAGATTCAGTGAAGTCCTTTTCCATTTATATTTTTTGCAGTTTTGTCAATCAATAATTTGCATTTTATAATACTACGTTAATTTGTAGCAAATTCAACGCAAATGCCCAAAATCTATCATGAGGTTGGCTTAGAAGCTTCTATAATTCAAAAAGATTTATTTGTAAAAATGTCTTCTGAGTGTCTTTCTAGGTTTTGTTCTGTTTGTTTATCTACGATCTTGTTTTTGCAAACTTTAGGCTAATTAGACCGGGAGTTACAGTTTAACACGGATTCCAAACCACTAACAAACATCTATGCCACCGCCGAGATTCGACCCTGAATCTTGTGGTACCCAAGGTCAAAGAGCTAGCCAACTGGCCATCGGACCGATGCCCTTCTAAGAGAAAATGGTTCATATCTGTGTTATTAGTGAAAAAAACAAAACAACCTCAAAGCTACAATATACTGAAAATTTCTGGCAAAAATGCTAATTCATTATTTATAGGGTGTTATTTAGAATAACGGGAGTCTAACTTGCAATCTCTTCTTTCCGTAATCTATCATAACCGTGCTATAGATTAAATCTAAGATATATTAATCTAAACTCTAGACTCCTTTTTAGTATCACTCTTTAAAAATATAGCTGTTCAGTTAATTTTGTTTATTAACGTATATATTGAACGAAATCTACTTTTTCCTTACGTTGTTAGTTATATAATGTCATAAAATTCATTTATTCCTCCTCGACTAGGTTCAATACCTCTCAATGTTGACACGTTAAATGATCTAGAAAATGTGTGGGATTCATTTTATCCTTCACTAGTTACGACTCTTTCGAAATGAGATAGTTTTATCTCTTGGAAAATTATACGATTTATTTTTATGTGGGTGTAGTCACAGCTTCATGGAGGCATTTTAAGGTGAAGCAATGGAATAGATCAGTAAATATGTTCATTTTTTCAATTATGAGGCATAATGTAATTTACTAATCGATATTTTTTTGGTAAATATAAGATTAATTTTAAATCCCTTATTATATATCAAGTTGATTAGATATTATTACAAACCAAAAAAAAATTACTAGCAATTTTTCGTCAATCGCAACTATTTCTAAATTTTTTTCAATTCCTTCTATTAGCTCACACTCTCCCGATATATATCTTGTTCCAATTTTCAATCGTTCATAAATAACTTTTTATTCATCCACTCCAGTTCAAATACATTTTTTTGAACTCGTAGTGGATGATACTTGATGTTAATACAGTTTTTTCAAATATCAATTCATTAATTAAATTTAATTAATTATTTTTAGTTTTTTTTAGATTTAAGTTGCATATATCTACCAATAGATGTCGCCAGAATAACTTAAAAAAATGGATGAAAGTTATTTATAAAGGAATTTCTGCAATACAGTGAAAAAAAGTAGGAATTGACTTTAAATTTTTTTTTTTTTATATTAGTTGTTTATACTGTTGATCATAATTTAATTAAAAGCTTTGCAATACTATCATTTTTCAAATTGCAAACTGATTTATATCGTTTACATTCACTTTTTTACACACTTGCAAATCAAGCACAATTGTTTGCGCAAACTTCTAATTTCAGTAAGTTAGCCCATAATTATTCATATATTCAATAAGTTAGAGTATAATTATTCATTAGTATATTATTATACAGAAACTAAGACTTGCTACTTTAAGATTAAGGGAACGTGATATCTGTTGGAGTTTAAAACTGATATTTTAATACATTCTTGGACAACTACGCTTAAATCACGTACTCATTATAAAGTGAGATTTTGATATATTTATAATTAAATATAAGATTGGTTTCATTTTTTAATTGAATTAATACAATTTTAAAATAACACAAAATATGTACATACGCAAAAAAAAAAAAAAAAGAAAGAAAAACCCACTCTTATCTATTTATATATGCTAGATTTTTTTTCTTTCTAATGCAGCTGGCAAACACAGACAGCTTGGTCTTTGGATGTGCTGCACAGATGTACTCTCTTTGCATTACCTAGGGGGCGCGTGTAACTTGAAGATAAGCCACGGACGCGGAGTAACAAAGCCCCCGCAACGCTCTACGATCCTATTAGACCGGGACCTACTTTTTAAAGTGGATTCCGAACCACTACAACACCCATGGACAAAGCCGGGATTTGAACCCGATACCTGTGGTACCGAATGCCAGAGCGCTAGCCATTCGGCCATCAGGCCCCCAATTGCTATTAACGGGCGATATGACCAACAGGCCCCCAATTGCTATTAACGGGCGATATGACCAACAGGCAATCCAGGAAACGTCGCCTGGATTAACTGTACCCGAGGTTGCATCATTGGGAAGTTGGAAGAAGGCCGAAACTGGCAGAGGATTTAGAGATTGCACACAACAACGTTTCACACGCTGGAGAGAATTTTAAATAGCAGGAAAAATTGTACGACCGTTCAGCAATTGTCCTTTACGTGCAACAGGGATGGTGGACAACCAGTACATTATCCTACAGGGTGATAAGAAACAGGCGACAAACAGCGGTTATAATAGCAAATCACTTGCAACAGACTACTAAGAGTCTGATATCATGATTTATTGTGACGAGGAGGTTGTACAAATATGATTTATATGCACATCGACCAATATGGTGCATGCTATTAACGTCTATTGACCTCTGCATTTTCCAAGGAAATTCAGTCACTGGTATCTCATATGCTTCTGGTCTCATGCGTGTCTGTTACGAAGTGCTGTGTGTCCGGATGTAATGAAAAAGAAAACCTATTATTTACAAGTTATAAATTTAAATTAGTAATCATGGAGAGGCACTCTACACTTTATGTAACCCTACATTTACAGGGAAGATTTTCTGGACCTAAACCTGATTGTAACGGACTAAATCCTTTTTCCCACCCGATAATACCCCTCCGGCACTAGATACCCATTTTAGTCTTCCTTTACGATATGCATGGACTACAATGGGGCTATTCCTACCCGGAACCACACGGGTGCCACTATATTGTTTTTCGTAGGAATGCATAGTGAATCTTTACTATCCTCTATAAATAAAATTCACAGGGAGTATAAAGCTCTGATTAATGAACTACCACTTTGATGATGTCATGTTACCAATGAGGGTCACGATTATAAAATATATAAACAAAACTAGTTATTGTTTGATTATACTGAAGGGTATTCATAGGAAGGATTTGAACACAAATACTTCAGCATTGTGTTCAAACTGTTCTTCAATTATAGTAATTTATAGTAATTTTTCTCTAAGTTATAGTAATTTAAAGTCAGGGCAGTTATTTCGACTCATCTTGTATATTAACAAAGGACAATAAGTGAAGAATTTCTGGACCTAAACCTGATTGTAATGGACTAAATTCTTTTTTAATAACTATTCTGGGCTTAAATCTTATAGAACAGTGGGGGACCTTCTCGGGGAAGATTCTTGCCAGCATCTGATCAACCGCCTATAGCGATTCCTCAGTGGAACTGATACTACAAGACGAATGGGCTGCGATGCCGAAACAGCACTTGGACAACCTTGTTTTAATCCCTGCATTGCAGTCATGATTAAACATATGCCATTCTAAAGACTGCATTTTTTCTTGCCAGACACCAGGGACATAAAACTTCTCTCCAGTTGTGGTTGAAGTTACCTTTCAATAAAATAATTTTTTATCTTTTTGATTCCTTATTTGAAAAGTTTTGCTTACGTGTCCCATATTTTCACATTTTTGTCTCATATTTGGGTATCTTATGGTAGGATTTATGTAATACTTCAGTACCACGTTACATTTGAAAAACTGTCTCGTCGTTTAATTTACTAGTGTATTTATTTAAAAAATAAATTAATAATGTATAAAAATGGAAACCTTGTTAAACGCTTTTAATATTTATCATGATACATATTGGTACTTTTAGTATAACTGATGCTCACAGAAGAGTTTAAATAAATAAATTTCTAATATTTATGCAAAATTTTATAATTCTACAATAATAATTTTTTTTCAAAAAAGTGTCCAGAAAAGTAAAAAAAATTAGAAACATAGAAAATCAATTTTATATATTAAAAGCAGATAAAAAAAACCCCCTTGTTTTGACATTTAAGTTTCTATTTAAATGCAATTTGCTTTTTAAAAATGTTCTTTTCTTAAAATAGTTTTTGAAAAATTAATGTTTTGAAGGCGAAATATTATGATGTCCGTTTACACCAAGCTGGAAAATTGTATTCATATCAATTATACCAACATATCAACCATAAAAGTTTTATAAGTGAAATGTATGTTGGGTTTCTGAATTGAGTAAGATCCATTTGAAACCAAGCCGAATCGAATCTTCCCTTCTGTAAGCATACGGAAGTAGCCTGGAAATGGTTCCATTAGGCTGCGAAGGATGGGACGGAAGGACAGCAACCCTAACATGTCGTCTTGTTCCAAGTTACGTAAGCATCAGAATATACAACTCCGTTTGTGGTAAAGTTAACATTTTAACCAAGATGAATTCGACTTTGATTTATAAAATATTTTTGTTTTAGCTCTTCCCAAGTATTCCAATTTAATTCATCTCAATTTAATCAAACCTTCATTAGCGGGTAGTTATAAATGAGTTTGGCAAAATATTTCCACATCATTGATAGTTATTAAATAAAATTATTAGCTCGAAAAGCTATTGAAATATTAAAATATTATCCTCGACCTTAAAAAGATAAAATACTGTTCCAAATATAAAATTCCTTTTTATTTAGAATCAGCAATTCTTTTAGAATAGTCAATCTGTATTCAACCGAAATAAATGTGCTGGACCGAATAACTGTAGCTAGCAATAAACTCATTTTATAACTAAAACAATTTGATAAATAACAAAAGAAAAGTATTTAAGAGTAATTACTTTACCACTTTTTCTTTTTCAAAGACTTTTTTTATTAAGAGAATTACTTATAATTAATATAATAACTTGTGTGTACTTCATAAAATTTTAGATCCCCAATATTTTTTTTTTCTTCTAATGCAGCTGGCAAATAGACCGTGATCTTTCGCCATAAGGGCTGCGCAGATATTACTCACTTTGCGTTACCCAGGGGACGCGTGTAACTTGATGGTAAGCCACGGATGCGGAACAACATTGCCCCCGCAGCGCTCTACGATCCTATTTGAACCGGGACCTACGGCTTAAAGTGCATTCCGAACCACTACAACACCCATGGGCAAAGCCTGTGGTACCGAACGCCAGAGCCATTCGGCCATCAGGCCCCACATCCCCAATATGAGAATAAAAAACTATTATTAGAAGAGTACAACAGTTTATCACAATTCTTCTTAAAAAAATTATTTTCTATATAAACATATATTATTATCATATTAAATATTATGATCATTAAATTTAATCATTCTAATTAAATATTTTTACGTTACAGTAATGCCACTTTTAAATTAATGAAGCATATTCATTTCATTTGATTGTATATGCTTTTAATAATAAAACATTTTAGTTTTAGCTATAAAAAGTTTTTTTTTTACTCTTATGGAATTGAACAAGTGAAAAAATTTCAAATTAAATAGTATTTAACCTCGACTCGTGCCTCAGTGGCCACGTGCGCTACCGGTGATCGTTAGGACTGGTTCAATCCGCTGACAGCTTTGATGTAGACGCTGTTTCAAAAAACGAAGAGACTTGATAGCGTTTAAGATGTTCAGAATCTTGCCACGTTAGTCGAATTACCTGATGGGTGTATTCCGGTTTTTCTTCCATACGATACGCAAATGAAAGTTCGCTTAAAAGACCTGATACTTCCTTCTTCAGCGAAATGGACTTAAGTATATATTTCTATTTTAATGGTGGCTGACCGTCAAAACAGTGCAACACGATTTCTTCCCATGAGACTGCACGGTGCCATGGATGTTAGAAGTGATTCGAAAAAAAAAAGCATTCAACGTATACAATTAATATATGAAAAGGCTTAAAATTATTTGATACTTACGAACCAGAATATAAAATTATACTTAAATATATATTTCTATTTTGGGCCTGAATGGCTGAGTGTCTGGCGTTCAGTGTCATAGATTTCGGGTTCGAGTCCCGCTGGTACCATGGATGTTTGTAGTGATTCGAAATCCCCTTTAAGCCGTAGGTCCCAATCTCATATGGCTGTAAGAGCGACACGGAGCCGAGTTAGACTTCTACCTGCAGGTGCTCTATCACAACAGAAGTTACTCCCTTTCCCTGCATCCCTGAGTAGATTACTTATGGGATGTCCAATCCAAAACTGCAGGACACTGAGGATTAGTCACAACACATATTTATATTTAATAAATATTAATATTAATTTTATTTATAAATTATTTTATTTACTTATTTTTCTTATATATATTTCCATTTTTAAGAATAAAAAAATATACTTAACTATAAATTTCTTCAGTTAACTATGTTGTTGTTGTTGTTGCTTATCCCCTTGATTTAGAATCCTAAACCAAGTCCAGTAGATCATGCCGCATCAATAGATCGTAAACGGTCCTCCCCTCATTCAACAGTCAATGAGATGAGAGGGAGACGCGATGGCCGAACAATGACAATGGGTATATGTCGTCTAGTCTCCATTGAAGATCAAATTCTTAGTGTGGCCAGTCCTTAGTCTAGCTAAAGCCGTTTAAGCAGGTCTAGGACAGGAGCACTGCAAGGACATACCAGGATATTTAGCGGCGTACCATGCATGAATTGGTGGCGACCTCCAAGTGATATTCACTCTGGCTAAAGTCATGGAATGAACCTCTGAGGCTAACAGATTGGAAAAAGAAGCTTTGGGAGGTTCGCAACCTTCCCTAGCGAGCAGATCAACAATTTCATTTCCGTAAAAAATGAAATTGCTGATCTGCTCAATTACTATACTTATCAAATGCTCTTAAATTTAGCACTAATGAAAATAATTCAATTTACTGAAATTGAGTTCGTTGCTTTTCATTTTTAAAAACATTAAATAATAGTTGAAAAGTTACAAGACGTTAAACATTTGTTATCAGTTTTATTTTAAGGTAATATTTCTGATAATAACGCAAATATTTCTGCAAATTCTTTTCCACAATTCTCTAAACAATGCATTAAAACATAACAAAATTTCCGTGAAACAAAAATTTAGTTCAATAATAATAATAGAAACAATTGTTCTGTTATTAGAAAGAATGTGTCTGCAAATTCAATGAATGCGTTTATTTTATTCTATGTTATAATATTAATTTTGAAAATAAAATTTAATTTGGGAAGAGCAAAAATAACACAAATATTATCAATGTTTTACAAGTGTTTTTAAATAAAAATAAATACATTAAGTTTTGGCCATTTTACAATGCTTAATACAAATTTGATGTTTCAATATTTTGGAAGTATTCAGTTAATAGTATTTCTAATATAAAAATATTAACTAAATACTTTCAAAGTTTGCATACATTTCTGGCTTACGTATGTACATATGTATATGTATATGTATATGTTATACATATGTATATATATATATATACTATGTCTAAAAAGTAAGACAAATTTTTTTTTCAAAAACTCTTTATTTATTCTTACAAATTTCTTTCATTACCTTCAAAGTATTTCCCTCCGCACACAATGTACTTATGCCCAATTTTTTTTCCAATCATCAATAAATGCTAAAATGTAATCGGCTTGAATATCTTCGATCGACTCAAAACGGTGTCCCCGGAGTGGTCTTTTGAGTTTAGGGAATAGCAAGAAGTCGCACGCTGTAAATATGGTGGTTATGGTACAATATGGGTTACATTTTTTGTCGAAGAAGTCACGAAGAATCAATGCAGTGTTAGCTGGCTTATTCAGTGTTTTCCGGTACCAATCGCGATTTGACGCTTTTGAGATTTCTTTTTTTTAAATGGAAGGTTTGCAAGCACCAAATGTTTAATTTTTTGGAACGTGAGCTTGTCGGTTGAGGTGGATGGTCAACCAGAGCACTCTTCGTCTTCAACGCGATCTCTGCCTTCTTTTAACTGTTTATACCACTTGTAAGCATTTCTTTCCGACATAGGAATGCTCACCGAATGCCTACTGCACCATTCAGTACGTTTCCGCAAACAAAATGTAATGCAAGTTCTTTGCTCAATTAATTCAGACATTTCAAAAATCGCCGGAATCAGTTTTAGCGTCTCACAAAGCCAAGCGTAACTCAAGCACTAATGAATATTTTGACTTAAAATTTCACACAGATGTCAAGGGCAGTGCCAGCAAGCTAAAAAAAAAATTGAAGTTCCATGAGCTCCGGAAATTTTAAATTGAAAAATGGTCTTAATTTTTGGACACAGTAGTATATATATGTATTTATGTATATATGTAGGTATATAATTTTATAGATATGAATGTATGTACATATGTAAAATATATATATATATCTAGATATATCTATCTATCTATCTATCTCTCTCTCTATATATATATATATATATTATATATATATATATATCTAGGTATATATATATACAGATATATATATATATATATATATATATATATATATATATAAAGAAGGGAATTTCCTGACGAGATTACTTTGATCGATTCGAATCTGCTTAAGGAGAAAAAAGTTAGAAAACATTATTTGCACAAAATATATTATGCTTTTTAATTTATTCTTGAACATAACTGAAAAATGCTAATGGCGAAAAAAATAGTAAAATAAAATACATAGAAGGAATTATATTTTAGAATTTATCTTTTTAGATTACATTTTTAATGATGGTCAATTCCCTAATTGGTAGAATTTTATTACCATGTTTCCGAGAATTCCGAGTTTATAAAAAGATTACTTTTCAAAACAAAAGTGAATATTAATTAATAAAATATCAGGTTCCCTACTATAGCCGATAATGTCTTCGGTTTTCGTTCATTGTACATTTTTAATGTGAATAACTGTTTCTGGGAAAGGTTATGTGTTGTATTAACTATTTTCCGTGCAATTAATTTAAAAATTCTGTATATATATTCCCGGAAATTGGATAAAATGACGGAAATCTTATTGGATACAATAGACTGATTAAAGTTCTGGAGAAATAGCAGAAATTGAAATCTAATATCCCATACCTTCATTCATAAAATATTTTCTGTTTAATAACTGAAAGATTTCTTAGAATTCGTTTTTTGTTTAGGTAATTAATGAAGTCCCAATCCCCTGGTAACTATATCAGCCCCTTGTAAATCTATCAGTATTTGTTGAATGTCTGAAGATGATATTTTTTGCAAATATAATTAACATAAATTTTTATTAAATATAAGTATATTATTTTTGCAGTTTTCATACGCAGAAATGTAAAGATGTTTTATACTTTTTTTTGATAAAATTTTTGCATTATGATTAAATTTCTGCAAAAATGACTTTAATTTCTTATAGCTGTAGTTCATAACCAAATGGTAATATAAAATATTGGTATTTTCAGTAATATTGGTATTTTTAATGATAGTAAATAATTTTTAGTACTTTATTAGATAAATATTGGCTTATCAATTAATAATCAATCAAGTCCCAATCGCTTCGTAAATACACTGAAGTGACAAAAGTCATGGGATACCACTTAATATCGTGTCGGCCCTCCTTTCGCCCGGCGAAGTGCAGCAACTCGACGGGGCATAGACCCAACAAGTCGTTGGAAGTCTTTTGCAGGAATATTGAGGCATGCTGTCTCGATAGACGTCCATAATTGTGAAAGCGTTGATGGTGCAGGATTTTGGGCACGAACAGACCTCTCGATGATGTCCCATAAATGCTCGATGGGATTCATGTCGGGCGATATAGGTGGCCAGATCATTCGTTGGAATTGTCCAGAAGGCTCTTCAAACCAATCGCGAACAGTTGTGGCCCGGTGACATGGCGCATTGTCATCCATAAAAATCCTATCGTTGTTTGGGTACATAAAGTCCATGAATGGCTGCAAGTGATCTGAACATAATAATAGCTGAACATAAGCATTTCCAGTCAATGTTCGGTCCAGTCGCACCAGAGGACCAAGTCCATGCCATGAAAAAACAGCCCACGCCATTACGGAGCCACCACCAGCTTGAACAGTGCCTTGCTGACAGTTTGGGTCCATGGCTTCGTGGGGTCTGCGCCACACTCGAACCCTACCATCAGCTCTTACCAACTGAAATCGTGACTCATCGGACCAGACCACGGTTTTCCATTCATCTAGGGACCAACCGATATGCTCACGTGCCCACAAGAATCGCTGCAAGCGATGTCGTTCTGTCAGTAAAGGCACTCGAGTCGGTCTTCTGCTGGAATAGCCCAAGAAAGCCAAATTTCTCCGCACAGTTCTAACAGACAAGTCCCTTGTACGTCCCACATTGATTTCTGCGGTTATTTGACGCAGTGTTGCTTGTCTGTTAGAATTTACGCCTCTTTGCAGACGTCGCCGGTCTCGGTCGTTAAGTGCAGTGCGGTCGACCACTGCGCTGTCCGTGGTGGGATGTTATGCCTGAAATTTGATACTCTCGGCACACTCTTGACACAGTGGATCTGGGAATGTTGAATTCCCTAACGATTTCCGAAATGGCATGACCCATGCGTCTAGCTCCAACTAACATTCCGCGTTCAAAGTCTGTTAATTCCCGTCGTGCGGTCATCATCACGTCAAAACCTCTTCACATGAATAACTTGAACAGAAATGAAAGCTCTGCGAAAGCACTGCGCATTTATACCTGTTCTACGCGATGCTACTGCCATCTGAGAATTTGCATATTGCTATCCGATGACTTTTGTCACTTCAGTGTATTAGTATTTAGTGATTATATGAAGATGATATTTTTGCAAGTATAATTAACATAAAAATTCTATTAAATATAAGTATAATATTTTTACAGTTTTAGTATGCAGAAATGTAAAATTTTTTCACACTTTTTATTGATAAAAGTTTTGCATTATTATTAAATTTCTGCAAAAATGACTTTAATTTCTTATCACTGCAGTTTACTATTAAATGCTGGGTTTTTTGATAATATAAATAAAATATTGATATTTTTAGGAATACTAGTATTTTTTTATAATAACAAATAACTTTTAGTAATTTATTAGATAAATATTGGTTTATCAATTAATAATTAAAAAAGTCCCAATCACATTGTAGGTATCAGTATTTTTTGAATGTATGAAGTTTTTGCAAGTATAATTAACATAAAAATTCTATTAAACATAAGTATAAAATTTTTACAGTTTTAATATGCAGAAATATAAAGATTTTTCGTACTTTTTATGCATAAAAGTTTTGTATTATGATTAAATTTCTGCAAAAATGACTTTAATTCCTTATCGCTGTAGTTTATTAATAAATGTCGGCTTTTTGTGGTAATATAAATAAAATATTGATATTTTTAGTAATTTTTAGTAATTATTAATTAATAAGTAATAAAGTTCCAATTACTTTGTATGTATTAGCATGTATTGAATGATGAAGATGACACTTTTGAAAATAAAATTAAGATAAATATTCTAGTAAATATATTGTTTTTACAGTTTTAGTATACAGAAATATACAGATTTTTCATACTTTTTATTGATCAAAGTTTGCATTATGATTATTTCTGCAAAAATGATTTTAATTTCTTAAAAATGACGTTGTAGTTTATTACTATTTGTTGACTTTTTTAATACTCACATAAAATAAATATTAGTATTTTTAGCACATAACTTTATTTGTAAGCATATTAAAAAGTTTTTTACTGGTGTAGGGAATTTTTTACCAAAGAATGTTGTTTTATCCAAATATATCATTTTGTATTTCTTTTTTTGTGATAGTTTATTATAGTTATTTTGATATAGTTAGTAAACTTAAATTTAATTTTCTTATTTAGTTCCATCTATAGTACCTTCAAAAATGTAGCTTTCTTTTTAAAATTTTCAAAAAAAAGGAGAAAAAAATTTCCATTTTTATTCAGAATATTGCGTTTTCTCTTTAATTTTCAGGAAGAGAGAAAAATTATTTATTCTGCATATTTTTCATTTTTAACTTCTTTCTTCCTTTTCTGAAAATTTTAAAATTATTCTTATGCAGAGCTATTGATGCTCGTTCATATTTATCCCTTTTAAGACTTGAATTTTTTTTTATTTAAATTTTACTTTCTTTAAATTTTTAATAGATCTTTTATTCCAATGATTTAAAATAATAATTAAAATAATCTATGCCCCATCCTTAGGCATAGGGGGCACTATCACTATCTTGTGGGTTATGGTCTTATGGAAAACTTATTTATAAATAAGATATTAATAATTATTATAAAATAATATTTATGTATAAGATATTAATAATTATTATAAAATAATGGTTATAAATAAGATATTAATAATTATTATAAAATAATATTTATATATAAGATATTAATAATTATTATAAAATAATATTTATAAATAAGATATTAATAATTATTATAAAATTATATTTATATATAAGATATTAATAATCATTATAAAATAATATTTATAAATAAGATATTAATAATCATTATAAAATAATATTTATGTATGAGATAATAATTATTATAAAATATTGTTTATAAATAAGATATTAATAATTATTATAAAATTATATTTATATATAAGATATTAATAATCATATTTATAAATAAGATAATAATAAAATAATATTTATTTATAAATAAAATATATTAATAATTATTATAAAATAATATTTATGTATGAGATATTAATAAAGATAATATTATTATAAAATAATATTTATAAATAAGATATTAAATAATATTTATTTATAATATAATATAATATTTATAAATAAGATAATTATTTATAAAATAATTATTATAAATATTTTATAAATAAGATATTAATAATTATTATAAAATAATATTTATAAATAAGATATTAATAATTATTATAAAATAATATTTATGTATAGGATATTAATAATTATTATAAAATAATATTTATAATAAAATAATATTTATAAATAAGATATTAATAATTATTATAAAATAATATTTATAAATGAGATATTAATAATTATTATAAAATAATATTTATAAATAAGATATTAATAATTATTATAAAATAATATTTATGTATGAGATAATAATTATTATAAAATATTGTTTATAAATAAGATATTAATAATTATTATAAAATTATATTTATAAATAAGATATTAATAATTACTATAAAATTATATTTATAAATAAGATATTAATAATTTATAAATAAGATATTAATAATTATTATAAAATAATATTTATAAATAAAATAGATATTAATAATTATTATAAAATAATATTATTATATATAAATAAAGATATAAGATATTAATAATTATTATAAAATAATATTTATAAATAAGATATTAATAATTATTATAAAATAATATTTATAAATAAGATATTAATAATTATTATAAAATAATATTTATAAATAAGATATTAATAATTATTATAAAATAATATTTATGTATATTAGAAATTATTTATAAATAAGATATTTAATTATTATAAAATAATATTAAATATATTAATAATATAAATAAATATTAATAAAATAAAATATTTTATGTATAAGATATTAATAATTATTATATAATTATTTTATAAAAATAAGATATTAATAATTATTATAAAATAATATTTATAAATAAGATATTAATAATTATTATAAAATAATATTTATGTATAAGATAATAATTATTATGAAATAATATTTATAAATAAGATATTAATAATTATTATAAAATAATATTTATAAATAAGATATTAATAATTATTATAAAATAATATTTATAAATAAGATATTAATAATTATTATAAAATAATATTTATGTATAAGATAATAATTATTATGAAATAATATTTATAAATAAGATATTAATAATTATTAAAAATTATTTATAAAAAGATAATAATTTTAAAAATAAACATAAATAAGATATTAATAATTATTATAAAATAATATTTATGTATAAGATAATAATTATTATGAAATAATATTTATAAATAAGATATTAATAATTATTATAAAATAATATTTTAAAAATAAACAATAATCCCATGACGGGAATAACATTTAAAAACGTTCCGTTAGAAAGATGATAATTGGCTTGTAATCATCCTGTGTAAATATGACGTAATCATTTGATGCTTATAGAATTCCCAAATAATAAAAAAAGGGAAGTAGCAATCAATATGAAGATAGGTTTTTGACAAGGGATTTCTATAAATTTCATATAAGTGTAACCACCATTATATTTTAGATTCATGTATTGTACATATATTACTTTGGTATCAGCTAACTGTTACAAAACTTAGAGTTGCTCGGAGTGGATGGGGTAGGAACACTTTTTTTTTTTTTTTGTAACAAAAAAGGCCCAAATTTCAGAAACTTTGATAGAAATTAAAACTGATGGTGTTCATCTAAAGGAAATATATTTAACTCCAATCGATAGCTTTCCAAAGTAAGATGTCAAAAATTATCCAAGGGAAAATAACTTCTGAAAAATTCAAAAATGGGCGAAGCACCAAGTTGAATGAAATCGAGAACTTCAGAAAAATAAAGAAGACGTATATTATAAATACGTCTCCTTTGTATGTATATGGGGGTAATATATATGGGGGTAATAATATATGGGGCAATAATATATGGTAATAATATATGGGGAAGTTTTTAACATGTACATGTGTATTTTTGTGTGTGTGTTTTTTTGACTGACTTTATCAAAGAATACGTACCCTCAGGATATATTATAAATCATGTATATATACATTTCATTATGCATATACTACTATATCCAAAAAGTAAGATCAATCTTCAATTTCAAATTCCCGGGGCTTATGGACTTATAGAACCCATATCGTTCCACAACCACCGTATTCACACTGGTGCGACTTCTGGCTATTCCCTAAATTCAAAAGATCACTTCAGGGACACCGTTTTTATTTTGAAAAGATTCAATGTAAATCATGTCGCTTTGAAGGCCATCCCTGCCGATGACTTTTTAGCATGCATTGAGAATTGTATAAACAGTTGGCATAAGGGCATTGTGTCTGGAGGGGTTTACTTTGAAGGCGATGAAATAAATTTTGACGAATAAATAAAGAGTTTTTGAAGAAAAAATTAATTGGTTTTACTTTTTGGCACAGTAGTATTACAAACCATGTTATTTCCGCACGCTAGATGACTGGATCTAAATCAACGACATATCTAGTGACTTATTCTGACAACATGGAGTAAACATAAAAAAAACCTTCCATTTAGAATCGGTAACGTTAAAAACGATTTGGGAGGTTGTTTTTAAGAAGCAAAAATCGAGTCATGATCACATTTCGTGACTTTTTATAATATGATTATTAAGCAAGTATTTAAGTGACTGACTATGATGAATAATATTATTCGAGTTATGTCTGACTGAAATAGTTTATTGCCTGCGACAGGGTGGTCGTTAATTAGCATCGTGGAAAATTTGAGTAGTAATGTAGAAATTAAGAGATATTTACTGCTTTCTTGGAAGGAAATAGAGAAAACACAACAGTGTGGAGAACTATGGAAATTTTAACATAATGGGAAACATCACTTTAATAATAATGAGTTGAGAGTTTCGAGATTAAAAAAATTAATGGAGGAAAAATGTTTCTGCAGCATCATTTTTTCTTTTTAAATTCGTTTTTTGAAGTTCGTTTTTGGAATTGATTCTTCATTAAAGTATTATTGCAGTGTATTTTTAAATTGAATTAATTCTGGCTGTAGTTGATTAATGATGATATTGCAGTGTATTTTGAAATTGATATTAGAGTTCCAGGGTGTATCATTTGTATTAGTTCTATTTAAAATAATAATCTTTCAACTTTTTAAAATTAATTCATCCAAATTTTCAAAAAATATCTCTTGACATTAATACAATAAACCTTATTCGATAAATGTCATGACTGATTTTTGAAAAATGGGATGTGTGAAAATAATTAAGTCATTCACTTACCTAAAAGCATGTTTGAAAATAATAATTTTTTTCGAAATAGTGTAGTAAAAGTTAGCTATTATTATTGAATATTTAGTTCCTTATGGAATTTCTTAAGTTTAGATGTAAAGATTCTCATTATTGTAATGTAATTATTGATGATTTAGAGATTACAGTACCTAGTAATTAAAGTTTACTTTTAATATAGAATATTTTAATTGCCTTGGTAAATTGAGTTTAAGGTACTCTGATGGCTTTTAAGAGAAATGCTTGTAAAGCGATCTTTAACCTTAAAGTTTATTACCTAAAAGTCTTTTACCTTAAACTCACTTAACCACGATTATCACATTATACCTTAAACTCACTTAACCACGATTATCACATTGAACCTTAAACTCACTTTATCAAGACTGTCATAATATACCTTAAATGTATTTTATCCTGACTGTCATAATATGCATCAAACTCACTTTACCGCGACTATAATAATATACCTTTAACTCAGTTTACCACGACTATCATGATACTCTAAAAGTAAAACTTGAATCTTGATGATGAACTCTTTAATCTCTGAAATTTAATATAATACCTAAGCAGTCTGATGATAATTGACTGATGATTGAATGACTATGAATAGATAATCTTTACTTCCAAACTCAAGGCATTTCAGAAGAAATTTAATATTCATCAATACTAGCTAATATTTACTAATATTTTTCCGAAAAAAAAGGACCTAATTCGCAAACATACTTTGGGCGTGTTTTGGTGTCTTCTTCCATCTAAATTTTGCAAAATATCAAAATAAATACTTATAAAATTTTAAAGTTTATAGGCCTTATACCGAAATTATTAGGCCCCATACCTGCACCTTCCCTTCATCTGCCTTTTGCGTTGCCTAACCACTTATCAGCACAATTGCCAGTTCTGAAAATAAATGAGTTTACTTTTCATATTGAATTATACAAGATTGTGAAATACTGCATCATCATCCAAAACAATGAGGGTGACCTTCTTTTACCATTCACTTCCTTCGAAATCTTCATTATAATCCACATTTTATTAAGTTCTGCTTTTTACTGCTCGTATTTTCTGTTTAGAAACATACAAGATATTCATTTCTGCACAAATATTCATGGTAATATTATCAAATTTAAATATTATTCTAGAATGACTGTTCCATCATTCTGATTAAACACAATTGTTGAGCATTGTTGACGTTATGCTATGCCACTATTCCCCCGTTTACCACGTTATTTTGAATGAGAAATGTCTCAAAATACAAGATAAAAGAAAAAAAAATGCACTGTATTTATGCCCATATCTTCAAGGTAATATTATCAAATTTAAATATTGTACTACAGTGATTGTCCCATTATTCTGGCTAGGCAAAATTATTGAGCATTGATAACGTTATATTGTGCCCGTACTCCATCGTTTACCACATTATTTTACTTGCGAAATGTCAGACTATAGGCAGTTTTCTTATTGTTATTAAGAACACAGCATATTTTTTGCTAAGTCTTTGATTTTAGTACCATCATATATTTGAATTATATATGTTGCCCTTGCAAAACTTTGAAGAAAATTTTACAATTACCAATAGGTTTAACATGAGGACAAAATTCTTGTCATGGGTAATATAATCAGAGACAAAGTCATAAGGATCAGAACCGATGCCCTGATCTCAAAGTATAAATTTTATTATGATAAGGCATAAATGAACGAAGCGTCATCCATGATAAATTTTAAACCTTTATTATACTTTACTATTACTTTTTATAAACCTTTACTATTACTTTTTATAAACCTTTACTATTACTTTTTATATGTTATTTTTCCTATTCCTTTCCGGTTTTTTATTATCATTATTATTGTTTTTTTTTTCCTCGTCATAAAAGAAATTAAACTGTACTGCTAAGTACTTTATAGAATTACAATGAAAATAAGAAGACCTGATGGAGAAAAAGCATTTGATTATCTAATTTAAAATAACTAATGTTTTTAAGAATAATTAAAAATAATTATTTAGTAATTGTTACTTTAAGTTAATAACTTTACTGATTTAGATATAGTTTTTCCACGAGAAGTATTTAATAGTTTTTTAATAGCATTACTGATCTTGAAAAGACTTTGCCAATATTTATAAATATTTTCTGATTGAAAATAAAATGTTCAATAGCTTATGCAATTAGATGGAATATACACAAATAGCTAATGATAAATTTTTACATAATCTTAAAAATTTCGTAAACAAGGGTGTAGCTTAAATTATATACAAAAAGTTTTTATTGTAGTTCGATATGTAGTTTAATATAGAAAATTGCAGAATTAGAAGTAAACAACCATTGCCCAGTTGCAGGAAAATTTTATTTTAACACGTACAGCTGAAACACTATACGCTCGACTCATAATTGATTCTAATTATTGATTTAAATTAAATTTGTAAGCATCTCACTTAAAAATATTATTTATTCAAAACTTTAAATATGTAAAACATATACTCAGTAAATGTGATTAAAATTCTATTAATTTATTTAACGTTGCCTGTAAGGAGAAAAGTGTTTATACGGTTAGTGCAGTAAAATTACGTGTTAACTGGAAATTAAGTTTTGAAGTTGAGACTAATTACTTTTAAAGGGTTTATTCTTATTATTTGTTATGCACCTTCTCAATTTAATTTATTTATTTCCTAGTGTGCACTTTAATTATAGTAAATATATAGTCACGATTCAGAGAAATATACTAATGAAAAACTCCCTATCGTATTTTGTGCATATATGCAGTAATAGAAATAATTAGTGTAAAATTAATTAATTTATTTCATATATAATTAAATTAAATTTAAAATGTCTTGAAGATGACATAATAAGCGAGATGAAATATATTTTATAATTTATACATAAGCAGTGTGGTTTTGCTGTAATTTAAAATTATGATAAAGATATTAAACGTGAAATAACTTGCATAAATGACAGCTGAGGTAATGCTATATATTACATTTTAATTGAATGCAACATAATAGTATCATATATAATCAAATTTCAGAGAAATATACTACTAGAAAAAAGCCATATGGTATTTTATGCATATATGCAATAATAAAAATAATTACTGGACTAAATACTCATAAATAATAAAAATAATTATTACTTAATTAATAATTATTATTAATTTAATTATATGTTATATTTAAATTAAATTGAAAATGTCTCGAAAACGATATAGTAAGAGAGATGAAATAGATTTTATAATTTATACATAAGCACTATGATTTCGCTGTAATTTAAAATAAATGGTGAAGATATTAAATTTGAAATAACTTGCAACTGACGCCATGCTATATATTAGCTACATATTAATTGGTTTTAACATAATAATATAATATATAATTAAGATTCAGAAAAATATATTAATGGAAAAAAGTTAATCGAATATATATCGCAACGAATTCTAGGGATTGATTTTTTCCTTCTGCATGAATTTTTAAACAAAACTAACACGTTTGTTTAAATAAGTTTCAGGGCAACTTTTAATTCATATGGATTGAAACGAATATATATTACTTAAACAAGTAATATAAAAAAAAATTTAAAGTCAATTCCTACTTTTTTTTCACTCTATTACAAAAAGCCCTTCATAAATAATTTTCACTTTTTTAAGTTTATCTGGTGCCATCTATTGGTAGATATATGCAGCTTAAATATATAAAAAAAAACTAAAATTAATTAGTTAAATTTAATTACTGAATTAATAGTTGAAAAAACTGTATCAACATCAAGTGCACTACAAGTTCAAAAAAAATGTATTTGAACTTGAGTGGACGAAAAGTATTTTATGAACGATTGAAAATTTGAATAAGATATATATAGGGAGAGTGGTAGCTAATAGAAGGAATTGAACAAGCCAAACAACTCGCATGTGATTGATTGTGCGTGTGATTTCTTTTTACTCCAATTTGTCTGTAGAAAGAGCTTTTATAATACTTTATAGAACTCTGTGAATAGCTGAAAATTTTAATAATCTTGAATTTTTTGCACTTCTTAGTAGCTTCATACTCTTTATATACTTTCTAATAGCTTCGAGAAAGATTAATTACCAATATTGCCGGATTTATTACCAATTTGATGAAGAAATTTAGCACTTTCTGTGTACAAAATCGTACATTGAGCATATCGCTATAGAACCAAAACATTTAATACAATAAACGAAGTTGAAGTAAATGCAACATTTTTAACCACAAATAAATATACAAACTAATAAATACCTTAAGATAAAAAGTTATTTGCATATTTTAAAGAAATTTTCAAGTAATATTATAAATATATCATACAAATTTTTAAAAATATATTAATCATTAGCATTAAATAATGACAGAAACCGACAACCTAACTTAATATATTCAAAGTTATTCGAACAATAATTGTATTCTCTGAAAGATAATGAAGTCATTAAATCAGATTACGAATTCATTATAGTTCATTTCAAAGATTCACACAAACTTTTTTTTGCACTTTTAAGATTTTTTCACAAGCACTTCATTAATAAAACGTTATAGTGCAATATAATTAGAAACATAATTAACGGATTAATACATTTTCTATATTGCATTATTAAAGTTAGAAATGTTAACAATGGTATGAGTTGTACTTTTTATCGAAATAAGTAACTTTGTAAAATATAAATTCACAATTGTTTTAACTAACAAAAAAAAACCATTTTCTTATGTACTGGGAAACAGTATGCAATATCCTTAGATTTTTTTCTTCAATTGTCCCTAATTTTTTAAATTAATCCCAATGCAATTTCAAAATTATTTTGTTAAAGTTTTATATGCAAGAAATTTTTAAATTTCATCCAGATGAGTTTATTTAAAGTTCATATTATTTAGATGTTAAAAATTATATAATTATTAATAACTATTTGTAGATTTGGAAGTTCAATCTGTGCTAAGAAAAACACGTAAGCGTAGGCTAAATTTCTCAGTACCAAATTAATATCGTCTGAAGAAATTTATACTTTGAATAGTTAAAAACTTTTATATTGTTAGAGCCATATGGTATTTGGTGCAAATATGCATTAAGAGAAAAAATTAGTGGATATTTAATTTTTATTACATATTTCATTTAAATCAAATTGACAATGTTTTGAAAACGACATAGTAAGAGAGAAGAAATATAATAATAATAATATATTTATAACATATTATAACAATAATGTATTAATAATAATATATTAATATTGATATATTATTATGCATATATAATTATATTTATATATAAACACTATGATTTTGCTGTAATTTAAAATACATGGTAAAGATATTTAAGTTGTAATAAATTGCTGAATATAGAGCCATATATTTTAACTGCATTTTAATTGGATGCAATTTAAAAATAGTTGATCTGTTGATTTAAAAACTCAATCTAATTTTTTTTTTAAAAATCACATAGATATGGATTACAATTCTTATTATGCACCGATTACATTACAGTTATTATGTACCGAATAAATTTTTATTTTAAATATTTTATACTTTTTAAGTCGTCAAAGTCCTAATTTGGTATAGACATAAAGTCATAAAGTATTAAGGGGAAAATTATGTATTATATATTTTATGTATATCAAAGTTATGCAATGTCATGAAGGCCACTTAGTGAGAGAGAACAAATAAGTTGTATAGATTATATGTAATTATGATAATTTTGATGTAATTTGAAATTTAATCAGAATACAGAATAAAAATTTTTCATCATGAAATAATTTGAAAAAAATTTTAAAACTGTATAAATGAATACCAGTATAATATAGTCAAAATGGGGTACAATATGGCCAATATGAGTTCATCGCTATCAAATATTGCTCCATCGCTGAGCATATATCCAACCTTTATCCTACGTAGTTCAATTGCCTGAAGCATTCTTTTGCCCATTTCATGGAAATCAATGATGGAAACTATTTATGGCTACCTGACATTTCACCCGCTCAAACAAGTTGGTCAAATTTCATCCATATAGTAAACTTATTGTTTGAATGGTAAAGCTGCTTAGTTTCATGTTAAACATTGATGAATTTGCTTCATGTTGAACATTGGTGAATTTGCTTCATGTTGAATGTGTTTGCTTAATGTATTTATATTTTCTTAGTGAAAATATCTATGCTTTTACATTAACCAGCAAGAAAGGTATTGACTATTCATCAATATCGATTATTTAGGTTTGAAAATTCTATTGCATATAACTCAGACATTTCAGGGTGCACAAGGAAGTGATACTGACTATTTAATGTAGTACTGATTATAGAACTATTTAGTGCTGATAATTTAATCCTCTGCAAATTTATTATTTTAATTATACTCAATTTATTAACGTTTTCGATTTTCAATGGCCACATTTCGTATTTTTTTCCTGTAAAACTCTGCAATAACTTGAATTAGATCGAGAATAGTCCGGGTAAAGGAAGCATTTGTAAAAGTCTTGTATGAATTCAACTCAATATTTGTACTCTTACACGAAAAAAAAAATTCTATTTGGTAATACCAATTTGGTACTCACGTATATTGAAGCTTTATAGCTTAACACTTTGACTGACTATCACATGAGATTGTATAGATAGGTGTTGCCACACCTTTGAAATGGGTTTTACTTAGATGGCAAAAGGAAGGGGAAATAAGTAATAAGAACAAAATTTTTTTAAATCAATTCCTACTTTTTTTTTTTTTTTCACTATATTGCAGAAAAGTCCCTTACACATAAAGTTGAAATTTTCCTCTTACATCTGGCGCCATCTATTATTAGATGCATACAATTTAAATCTAAAAAAAACTAAAATTAATTAATTAAAGTTAATTAATGAATTAATATTTGA
The DNA here is from genome assembly GCA_021605075.1 of Caerostris darwini. NCBI lineage: Eukaryota > Metazoa > Arthropoda > Arachnida > Araneae > Araneidae > Caerostris > Caerostris darwini. The sequence goes on along the minus strand of BPLQ01006465.1, from coordinate 83,939 downwards.
AAAAATTATATTAACATCAAATGTCATCCACTACAAGTTCAAAAAAGTGTATTTGAACTTGAGTGGACGTATAAAAAATATTTTATTGACGATTGAAAATTTGAACAAGATATATATAGCGAGTTTGTGAACTAATAGTAGGAATTTAAAACGAGGGAAAGGTTAAGTACTCTTGATGTTCACTCCCTAAAATCATATACCTAATAAACTATTAGAAATTACATGACAAGTATCATATTCCTACATGTTGATATTTTTTATTTGGTTACAGAAAAACTTCTCCAAGTTATTTCAATACTGTCGTTGGGTATAAAAGCTAAAACTGATCTCTTATTACTGAAATTTAACCTCTTATAAAAGTGTATAAATAAAAAAATCAACAAATATTTTTAAAATATATACAATGTTATTTATATACTACGTACTAAAAATAACATTATAACTAATTAAATTATTAACTATTTAATTAACATGTTGGTATATTATCACGTAAATTTCTTAGCAAAATATTCAGACTTCAGTTATAATGAATTACTTACCTATCACAATTTCGAGAAAGACAAAACGTTCGTTTAAAATTTTCTGAGGTATATATTTAATAATTAAGGTATTTCTGAGAAATATATTTAATAATTAAGATATTACTGAGGAATATATTTAATAATTAAGGTATTTCTGATGAATATCTTTAATAATTAAGATATTTCTGAGAAATATATTTAATAATTAACATTAACTGACATAATTAATTATTTGCTGAATGTCAGAAAGTACAATAGGCTATTTATTCTTTTTTCTAACGATATGGTTTACCGTTAAAATACTGTTGTTTTTATACCACTTGGTTGACAGCAGCATCTAGACAAAGTTCATGAATCCTTGAAAAAAGCCGATGAGTCATGATAAAGAGTAAAAAATGCATCTTCTTTTTGCCCCTTGACCTTGTGATACAAAGACATAAAGTACCCAAAGTAAGAAGACCTTTAAAATGTTTTTTTTTTTTTTTGTGAATTATTTCCAATGGCAAGGCAAGTACAAGAAGAATAAAAATAGTAATAATAACAAAAATAACAAGGGGAAAAAAATACAAAAGAATAAACGTCCGAAAAAAATGCAAAGATGACCGAAGTCGTTGCCTTAAAAGTTCTCTCGCACGCCAGTAAAGCGCTGTCTCCGAGTCGCACATCGTTGGAGGTGGTCTCTGTTCATTGGGTCTGTTGAACCACATAGGGGGCAGCCAGGATTAGAAAAGATTTTAATGCGATGTAGATGTTCTGCTAGACAGTCGTGGCCAGTCAGAAGTCGGAACTGAGCGACAGCATGCCGTCGCGGATTGCTGGTATTGCTAAAAGATCTTCAGCTCTCCAACGCTTTGACTTAATCACCACAGCTTGGGCTTGTCTCAAATTAACCTTTAAAATGTAAGTTCTAACATTGAACAACGTGATGGAATTTTTTTTTTTTTAAAAAAAAAATTACAAATGAACATGATTCTGATGAAATTACAAAAGAACAAACAGATATTTGCAGATGCTTACTCAGGTATATGGAGAAGACCGTATGACCTTACGCAAATGTTTCAGTGACATAAAATGATCACCGATTGTGAGGAAGTAGAAGACAGTGTTCTGGCTCAGTAGCTCAGAAGACAGTAGCTCTGGGAAGTCTGCAATTTCAAGAACCTACGAAAATATGAAAAAATAATAATAATAGGCCAGATTGTCCAAGCAGACCCTTGAATGAGTGCATTAATGATATCTGAAACTACCAAAATTGACTTAGACATTGCGTGGACAATTTAGCGGGATGATCTCGACATGAAAAGTGTGGGTCAAAAAGGGTTCTTAAGGGTTCTCACACCAGAACTACTCCTTGGAAGGATTGCAAAGTGGAACATTTCCATATTCCCCAGATTGAGCATCCAGTGTTTTTTTTTCTCCTTTTCCTTAAAAATAAAATTTATTTCAAAAAGCACCTATTTTGTGTCATTGGAGGCTGTATATGGATTTAATACTAATAGCGCCATCTATGTGTCAGCCTACGAACCTTTCAGCCCACCTGTTATAAAATCAAGAGCACAGAAAGATGGCAAATCTTGAAAAAATGACCTTCAGTGTAACACTTGAAAAGTTAACCTGTAATTATTTTTACGTATATTTAAAAGGATTAAAGGATAAATATAAAAGAAGTAGAAAGAAATTGAAAAGACATTGAGCAATTATAGGTCATGCTAGCGTCAATTATTTAGAAAACTAAATGATTAATATTTTGATACAATAGTATAATGTAGTATTAACAAAAAAGATACCAACCTTGTGAAACTTTCTTCAAACTACTTAAATCAATAAAACTTTCGCGATTACCGATTATTAAATTCATAGACGCTAATTACAGTTATTCTTGGTGACATCTAACTGCAAGGGGTGACAAATTTCAGCCACAGTTCTCCCCTCTTCCAAAAGTGTTCTCATTACCGATGTAATTACTTCTGGAGCCCTCCTTGATTGATTAGGGTCTGGGAGAGATAGCTTTGAGATGAATTATTGTAATTGCTTCCCATATCAAGCCGAGGGGCGTTGATAATGAACTTGAAGTGTGAAAGGACTTAATGCGAAGTGGTGGCGGATGATAACAATCAAATTGGAAAATGTCTCCGGAATGACTTAATTCTGAAAAAAAAATGGGTCACTCTGTGTTGTTGGTTTTTGATTAAAAGTTAACAGCGAAAACTGAGTTTAGTGGATTAGCGGTTTTATTCTAAAAACGGGCAAAATTGTGTTTTGCCCCAGTATTTTATCTAACTATTTACGAATACGATTTTGAATTTACGAATATGATTTTGAATTTACGAACTATTTACGAATATAATTTTGAATTTACGAAAACGATTTTGAATTTACGAACTATGCAAGAAAAAAAGATTTTGAATTTATGAACTATGTACGAATGGGATTTTGAATTTACGAACGCAATTTTGAATTTACGAACTATTTACGAATACGATTTTGAATTTACGAATATGATTTTGAATTTACGAATATGATTTTGAATTTACGAACTATTTACGAACACGATTTTGAATTTACGAATATGATTTTGAATTTACGAACTATTTACGAATATAATTTTGAATTTACGAATACGATTTTGAATTTACGAACTATGCAAAAAAAAGATTTTGAATTTATGAACTACACTATGTGGAAGAAAGTAACGGGACACGACACTATAACGACATAAACCCATATTTATTAAAATTAATAGGAGGTAGGCCCTTCTTTGGCTGCGATCACAGCTGCAACCCTTCTGGGCATGCTTTCCACTAAATTAGCCATAGTGGCAAGAGGAATTTCCTTCCGAATTTTTAACAGGAAGTTCCATAGTTCAGGCTTGCTTTTGGGGAGTGGGGTACAGGCCTTCAACCGATGGTCCAATTCGTACCAGAGATGTTCAATGGGGCAAGATCAGGGCTCTGCGCCGGCCACTCCATACGTTTAACGTTGTTGTTCACATACCAATCAAGAGTCCTCCTTGCAACATGACATGTTGCGTTGTCGTCTTGATACCAGCAATCATCCATACCGTACGTTGCCCACAAGGTAGGAAGGACATGATTGTCGAGAATATCACAGTATCTATCGGCATTCATCGCACCATCAACCTTCACCAGTGGGCCAGCCCCATACCAGGAGAAAAAGGCCCATACCATCAATCCTCCTCCAACAAACTTTACAGTTGGGACGACACACTCGGGCAAAAGGCGTTCTCCTGGTAAACACCATATCCAAACACGTCCAACGGAATGGAAAAGAGTAAATCGTGACTCGTCACTCCAAAGGACGCGTTTCCAGTCATCCAGAGTCAACGGTGGTCTTTGGCCCATCGAAGGCGCGCTTTCTTGTTAGTTTTCGTAATCAAAGGCTTATGGGCCGCCGAACGTCCAGTGTAACCTAACTTATGGGCCTCGATACGAAGAGTCTTGGTCGAAACGGCCACACCTGTGGCTTGTCTAAACTCATTAGCGATGTTATCCATGGATGTTTGACGGTTACTTCGAATCTCCCTGCCAAGCACTCGCCGGTCCCTGCTGGTGAGAACTGTAGGTCTTCCACTTCGGGGTTTGTTCTGACAGTGTCCCTCAGTCTTGTAGCGACACACAACACGTGCTACAGTTGATTTTGAGCAGATACGGAGACGGGATATCTCCCTAATTGACACCTTGGCAAGATGCAATCCAACCAACACACCTTTCTCGAACTCAGACAACTCTTCCCGTGGCGGCATCTTGACAAAAAACCACTCTAGTCGACTCCACAGAGTATTTATAGGATATAGCTGATACGTGATACCTATTATTGCGCATGTGCCCGCTGTATTGTCGGCTTTCCTACTATTCGAGGGGTGTCCCGTCACTTTCTTCCAGATAGTGTATGTACGAATGGGATTTTGAATTTACGAACGCAATTTTGAATTTACGAACTATTTACGAATATAATCTTGAATTTACGAACTATTTATGAATACAATTTTGAACTTATGAACTATTTACGAATATAATTTTGAATTTACGAATACAATTTTGAACTTATGAACTATTTACGATACAATTTTGAATTTACGAATACAATTTTGTAATTTATGAATACAATTTTGAATTTACGGACTATTTACGAATACGATTGCACGATTATACCGCAGCAATTTTTCGAATTAAAAAAAATGGTGACTTTCAGTAATTTCAGAAATCATTATCGTGCTAAGCAGGCAACTTCATAATAATATTGTAACACGTATACACTTCATAATATTATACATCACATTCATTACCTAAAAGATTTCTAAATAAGTAGACTTTGCGGTATGCCACAATTATGCTGGTGGTATGAGTTCATAGGGACCACCATGCCACAAAAAGGGCAATAAAGTTGATTATAAGTACTAGATTTATACCTAGGCGTGCTAAGAATTCTTATAGGGGGTAACGTGTATTCATGTACAAAATTTTTTAATTTTTTTTCAAATTTAAAGATTAATGTATGTTATTAATTTATTAAATTTATAAATTTTTCTATAAGAAAAATCATTAAAAAAAAATTAAAGCAGACAATATTAAAACAAAATGCTGCAATAAAAACAGCTGACTTTTGAATGGCAATTCATCAACAAAATGTTTTCGGGCGAACGTTTCGAACATTTAACATTTAAGATGATAACCGTTTCAGAACTTTTAAATTATGAAAAATTGCTTTAACTCAATTTAGGGTAAAAATTAAATAAATAATAGGAAAAAAAATTGGAAAAAATCAGACGATCGAAATATCTATTGCAGATATAGTTATCAAAGTATCATTAGTATTGGAGATCAAGGTCAGAAAATAGAAGCTCGAATTGCTGAGATCATGACTGTATCATGCAGTTTCTATATTTGATATAATATTTTGAAAGCAAAAAAATTATATTTAAATGATACAAATATATCTTCCGGTTAATAATTACACATTTTGGTGAATATAAAAAATTTATCTGTCATCCTTTATATCAAAAGTGATGACGAGAAATATCTATTGACTTCTGGGCTACTAGACTTGTTTTTTATTACTACTTAAAAATACTATTAAGTAACATTATTATAAGACACTCCACTAAATGTAAAAAATATCAATATAAAACTAATAAGAATTGTTGGCTTAAAAAGTAGTTGAAAGAATCCGTAAGTATAAATGTCTCAAAATGGCACCTGAAGATATTTATCAAAAAGAAAAAAAAAGAATGCCTAAACTATTTTGTTGGAAATTAATAATTTTATAATTTCAGAATTCATTTGCTTCCAGTGAAGTTTCGCTTAAAACGGTACACTAACTTGCGCTACAATAAAACTGTTTACGTTTATGATTTTTTTTTTTTTTTTTTTTTGGTTTTTCTCATATCCACAAATGTGAACAATTTCTTATAAATTCGCCAAGTTCGGGAACTGGCACCAAATTCGTCGCCAAGGAGTGATAAAAGAAAATGTATAACAATTTTGAACAGGATTTCGTTGGATTTCTGTGAAAATCAGAAGCTATAAAAAAAGATTTTTCTTCCAGAAATGCGAAAGATTCGATTTTATTAACTTAATAAACAACAGCAAAGAATGAAAAAAACTCGATATGATAAAAGACCTGGTGCAACTGGGTTTTGAAGGTCTTACTTAGAAGCCATGGGAATAATGAAATTTTTTAATATTTTTCACAAAAGCATTGTGTATTTTCAAATGAAATATTGCGCCTTCATGCTTTTATACAAATAAATGTTAAGTTGTTGATGTAACAATTTACATGAACTTAATTATTGCGTCATTAATGTTGCTAGTAAATTATTTTGTACTTGAATATTATTCAAAAATTTATTAAAGTAATAAATTTAATTTCAATAATGATAATCAAGCAATAAATTATTAACAAAAATTATTGTTATTAATATAATTATATAATTATTAAATTAATTATATAATTATATAATTATATTTTATTATTTTATTTTATTTTGTTTATTATATTATTTAAATTATTATAATTATTTAATTAATTTAAATTAAATTAATAAATATACATCATTTACAAAATTTTTTATCATTCAATTTCAAGCAGTTCAGATTGACATTTTTACATGAATATAATAAAAACCTTCTGTCGGATTCACTAACACATTCCAAATATTTTTTGCTATATTTGAATTTATTTCTTATATGAAACCAAATCCGTAATTTTATTTATCTGCAACCTTGAAACTTTCACGAAAGTAGAATTTTTACCTTCCAAAAAATGATGAACATAAGGTGAATATGATTATTGAAATGTTAGAATTGTGAGATATTGGCATTAACATATCATTTATTTTCTACAACGTAAAGCAATGTCTACAAAAGTCTAAACTACAACTAACTAGTAAAGCAATGACTGACTGACTTGTAATTTTAAAACGATAGAACACTCTACGGTTGCCACACCTTTTGAGTAATGTTTATTTAAACATTTTTTTCCTATCTACTCTCGGTCCGCTGTATAGTTCTCATGCTAATTTATGATGGATCCAATTTATTTAAACATTTCTCTTTTCCTCTTCATATGCTGTTCACTATGTAGTATTGTTGTTGTTGTTTCCTTTCCCACTTCATGGAATGCAACATCTGGATCAAGTCCATGAAATGATAAAGTGTAAAAATTGCATCTTCTGTGTGTAATTGAACTTACGACACAAAGACATGGGGCTCCCAAATTGAGAAATCTGACCTTACCCCACCCGGTAATACACTTCCGGCACTAGATACCCATTTTAGTCTTCCTTTACGACATGCATGGACTACAGTGGGGCTATTCTAACCCGGAACCACATGGGGCCACTATATTGTTTTTCGTAGGAATGCATAGTGAATCTTTACTATCCTCTATAAATAAAATTCATAGAGAGTATGAAGCCCTGGTTAATGAACTACCACTTGGATGTTGTCATGTTAAAAATGAGAGTCACGATTATAAAGTATATAAGCAAGACTAATTATTATTTGATTATACTGAAGGATATTCATAGGAAGGAGTTGAACACAAATATTTCAGAATTGTGTTCAACTGTTCTTCATATCAATGTCTACAACGAAGTTATTGTAATTTAAAGTCAAGGCAGTTATTTCGACTTATCTTGTATATTAACAAAGGACAAAAAAGTCAATAACAGGAAGTAAGGTTTAGATAACATCTACAGAATATTGTAATACGCTTCCAAATTCATGAATTATTGTGACAAAGCATTTTTTAAAATGCAAAGCAAACTTCTAAACTTGTCTACTAACGAAAATAAAGTCAGTTGTAAGCAAATAATCAAACGGAAATGGTGATGTGATAACAGCATTTTCTTGTATATCATCATCATATCATAAGATTTTTTTTTTATCGTATCAGATTTCCTGTTACACAATATTTGGCAGGAAATTATTATATTGAAATATGGTTAGGATCAAAGCATGACAACCTTTTTTTTTTCAAAAGATAATTTTCATTTAAATATAAAACTGTTTTCAAAAAATTAGTTTTACTGAGTTTTACAACAAAACATTGAAAACTTAGTAGCATATGCAGAATTAGCATGGGATGAAATATTATTCTGTAAAAAGGAATTTTATTTACAAGCTGCCAAATTGGATATTAATATTTAAAAGGGACGTTACCCAATTTTTCGACAATATAATCCAAGTGTTTTTTTCATGCTAGTTAGTTGTTTTAAAAAATAAAGGCATTTATCTCTTGTGATACTGGTTCAGTTTGCTGACAGAAAAAAAAGATGAGGATTAAAAGTAAGTGCTTTTCCATTTTAGTTTAATACCAAAGATGGAATCATACTTTATTACAATTGTTTAAACTGAAATATGCGCAAATGCATTTATTTTCCATTTAATGCAACTTAATAGGCTTTCGTATATTTTATTATAATTCCGTAATTTTTATCATAGAAAATATATTAAAATTATCTCTCTTGAAAAATATATGAATATTGATCGCTAAACCTACTTCTTATTTTGTTTTATTTTGATAAATTGCCAAATGCCAAATAAAATGAATTTGTTGACATTGTATGATAGATTTATTATTTTTTTTTCAAAAATTTGAGAAAGACAATTTGTCCTTTAGACATAAACTTTTAATCTTTTAAGACGATTTTATATTTTTGGTTACATTGGATACTATCCCATCGCATACTATTTCCATTAGAAGTATTTTGAAATTTATTAACTATTCATAAACAAATGTAAACTATGTAGTTAATATCCGAAATATTTCTAAATATAAGTCTGTATAGTCTTTTCAAATCAATAGCTCGAGGATATAAGACAAATAATAAAATCGAGATAAGTGCAAGTTCCAATAAATTTTAATAAATAATCTTAGAGTGGAAATAGGAAATTGTTTTCAGCATCTAAAGTGTATTTTAGTGAGGAAATTCATATTTCCTTTTTCTCCCGTGGAAACGTTTCACAAAACCAGAAGCTATTTTTCAGTATCTTGATTTTCATATTCTTCCTTTCTTTACAAAACAGATGATATTTTTTTAATAAAACAGTCCCTTTTAATGCCTTTTTGTTGGTTATTATATATTGAGTGTAACGTAGATCTGTTCCTCGTGGTGCACTCCGGGCTATATCTGATAAGGCAAAGGGATCTACAATTACTGTCTTCAGTCTGGCTCTCAGTGTGAGTTTCTTAGAGTTCTGCAGTGGATTGTCTTAAAACAATAGAGAGGATAATTAAAAAGGCCCTTAGGGGATCCTTCTTTGAGGATGTTGCCTCTAGAAACATTAACAAGCCCTGTTACGATCCTACTCATGATATTCCTGAATGACATAGAAAAAAAATCGGTGATATTGCTACAGCCTTTCTGTGGTCACGATTGTCTCCTCAACCTAAACAAACCTCACCTTTCTGTGGTCACGATTGTCTCCTCAACCTAAACAAATCTCACCTTTCTGTGGTCACGATTGTCTCCTCAACCTAAACAAACCTCACCTTTCTGTGGTCACGATTGTCTCCTCGACCTAAACAAACCTCACCTTTCTGTGGTCACGATTGTCTCCTCAACCTAAACAAACCTCACCTTTCTGTGGTCACGATTGTCTCCTCAACCTAAACAAACCTCACCTTTCTGTGGTCACGATTGTCTCCTCAACCTAAACAAACCTCACCTTTCTCTGGTCACGATTGTCTCCTCAACCTAAACAAACCTCACCTTTCTGTGGTCACGTTTGTCTCTCAAGCACCTTCACAAAATTCCTGTGGGACTCTTGACCCTCTCTGACACCTGTGTGATAACCAGGAAGAAATAGATATACCACACCTTGCTTCCAGTTCTGCACTGCCTCCTGTTTCTTTATGGAAGCGTTAAAGGATTGTCACACTTAACTGGATGGATTAACTGATGTCATTTGTTTTTATCTTGTTCTTTGTATTTATTTTTTTATGATAAATGTTCTCCTGTATATTTGCCATTGGAGATAAATAATGTTTTGATGGCCTTCCTGTTCTACTGATGAATACCCAAATAGTCCGCCGATGGATGATGACCATACGGGAGGTATTTTTGGAGTTATTGCCCTGTATCTACATATCGTATGACAAAAACTATGGAAAACTTCCATCAGGCAGCCTGAGACATTTGTACGCATTGCTGCAATGACCATAAGGTCTTCTGGTTTCTCGATGTAAGACTACAGCTCAAATTCGAACCATTGGCAAACTACAAGATAGTTTGCATGTGATTATTAGGCTATTAATTGATTCCCAGTATAAAAAAAGTCGATGTTTTTTTTTTATCATAAAAGATACACTTATAAATTATATGTTTAAAAACTACGAGTGTAAAAATTCAAGAATTGATTAAATCTAATATTGATATATTAATTTAAAAAAAAATTTAAAATTTTATTAAAGTAATAACAAAATCGCGCAATCTTATAATAAAAATTTATAAAAACGTTATATCGAGATTACTCTACGAGTCCTTAAAAAGTCAGTGTATAACAAGTTTTTAAGAATATCAATGCTAATTAAAGCAAAGAAGAAAAAAAAATCTACCCTTCACGCCCTAAAAGCGTAATCCAAAGACAATTGTTCACCAGTTTGCCATTAAAAAGTCACATTAACCATTTAAATTAATGCCGCTGACATTATTAGGTTACTTTCAACAACTGAAAAATAACCCCCAATTAACATTATTCATAAGTATTATGTTCCTTTTAAAGGGATCCGATCAGGATGTTTTAGATGAGGGTTTCCCAGAAAAATGATCCCCGTTTTTCTGAAAGAGCGATAATAACCGCCGGTTCGTAAATCAACCGTCTGATCCGGAAACAAAAGCTACCAAAATGTAGAGATTCATTCATCCTGGTGGATTTGTGGTTTCGGAGAGACTGATTAATTAGTGTCTCCGAGTTTGTTTTTCGCCCCCATCGATTTCCCTTCTTCATCTATTCAGTCTAAATGCTGTTAATGGAATGGAAAATAGTGAAAACAGATCTTTCTTAAAATGTTAGTGGTTGAATGTGTTTTTTTTGTTGTTGCAGCTGTTATTTTCAAGGTGTTTGCTGTTGTTGTTGTTGTTTGTATTATACAGTACGGATACAAAAATATACATACATATAAAAATTCCGTCTACATTTATCTATTTTAATTTTGTAAATAGAATATGAAAAAGTGGGGAAACTCTTTTCATAAAACATTATGGTTGAGTATGTTTTTTATTGCTAGTTTCAAGGAGTTTGATGTTGCTATGTAGATGTGACGTGTTATTTAGATACAGTATGTTTTGAATACAAACATTAAGTTCAAACTTTCCGTCTTCATATATTTAGACTGAATACTGTTAATGAAATGGCAAAGAGTGAAAACAGATATTTCTTTAAAAAGGGAGTGGTTGAATATGCTTTTGTTAGTGTTGTTGCAGCTGTTGTTTTGAAGGTGTTTGCTGCTGTTGTTGTTATGCAGTATGGTTACAAAAAAATATACATTACAAAAATTTCGTCTTCATTTAATTGTTTGAATTCTGATTTGAATATTTTAGAGTTCAATTTCTGTGTGATTCTGAATTATCCTTAATTTATGGAAATGAGTGTAAATACGAGGGCTAAACATATCGGGATCTACTGTTTAAAGTGGATTCTGAACCACTAATAAACATCTTTGTAACCTCCAGGATTCGAACCTGAAGACTGGAAAACCAAAGGCCAGAGCACTCGCTAATTGGCCTAGGAATGAGAAAAAGTGGAAATTTCGTAAACTATAGTAGTTGAACATACGGGTTTTTTTATTGATAGTTTCAAAGAGTTTGATGTTATTATATGTTATATAGATACAATATATATTCAAGATGTATTTAAAAACCTATTCAAAATTTTATTAATGTAATAACAAAATCGAGCTATTGTATAATAAAAAAATTTATAAAAACATTATACTGAGAATTATTCTAGGAGTCATTAAATTGTCAGCGTACAACAAATTTTTAAAAATTTTAAGGCCAGTTAAAAAAGAAAAAAATTACATCCTTCATGGCCTAAAAGCGTAATCCAACCACAATTGTTCACCAGATTGCCATTAAAAAGTCCCATCAACCATTTAAATTAACGCCGCTGACATTATTAGGTTACTTTCAACAACCAAAAAAGTACCCCCTATTAACATTATTCATAAGCATTATATTCTTTTAAAGGGCTCCGATGAGGATGTTTCAGATTAGGGTTTCCCAGAAAAATGATCCCCGTTTTTCTATAAGGGCGATCCGGTTGGAGACAGGCCTCGAGGCTCGTAAATCAACCCTCTGCTCCGGAAACAAAAGCTACTAAAATGTAGAGATTCATTTATCCCTGGTGAGTTTGTGGTTTTGCAGAGACTGATTAATTAGTGTTTCCGAGTTTGCTTTTTCGCCCCCATCGATTTTCCGTCGTCATCTATTCGGTCTGAATGCTGTTAATGGAATGGTATTTAGTGAAAACAAATATTTCTTAAAAAGGGAGTGGTTGAATATGTTTTTTTTTTTTTTCGTTCTTGGCAGCTGTTATTTTCAAGGTGTTCGCTGATGTTGTTGTTTGTATTGTACAGTATGGATACAAATATATATATATATATATATATATATATATATATATATATACAAAAGTTTTGGCTTTATAAATCTGTTAGAATTCTATAAATAGAATGAGAAAGGCTGGAAACAGATATTTCGTAAAAGACAGTAGTTGTGTGCGTTTTTTTTTTGTTGCTAGTTTCAGGGATTTTGATGTTGCTATGTGTTACATACAGGGAGATTATAATTAAAGTCTCACAATCTAAATGCTGTAAAAAAAGAACCACTCGTCACAATGAGTTCAAAATTGAACCGATGATACTTGAAGAAGAAGGAAACGGTATGGCCTTAAAAAAATTTCCATAAACAGTTCCACCGTTTTTTTTCCTTCCAGTGGTGGATGAGCTATTCACTAACAGTGTCACAACTGCTGCATGACTTGGAAGTCCTTTTTTCCGTCAAAAAATAGAAACAATCAAACACATTGAACATCACTGCAGTTGGTGTAATGTGCGACTCTTGCCAAATACGTTGTTATTTCGATTCAAAATATCACTGGCAGCCGAATTCACTTTCTTTATACCACTTGCAGCGTCATATATTAATACACTTTGGAACTTTTATTTTTATCTGTATCATTTTCCCTTCTTCAAATATCTTCAGTTCAAATTTGAACTCATTGTGATGAGTGGATCTTTTTTTACAGCATTTTGAAAGTAGGACTTTATTTATAATACCACTGTATGTATGTCAATATTTTTTATCATCAGAGATACTCTTATTGAAAACCCTGAATTTAAAGATTGAAAAATTTATTAAAGTATTGGTATTAATTTTAAAAATATTCAACATTTTTTAATGTTATTACAAAATCGAGCAATCGTATCAGAAAAATATTTTAAAACATTGTACTGAGATTACTCTACGAGTCATTAAATTGTCAGTGTATAACAAGTTTTTAAAAAATATCAATGCCATTTAGAAAAGAAAAAGAAGAAAAGAAAAAAAAAATCATTCTTCACGCCCTAAAAGCATAATCCTACTACAATTGTTCACCAGACTGCCATTAAAAAGTCACATTAACCATTAAAATTAACGCCGCTGACATTATTAGGTGACTTTCAACAACCAAAAAAAAAAAAATAAATAAATAACCCCCTATTATCATTATTCATAAGTATTATATTCTTTTAAAGGGCTCCGATGAGGTTGTTTCATATTAGGGTTTCCCAGAAAAGTGATCCCCATTTTTCTGAAGGAGCGATAATAACCCCCGGTTGGAGACAGACCTCGAGGCTCATAAATCAACCCTCTACTCCGGAAACAAAAGCTACCAAAATGTTGAGATTCATTTATCCCTGGTGGATTTGTGGTCTTGCAGGGACTGATTAATTATGTTTCCGACTTTGCTTTGTCGCCCCCATCTGTTTTCCGCCTTCATCTATTCAGACTGAATGCTGTTAATGGAATGAGAAGCAGTGGAAGCAGATATTTCTTAAAAAGGGAGTGGTTGAATATCGTTTTTTTTTTTTTTTTTTTTTTTTTTGTTGTTGTTGTTGCAGCTGTTTTCAAGGTGTTTGCAGCTGTTGTTGTTTGCATTATACAGTACGGATACAAAAATATATATACTTTACAAAAATTCAGTTTTCATTTATTTGTTTGTTTGAATTCTGTAAATAGAATAGAAAGAGCGGGAAAATATATTTCCTAAAAGTCAGTACTTGAGTGTTTTTTTCTACTTTCAAGTATTTTGATGTTGTTATGTGTTATATACAGTGTGATTATTAATTAAAGTCTCACTGCCAAACTGCTATACAAAAAAGAAACACCGCTCACAAGGAGTTGAAATTTGATCTGTAGATACTTGAAGAAGAAGGAAACAATGGCATCAAAAAAAAAGTTCCACCAGTTTCCCATCCAACTTGGTATGTTCTTGTCGTGGTGGATGGGCTTTAAACTAACAGTGTCACAACAGCTGATTGATTTGGAAGTAATTTTTACCTTAAAAAAAACGAAACAATCATGCACGTAGAACACTGCAGTTTGGTTTAATGTGCAACTCACGTCAAATGCGTTGTAATTTCGATTCAAAATATCACTGGCATCCGAATTAAATTCCTTTATGTCACTTGGAGCGGCATCTATTAATACACCTTGGAGCTTTTATTTTGATGCGTACCATTTCCCTTTTTCAAGTATCTTCAGTTCAAATTTGAACTCATTGTGACGAGTAGTTCTTTTTTTTACAACATTTTGAAAGTGATACTTTATTTATTATCACCCTGCATATATGTCAAAAATTTTTATTATGAGAATACATTTATTAAAAACCATAAGTTTAAAGATTGCAAAAATTTAAAGTATTAGTATTAATTTTAAAAACATACTAAAAATTTTATTAAATAATAACAAAATCGAGCGATCGTATGATTAAAATGTATAAAAATATTATACTGAGATTGCTCTACGAGCCATTAAATTGTATCAGTACAACAAGTTTTTAAGAATATCGATACCAGTTAAAAAAAAAAGTAAACAATCCATCTTTCACGCCCTAAAAGCGTAATCCTACTACAATTGCTCCCCAGATTGCCATTAAAAAGTCACATTAACCATTCAAATTAATGCCATTGACATTATTACCTTACCTTCAATAACCCCTATTAACATTATTCACAAGTATTATATTCTTTTTAAAGCGCTCCGATGAGGATGTTTTAGATGAGGGTTTCCCAGAAAAATGATCCCCGTTTTTCTGAAAGAGCGATAATAACCCCCGGTCGGAGACAGGCCTCGAGGCTCGTAAATCAACCCTCTGCTCCGGAAACAAAAGCTACTGAAATGTTAAGATTCATTTATCACTGGTGGATTCGTGGTTTTGGAGGGACTGATTAATTAGTGTTTCCGAGTTTGCTTTTTCGTCACCATCGATTTACCGTCTTCATCTATTCAGTCTGAATGCTGTTAATGGAATGGCAAAGAGTGAAAACAGATACTTCTTAAAAAGGGAGTAGTTGAATATTGGTTTTTTTGTTGTTGTTGCAGCTGTTTTCAAGGTGTTTGCTGCTGTTGCTGTTTGTTGTTATACAGTATTGATATACGCACATACATATATATATATATATATACATTACAAAAATTCCTTCTCCATTTATCTGTTTGAATTGGTTTGTCGCTCTACGGACTTTTTGTGCTCACTTTAGGCTAATTAGATAGAAACCTACTGTTTAACATGGATTCCATACCACTCACAAGCATCCATGCCAACGCCAGGACTCGAACCTAAAGCCTATGATACCAAATGCCAGAGCGCTACCCATTAGGCCATCAGGCAATTGAGAAAGTGTGGAAAAAGATATTTCGTAAATTATAGTGGTTGAGTATGCATTGTTTATGGCTAACTTCAAGGAGTTTGATGTTATATATTATATAGATTTGGATATAGATATTGATATAAGATATAGTTAATGGGATGGGAAAGAGAGAAAACAGATATTTCTTAAAAATGGAGTGGTAACACTTTTTGTTTGTTGCATTTATTTTCAAAGTGTTGTCTTCTACTATTGTTGTTTGTTGTTGTTGTTTCTTATCCCACTTGGCTGGCCAAGCCCACGTTTGGACTCATGATTGAAGGGGAAGGAAGCAGCTTCCACCCGTAGGTATGACTTTTGCTCCGTGACGCTGGCATGTGGCACCGAGCGCCAGAGCTGTATACTCGGCCATTCAGGTCCCAAATTTGGGCATATATGGTCATACTATCGTCCAATATGCTTAACTTCGGTGATCTAAAAACCGGTATCAGCATGGTACGGCGTTGGCAAATATTCATCAAAATTCCGTCTACATTTCACTATTTGAATTCTGTAAATAGAATGAGGAAAGATTGATTTGTCGCTCTAGGGTCATATTTTGCACAAGAGATCTAGAACGACCGGGAACTACAGTTTAAAGTGGATTCCGAACCTATAACAAACATGCATGCAACCGCCAGAATTTGCACCAGAAGCGAAGAATATCAAAGGCCAGAGTTCTAGCCAATTGGCTACCTGATCACAGAATGAGAAAGAGTGGAAAAATATATTTCGTAAAATATACTAGTTGAGTATGAGTTTTTTTTAATTGATAGTTTCAAGGAGTTTTGCGTGTTATATAACTATAATATATATACAAAATGTATTTAAAAACCTATTCATTTTGTTAATGTAATAACAAAATCTAGCAAACGTATAATCAAAATTTATAAAAACATTAAACTGATATTGCTCTACGAATCATTAAATTGTCAGTGGAAAACAAGTTTTTAAGAATATCAATGCCAGCTAAAAAGCATAGAAAAAAAGCATATTTCACGCCCTAAAAGCGTAATCCTACTACAATTATTCACCAGATCGCCATTAAAAAGTCACATTAACCATTTAAATTAACGCCGATGACATTATTAGGTTACTTTCAATAACCAAAAAAATAACCCCCTTTTAACATTATTAATAAGCATTATATTCTTTTAAAGGGCTCCGATGAGGATGTTTTAGATGAGGGTTTCCCAGAAAAATTATTCCCGTTTTTCTGAGAGAGCGATAATAACCCCGGTTTTGAGACAGGCCCCGAGGCTCGTAAATCAACCCTCTGCTCCGGAAACAAAAGCTACTAAAATGTTGAGATTCATTTATACCTGGTGGATTTGTGGTTTTGGAGGGATTGATTAATTAGTGTTTCCGAGTTTGCTTTTTCGCCCCCATCGATTTTCCGTCTTCATCTATTCGGTGTGAATGCTGTTAATGGAACGGAAAAGAGTGAAAAGAGATATTTCTTAAAAAGGAAGTGGTTGAATATCGTTTTTTTTTTTTTTTTTTTTTTTTTTGCAGCTGTTTTCAAGGTGTTTGGCGTTGTAGTTTGCATTGTACAGTATGGATAGGAAAAAAAATATATACTTCACAAAATTTCTGGCTTCATATATCTGTTAGAATTCTGTAAATAGAATGAGATAGAATGGAAACAGATATGTCGTAAAAGTGGGATATTTTTTTTTTTTTTTTTTTTTTTTTTGGTATCTTCAAGGAGTTTGATTTTCTTATATGTTATATACAGTGTGAGTAGAATTAAAGTCTCACTTTCAAAATGCTGTAAAAAAAGAAACACTCGTCACAATGAGTTGAAATTTGAACTGAAGATATTTGAAGAAGGAGGAAATGGTATGACACCAAAAAAAAATTCCACCGATTTTTTCCGTCCAACTTGCTATGGCCTTGTCGGTGGATAAGCTTTCCTCTAAAAGTGTTACAAGTGCTGAATGACTTGTAAGTAATTTTTCCGTCAAAAAACCGAAACAATCAAACACATTGAACACTGCAGTTGGTTTAATGTGCGACTCATGCCAAATATGTTATAATTTCGAATCAAATTATCACTGATAGCCGAATTCACTTTCTTTATGCCGCTTACAGCTCCATCTATTAATACACTTTGAAACTTTTATTATGATCCGTACCGTTTCCCCTTCTTCAAGTACCATCAGTTCAAATTTGAACTCATTGTGACGAGTGGTTCTTTTTTTACATCATTTTGAAAGTGGGACTTTATTAAAAATCACCCTGTATATATATCAATTTTTTTTATCATAATAGATACTCTTATTAAAAACCACGAATTTGAAGATTGAAAAATTTATTAAAGTATTGGTATTAATTTTAAAAACATATGCAAAATTTTATTATAGTAATAATAAAATCGAGCAATCGTATAATAAAAATTTATAAAATCATTATACTGAGACTGCTCTACGAGTCACTAAATTGTCAGTGTACAACAAGTTCTATAAATAACAATGCCAGTTAAAAAAGAAAAGAAATAAAAAGAAAAAAATATCCATCCTCCATGCCCTATAAGCCTAATCCAACTACAATTATTCACCAGATTGCCATTAAAAAGTCACATTAATTATTTAAATTAACGCCGAGCCAGTGTCACAATTGTTGAAAGTCTTGGAAGTCATTTTTGCCATCAAAAACTGAAACAATCAATTACAGTTGGTTTAATGTGCAACTCATACCAAATACATTGCAATTTCGATAAAAAATGTCACTGGCAGTGGAATTCACTTTCTTTATGCCGCTTACAGCGCCATCTATTAATACGCTTTGGAACTTTTTTTTTGATGCAGTACCGTTTCGCTCTTCTTCAAGTATCTTCAGTTCAAATTCCAACTTTGTGAGGAGTGGTTCTTTTTTACACCATTCTGTTAATGGAATGGTAAATGAATGAAAATAGATATTTCTTAAAAAGAGAGTGGTTGAATATGTTTTTTGTTTTCGCAGCTGTTATTTTCAAGGTGTTTGCTACTGTTGTTGTTGTTTGTATTACACAGTATGGATACAAAAAATATATATACATTACAAAAATTCCTTTTTTATTTATCTGTTTGAATTCTTTAAATAGATTGAGAGAAAATGGAAGATTTCTTGTAAAAGAAAGTAGTTAAGTGTACATATATATATATTTGCTAGTTTTAAGGAGTTTGATTCTGTTGTATATTATATACAGGGTGATTATAATTAGACTCCCACTTTCAAAATCCTGTAAAAAAAAGAACCACTCGTCACAATGAGTTCAAATTCGAACTAAATATACTTGAAGTAGGAGGAAGCGGTAAGGCATCAAAAAAAAAAAGTCCCAAAAAGAGTTCCACCGATTTCTCCCATCCAAACTGGTATGGCCTTGACGTGGTAGATTGATTTTCCACTGACATCACCACAACAGCTGAATGACATGGAAGTAATTTTTTTTGTCAGAAAACGAAACAATCAAACATGTTGAACACTGAAGTTGGTTTAATGTGCAACTTCTGCCAAGTACGTTGTAATTTCGATTCAAAATATCACTGGCATCCGTATTCACTTTCCTTATGCCGCTTGTAACGCCTTCTATTAATACACTTTGGAACTTTTATTTTGATCCATGCCATTTCCCCTTCTTCAAGTATCAGTTCAAATGTGAACTCATTATGACGAGTGGTTCTTTTTTTAAAGCATTTTGAGAGTGTGACTTTATTTATAATTATCCTGTATATATGTCAATATTTTTTATCATAAGAGATACTCTTATTAAAAACCATGAATTTAAAAATTGACAATTTTATTAAATTATTAATATTAATTTTGAAATCATAATATGTCTTTTTTTGTTGTTGCAGCTGTTATTTTCAAGGGGTTTGTTGACGTTGTTGTTTATATTATACAATATAAAAATGTATATACCTTACAAGAATTCCCTCTTCAATTAACTGTTTGAATCTTTTAAATATAATGTAGGACATCGTGGTTGAGTATGTTTTTTTATTGCGAGTTTCAAGGAATTTGATTTTGTTATGTGTTATATGCATGGGATGTGTTAGATAAATACAGAATATATTCAAGATATATATATATATAAGCACAGAATTTCCATTCTCTTTCACATCCCATCCCATTGGCTGCATTCAAATCTTTGATTTGGATGCAGCCAATGGAATGTGAAAGAATGGTAAAAGATATATTGTAAAAGGGAGTGGTTAAGTATGTTAGCTTTGTTACTATTGTTATTTGTATGTAGTAGCACTAGGAATACAAAATATATATGCAAATACAAAATTTCCATCAAGTTTATATTTCCATTTCGTTATTAGTTATATTGTTATTAGTTAATTTGTTATCAGAAAACATTTATAAAAAATAACTAGAATTTTTTACTAGAAAATCTAATTCGAAAATCTTTTCAATTTTCTTCTGATTCTGAAACTTCTGATTATTTTTATTATTTAAGTGAGAGTAGTATATAGAAGAGAGTAAGTCTTTCAATTCCTTTAGAGTATATGTAATCTCTTTAGCTGTAATTTTCTTTGGCATATATATTAAGAACCTGTATTAATAAATAAAAATACAATCGGATAGGAATCATCGATTAACTTTACAGAACGATGCGGTGTTAATTGCCTGTATGAATAAGTAAAAAGGTAACTGATTACGAATCGCCACTTATGGTAATGCGAATATTTAAGCATATTCGTAAAACGAAGCATAGTTGTCGAACGAAAAGGTCTTGCATTACTATCACAACAAATCTTTTTTTGCACTAACGTCTTGTTTCCTGACCTCACGATTATCAATCATAAGCTATAAAATTCAATTAAATAGAAAAGGACAATTTTATCTGAATTATAAGTAGATCTAAATTGAAATGTTAAAGTTTCTAATTATGAAAAACACAAAATTAATTTTGGTACTAACTTCTGAATACTAAGTATCTGGGAGGGTGTTCAACTAACATTGACATCCAGATCGAAACCAAAAATATTTGATTGAAAGTAATTATTTGAATTTATTTCTTCTAAAAATTATTAAAATAAATTTATTTAAATAATATTTATTTTAAAAGTTAAAAATTTATTTTAATATTTTTTTACAGAAATAAATTCAAAGAATTTTTTAACTTTTAAAATAAATATTTTATTTCATAGGTATACTTTTACCATGTTTGCATTTAGAGTTTACAGCACAACTAACTTTCTTTTTAACATACAAGCATAATATATTCAAAACTCCATATGTTCCATGTATACGTTCTATATCCTTAATATTGAACAAAAATTTTCTTGACCTTAAATAACTCTTGATGTCTAAGCCTTTTGCAGTAAGCTATTGCATCATTAATGCCTCAAAATCAATTGCTTACCAATTAATATTTATGAAGAAGTTTATACAAGTCGAGGTTTTCATTATAGCAATTTTTTTATCATGTGTGAACATGGTATTATCCTGGTTAGAGATATGTGGTGTCTCCAAAAAAGTGAAGCTATAAAATAATAAACAAGCAAGAGTATAAGCTATTATTTAAAACACAACTGGCACAACTTTCATTTCAAAAGCTTTTTATTAAAAATAAACTCTGATTTTCACGTGATTATATTTATGTGTGTTTTAAAACTGGCATGAAATATAGTGTGTGTTGCTAAATATAACGATTGGCCAATATCAAGTCATTTATTCTGTAGTTCATTTTGAATTGTCTGGTTTTCAAAATATAAACATATTATCGTTTCAATAACCACGATATAGGGGCCTGAATGGTGGCCGAGTGGCCAGCGCTCTGGCGCTCGGTACCACAGGTTTAGGATTCGAGGCCCGGCGGTGCCATGGATGTGTGTAGTGGTTCGGAATCCACTTTAAACTGTAGGTCCCGGTCTAATAGGATCGTAGAGCGTTGCGGGGGCATTGTTACTCCGCGTCCGTATCTTCAAGTGACACGCGCCCCCTTGGTAATGCAAAGTGAGTAACGTCTGTGCAGCGCTTGCCTTAAGGCATTCAAACCAAGCTGTCTAAGTGTTTGCCAGCTGCATTAGAAAGAAAAAAAATAACCTCGAAATAGTGTCTAAGGATTACTTAAATGTCAATAAAAGTTAATTTAGCTACCTCTTTCCTGTCTGAATTGAGTAGCACTTCTTGTATACTTCTTCATAGAGTTCTAGAATCATTAAATTTTTGATATATTTCTGTCTCTAATACACTGAAGTGACAAAAGTCATGGGATAGCAATATGCAAATTTTCAGATGGCAGTAGCATCGCGTAGAACAGGTATAAATGCGCAGATCTTTCATTTATGTTCAAGTTATTCATGTGAAGAGGTTTTGACGTGATGATGACCGCACGACGGGAATTAACAGACTTTGAACGCGGAATGTTAGTTGGAGCAAGACGCATGGGTCATGCCATTTCGGAAATCGTTAGGTAATTCAACATTCCCAGATCCACTGTGTCAAGAGTGTGCCGAGAGTATGAAATTTCAGGCATAACATCCCACCATGGACAGCGCAGTGGTCGACCGCCTGCACTTAACGACCGAGACCGGCGACGTCTGCAAAGAGTCGTAAATTCTAACAGACAAGCAACACTGCGTCAAATAACCGCAGAAATCAATGTGGGACGTACGAGGGACTTGTCTGTTAGAACTGTGCGGAGAAATTTGGCTTTCTTGGGCTATTCCAGCAGAAGACCGATTCGAGTGCCTTTACTGACAGAAAGACATCGCTTGCAGTGACTCTCGTGGTCACGTGAGCATATCGGTTGGTCCCTAGATGAATGGAAAACCGTGGCCTGGTCCGATGAGTCACGATTTCAGTTGGTAAGAGCTGATGGTAGGGTTCGAGTGTGGCGCAGACCCCACGAAGCCATGGACCCAAACTGTCTGCAAGGCACTGTTCAAGCTGGTGGTGGCTCCGTAATGGTGTGGGCTGTTTTTCATGGCATGGACTTGGTCCTCTGGTGCGACTGGACCGAACATTGACTGGAAATGCTTATGTTCAGCTACTTGGAGATCACTTGCAGCCCTTCATGGACTTCATGTACCCAAGCAACGATGGGATTTTTATGGATGACAATGCGCCATGTCACCGGGCCACAACTGTTCGCGATTGGTTTGAAGAACACTCTGGACAATTCCAACGAAAGATCTGGGCCCCTAGATCGCCCGACATGAATCCCATCGAGCATTTATGGGACATCATCGAGAGGTCTGTTCGTGCCCAAAATCCTGCACCATCAACGCTTTCACAATTATGGACGTCTATTGAGACAGCATGGCTCAATATTCCTGCAGAAGACTTCCAACGACTTGTTGAGTCCATGCCACGTCAAGTTGCTGCACTTCGTCGGGCGAAAGGAGGGCCGACACAATATTAAGAGGTATCCCATGACTTTTGTCACTCAGTGTAAAATTTGATAGTTCTTATGGAAATTCTGCCCTTTCGGGTTCTGATTTCGGCAAGTTTCTTTTAAGCTCCAAATGCTAATGCGAAAACAGCAGTATTTTGTTACATTTTTATGTATAATTTTGTTTAATTAGTTTAGAAGGGGATAGAGCAAAAGTTGAAAGAGAAAAAGTTACCAAATAAACAAGCAGAACCATAAAGGCAGAACTCTCGTTCTTGTAGTATTCTGACCAATTGGCTTCATATATTTGTTGGGTTATTGCACATTGGAATACTCCCATGTATATTCGTTTAGCAAAGTGTTCAGATATGATAAATTCCAATTCGTGAAAATTTTTTATTTTTTTATACTTATTATTATTATTATTATTTGATACTTCGCATTCAAGTATTCCAGATAAATAACAAATTAATAATCAACTTTTTATTTTTAAATCAACTTTTTTTCGAAACGGTATTGTGGCCGTAGGTATTTAGATCGATACTAAATTTAGAACAAATTTCATTTGCCATTTTTAATAGATTATATTAATAGTTTATACTCATTCTATGAGTTACAAATAAGCAAGAAAAATTATTCTAACCCCCAAAACGAGAATTTATATCCATAGGTTATTCTCTATTTAATTTAAATGCTCTGGGGTTTATACAAAAGGACGAAAATTTCAACAACTGTGTACAGGAATAGAGAAATTAAATTCATTATTTGAGAATATCGAATTAAATCAATATATTATACATACAGATTTCGAATTCAATATTTGGCAATAGAATATTAATTATTTAATTTAATATTTCAATGCTAAAAATTGAAAAAAATTATTTTTCTGCTTAATAAATCATGAATATTGACAATAATTTAACACCTACCTATATTATATTAGAAACATCCCTCGAAAGTCAAAATGAAATTAAATATTAATTAATTTTGCGTCATAAAATGTCTACATCAGATTTTTTAAAAGAACAAAATAAATAAATAAAATACTTTAATTGCAAATTTTAACAAAACAACTTTTATTTGTTTCTCAAAAGACAATTATAAATTTAATGACTTGGGATCAAAATACAGTCATGTTTACATAAACATTCATTATTCATGTTTATATATACATTTTTGAATAATAGTTGTTTAATGTAATGATTTTATTTCCTTTTATGCCTATAATGAGTGAAATCTGAGTTTTGAAACTCCTGTGAAATTCTTTTAAAAGGATGCTGGCAATTATTAATCAACAAAAATGTAACAAAATAAAACAAACATAATTATGGCATAATTAAAAGCGGACTAATTTTAGGATTTCTAAAATGGCTTCTATTTATAACAAAACTTTTTTTCTTATATTTAAAGTTTTAACAGGAATTTTAATTTTCCCATTTTAACTCTAGCTTAATTTTTGTAGTCTTATTAGATAGTGAAGGTACTACCTACATTTTTTATTTGAATTCTTTTAAACGTAAGAATTTTTTTTTTTTTTCAAATTCCGTATAAGATATGCATGGAATTGGCATATTTATATGGAATTGTTGTTTATATTATTTTTAGTTGACGAAGAAATGTTCATGCTAATGAGTTTCTCTGTATTAAAAGTTTTTTATTGTTGTAACGAATATTTGAATGTTGGCTTAGAAATGCCTAAAAAATTATTCAGTGACTTTTTTGTTGAAATTTTAAGTTTAGCAAACCTGTAAAAGTCGTCTGGTAAATATATTAATAATTATTTTCCGTGATATAAAATTGAAATTAAATAATTTAATTATTTATTAAATAATTAAATGAATAGATAAACTAAATAGATAATCTATTTATTTTTATTTAATTTATCGATTATCTTATTTATTTATCAGACGACTTTCATTGGTTTACTGAACGTAAAATTTCAAAAAAGTCACTAAATCATTTTTATACATCATATATCACTGTATCATATTATCATTAATTATATATATATATATTATTATCATTGACAATTATCATTATTTACTTTACAAAATAATAGAAATGTCCTATAGTTTTTTGTTATTTTGTCATAGTATATTTTGTGATTATATAAAGTATTTCTTCATCATCATTTCAATTATATATTAATAATTTAAATAATTGAAACCTAAAAATTTTTCATCTATGATCGGTTTTTTATTTATTTTAATTGACGTTTTTTAAATGCATCTTGTAAATCAGCATTCATATTTCTAAAATGTGGTATAGAGTTAAAAAATTTGCATTTCTAATTATATATCATAAATATTCAAATAAAGCAAAATATTTTTTTATTTCATTTCTCGATATCTTACAAATTGATATAATCATAGAATTCGAAAAAATACTCATCAATTTTTTTTTTTATTTACATAATAAAAAGGTATTATGAAAAAATTATTATTTTTCGACGAATTAAATGAACTTTATTTTTTGATTATTTTCTTTTCTATGAAGGGAAAATATTTAATATGAATTATTTACGATACTCAACACTTTACAGTTCATATTTACTTTTAATAAAATAAGCCAGTCATGAAAATGCGAAATTAAATAGAAATACGAAAAAAAATATTTAAATACTTATGGCCTTTATATTTTCCAAACAATATTAAAGTTTATATAATAATTATCTTGTAAAGAAATTTTTCCTCGAAATATAGTTGAATTTTAAAAAAAATTAATATATTGAACCGTTTATTATTTATTTATCATTTTTTTTTGTCATTTACGTTTTAACGTTTCCTAGTCATTTACGTTTTAACGTTTCGTAGTCATTTACGTTTTAATTATTATTATTAGGCTTCTATTAGGATTACATTTCAAATACTTGAAATTGTCTTAAACTTCATAGGCTTCATAATTTTTCATTATTTCTTATTAAAGATAGCGATACAAAATCATAAAGAAATATAATATAAGAAAATTTGAATACTATTTTTAAATATTGCATTTATTTCAGTCTTAAATTATCTTAAATATCAGTTAACATAAATATAAAAAAAATATTATTATAAATTAATTATCATATTAGAAAATTAATTATTATAAATTAATTCATCATATTATTATAAATTAATTATCATATTAGAAAAAAATTATATACATATACAATTATATTAATTATATATACATAATTTTGACAGAAATGTATTGTAGACAAAATGAAATTAATTGTACCTTTCTGTTTTCTTCAATTCCTTCAGCAAATAAATCCTTTTTTTTCATGCAATTCATATTCAACATCATCTTCGAATTCTTTATTTTCATTTTAGAGTCGAGTTTTTTTTTTGTGATTCTATGTTTTTTCAACAACTTTTTTCCGATTGAAAATTGATTCCAGTTATATTTCTTTGGCATTTGTAAATACGAATCATCATTAGTTGGGAAGTGTTTTTATTACATACTTTAAAAGATATGACACACAAAAAATTGTAGTCATAATAGAATTAAATGATGCTCAAAGTCATGAAATAAATGTGCTTTGGTATAACCTATTAATTTAATGTCATTGAAACACTTGAAAAGGTTTTTTGATTTTTTCTACATGGGGCTTCTACTACCATAAAACAATCGAAAATTGCTTCATTGCACAAAATTTCTCAGAAAGAGATTGCTTAGAAATATTTAAAAAAAATTAAGTCTTTTTTTTTTGAAGAGAGAAAAAGGCTCCTTTCTTTTCGAAGGACATAAAAAATCTCTTGGGAACAATATATATATTAGTAAATGTCTTTTTTTGGAGTTTATACAATTTTAATTATTGTTATGGCTAAATTTTTTGATTATTACGAATTTGTTTATTTTAAATTAATTTTGATTTTCTTCAGCATAAATTACCTTTTTAAAAGGATGTCTTATTAACTATCAAATTTTATGACCATCCAAGGTTATTTTTAATATTGATGAATACTTAATTCATAAATTAATTATATACTAGGAGATAAGGGTTTATTTATGTATTAGCATTTTTTCCCAGTTACAAATTAAAAAAAAAGCTATATTAGATGGCAGGAATTGTAAAACGGCGTTTATACTGTTCAGAAAAATATATTAGCTCATTCATAAAAAAGTTTCATACAAATATTGAGAGTTGTTGTAATTTCTTAAAATTATTATCATAACCCTGCTTCCTCCTACTCACTGGCAAGAACACCCCCTGTAGAGCACATTAGAAATGATCAGTAGGCCTCGAGACTCTCACCCGAGAGGAAACACGGCGGAACCGCGCTCTTTTGTTGAGAAACGTTTAGTTTACAGTCTGTCACCCGGAGAGGATATATATAGTATTTAAAGCAATCTTGCATAGTAGTTGGCCTACAGACTCTCACCGGGGAAAAATTATCTTTCGCACAAATCTGCTTGTATTGAAATCCTTCCACAAATTTATATATGGCTTTAAATGTGTTAAATATTGTCTGTTTTTAATTGTATATGTGTGGTATTTATGCGTCTCAATAAAGATGTGTGTTCTCAAACCCGTGGTCAAGTATCTCAAGCGGCCTAATGGCTAGCGTACTGGCCGTTGGTGCTCCAGGTTCGAATCTTGGCAGTGGCATGGATGTTTGTGAGTTGTTCGGAATCCACTTTAAACTGTAGGCTCTGGTCTGCTTAGCCCTCATGTGCACAAGATGACCGTAGAACCAGAAACCAAACCAAGTATCTCAACCCAACCACAGTTACAATCTGGTTGCCCAACCTGCACACTACATTAGTAATTAAAAAGACATATTTCATATCAGCACTGATCTCAAAAGTGTTTTAATATTATCAAAAATCAAATAGATCCATTTTTAAGACAAAATTAATCAAGAACAAGAAATCCTCCTTTTTTTTTCACTCTATTGCAGAAAGTCCTTTATAACTAATTTTCATTCATTTTTTCAAGCTTATCTGGTGCCATCTATTGGTAGATATATGCAACTTAAATCTAAAGAAAACTAAAATTAATTAATTTAATTTAATTACTGAATTAATATTTGAAAAAAACTGTATTAACATCAAGTGCCATCCACTACAAGTTCAAAAAAATGTATTTGAACTTGAGTGGATGAATAAAAAGTATTTTATGAACGATTGAAAATTTGAACAAGACATATACAGGGAGAGTGTGCGCTAATAGAAGGAATTGAATAAATTGTAAAATAAGAGGCACAAAATTCCTTTTTAAAAAAAGTAAAACTTCTTTAGTATGACTTATAGGCTATAAAAAATGATAAAATCTAATGTCAATTGCCTTATTATCAATACCAGGCATTTCCTAAATTTCAAACATAATTTTTTTTAGAACTTTCTAAATTTTTATGAATAAGCAGGAATATATGGATAATTATATTTTTTATTTTATTATGAAAGTCTTTAATGAGTTTTACTTGATATATCAAATGAATCAAATCTCGACTTGAGAAATGTTGTTCTACATGGCCTTCTAACTAGAGATCTACTATCCGCTATCAAATATTGATTAGTCGTGATTTTACTTAGTCTCCCCAGCAGACTCTTATCAGACATCGTGTTTTGACACTTGTCTTTTAGTTTGATGCTACGTCTGACTTCATCATTTAAGAGTTGTCAATTTTAGTTTTAATGGACTACGATGTTGACGCTTAAAAATGGTGGAACAGCATTTCATATACGATCAATATCTCAATGATTTAACTGCATTATTGCACGTCCTTTTGAATATTATTAATAATAAAGCACATTCACTCTCAAACGAACGTTTTCTAGTTTAAGATATAAACAAATCTAATCTACAATAATTTATGAATCTAGAATACTATATAAATCTACAATAATATATAAATCTAGAATACTATATGAATATGCAATAATAATAAATCTACAGTAATATATAAATCTAGAATAGTATAAAAATCTACAATAATATATAAATCTAGAATACTATATAAATGTGCAATAATAATAAATCTACAGTAATATATGAATCTAGAATAGTATATAAATCTACAATTATATATAAATCTTGAATACTATATAAATTTACAATAATATATAAATCTAGAATACTATATAAATATACAATAATATATAAATCTAAAACAATATATAAATCTACAATAATATATAATGTACAATAATAATAAATCTACAGTAATATATAAATCTAGAATAGTATATAAATCTACAATAATATATAAATCTAGAATACTATATAAATTTACAATAATATATAAATCTAGAATACAATATAAATATACAATAATATATAAATCTAAAACAATATATAAATCTACAATAATATATAAATGTACAATAATAATAAATCTACAGTAATATATAAATCTAGAATAGTATATAAATCTACAATAATATATAAATCTAGAATACTATATAAATTTACAATAATATATAAATATAGAATACTATATAAATATACAATAATATATAAATCTAAAACAATATATAAATCTACAATAATATATAAATGTACAATAATAATAAATCTACAGTAATATATAAATCTAGAATAGTATATAAATCTACAATAATATATAAATCTAGAATACTATATAAATTTACAATAATATATAAATATAGAATACTATATAAATATTGAATAATATATAAATCTAAAACAATATATAAATTTACAATAATATATAAATGTACAATAATATAAAAATCTACAATAATATAAATAAATCTCATATGATAATCTACAGTTGGAAATTAATATAGATGTGAATCATTTATCATTTTTTAAAGTTTTACATAATACATTATAAAAAATATATTTTTAAATATTTAAATATGCACTCTCTCGATATTAAGAAGAAAGAAGACATGATTCATAAGTTGTTATTTTATTATTTTTTATAGTATATATATTTTTTCTATTTGTAAATGAACTATACTGCTTACCATTTCGAGTTATTGAGGAAATATTCCATGTATTTTTGAGTTGGCCAAAAATTAATTTTCTTTTAAAATTTAGAATTTCAGTTGTTTTTCAGTTTTAAAATATTTTTTTCTCATTGAATTCAGTTTTTCAGCGGAAAATTGAATTGGTTTATTGATTGATACATTATATGTTATATAAACTTTATAACAAATATTTGAAAGAAAAAAATACAAAATGTTTTCCTACAAATATTTTGAAAAATATTTATTGAGCAACAATTATATAGATTATTATTATTGTACTAATCAATTTTTTAATTCCTAGTTTTAGAAAGTTAGTTAGTTTTAGAAAGAAAGTTAGTTTTAATATTTAGAAAGCTGTGGAAATTTATATTACTTGAAATTTTCCTCAGTAAGACAAAACATAACAATAATGTTTTGTCTTACTGAGGGAAATTTCATTTAAAGTTCTTTATAAGTAAAATTCTTAATATAAAAATATATTTCATTATTTTAAACATAAACGAAGAAATGAGAGATTTGAAAACATTACAGATTCAATTGAATTTACAGTTATTAGTTACATATACAAATAAATGTAAATTTAAATTAGTTACATAATGTAAGTAAATTTAAATTAGTAAATTAATGTAAATTTAAATTAGTTACATAAATGTAAATTAGTTACATAAAAAAAATGTATTTGAATTTGAGTGGATGAATAAAAAGTATATTACGATTGAAAATTTGAACAAGACATATATAGGGAGAGTGTGAGCTAATAGAAGGAAATGAATAAATTGTAAAATAAGAGGCACACAATTCTTTTTTTTAAAAAATAGTAAAAGTTATGTAAATTTAATGTAATTTTATGTAATTTGGGTTAAATTAAGGAATTAGATTTAAATTTTTAGATAAACGTTTAAAGTTTTAATAAACTAGAAGACTATAAAAAGAAATTCTATATTCTATATAAGAAAAGTTCTTAATTGTTATTCGTACGTAATTCTCGCTCTAATGTCATGGGTTAAAAGTATTGAATTTCAAATCTGTTGCCCCCAATTTTTGATAATAAATGCATATGTGCCTTATATTTGCTTCAGTTTTTAAATTTGTTTGGCGTTTGCTGAGTATAAAATTGTATATCCCCACATTAGACTTATACCCACTATAAACATTTGTTTGGAGTGCAAAATTGAAACATAATGAATTGTGTTTATTATTATTCTTACCTGTAAACACAGATAATATAATAATAATGGTACTAAACGCACATTGTAAAGAAATATATAACGCTTAAAATAAAATATATATCACTACAAATGAACTAACAAAAATAAAATCATTAAAAAAATATTTATTTTACTAGTTCGGTATATGTTTCTCCAATCCTTCACTTAGCTTTTGCAAATCCATCTCAATTTGGGTATTTGCACATCTTAATGGGTGTTGCAGGTTAGCGTCCGTTATGTTTGGGCATGTGTTGTGTTTCGTTAATTTCATTTTCGGAGAAAACGATTCGCAGTTGTAGGTTGAATCAAAAGCACTGACAACTTCAGCTGAGTCTAGCTTACTCTGCAATCAACAATCAACTGTGTGTATCGAGGGATGGCCACTGCATCACTGAGGTCAATTAAAGTGAACACATAGAAGCTGTTATAGTAGATGTTCCAAGATGCGCAAGCATCATGAGTTCGCAAAATAGAATTTAATTATTCTGTGAACTTATAACTGTAAAACTCATCAATAAAATTGACAATATCCCGCATATATTTGCAAGAATATTATTATAAAATCAAAGATAATTTTTTTTTTATAATTTCGGCAATTATTTTTTGAATATGTGGATGCTCACATAATGTATTTTATAATGCATTGGATTTCACTTTTTTGGCCACTATAAATTAAATATTTTTTGTAAAAGTGGGATAACTTTCACTAGCCAAAAAAATATCTCAAGACGGGCCTCATGCGTGCTGCGATTTGGCCACCCCTGTTATAGACATTGAATAAAATTCTGAATCAAGACAATCTCGAAATATAAAGCTACAAATAAATTATTATTTCTACTTTGAATAGACAAGGGAGCCTGATGGCCGAATGGCTAGCACTCTGGCGTTCGGTACCATAGGTATCGGGTTCAAATCCCGGCTTGCCCATGGGTGTTTGTAGTGGTTCGGAATCCACCGTAGGTCCCGGTCCTAATAGGATCGTAGAGTGTTACGCGGGCATTGTTACTCCGCGTCCGTGGCTTATCTTCAAGTTACACGCGCCCCCTGGGTAGTGCAAAATGAGTAATGTCTGTGCAGCACTTGCCTTAAGGCATCAAATACAATTGTCTAAATGGTTGCCAGCTGCATTAGAACGAAATAAAAAAATACTTTGAATAGACAATTTCATTATTTTAATTTAATTTTAAGTACATTTAAATAATACTAATTACAAGTTTAAAGGGCATTTGCAGCTGAAGGGTTAGTAAATATAATAATATTTCTTATACGTCCGACTCGTAGCTCTGTCGTAACGAGCGCCACTGGTGAGCAATGGGCCGAGGTTCAATTCGCAGGCGGTTTTGTTGCCGACACTGTTTCAAAAAACGAGGAGTCTCGATGAATTTTGAGATGTTCAGTTTAGTGCCACGTTCGACGGACTACCTGATGGAAGTTTTCTGGTTTTTCTCTCATACGATACGCAAAAAAGTCCTCCACGAAGGCACTACTCTCCTTCTTCAGCGATTCGGAGCCAAGTCAGACTTCTACCTACCGGTGCTCCATCACAGCAAGCTGCACCCTCTTACCTCCTTCTATAACAACACACACGGGTTCATGGACTTGATCCAGAAGTTTCTGTTCACCAAGTGGGATAAGAAACAGCGTATTGTTTTATACATTCCCTATCATTTCTTATAGCAAAACATTTAGATTATTAAGTTTAGTTTCCTTTTCTCAAATAATATGTAGAGTTACAATTTTTATTCTAATAATAAAGACGAATTAATTTATATAATATTTTTTTTTGCATGAAAAGAAAGTTTCTTTGATAGATGCAAATAATTGATTGAATTGATTATTATTTGATTTTTTGAATTATTAATTTCTGTAGTACTTTATTTGATTCGGATTGTTTTACAGAAAATGAGTAAAAAATTGATTGAATTGATTATTCTTTGATTTTTTGAATTATTATTTTCTGTAATACTTCAGTTGATTCGGATTGATTTACAGAAAAAATGAGTAAAAATTAATTATTCTTTGATTTTTGAATTATTATTTTCTGTAGTACTTTAGTTGATTCGGATTGATTTACAGAGAATGAGTAAAAAATTGATTGAATTGATTATTCTTGATTTTTTGAATTATTATTTTCTGTAGTACTTTAGTTGATTCGGATTGATTTACAGAAAATGAGTAAAAAATTGATTGAATTGATTATTCTTTGATTTTTTGAATTATTATTTTCTGTAATATTTTAGTTGATTCGGATTGATTTACAGAAAATGAGTAAAAAATTGATTATTCTTTGATTTTTTTGAATTATTATTTTCTGTGGTACTTTAGTTGATTCGGATTGATTTACAGAAAATGAGTAAAAAATTGATTGAATTGATTATTCTTTGATTTTTTGAATTATTATTTTCTGTAATACTTTAGTTGATTCGGATTGATTTACAGAAAATGAGTAAAAAATTGATTGAATTGATTATTCTTTGATTTTTGAATTATTATTTTCTGTAATACTTTAGTTGATTCGGATTGATTTACAGAAAATGAGTAAAAATTGATTGAATTGATTATTCTTTGATTTTTTTTGAATTATTATTTTCTGTAATACTTTAGTTGATTCGGATTGATTTACAGAAAATGAGTAAAATATTGATTGAATTGATTATTCTTTGATTTTTGAATTATTATTTTTTGTAGTACTTTAGTTGATTCGGATTGATTTACAGAAAATGAGTAAAAAATTGATTGAATTGATTATTCTTTGATTTTTTGAATTATTATTTTCTGTAGTACTTCAGTTGATTCGGATTGATTTACAGAAAATGAGTAAAAAATTGATTGAATTGATTATTCTTTGATTTTTTGAATTATTATTTTCTGTAGTACTTCAGTTGATTCGGATTGATTTTCAGAAAATGAGTAAAATATTGATTGAATTGATTATTCTTTGATTTTTTGAATTATTATTTTCTGTAGTACTTTAGTTGATTCGGATTGATTTACAGAAAATGAGTAAAAATTTGATTATTCTTTGATTTTTTGAATTATTATTTTCTGTAGTACTTTAGTTGATTCGGATTGATTTACAGAAAATGAGTAAAAAAAAAATTGATTGAATTGATTATTCTTTGATTTTTTTGAATTATAATTTTCTGTAATATTTTAGTTGATTCGGATTGATTTACAGAAAATGAGTAAAAAATTGATTATTCTTTGATTTTTTGAATTATTATTTTCTGTAGTACTTTATTTGATTCGGATTGATTTACAGAAAATGAGTAAAAATTGATTGAATTGATTATTCTTTGATTTTTTTGAATTATTATTTTCTGTAATATTTTAGTTGATTAGGATTGATTTACAGAAAATGAGTAAAAATTGATTATTCTTTTGATTTTTTGAATTATTATTTTCTGTAGTACTTTAGTTGATTCGGATTGATTCACAGAAAATGAGTAAAAAATTGATTGAATTGATTATTCTTTGATTTTTTGAATTATAATTTTCTGTAATATTTTAGTTGATTCGGATTGATTTACAGAAAATGAGTAAAAAATTGATTATTCTTTGATTTTTTGAATTATTATTTTCTGTAGTACTTTAGTTGATTCGGATTGATTTACAGAAAATGAGTAAAAAATTGATTGAATTGATTATTCTTTGATTTTTGAATTATTATTTTCTGTAATACTTTAGTTGATTCGGATTGATTTACAGAAAATGAGTAAAAAATTGATTGAATTGATTATTCTTTGATTTTTTGAATTATTATTTTCTGTAATACTTTAGTTGATTCGGATTGATTTACAGAAAATGAGTAAAATATTGATTGAATTGATTATTCTTTGATTTTTTGAATTATTATTTTTTGTAGTACTTTAGTTGATTCGGATTGATTTACAGAAAATGAGTAAAAAATTGATTGAATTGATTATTCTTTGATTTTTTGAATTATTATTTTCTGTAGTACTTCAGTTGATTCGGATTGATTTACAGAAAATGAGTAAAAAATTGATTGAATTGATTATTCTTTGATTTTTGAATTATTATTTTCTGTAGTACTTTTAGTTGATTCGATTGATTTTCAGAAAATGAGTAAAAAATTGATTGAATTGATTATTCTTTGATTTTTTGAATTATTATTTTCTGTAGTACTTTAGTTGATTCGGATTGATTTACAGAAAATGAGTAAAAAATTGATTGAATTGATTATTCTTTGATTTTTTGAATTATTATTTTCTGTAATACTTTAGTTGATTCGGATTGATTTAGAGAAAATGAGTAAAAAATTTAAAAAAAAAAACAATTTCTTTTGAAAGACATGCACTACGATATCACCAATTTTTAAAACTTTTTTAACTCCAGAACTAATCATTTCATATGACATAAGAGACTTCTAGAGAGATAAAAAAAAAAAAAAACCAAAATGTTATATTGAAAACTTTCAATCTGAAGAATTTATTTCACATGTTCAAAAGAAACAAGTTTTTTAAACTTTATTTTTATAAAAAGGCATTATTATATCTTGTGATTTGAAACGCATGTTAAAATTAAAATATAATAGATAATTTTACATGCTATACAATACAATATGACTACTCATCTCACTACTCTCACTCTCACTACTCATATGACTCTAACACTACTCATTTTTTTTTTCATTTTTTTAAAATTTTTAATCGAATTTTATTTGCAAGTTTAATAAACAATAAATATTTAATAATATTCAATCAATATTGTGTTAAATAAAAATGAATGAAGACTTTTTACTTTTAAAACTTCAGAAGACTGCACATTTTAAAGATCGTACATTTGTTATACTGATAATATTTTTTTTTCTAATGCAGCTGGCAAACACTTAGACAGCTTGGTCTTGGATGACTAACGGCAAGCGCTGCACAGACGTTACTCCCTTTACATTACCCAGGAGGCGCGTGTAACTTGAGGATAAGCCACGGACGCGGAGTAACAAAGCCCCCGAAACGCTCTCTGATCATATTAGACCGGGACATACGGTTTAAGGTGGATTACGAACCACTACAAACAACCATGGCACCACCGGGACTCGAACCCGAAACCTGTGGTACCGAGCGCTAGCCTATATACTCATAACTATTTTAAAATGGTATAGAACTGGTTACTGGCACTGACTACTGAATTTTTCGATTTAAGTGTATTACAATTAATTTCGCTGGGTAACATAGAGGTAAAGAGCAGTGAAACGTCATACTCTACGTAATAGCTCACGTGATTTCTTCATCCCATGCCAATTATTTTAGTTTCAGTCGTCTGAACTTTGGCTTCCTGCAGGCATGGTGTGGTCTGCTTACTGTCACACTCTGCGTGTTCGAGCGTGTCTGAGAAACGGGTTTTGGATTAAAATGTATCGCTGCAAGTTGTTAATAGCTACGAATTTTATTAGAATTGTGTGTCGTGTTTATGCGATCTTCTTAAATGTCATTATGTAAATGAATATTAGTTAGTTGAACTTCAGTCTTCTTCTAACAAAAACCGCCTCATCATGCAGTATCCAGTGTTCTTTTGAATTAGTTGAAATTTTTAATCTTCTCTTGATGTAAAAAGAAATTTGAATTTTTTTTGAAATTTGAATTTGAAACTTGAAGAATTTGAAATTTGAAGATTTTGAAATTTGAAGATTTTGAAATTTGAAATTGAAAATTTGAAATTGAACTTTTTGATGTTGAAAGAAATTTGAATTTGAATTTGAATGTTGGGTGCTATCTGCGTTTTTGTTAAATTGTTAACAATTCTTATAACAAAACTATCGATACATATTTAATAATACATTTTAATGTAAAATAGTATTACATTAATTATTTTACATTAAAATATTACATTAATTAATTAATAATACATTTTAATGTCTTTTATCAATTTTTCGTCATGAATTACATTAAGAATTCTGTTCTTACTTTATTTGACAGCTGATTATCATTTAAAATTTAATAAATATATTTGATAAATGCGTGCTTTTTTATTTAAAAAAGTACAAGTAATTAAAGTCCTCCGCATGTAAATAGTTTAGAAAAATGGCATAAATTAATAGGCATTTTGTACTAGAAACACACACATATATATGTATAAATGTTGTCATTTATATTTTTTCATCTAACCTTATGAAATGCCATGATCATTGCCGCTCATTTAAAATATTTATACGGCAAATTGTGAAATTGCACTCTCAACTTCCTATAAACAGGGGCCTGAATGGCCGAGTGGCTAGCGCTCTGGCGCTCGGTACCACAGGTTTCGGGTTCGAATCCCGGCGGTGCCATGGATGTTTGTAGTGGTTCGGAATCCACTTTAAACCATAGGTCCCGATCTAATAGGATCGTAGAGTGTTGCGGGGGCCTTGTTACTCCGCGTCCGTGGCTTATCTTCAAGTTACACGCGCACCCTGGGTAATGCAAAGTGAGTAACGTCTGTGCAATGCTTTCCTTAAGGCATCCATGACCAAGCTGTCTAAGTGTTGGCCAGCTGCATTAGAAAAAAAAATTCCTGTAAACATGGGACGTCGTAAATTCCTCGTAATTATTGTGTTTTCCCAAAACGGTATTCCTAGAAATGATTCAAAGGAACTTAATTATGATGAATAGTAATTAATTCACAAAATTAATAACATTGTTCATTAATGGCTAACTCCAATTTTTTTTATTGCTTAACCAAGTTATTCTTAGTGCAGTTGATTCAGTGCATAATAAGACCATTGTGCAGCAAAATTCATAAATTCATTACGACATCCAAATTAATTCCCGAGTCTGAGAAAAAGGCCAGTATTCAAATTCACAAATGTTTCCTTCAGTAATTGAATATTATATTACCATCTTATTACAATTGCTAAGAAAATGGCGAGAATTCAATTATAAATAAGAAAATGTATAATTTATTAAAGAAAAGTTATTCAATTTGTTTATTTTAATAATAATAATTACGATTTTTTTTATTATTTTGTTGAAATTATAACATGAATCTTATTTACAATATTTAAGAGCAATCAATTATGATTATGTTAATCATTTTTTTCTAATGCAGCTGGCAAGCACTTAGATAGCTTGGTCTTGGATGCCTTAAGGCAAGCGCTGCACAGACGTTACTCACTTTGCATTACCCAGCGATTATAATTACCATTATAATTGCGAAATAATATTTCAATTTGTATTATAATTAGTCATTATCACCATCATACGTGGCGCAACAGCCCCATGATGGGAAAATGTCGTCTGTCTACTGGCAGATTTCGAGACAGGAGAAGTTATCTTTTTACTGGGAAGGGTTGTCAGCTCTACGATCATATCATAATTAGTAATTGAAGAAATATTATTGAAATCCGTGTTTCGGAATTATTTCGTAAATAATTAACTCTGTATTGCCTCATTATATTAATATTAAAGCGAAATTTTAAAATTATTTCAAACAAAATTTTCCTCAAAGTATTATTCTGCAGTATTTTGTTAGGGAATTTAAAAATTTTTCGTTCTTTTCATATATTCTTATTCACATTAATTAATCAGTTCATAGTATTCATACATACATATAAACGTGTATTGTTGTATGTGTATTGTGTATGTATTGTATACGTGTATTGTGTATGTATTGTATACGTATATTGTTGTGGCCTTGCAATGCAAACTGGTCGAGTTTCTATCATTTTTTTCCCTTTCTCTATTGAATTTTTGCATTGAATCTTATATGTTTTGCTATATATATATATATATATACATATATATACTAGCAGAAACCATTAAATGTTGTCCTGCTAAAAGAAATGCATTGTAGAAAATTACATGTCACGAATATATTCATATATTACGGATATATACGAATACGAATATATTCAATATTAGTATGCACATATATCGTTCTGATAAATGTGCATACTAATTTTTTAGGAATATCTTTTGAAGGGTGTATAAAAAGGGTATTTGAAGGGTATTAAATGCTGCAGCACCATCTGGGGGCAAGTAACAATAAAGTGAGTGGCGCGAACCTATTTTCTATACTCGAACAAATATTATTACCAAATTTCAGAACGATTGGTTGAATGATATAGAATTTGATATACTGCATCATCATCTGGCGGTGACTTGAAACAAAGGGGATAGCATAAAAACCTTCTCCATGTTTTGTCAAACACACCCAAAAAATTTCATCGGTCAAGTCGTCTAAGAGGAGTTCAGTGATAAAAACAGGTTTAGAAGAGTTATATCAATTGCAGCGCCACCTACCGTGTCCAAATGTGAACTTAAACCTTCCAGGGACTAACTCAAAAACATACAAAAAATTTAGTCAAAATCGGTTCATCCGTTTAGGAGGAGTTCAGTGACAAACACACGTACAGAAGAATTATATCGATTGCAGCGACACCAATTGGATCCAATTGTGAATCTAAACCATCTTGGGACCCACTCAAACACATAAAAAAATTTCATCAAAATCTGTCCAGCCGTTTAGGACGGGTTCAGTAACAAACACAGGTACAGAAGAGTTATATCGATTGCAGCGCCACCAATTGGGTCCAATTGTGAATCTAAACCATCCAGACACCCATTCAAAACACATAGATGGCGCTACTAGTATTAAATACACATGATGTTTAGTTAGCCCTAACCCTCAAAAGACACGTGTATAAATTTGACAGCTGTTGCACTATTAGTATGTGAGTTATAGCATTTTTAGTGAAGTTATAGCATTTTTAGTGTTCATCACGTGCAGCCTATACGGCTGACTGTCGATTGGACTCCGGTGTAAAAGGATGGAGCCATCTTTCATCCATTGTCACATATCGAAGCAAAAATTCGGGTTTATTACGATTGAGCAGCTCCAAACACTGCTTAGAATCATCCATTCGTTGTTGTTTTGGGTCGATTGTGAGCACGCGCGGCACCCACTTTGAACAGAGCTTTCGCATATACAAATATTCATTCACTGTATGTCCAACACGTTCCCTTGATATCTTTAGGGTATCAGTTATCTCAATCAACTTCACTTTACGGTTATCAGAAATTATTTTGTAGACTTTTTTGATGTTTTCTTCGGTAACAGCCTCTTTGGGGCGTCCACTGCGTGCATTGTCCTCGGTGCTCCTTTCACCTCGTTTAAATTTAGCAAACCACTTCTCTACGGTTGATTTTCCTGGTTCAAAGTCCGAATAATGTTTATCAAGCCAAGCCTTGGCTTCAATAGTATTTGTTTTGCCAAAATGCAATGTTTTATTAACATACGAAATTCCTTTTTATCCGTTTTTTCAAACTAACAAAAGTTGCTTCACTAAAAATGCTATAACTCACATACTAGTAGCGTAACAGCTGTCAAATTTATACACGTGTCTTTTGAAGATTAGGGATAACTAAAAATCATACGGATTTATTACTAGTAGCGCCATCTATGTGTCAGCCTATGAACTTGTCAGCGCATCTGTTAGGAGAGAAAAATCCCGGCAAAAGAAAAATGTAAGTGCTCTGTTCAAGTGTGGAGAAACATTCCATTTTGCAACAACTTGTCTTCTTAAGGAATTGAGGTATCTTAAAACCCCTTATAAGCCTAATGTCAGCCCAACTGTTATATAGATATATACATTAGAATGTCTTTAAGTCGAACCTCGATAAGTCGAAAACCTCCAAAATTCGAAATTTTTTTGTTCCCTTCCCTCAAACCCCAAAACCTCCATGACTCGAAATTTCAACCCTCTATATGTCGAAATAATTAGTCGATCCCCACAAGCCATTTTGGTATGTATTTTCCCTCCGTAACTCGAAAATAAAATTGGACCTCTGTATCTCGAACATCAAAAATATTTGATTTTACATCTTTTTTACAACCCTTACAATTCGATCATTTGAAACTAATTACCTCTATAGCTCGAAGAAAAATAAGTTACCGACTTTAAGGATATGCCATCAATTCACGTCATTGTTTCCCAAAATACAATGTATGAGTATATAGTAAATAGAATAACCAATTCTACGAAATAACAACTCGGAACAAGAAGAATTTTCTGCTCTTTATAGCTTAGATATTGCTATAAATAGAGAACGATCGTCTAAAGCAAAAAAAAAAAAAAAAAATCACTGACTTTTTTAATACATAATATTTTTAATTTTAAAGTTGTTTCGGAAATATTTTGATTTTTTTATTGTAGTACATAATATAATTTTTAAGTTGCAAATAAACATGTTTATTACCTATGTAACTTGAATTTTTTATTTATTTTACCTCTCTAACTCAAAATAAGTTAGAAAGAATCTGTACCTCTACAAGTCGAAGATTTCCTTACAGAATCAGCGTAAGTCGA
Organism: Caerostris darwini; assembly: GCA_021605075.1. NCBI lineage: Eukaryota > Metazoa > Arthropoda > Arachnida > Araneae > Araneidae > Caerostris > Caerostris darwini. The sequence goes on along the minus strand of BPLQ01006465.1, from coordinate 42,236 downwards.
AGTCCTCCATAAGTCGAAAACTCTATAACTCGAACTATTTGGCATCTCCCTTGAAGTTCAGAGGTTCTACAGTATATACACACACACACACACACACATATATATATATATACGGAGAGAGACAGAGGTAGAGAAAACTATACAATCTAGCCACAATTTATCAGTACAAATATAAATGAAGAGCAAATTAGGAAAATAACTAAAAACAGTCTGCAAAACAAATCCGCAATGAGTTAGCTATTTGTAAATTTTTCTCTGCTTTATAACAATCAAATTATAAATCTGACAAAATATACCCATATTAGCTGTAAAGGAACCATATCTCTTTGTCTATTTTCCTTCGAAAAATATCATATATATGTATATATATATATATATTTATATAATATTCGTTTTTCAGACTGCACGGATGTATGAAATACCTAATTGAGACTAATTTATTTTGGATTTATCTGAAATCTAATTTTTATATTTTAGATGTTTCTCAACAGAATATATAGAAAAAAATTATCCGTATTATTATTTTAACTTTCCATAAAAATCAAATATAACATTTTTTAACTATATAAGACACAAATTTTTCGTGTAATATTTTATGTATAACTGTAATTTGTAATGGCTTTTGTTGTGTAAATTAATCATGTTCCTAATTCACATCTTGACAATTCTCTTTTGGTTCTTATATTGAATTTTCGTGTTCATATAATATATATATATATATATATAAATTAAAATTAAAATTTAATATCCATTTGTATATCCCACATTAACTTAAAATCCCTCATACAGAAATCTAAGTTTTCCCTTCTCTGCTATTCTAGCAGTTCTGTTTAATCAAAAAAATTCATAATTCTATTCCTATGGTAATAATTGACTGTTGATGCGAGACGCCGGCAAACTCTGTCACATTTAATTTACTTGCTGAGGAAACCTATGGCGCCATGAATGATCTAATCAATTAGCATCAAATATATCAGCCCACATAAGCCCACGTGAATCTTTCCATGTATATATCTACAAAAAAATTACGTTATATAGATTTTTGTAGTATCTATATCATAACAAGGGGGCTGAAAACTTCCTAGGCTGACACATATATGTCGCTACTAGTATTAAATCTATATGATTTTTAGTTAGACCTGATCTTCCCGTGGTAGAGAAGAAGTGGGTAGAGAAGAAATGGGGAATGTATACGAACAGAAATGTTACTGCATCGATTAAATATAGAAATGGCAAAAAACCGTTGGTACGAGATTATGTGAAATGCAAAGTTAATAAACATAGTCTGAATTTGCTAATTGAAGGTATGAAGAGCGAAATAGATTTTATTATAGAATATCGCCCCTTCACAAAGGTGTTGGTATGCAGGGATTGCACTTCAAATCAGACTCACTACAATGTGGAGAAAAGATTTTGAGCTGCTACCCAAAATGATTGACAATTGAAAATGATACACAGTTTTTCACAATTATTTTTTTTTATTTCCAATGGCAGATTATGAACAGTTACAACAAAAAAAGAACAACGAAAAAAAAACAACATACAACAACAAAACATGCTGAAACAGAGTTCATGAATCTAACAATAATGCCATAGTTGCAGATCTTTTAGCCACTAAAAATTGTTACCAGGTGCACCACGTTTTTCACAAATATAATACAAGTAATGTAAAAAAAAAAAATTAAAGTCAATTCCTATTTTTTTTCACTATATTGTAGAAAGTCCTTTATAAATAATTTTCATTCATTTTTTTAAGTTTATCTGGGGCGTCATCTATTGGTAGATATATGCAACTTAAATCTAAACAAAAACTAAAATTAATTAATTAAATTTAATTACTGAATTAATATTTGGAAAAACTGTATTAACATCCAGTGTCATCAGCTACAAGTTAAAAAAAATGTATTTGAACTTGAGTGGATGAATAAAAGGTATTTTACGAACGATTGAAAATTTGAACAAGATATATATAGGGAGAGTGTGAGCTAATAGAAAGAATTGAAATAATAAAGTATATTAGGCTAGTCTATTGCTCAGCTTAATTAGTGCAGTGCTGTAGAATATATATAAACAGAAATGTTAAAGCATCGATTAATTATAGAAAGCAAAAAGCTATTGTTACGAGAAAATGTGGAATGCAAAGTTAATAGTTATAGCCAGAATCTGCTAACTGATTAATGGATGTTATTACAGAACATCACCTCTCTACAAAGATTGCATTTCAAGTCAGACTCATGACAATATGGAGAGATTTTGAGCTGCTTGATAGTTGAAAAATGACTAACAATTGAAAATGATATACAATTTTTCACAAATATAATAGAATGAATTTACATTTGAATAATATAAATGAAACAATAAAATATTGTGCAATGAACTGAGAAGCTAGGTAGAAATAATGAAGCAATATAGGATCATAACCGAATGGTTGATGAAAAAGGCAACAATTTCAACTCATAAAACCACAATATATATATATATTTTTTTAAAATGCAGAAAACAATATGAAATAAAATATCAATATATATCAACATGAATATAGTAATATCACATATCAGTATAAATTTTAGAATTGAAATTCCTTGTCAATTTCAGTCAGAAATATACTTCATAAAATATATGCAAAACTGTTCTTGAATAAATGCATAATCTTTGTAAAAGTCTTCAGTCTTTTTTAAGTTATATTTAATGGAAATAAATTTTCAATATGTTGTTTAACATGAAAAATAAATCATATTTATTTTTAACGTAAATATATTAGTATTGATCAATTAGTGGACTGAATTCAGATTTTTATTATGGACAATTTAAGTATCTATGTTCTAGAGAGGTACAATTCGAAAAGTAATGTTTATGTATTAATGATTATCAGGTAATCATACTCTACGGTCTCATATGACCGTAGAGCGTCACAAAGCCTAATTATACTTATCACCCACATTATTCCCAGACTGTAAAGGAGTAACTCAGGCACAGTGATGTGGTGTGGTGTAGTAATAGTAGCAGATTTTGAGCATATGCAAATGTTGTCAGTTGAGCCTTCACATAATTAATTAAGGTATACTTGTGTATTGATATAATTATTTTTCTATAGATAAACACATTAATGAGTATAATGAGAAATTATTATTATTAAATATTCTATTTTTTTTGTAGAAATGGATTTTTGTATGTAGTAGTAGTTTGTATTTTGTTGTTGTAGTATTGATATAATCATACGCTCTACGGTCTCATATGACCGCAGAGCGTCCCAACGCCCAATAATACTTATCAACCACATTATTCCCTAACTGTAAAGGAGTAACTCAGCTCTAGGCACAATGATGTGGTAGATTTAGTAGTAGATTTTGAGCATATGTAAATGCTGTCAGTGTATTGATAAACCATTCAAAATGAATTTTGTATGTGATAGGTATTTTTGTTGTAGCATTGATATAATTATTTTTCTATAGATAAACACATTATTGGCACAATGATATAATGAGAATTAAGGTATACTTGTGTATTGATATAATTATTTTTCTATAGATAAACACATTATTGAGTATAATGAGAGATTATTATTATTAAATATTCTATTTTCTTTTTGTAGAAATGGATTTTTGTGATCTCAATCCAAATATATGTGGAATGGAGGCTGGTTGCTACCCCACTGAAAGTTCTTACATTTGTATATGTCATGATCTTTTACCAGCCGATGCAAACAACAACTGTGATAGAACAAAAGGTAATTATCTATAGTTGCCTTTGTGCATTTGATTTTTTTTCTCTTTTAGGTTGCTGGCACTGTCCGACATCTGTGTGAAATTTCAGGGCCAAAATATTCATTAATGTTTGAGTTACACTTGGCTCTCACACACTCTTTTTTAGAGTTCCATGCAGCTTTTTTAACCTCATTCAAACTTTCCTCATAATCATGGCCCTTCATAAGTTCCCAAATTTGTGTCCTACAAATATACCCTCTTTTATTTAAGCCTCACGGATCCTAAGGAATTTGTTCTTCGAAGACAGGAAACCTGGACTACTTTTATCCATCGCATTATTCTTTTTTTTTTATAAATCCGAGTTTATTGGGAAGGTAGAATGATTTATAAGTGGTTGAGAGGTTATATTTTTTTTGTCCAGATATATACCTTTTAGGCCATTGCTTTTTAATAAAATAATTTTTGCAATCTCTGCTATTCCACTCGTACAGAAAACAACAAAATTAAGTATTTTCGTCTTGGAGGCCTAACAAAAGTGCTATAACTTTCAGATAGCCGCTTACTAGTGTGTCCAAAAAGTAAGACCAATTTTTAATTTAAAATTCCCTGAACTTATGGAATGTAATTTTAGGTTGCTGGCACTATCCTTGACATCTGTGAGAAATTTCACGTCAAAATAATCATTAATGTTGCAGTTACACTTGGCTTTGTGAGATGGTAAAACTGATTCCGGCGATTTTTGAAATGTCTAAATTCATTGAGCAAAGAACTTGCATTAAATTATTGCAGAAACTTATTACTTGCAGAAACGTATATAATGTTGTAGACGGCATTCGGGAGCATTACTATATCGGAAAGAAATGTTTACATGTGGTATAAGCAGTTCAATGAAGGCAGAAAACGCGTTGAAGACGATGTGCCATCTGGCCGACCATCAACCTCAACCGATGAAGCTCATGTCCAAAAATAATTAAAGATTTGATTCTTGCAAACCGTCCATTTACAATTAGAGACCTTGTTGATGATGTTGGAATTCGTTCCACAACCACCGTATTCTCACCGTTCGACTTCTGGCTATTCCTTAAACTCAAAAGGCCAATCCGGGGACACCATTTTGAGTTGATTGAAGAGATTCCACGTGAAACGCCCTTTGAAGGCCATCCCTGCTGATGACACTTTAGCATGCATTGAGGATTGGAAAACAGTTGTCATACATGCATTGTGTCTGGAGGGGATTAATTTGAAGACGATGAAATACATTTGGAGGAATAAATAAAGAGTTTTTGAAAAAAATAATTGGTCTTACTTTTTGGGCACATTAGTATGTTTTTGAAAACAATTGTCAAATCTTTCTTAGCAATTTAAGCGGCCTGATGGCCAATTAGGTAGCGCTCTGGCCTTTGGTACCCCAGGCTTCAAGTTCCGAATCCCTGCGGTGGCATGTATGTTTGGGAGTGGTTGGGAAATGTTAAATTGTAATCCACGTTAAACTATAGGTCCCGGTCTAAGTAGCCTAAACTTTGGAAAAAAAAATACCGTAGAGCGAGAGACCAATCCATATAAAAATCAATCTTAACAATTTAAATCTTCCTACTCTATATTAAATCTCAGAGGGAAATATTTTCTTTTTTCAAAAAGTATTTTAAAACAACAAAATAATGCGATAAGATAATATTCTTCTTTCGTTACTACCTCCGATGGTTTTAGATAATATTCTTTTTTAAACTACTTTTATTAATTTTTGCATGATGTATTAAAAAAACACTTTTTCAAATAAATGTATTACTTTTATTATTTTTTTATACGATAGAGTATTTATTCAACATGAATAGAAAAGATTGATTATTCATTTTTAAAATCAGATTTCAAAAGTTTTGAAAAGAAAAACATTTGAAAAGTTTTATCATTAAAAATGTTTAATTTCCTACTTAAATAAAATCAATTAACTTTACTTTTTGATCACAATATAGAAAGATAAAAAAAAAACTTATTAGTCTGTTCTTTTCAGAATAAGTAATTTTAAAAGATTTAACTTTTAATGACTTTGCAAAATAGCATGAAATAAATTGCACAACTTATAAAAATAGCGCTTATTTTTTAATTAGCTATCATAAAGAATAGATTGTATTTTTGTTTAAAAGCACCTAGTAAAGAAAATTACATAAAAATATTATTATGAAATTCTAAAGAATTAATTAAGTCTTTAAAGCTAACAAAGCGTAGAAGCAAAACGACATTTTAAGACAGATATTTTTTTTTGTTGCAAACAAAAACCTTAAAACAATTTGGAACAATGCGCAGTGTTTTACGTAGCGTGAATAATGTGAAAACAAGGCAAAAATTGTACACTGTTTTAAATTTCATTGTGTTTCTTCTTTTTATAAGTTTATTTACGTCTTTATGAGAATTTGTAAGGCGTCTTATCTCACTAGTAAAAACAACTGACTTATTTATGACTTATTAAAACTGACTGACTACTTATTATAACCTTCACGAAAAATATTTTTATCTCATTTATGACTGGAATGAAAAGTATTTGTAAGGATTTTGATTAAGGAATACTTTAGTGTATTATTAATTTCACATGGTTTGGTTTGTCGCTCTACTGTCATTTTGTGCACACTTTGGGCTAAATAGACCAATACCTACAGTTCAACGCTGATTCTGAATCATTAACAAACATTCATGCCAACACCAGGATTCAAACCTGAAACCTGTGGTACCAAAGGCTAGAACCCTAGCCAATTTGCCATCATGCCCCTAATTTCACATGGAGAACATAATTAGTAATGTAAGAAATCATGGTGAATTGAAAAACCAGGTTGATAGCCAAGTAACTAGAGCTTTGGAGCTCGGTGCAACAGGTTTCAAGTTCGCGTCCTGGAAGTTCATACATTTGTATATGTCATGGTCTTTTACCAGCCAATGCAAACAACAATTATGATAGAGTGAAACGTAATTATTTAAATATTGCTACATTTCTATGTTTTAGAAAACAACTGCCAAATATTCTTAGCAATTTAAATCTTTCTATACTATACAAAAGTAGGGCTGAAATATTTTCTTTATTCAGAAAGTATTTTAAAACATCAAAATAATGTGATCAAATAATATTCTTCTTTTGTACCATCTCTATTAATTTTTGCATGGTGAATAAAAAAAAACACCTTTTCAAATGAATGTATTATTATTTTTTATCTAATGTAGTATTTACTCAAAATGAATATAAAACATTGATTAATAATTTTGAGCTCAGATTTCAAAAGTTTTGAAAAGAAAACACTTGAAACGTTTTATCATTAAAATTTTCTACTTACATAAAATCAATTAACTTTAATTTGATCACAATATAGAAAGACAAAAAAAAAAAAAAAAAACTTATTAGCCTGCTCTTTTCAGAATAAATAATATTAAAGATTTAACTTTTAATGACTTTGCAAAATAGCATGAAATAACTTGGACAACTTATAAGAATAGCGTTTATTTTTTAATTAGCAAGCAAAAAGAACATATATTAGAGAGTTTTTGCATACCGTACGTTGGTTACCGTAGGACGTCCGTTAGCTTTTTCTCCCTAGCGCGCTTGCTCAGTTTCCTATGAGCATGCGCGCTAGGGGAGAAAAAAAGCTAACGGACGTCCTACGGTAACTTCAACGTACGGTATGCTAAACTCTCTATTGGTTTTTTTAAAAACTACCTAGTAAAGAAAATGACATAAAAATATTATTATGAAATTCTAAAGAATTAATTATGTCTTTAAAGCTAACAAAGCGTAGAAGCAAAACGACATTTTAAGACAGATATTTTTTTTTGTTGCAAACAAAAACCTTAAAACAATTTGGAACAATGCCCAGTGATTTACGTAGCGTGAATAATGTGAAAACAGTGATAAAATTGTACACTGTTTTAAATTTCGTTGTGTTTCTTCTTTTATGTGATTATTTATATCTTTATGAGAATTTGCAATGTGTTTTATCTGGCTTGTAAAAAACTGACTTATTTATGACTTATTACAACTGTCTGACTACTAATTATATCCTTCACGAAAAATATTTTTATCTCATTTATGACTGGACGTACCATGGCCGTACCGCCAACGGCCGTACCATGCTGAATATACCGGTTCTCGTTAGATCACCGAAGTCAAGCATCATTGGGCGCGGTCAGTACTTGGGTGGGTGACCACCTGGGAACACTGCGTGCCGTTGGCAAATTTGGGACCTGAATGGCTGAGTGTCTTGCGCTCTGGTGCTCGGTGCCACAGGTTTCGGGTTCGAATCCCGGCGGTGCCATGGATGTTTGTAGTGGTTCGGAATGCACTTTAAGCCGTAGGTCCCGGTCTTCTATGACTGAAAGAGCGTCACGGAGCAAAAGTCAGGCTTCTACCTACGGGTGCTCCATTACAACAGAAGCTGCTTCCTTCCCCTTCAATCATGAGTCCATATGGGCTCGTGGGCTTGGCCAGCCAAGTGGGATAAGAAAAACAAACAACAACATGACTGGAATTAAAAGTATTTGTTGGGATTTTTATTAAGGAATACTTCAGCGTATTATTAATTTCACATGGTTTGGTTTGTCGCTTTATGGCCGTTTTGTGCACACTTTTGGTTAAATAGACCGGGACCTACAGTTTGACGTATATTCCGAACCCCTAACAAATATCTAGCCCCCGCCGGATCCAAACCTGAAGCCTGTGGTATTAAAAGTCAGAGCACGCTGGACAATTAGCCATATGGCCACTGATTTCGCATTCAGAGCATAAATAGTAAAGTAAGAAATTATGGTGTGTTTGTTGAAAACCGATTTGATCGCCGAATGACTAGCGTTCTGGAGCTTGGTGTCACAGATTACAGGTTCGAGTCCCGGCGCTGACACGGATGTTTGCATAATCAACTGACTTATTTATGACATATTACTTACGCTTACCTTCGCGAAAAATATTTTTAGATAATTTATGATTGGAATTACAAGTATTCGTTAGGATTTTTATTTAGGAATACTTTAGCACATTTTTAATTTTACATGAACAATATAATTAGGAAAATAAAAAAGACCAGCACTTAGACGAAAACCAAGTTGATAGCCGAGTGACTAGAACTTTGGAGCTCGGTGACACAGGTTTCAGATTCGAATCCTTAAAGTTCATACACGTGCATATGTCATTATCTTTTACCACGCCATGCAAACAACAACTGTGACGGAACGAAATGTAAGTATTTAAATATTGCTGCATTTCTATGTTTTAGAAAACAACTGCCAAATACTTCTTAGCAATTTAAATCTTTCTATACAATACTAAAGCAGAGCTAAAATATTATCTTTATTTAAAAAGTATTACAAAACAATAAAATAATTTGTAAAAATAATATTCTTCTTTTGTGCTACCTTTATTAATTTTTTTTTCATGACGTATTAAAACAAAAACTTTTTTTAATTAAATGTATTCCTTTTATTATTTTTTATATAATGCAGTATTTATTCAGCATTAACATAAAGTATTGATTAATCCTTTTTTAAAATCAGATTACAAAAGTTTTATAAAGAAAAACATTTGAAGAGTATGATTATTAAAAATGTCCTACGTAAATAAAGTGAATTAACTTTACTTTACCTTTTGATTACAATATAGAAAAATAAAACGAACTTATTAGTCTGCTCTTTTCAAAATAAATAATTTTTGAGTTTTAACTTTTAATGACTTTGCAAAATAGCATGAAATAACTTGCGCAACTTATAAAAATAACGTTTATTTTTTAATTAACAAGCATAAAGAACAAAGGATATTTTTGTTGAAAACTACCCAGTAAAGAAAATCACATAAAAATATTATTATGAAATTCTAAAGAATTAATTAAGTCTTTAAAGCTAACAAAGCGTAGAAGTAAAACGACATTTTAAGACAGATAATTTTTTTTTGTTGCAAACAAAAACCTTAAATCAAGTTGAAACAATGCCCTGTGATTTACGTAGCGGGAATAATGTGAAAACAGGGATAGAATTGTACCCTGTTTTAAATTTCGTTGTGTTTCTTCTTTTTTAAGATTAGTTATGTCTTTATGAGAATGTGCAAGGTGTTTTATCTCACTTGTAAAAACAACTGACTTATTTATGACTTATTACATCTGTCTGACTACTTATTATATCCTTCACGAAAAAATGTTTTTAGATCATTTATGACTGGAATTAAAGTATTTGTTAGAATTTTTAAGAAGGAATACTTTAGTATATTATTAATTTCCCATGGTTTGGTTTGTCGCTCTACGGCCATTTTATGCATATTTTAGGCTAAATAGACCACAACCTACTGTTTAACCAAACCTCTAACAAACATCCATGCCACTGCCGGATTCAAACCTGAAGCCTGTGGTACCAAAGGTCACCGCGATAGCTAATTGACTATCAGGGAGCTAATTTTACATGGAGAACATAATTAGTAAAGTAAGAAATTAAGGTGGCTTTGTTGAAAATAAAGTTGTTGGCCGAGTGACTAGAACTGTGAAGAACGGCACCACAGGTTTCAGGTTCGAGTCCGGATGTTCATACTTTTGTATATTTCATGATCTTTTAACAGATAGAACAAAAAGTAAATATTCAGTTTTTGTTACATTTGTATGTTTTAGGAAACAATTGCCAAATACCTTTTAATAATTTAAATCTCCGTATATTATACAAAAGCACAGCTGAAATATTTTCATTATTGAGAAAGTATTTTAAAACAGCAAAATAATGTGATAAAATAATATTCTTCTTTTGTACCACCTCTATTAATTTTTGCATGGTGAATAAAAAAAACCACTTTTTCAAATGAATGTATTATTTTATTATTTTTTATGTAATGTAGTATTTATTAAAAATGAATATAAAACATTGATTAATCATTTTTAAAATCAAGATTTCAGAAGTTTTGAAAAGAAAAAATTTGAAACGTTTTATGATTAAAAATAGTTAATTTCCTACTTAAATAAAATCAATTAACTTTACTTTGATCACAATATAGAAAGATAAAAAACAAACTTATTACTTTGCTCTTTTCAGAATAAGTATTTTTAAAGATTTAACTTTTAATGACTTTGCAAAATATCATGAAATAACTTGCACAACGTATAAAAATAACGTTTAATTTTTAATTAACAAGCATAAAGAACATATAGTAGTTTTGTTGAAAAACTACCCAGTAAAGAAAATCACATAAAAAATATCATTATGAAATTCTAAATAATTAATTAAGTCTTTAAAGCTAACAAACCATAAAAGCAAAACCACATTTTAAGACATATATATATATATTTTTTTTTGCAAACAAAAACCTTAAGACAAGTTGGAACAATGCCCAGTGATTTACGTAGCGTGAATAATGTGAAAACAGTGATAAAATTGTACACTGTTTTAAATTTCGTTGTGTTTGTTCTTTTTCAAGATTATTTATATCTTTATGGGAATTTGCAAGGTGTTTTATCACACTCGTAAAAACAACTGAATTATTTATGACTTATTAGAACTGACTGACTACTTATTATATCCTTCAAAAAACATTTTTATACCATTTATGACTGGAATTAAAATATTTGTTAGGATTTTTATTAAAGAACATTTTTGTGTATTAAAAAATTCACATGATTTGGTTTGTCGCTCTACGATCATTTTGTGCACACTTTTTATTAAATAGACCGGGATCTACAGTTTAACGTGGATTCCTAACAAATAACAAACATCCATGTGACCGCTGGATTCGAACCTGAAGCCTGTGGTACTAAAGGTCAGACCGCTAGCCAATGAGCCATCAGGCCGCAAATTGCACATGGAGAACGTAATTAGTAATGTAAGATATTACGGTGACTGTGTTGAAAACCTAGTTGATGGCCGAGTGACTAGCGTTCTGGAAATCGGTGTCACAGGTTTCGGCTTCTAATCCCGGCGGCGGCATGGATATTTGTATAAACAACTGACTTATTTATGACATATTACTTACTGACTTATTACAACTGACTGACTACTGACTATATCCTTCACAAAAAATATTTTTATATCATTTATAACTGGAATTTAAGTGTATAATAGGATATTTATTAAGGAATACTGTAGTAGATTATTAATTTAAAATGGAGAATAAAAATAGTAAGTTAAGAAATTACTGTGACATTGTTGGAAACTATGTTGATAACCGAGTGACTGGAGCTCTGGAGCTCAGTGCCACCGGCTTCAGGTTCGAGTTCCGGAAGTTCATACATTTATATATGTCATGATCTTTTACTAGACGATGCTAACAACAATGATAGAATAAAAGGTAAATATTTAATTATTGTTGCATTTGTATGGCCTAGGAAACAATTGCCAAATACTTCTTACAAATTTAAATCTTTATATATTACACAAAAGCAGAGCTGAAATATTTTTTTTATGCAGAAAGTATTTTAAAACAACAAAATAATGCGATAAGATAATATTCTTCTTTTGTACTACCTCCATTAATTTTTGCATGATGTATTAAAAAAACACTTTTTCAAATAAATGTATTACTTTTATTATTTTTTATACGATGTAGTATTTATTCAACATGAATATAAAATATTGATTAATCATTTTTAAAATCAAATTTCAAAAATTATGAAAAGAAAAACATTTGAAATTTTTATTATTAAAAATGTTTAATTTCCTACTTAAATAAAATCAATTAACATTACTTTCATCCCAATATAGAAAGACCAAAAACAAAGATATTAGTCTGTTCTTTTCAAAATAAATAATTTAAAAAATTAAACTTTTAATGACTTCTCAAAATAGCATGGAACAACTTGCACAACTTATGAAAAATAACATTATTTTTTAATTAGCAAGCATAAAGAACAGATAGTATTTTTTTTGAAAACTACCTAGTAAAGAAAATTACAAAAAACTATTATTAAGAAATCCTAAAGAATTAATTAAGTCTTTAAAGCTAACAAAGCATAGGAGCAAAACAACTTTTAAAGACAGATATCTTTTTTTGTTACAAACACAATCCTTAAGACATGTTGGAACAATGCCCACTGATTTACGTAGCGTGAATAATGTGGAAACAGGGATAAAATTGTACACTGCTTTAAATTTCGTTGTATTTCTTCTTTTTATAAGTTTATTTATGTCTTGAAGAGAATTTGTAAGGTGTTTTATCTCACTTGCAAAAATAACTGACTTATTTATGACTTATTACAATTGATTGCCTACTTATTATATTCTTCAAAAAATATTTTTATATAATTTATGACTGGAATTAAAAGTATTTGTTAGGATATTTATTAAGGATTACTTTAGTGTATTATTAATTTCACATGGTTTGGTTTATCTCTCTACGATCGTTTATCTCACACTTATGGCAAAATAGACCAGAACCTACAGTTTAACCGAACCACTAACAAACATCCATGTCACTGCCGAATTCGAACCTGAAGCCTGTTGTAACAAAGGTTACAGTGCTAGCTAATTGACCATCAGGGAGCTAATTTCACATGGAGAACATAATTAGTAAAGTAAGAAATTACGGTGATTGTGTTGTAAATCAAGTTGTTGGCCGAGTGACTGGAGCTGTGAAGATCGGCGCCTCAGGATTCAGGTTCGAGTCCTGGAAGTTCATACATTTGTTTATATCATGATCTTTTACCAGTCGATGCAAACAACAACTGTGATAGAACAAAAGGTAAATATTCAATTTTTGGTACATTTGTATGTTTTAGGAAACAACTGCCAATTACTTTATAACAATTTAAATCTTTCGATACAATACTAAAGCACAGCTGAAATATTTTCTTTATTCAGAAAGTATTTTAAAACAATAAAATAATGTGATAAAATAATATTCTTCTTTTACCACCACTATTTATTTTTGTATGGTGAATAAAAAAAAAACACCTTTTCAAATGAATGTATTATTATTTTTTATGTAATGCAGTATTTATTCAAAATGACTATAAAACATTGATTAATCATTTTTAAAATCATATTTCAAAAGTTTTAAAAAGAAAAACAGTTGAAAAGTTTGATTATTAAAAACTATTTAATTTCCTACTTAAATAAAGTCAATTAACTTTATTTTAATCACAATATAGAAAGATAAAAAAAAAAACTTATTAGTCTGCTCTTTTCAAAGCAAATTATTTTAAGGATTTAACTTTTAATGACTTTGCAAAATAGCATGAAATAACTTGCACAACTTATAAAAATAACATTTATTTTTTAATTATCAAGCATAAAGAACAGATATTGTTTTTGTTAAAAACTACCTAGTAAAGAAAATTACATAAAAATATTATTATGAAATTCTAAACAATTAATTAAGTCTTTAAAGCTAACAAAGCGTAGAAGCAAAACGACATTTTAAGACAGATATTTTTTTTTGTTGCAAACAAAAACCTTAAATCAATTTGGAACAATGCCCAGTGATTTACGTAGCGTGAATAATGTGAAAACAGTGATAAAATTGTACACTGTTTTAAATTTCGTTGTGTTTCTTCTTTTATGTGATTATTTATATCTTTATGAGAATTTGCAATGTGTTTTATCTCACTTGTAAAAACAACTGACTTATTTATGACTTATTACAACTGACTGGCTACTTCTACATAATTCACAAAAATATTTTTATATCATTTATAACTGGAATTTAAGTATATATTAGGATATTTATTAAAGAATACTTTATTATATTATTAGTTTAAAATGGAGAGTATAATTAGTCAAATAAGAAATTATTGTGAATTAGTTGAAAACCCTGTTGATGACCGAGGGACTGGAGCTCTGGAGTTCGGTGCCTCAGGTTTCCGGTTCGAGCCCCAGAAGTTCATACATTTATATGTGTCATAATCTTTCACTAGTCGATGCAAACAACAACTGTCAAAACAAACAACAACTATAACAACGAATCTTAAGACAAGTTGGAGCAATGCCCAGTGATTTACGTTGCTTGAATAATATGAAAACAGTGATAAAATTGTACACTGTTTTAAATTTCGTTGTGTTTCTTCTTTTTTAAGATTATTTATGTCTTTATGAGAATTTGCAAGGTGTTTTATCTCACTTGTAAAAACAACTGACTGACTATCCTTGACGAAAAAATATTTTATATCATTTATGACTGGAATTACTTTTCCTAATGTAGCTGGGAAATACTTAGACCGGGATCTTTTATGCCATATGGACCACGGTCTAAGTATTTGCAGTTAGCATTACCCAGGGAGCGCGTGTAATTTGAATATAAGCTACGGATGTGGAGTAATCATGTCCCGTAACGTTCCTATTAATTTGGGACCTGCGGTTTAAAGTGGATTCCTAACCACTATAAACATCCAGGGCACCGCCGGGACTCGTACCTGTGGTAACGAGCGCCAGAGCGCTAGCCATTCGGCAATCAGGAGACAAATGCAGTTAAAGTAAATAGCAGGATAAGGAAGTATATATACGGATAGGATAAGGAATAATATCTAATGATATATAGTATAAGGAATAATATGTAATAATATATAGGATAAGGAATTAAAGTATACATCGGGATATTTATTAAGAAATACTTTAGTATATTATTAATTTCACATATAATTAGTAAAATAAGAAATTACGGTAACTTCATTGTAAACCGAGTTGATGGTCGAGTGATTAGAGCTCTCGTGCTATGTGTCACATGCTATTGGTTCGACTCCCGGAGTTGCCATGGATGTTTGCAGTGGTTCGGAAAGCACTTAAACTGTAATCCGAACTGATGTCACTTAGGTGTATTTCCTTTATTGCATATATAAGTTTAATTCATTTAAAAAGTCAAAATCACTACAAAAATATCTTTGTGCCTTGTATATAATATTTAATTGAATTATAATTCAATAATTTCAACAAAAAGCATGCTAAATGGTAGCACTGTAAGTTCCAAGTACAGTGAAAGTATAGGAAAATTAAAGAAAGCAAAGGGCACCCTCAAATATAATCATTATACTATGCAAATCCTTTTTCTATAACTTTGTAACTTTTTTTTTTTCAGCAGAGGCTTCCTTACCCAGCTCATCCCCTCACAGCAACGTCACAGATTCCGTGCAGCAGGCAGCACCTACGGAAGGATCCTTTGGATCGCACCAACTTCTTGGGATGCTTTCCACGACCAAACAAATTCCTGGCAATGTCACTGGGATGCTTTCTGCGACCAAACAAATTCCAGGAAACATCACAGATTCCGTAAGTTATTCCTCTTCTTTTAATTTAACATAAACTACTGGTCCTTAAAATTGCTACACCAAGAAGGCGACATGCTACATTTGTGAAATTTAAATGACAGGAAGAAGGTGCTGTGATATGAAATTGATCTGCTTTTCAGCCTAATGAGACAAAGCAGGCGCCGCCGGTAGAGACACCTACAATGTACATTTACATTTACAAATGAGGAAATTGTTCAGCAGATTTCTTATACACAAATAGCATTTTAACGTCGCTGCCAGGTGAAAAATTGTTGTGATCTCTCGTGTAGGAAGCAGAAATGCTTACCTGCACGTTTCTGACTTTGATAAAGGTCGAATTGTGGCGTACCGGGCTTGCGGTTTATCGTATCGCAGTAATGGTGCTCGCGTCGGTCGAGATCCAATGACTGTTAGCAGAATATGAAATCGATGGGTTCAGGACGGCATGTTGCCGGTATTGTACAGAACTTTCTTGACATGAAAAAAACGTGTTCGGCTGTTGCCCTTTCCTGCACTTTCACCAGATCTCTTGCCAAAATAGAAAACGTCTGGTGCATGACTGCCGAGCGACTGGCTATTTATCTCTTATGTCACCATACGCCAGTCACCAGTTAATGATCTGTGGCACCATGTTGAATTGCTATTGCTTGGGCATCTGTACCTGTTTTTATATTTTTCGCACATTGTTCACATCCAAAAGTCTCTGTCTGACTCAATGCCCAGCAGCTGTTATTACTGCCAGAGGTGGTTGTTCTGAGTACTGATTTCTCAGTATCTATGCTCCCAGATTTCTTGAAAATTTATTCACTTGTTATTTCCAGTATAATATATTTGTCCTATAAATACCATTTTGTTATCGGCATTTCTTCCTGGTGTAGCAATTGTAATGGCCAATAGTGTACATTGCATTTTGTTGTATGGCATCTATTGTTGTATGATTTTATTTTATTTCTGTGATTTGAGGCGCATTTCTCTTGGGAAATAAAAACTCCGGAATCCTTTTTGTCTCCAACCCAGTTAACACCAAACATTAAAAATTTCGAGCCTTTCAAAACAAATCCAGATTTCCAGGTTAAGAGAAGTCCTTCCGGCGTGGTGCAGAAGTTTGGCGTCGAGAATTTGAACGAAATTCAATTTAAAGTAAGCCAACTGTGCATCAAAGAAAAGACAGGATTACAAGCTTCCGATTGTTTGGTGTTCTACGTCTGTAAGTTTAAGTATTTGGGAGGGGTTCCCCTTTACAGAGTTTATTTTAATATTCCTACTGTTTATTTGTCATCTAAAGTACAATCTATAAAATATTTTACATCTACAAAAATAGAATCCCTTATAAAAATTATCATTTATACATAATTTCCTCTTTAAATAAGTAGACCACACATTCAACGATGAATTTTGAATGCCAAAATTTAGTTTTTATAAATGATTTTAACAAACAAAAAACATTGCTCTAATTTTTTAATAAATTCAAGATAAAGTAATAGTTGTTTGGCTTTAGTTGTAAAAGTGTAGACAGCATTGGTTGGAAATTCTGGAAATCTGGGTTCGGAACCATATTCCAAACATCATTGAAAATGATCAACTCTCGTCTGGTTAAATATCTGGTTTATCTTATAAATATCCTAATAGCATTTGTTTTCCCGATTTTTCTTCTAGGTATAAAAATTCAAATATATTACATTTTCAAATATGTAAAAATATTTCGATTACTTTTACATTATCAATTGCTATATTGCAAGGGATATTGCAAACCTTTCGACATTCTCTATTATTCTTAAAAACATTTCAATTACTTTACTATCTTTATTAATCTTACAAACATTTCAATCCCTTTACGATCTCTATTACTCCTGCAAACATTTCAATTACTTTACATTTTCTACTACTCTTGAAAACATTTCGATTACTTTACATTCTCTATTACTCTTGTAAATCCTTTAGTCGTCCTTCATGATGACAGATGGTGTTATCTTACTGAAAAGCTTTTACAGAAGCAGATTTTGTCGATTGAATTCTATAATACAAATGTCCTATTGGCAGCATTAGAAATAAATTCCCATTCAGAGTTAGTATCATCGAAAGGCTGTTAAACTATTAAAAACCTTCAGTCAAGTGTTACTTAATAGTTAAAAAGAAACAACTATCAGTTTCACCTCTTCATTACCATAATAAAGGATTAATTCATGTTAAATCATTCAATCTTTTTTTTGCTGTTATGTCTCGATTATTTTTAAAAAAATTATTTTTTCGTGTATTGTTAAGTTTATAGAATGGCAATTCAAAACAATATTAATTTATTTTTTTCACATTGAGTTTGTAATGGCTACCATTTTTTTTTGTCTCACAACACAATTTGTGAGATTTTAAAGATTTTAAAAGTTCATCTTCTCAGTTCTGGCAAGGTTTATTACTATGGTATTGTAATACCGATCACATAATAAGGTAAATTTTAAATTTATATAATATTTATTCATCATAGTTTTTTTAATTAAATTTTTATATTGAAAGTATCAAGACATTTAACTTGTGAGGATATAGACAGACGGATGTTTATTTATTTTTTTTTTTTAATTTAATATTTTTAGATAAAATACAAATTTTTTTACAAGGCAATAAAAATCAAAATTAAAAAAAAAAGTATTTATCATCCAATATGTCTTGTGGGGATGTTTTTTAAAAATCTGTTGACTTTAAAGTATTATGTCATAGGTAACTGCTGTATTAAAGTTTTGCTTAAAATTGCACAATTTGTACAACCATCTAAACTACTAAAAAAATCCGTTAATTTTGTATTAACAAAATATTGGTTATAATCTTACAGAAATATACATTTTTGTTTTTATTCTATAAATATAAATTAAAATAGTAATTTCCTTAATAAAAATATTAAAGGGAATTTGTAGCTATCTTAAAAGGAGGGGCATTGAAAGGAGATGGACCATGATAAAGGAAATATTTTAGATAACTTAAATGTAGCATTTATTAATTTGACTTCCTTGAAAAATTTAATACGAAAATATAATCTATTTTTTAATTGAAAGTTTTATTTTTTTTATTTTTTTTTTTAAATATCGTTGAAGTATCTTCACATAGAGATATTGTGATAAAGAATAAATTCCCTGCCTCTATATATATTTAAATTATTTCTAAAAGTTGCATACATATTTTTTTACAACGCCACAATAGAAAATTTTATAAAATTGACAAATTTAAAGTTAAATATCTTTACTAGGTAAATACAAAAAAAAAAAAAAAAAAAAAAAGTAACACATAAAATTCTGTTGTTTAAATAACTGCTATTTAGATGTCGAGTAATACAAGACATACAATCTTTTAAACTATTGGATAATCCCTAATTATCCCGTCTATTATCAAGGCATTAATTATTTGCTTTTTCTAATTGATCATTAAAATCTATAGGCTTGCATCGTATTCTAACTAAAACCGATATTATAATCTTAATGGAACCAAATTCAAACCTATGAAGTGCTTTATTGAAGTGAAGAACTCTAATCGGACTCGAATGACTAAATCTTAGTTAAATTATTGATGTGCTCTTTTATAATACGGATAATTACTATCAGTAATGGACAAATATATTGATTGTCCAAAAACGTAATTGCCTTCAAAACTTATAGCAAGAATTCCAAAGAATTGATACCATATAAGTCATTATAGAGTTTTGACAGTGAGTTAAAACATATTATACAGAATAATCATTGCAACTCATATAAAGAAAAATTTCCAATGTCTGTAAAACTAACTTCATAATTACACATTATTTTAAAGAAAACCACAAATTCAGTTCCTGAAATAAAAAAATGATTACATTGTTTTTTGCAGATTTAACAGGAAAATTAATTTTTGTAGTTACAAAAACTAAGTTGTAGTTACAAAAATGCAATAAATTTGTTTATTAATTATCTAACAAATGAAGATTTAAACAATTTCAAAATGGTCAAATTATAGATGTTATTGCCAAAATGGTTAAATTATAGATGATGACATTTGTGTGATTAATAATTAAAAGCACTAAAAACATTCATGATAAGTATAACATGCTTTTGTTTAACATTAAGGTCTCGAATTTAACAATCGTATGGTAAGGATATAAATCTCTGACACACAGAATTTAGTTAATTTGTGGTATTATTATAAATTTTTTGCATTAGTTTTGAATGTCATTTTTTATCATTTGTATTCCTGTATGAAAATGTATGTGTATTGATAGCATTGTTAAGTTGAATTCCAAATTTTCAAAATTATCCAAACGGTCTGTAGTATATCTATCATAATCTGTATTTTGGAAATCTGTATATTTTGACACCTCAAAATTAAAATTAAATATTCATGTATCGGTAAAGAACCTGCTGCCTGTGCGACACAAGTAACTTTTCTAATTCAATAACTTGAACAAATTCCATTACACACATTTATTAGAAATTACTAACCTACAACAATAGCACTATTCAACCAGCATAAACACGAAAAAATAATTATGTACACATGATTAAGTTAAAGTGGCGAACATCTACAACAATGGGTGGTCGACCCAAATGATCTTGCAGGCCACTTTGGAAATGCACCATAACTCCGCTGGCCGCGTATAAAATTATACATCACCACATTAGATTTAGACACACTATAGACATTATTTTGGAATAAAAAATTGAAATATAATGAGTTATTATTACTATTATTCTTACATGTAAACTTAGATAATATAATAATAATGATACTAAATTTAAATTGTAAAGAAATATATAACACTAAAAATGAAATATAATAAATATATAAATACAGATGAAATAAAAAAAATGAAATCATTAAAAAATGTTTATTTTTCAAGTGCGATATTTGTTTCTCCACTCTTTCACTTAGCTTTTGCAAATCGATCTCATTTGAGTATTTGCACATCGTAATGGGTGTTGCAGGTTAGCGTCCGTTATGTTTGAGCTTGTTTTGTGTTTGGTCAGTTTTATTTTCGGGAAAAAAAAATTCGCCGGTGTAAGTTGAACCAAAAGCGCTAAAATCTTCAGCAATCAACTGTGCGTATCCAGGGCTTGGTCACTGAGACCACTTAAAGTGAAGCATAGAACTTGTCATATCAGATGTTTCAAGATGTGCGCGCATCATGAGTTCGCAGAATATAATTTAATTATTTAATTAAATTATTTTATTATTAAATTATATTTATTAATATAATTAAAATAAATATATTTTGTAAAAGTGTGATAAATCTCACGGGCCGGAAAAATATTCAAGACAAGTCGCGGGTCGGCCACCCTGATCTACAACGTCTTAAAATCTTTAAGATCCTAGAGACCTCCTTCAAGTCGTCAAGATCTTGATAACCCCAAATCAATGAGCCCTCTTAACTTGGCACTTCAACCAGCTGAACAACACGTTCTCTGCGTCTATGTCTCTTATTTGCTCTGTATTTATTCGCCTCTATACACTTGCTCTAGCTTTTATCTTTGATTTGGCTAGATTTAGCACGTACATCAAAGGTAATTTTCCCAAGTGGGCCGTGTTGTAACTGGATTGTCTTACAGGAGATGTGCAATAGTTGTTATCTATACTGTACTTTGAAGTGTGCAATTTTCAGATTTTGTATTAAGTAACTAACTGAGATATTTAATTTGGAAATTGATATTTTTTTTAAAAATTTCAATTTCAATTTTAGTTTCTGTCATAATTTGTAGTTTGGAAATCTGTATATTTTGACTCCTCAAAATTAGAATTAAATATTTATGTATTAGTAAGGAACCTTCTGTCTATACGACACAAGGAACTTCTCTAAATCAATAACTTGAACAAATTCAATAACATATATTGATCAGAAATTACTAATCTACAACGATAGTACTACTCAATCAGCATAAACACAAAAAATTAATTATTTACAGATGATAGATTAATGGATTAAAAATAATAGATTTATAGATTAAATTGAAATGGCGAACATCTACAACGTCTTAAAATTTCTAGGATCCTAGAGACCTCTTTCAAGTAGTCAAGATCCTGATAACTTTTCCCAAATCAACGAACCCACTCAACTTGACACTTCAACCAACTCAACAACAAGTTCTCTGCGTCTATGTCTATTACTTGCTCTATGTTTATTCTCTTCTGTATACTTGCTCCCGGTTTTATCTTTGATTTACGTGATTTCGCTAATTTTAGCACGTACATCAAAGGTAATTTTCCCAAGTGGTCCATGTTGTAACTGGATTGTCTTACAGGAGATGTGCAATAGTTGTTATCTATACTGTACTTTGAAGTGTGCAATTTTAAGATTTTGTATTAAGTAACTAACTGAGATATTTAATTTGGAAATTGATAATTATATAAAAATTTCAAATTTGTCACGTTATGGTAAAATTATTAAGCAACTGCTAAATTTAAAATAACATTTAACTTTAAATATTACTTGATTTGTACTTTTAAAAAAATTTAAAACGTTAAAATAACACGTTTCATCTAAAGAAATCTCCTAAAATTGATATTCTTATCTTCGATATGAAAATATATTATAGAGAAATAGTTTTAGAAGAAAAAAAAATGAATTAAAAAATTGTATATTATTAAGTATTTAATATTATAATTCGAAAAAATTAGAAAATTAGTTAAAAAATCTTCACATTTGTTTTTATTGACAGAGAATCATGAAATTAATTGATATTCTTTGTATAAATTTTTTATTTTTTTTAAATGCCACAATAATTCTTTAATATATGTTTGATCATTTTGATAAATGTTAACAATTATTTAATAATTTTTTTCGGATAAACAGAAAACCGAAACCCCTCAGAATCTTTTATTTCATGCAGTATTTTTGATACGTTTTCTTTTATTTCATATTCACATTTTAGTATACTTCATTCAAAAATGTGTTTGTTGTTGTTGTTTCTTGTCCCCCTTGGCTGGCCAAGCCCACGAGCCCATACGTACTCATGATTGAAGGGGAAGGAAGCAGCCTCTGTTGTGATGGAGCAACCGTAGGTAGAAGTCTGACTTTGGCTCCGTGACGCTCTTACAGTCATAGGAGACCGAGACCTACAGCGTAAAGTGGATTCCGAACCACTACAAACATCCATGGCACTACCGGGATTCGAACCCGAAACCTGTGGCACCGAGCACCAGAGCGCTAGACACTCGGTCATTCAGATCCCAAATTTGTGAATGCCAACGGCACGCGGTGTTCCCAGGTGGTCACCCACCCAAGTACTGACCGCACCCAATGATGCTTGACTTCGGTGATCTAACGAGAACCGATATATTCAGCATGGTATGGCCGTTGGCTTTCAAAAATGTACTCGTATTATTTATTCAATGACATGCTGAAGATTAAACGAAACAGCCAATTCTAATCGAAATTTATGTGAATCTGTTACTGCCTTTATTGAATAAATATAATTATGAAAATTTCTTGACTTGAATCAAGCAGATATATTTAGAAAATAAAGCAACTCAGTATAAAAACCGTCAAATGGGGCCAAAATTAAAATTTTAGCATCTGTGTCGATGAAAGGGTATGATAAATCCGTAGAATTTAAGGCCTTTCATTTGGCTAATGAAGAATGAAAGGAGGATACAAATATCTTAAATGCTTATCTTTTGTTTGCTGTTCAAATTCCCCAATTTAAACATCAAATAACAAATGATGGTTGGAGTGTAGTAGATCTCCATGATGATCCCTGGATAATGTTTAATTTGCTTCATATTTACTTTACCAATAGCAGATAACCTTAGATTAAAATGTCAGACATTTGAAAACAGCATACAATTTTTTTTTTTTTATCATGTGATATTATTTTAATTGTTTGGCCAGTTTGTACTGTATAGGAAAAAGGAATATATACTAAATATTGATGATATATTCCATTCACTTTATATAAAAATATTTAATAAGAAGATCTTTAAATAATTTTTGTTAAATTTAACGAATCCATACTTTGAACCATTCACCAAGGAACCACCCACCCACTCACTTCGTTAAATTTTCTTTTAAATCTATGAATTGTTTCATTTTATTAATCAAATAAATAAAAATTATTATATTTATTTATTAAGAAAACGTTGGATTAAACAGCAATTAATCTTTACTCTACTTACTATTCAATCGTTATGAAGATTCCATCTATGAAAATATAAAATGTATATGCTAAAAACATATATCTCCATAGTTTTATCATCTTATTACACATACTAATTACATGATTGTATGTAATTTAAAAATTTCAACTACATATCAACTTTTCGTTTCAGAACAACACTCAACTGAATGAGCCATCGAACATCACCTACCATTCATCGGCCGGGTACGATAGTTCCTCCGCTATCATTGGTGCTTGCGTATTCGCGTTCATCGTGCTTAGCATGGGTAGCTTCATTGCGTTTGTCTACAAGAAACACAAGGGCAACTTCTGCTGGTGGCTGAGGTCCGCAAGAAGACGAAACGCAGCGGCCATCTCACTCAGCAAGTGCATGCAACAGTACATCTCCAATCCAAACTACTATTCAACTTCCCTAGACACGCCATTGTTGGGCATGAGGCAACTGCAGATACCGCCAGACAGTGTGGTACTATTGGAAGAGATTGGTGAAGGATACTTTGGAAAAGTACACAAAGGTATGCTATTGTTTTTGTATCATTTTAACACGCATTTATCTGATCGATCCTGGAGTGACCTAGTATTTAGTGTGTCCAGATCTGGAATGAAGAAACTTAATTCGATTCTTGAAAAGATATCAGGAAGTGTTCATGCCTTCTTTGTCTAAGAGCCTATTAAATGCTTAAGTCAGAAATTTCCTCCATAAAAAAATCATACTTTTGAATTATGAGCTCTCCAGTTGCAGCCCCACGTATTTTTATTCTAAATTTAACAGTATGGGACAAAGTCGTTTCTTTAAGAATTCGTGACGTAGAAAAAAGGTCCTTTTCCCTTTTCATCCAACTTCTCTATCAAGGTGCCCTTTTCATCCAGTATTATTTGCGGTTTTGAAATCTCTTTGAAGTCGTCGGGAAGAAAACAAAAACAACAACATAATTACATGTAGTACATGAATACATCATATTTAGAATAATATTTAAAAGATGAAGAAAGGTTACTAATGCAAAAATAAATAAACATATACAGTAGAGATGAGAAAAAAACTTATTTGAAAGAATAATGTGGCTAATTTTTATATGCACAACAACAAAAATATGTATGTATGTAAGTGATATGACGCTCCTTAGCTATAATGGTTGTTTACTGGTTACCACCATACTGGATACCACATTATCCAACAGATGTCGAGGCAAGATCAGTCTCAGCGGGCATATTTGTTTATATTTCTTAACGTCCATATGTTTCTATATTTCATGATCTCTGGGGAATTTAAGAGCGTTACTTTGTATAAAATAAACCGAAATCCGAACGTATGAAAGTATCTCTCTAAACGTATATTCTCCGAAATATATCTCTCTATCGCATTCTATCCAAATATTTCATGGAATTTAAATCTGGAGAGCACTTAAGATAATACATTCCAGTGATATCCTCATTATTAAAAGCCCTTTGACAGCACGTGTCCCCTGCCGCTTTTCCTTTCATAGAAAAGAACTTTACGCTAATGATATATTGGAATGTGAGCGTATGGGGAATGATCGCTTGCTAACAAAAGCGATCTTCTGGAAATGTATCTCCGTCAAACATTTGGCGTTCAGTCCGCCATTCATTATGATGACTCTTTTGAACACGCAAGAACTACCGTAATTTTTTTCTTACCCTCAACATAAATGGTATAAATCCATTCACCTAACACCCAGCATATGATACTTTTAAAAATTCTTTTTGGCACTAAGAAGATTCTCATCTATAAAGATGACGCGATTCTATTGATATGAGATTCATTCCTTGGGATCTTTGACCCACCCCATTCGCTTCAGCGTACCATTTCATCAAGTATTCCTTGTGATCTCCAAAAGGCATTGAAGACTTCAAGAAGAACACAAAAACAACAGCATAATTACATTGATTACATTAATGCATAATAACATTTAAATAAGTGTTATTATTAAACACTTAAATAAGTGTTATTATACATAAATGTAATATGCAATGTTATGAAAATTGTGGTGCTGTGTATGGTGAAAAATGTGACTAACCCTGCCAGCCGAAGGATGACAATGAAATGTGGTAATCAGGAGAGCAAACCTAAGAAACCTAAATTTTGTATATTCGAAAAAAAATGAAATTATTCATTAATATGTTACGAATAATATTAAAAAATTTTCGATTACACTGGTGACACTACGTCAGTTTTCAAACTTGCTCTAACCATGTTACGTCATCTAGATGGTACATTAACTCATGTTAAGTCATCTAGATGGTTTATTAATTCGTGTTAATTCATCTAACTGCACATACTACGCACTCACTTGAGCCTACAAGGAATGACTTTAATAGCACTCTACACCTCCATTCTATAGTAGAAATGCACACACTGACAGCAAATGGTTGGCTATTCCTTACATCATCTGTGGTTTCTTGCTTCTAATATCTGTATACGAATTACCTTTCTATTGAAAAGGATGTTAGTTATATTGATCACAGTATGCTTTTCCTATAATTTCGTGACTGCCTGCTCATAAATTATATCGTTGTTTAGGTTTTGCACGTCAGTATATTAATTATTTATACTAAAGCAATATTAGGAATTAGCCAATCAGCTATCAAATCCTTACAAACAACAAATCTTTACATATTGTGTAGTTGCCCCGCCCTATTTTGAAATTTTCCTGCCTAAATAATGAATAACATAAGTACCTAATCTTATAAGCTTTATAAATTAGAGGAAATTCAGTTGATTAATTTGAACATTTTTAAATTTTGGAAGATTGTTCTGTGAATTCTCACATATGCATCAAATTAAAATTCGCTCTAGAAATAAAACGCCATCTCAAATCATTGGCCTCTTAGAAATTTAATGTGCATTTATCCCAATCGTTACGTCGAGATGTATTTTTATCAGAAAACACTACACATTGCAATGTACAGCTTCAGCTGCACTTGTTTTGCATTTGATTTATTACGGACTAGTGTAAAATGCAATTCTTTATTAACTTAGTTTTGAGAAAATGCCAAGCATTTTGAAATACATCTTTTCGTCGATATGAGCGTCGTAAAACTATTTTAATTCCATACTAAATAGATAATTGATCTGACATGTTTCCCTTTTTTGCTTCAATTCATCACTACTTCGAACAGCTCTGGAATTTTTAAATTAAAAATAAGTTAAGCTATGATTTTGCTTATTTTTAACTTCTAGATTGTTCAAGAATTGTTTTAATTTCATTCAAATGTTTGACTATTCAGACAGTTTCGCAAATACTGGGAAAGAGCTCTTTAATCAAATATTCGAAAGTAAAAATTCTACTAAATATAAAAAAGATTTTAGATTGACCGAGTTCTTTATTTACTTTATTAAAAATTATATCATTGTTTAAATTTTCGTTGTTAGTATTGTTAAATATTATACTAAAACATTATTAGAAAATAACCAATCAGCTATCAAAAGCTTACAAATCCTTCTTTGTATATTGTATAGCGCTTTTATGAAGTCCATTCCTATTTTAAAATTTTCTTTCATCCATAATGATTAACTCGTGGTTATACTTCGAAGCTTCACAAAAATGGATGAAATTCAGTTGATGTAAAATTGACCACTTGTAAACCTTGGACAGATTGCTCTGAGAATTTTTAACCTATCCATTAAATGAAAATTACCTCTTTGAAAAAAAAAATAGTATCTCAGATCGTCAGTTCAGTTTCTTAGAAATTTAATGTATTACACTTGCATTTATTTCAGTCCTTACTTTGAGATGTATTTACAATACAGCTGAGCTGCACTACACACTCCAATTCACATCACAGCTGCACTTGTTTTGCATTTGATTTATTACTGTCTAGTGTAAAATGCAATTCTTTATTAACTTAGTTTTGAGAAAAAATTTATTTAGCCAAGCATTTTGAAATACAACATCTTTTCGTCGATATGAGCGTCTTAAAACTATTTTAATTCCATACTAAATAGATAATTGATCTGACATGTTTCCCGTTTTTGCTTCAATTCATCACTGCTTCGAACAGCTCTGGAATTTTTAAATTAAAAAATAAGTTAAGCTACGATTTTTGTTAATTTTTTTCTAGATTGCTCAAGAATTGTTTTAATTTCATTCAAATGTTTGACTATTCAGACTGTTTTGCAAATACTAGGAAAGAGCTTTTTAATCAAATATTAGAATGTAAAATTAACGAGTATAAAAAAGATTGTAGATTGCCCCAGCTCTTTATTTTCTTTAAAAATTATATCATTGTTTAAGTTTTGCTCGTCAGTATTGTTAAGTATCATACTAAAACTTTATTAGTAAATAGCCAATCAGTTATCAAATGCTTACAAATTCTTCTTTGCATATTTTATAGTGCTTTTATGAAGTACATTCCTATTTTGAAATTTTCTTTCATCCATAATGATTAACCCGTGGTTATGCTTGTAAAAAAACTCCACAAAAATGGATGAAATTCAATTGATGTAAAATTGACCATTTGTAAACTTTGGACATATTGATCTGGGAATTTCTAACATGTCCATTAAATGAAAATTACCTCTTTGAAAAAAAAATGGTATCTCAGATCATTGGCCTCTTAGAAATGTAATGTATTACATATGAATTTATTTAAATCCTTACGTGGAGATATATTTACACCACTGCACTACACACGGTAATGTACAGCACAGCTGTACTTGTTTTGCATTTGATTTATTACGGTCTAGTGTTAAATTTAATTCTTTATTAACTTAGTTTGGAGAAATGCCAAGCATTTTGAAATGCAACATCTCTTTGTCGATATGAGCGTCTTAAAACTATTTTAATTCCAAATTGAATAGATAATTCATCTGACATGTTTCTCTTTTTTTGCTTCAATTCATCACTGCTACGGACAGCTCTAAAGTTTTTAAATTAAAAGTAAGTTAAGCCGTGAATTCTCCGATGTGACTTTTCTTATTTTACACTTCTAGATTGGTCCAAGAAATGTTTTAATTTCATTCAAATGTTTGACTTTTTCCGACTGTTTTGAAAATAACAGGAAAGAACTTTTTAATCAAATATTCAAAAGTAAAAATCTGTTTTTTTGGAACGTCCGAGTTTTTCATTTACTTCGCAAAAAAGTTATTGTAAAATATATTCAGAGTTATACTTGTTTAATTAAATCAATTTTATTTCATTTTTTAACGAAATTTTCTAAATTTTTAAATTTTATTGAATATTGCAAAACTTATGCAACAAAATATTTGCTTGAAGTATTTAATTTTAGTTGCTATTCTCTATAAAACTTGTTAAAAATTAAAAAACGGATTAAATACTAATATTTTCTAATTTTTTACTGCAAAACTTCTATAACAAAATACGTACTTAAATTTAGGTGCTGTTCTCTAAAACGGATTATTTATTGAAATATTAATACTATATGAAAGGAATACGTATTAAAATGAAAGTACTTCTATATACAAGTTGTATGTTTCTATTAATGGATTTTTCCTTTTTGGTTTTTCTCTTTTTGTTTTTAATTTGTATAAACAATATATAGTAATTGAATTAGAAATACTTTAAAAGCTCAGAAATTTACATGAGTCTTGAAAATAAAACTAAATAATCAAAAAAGGTATTTGAAATAAAAATAAAATTGAGTTCTAGCTCATGGATCATGAATTATTGAAATAAAACAAAAAATAAAGATTGTACAATGGAAACTAATCATTTACTAGACAATTTCAAATTTCCTTTTATATTTGGCGTAATTTAACTTAAAAAATAATGTATTGCATCCTTATTTTGAAATTTTCACATTATACTATTCTCTACTATATACTATATATACCATATACTATTATACCTTATAGAATAGTATAATCATTTTGTATGCATTATAACTATTCTATAAACTATATTTTAATATGATATAATTTAATGCGAATACATGGTTATTAAATTACAACATACTTAAAATCATATAATTTATTTAATGATTTTTATTTCAGAATATTTTATAGAATATATTCTGAATGAGTACTTAAAATTTAATTTTAAAAAGATCATTTTAAAATTAATTGAAAGTGACAAGCAAGAATGTATTTGATTATTAATTTCAGTTTAAAATGTTTTTATTTTATTTTTCATGAAATTAATAGTGATTATGTACATTGACTGTTATCTAGTTAAAATATTTTAACAAATTCTTCGATTCACATCGTATATCTATGCACAGCTGTATGGAAAGAGAAAAGTGCAAAATCATTAACAACACAGACTAATTAGAGCTAGAAACTTTGAAGTATTTCAGTGTAACTTGAAAATAATTCCGCTATAATAACTTTCATTTAACATCAAATGTTTGTTTAAGTGATAATCAAAATTAGTTGAGCAATCATGAAGCGTCAACTGTTCCAAATTGGAATCTAAAATAATTAATAAGTATAGCATAAGTAAGTATAGTGTTTCTCAAACTCTTTGAAGTCGAGGAATATTTAAAATCCTACAAATAATTGCAATCGCACTATTTTTCAAATTTCTGAAAAATATATTACAATAGTTCTGCCAAATATTACAATTAAATAGTGCTGTAAAAATAAAATGATGTTTACCTTAAATTTATTCATGCTTCTGTTTATGAGCAACATGAGCCTGTAACGTCTCGGCCTATACTAGACCTAGAACGACTTCAAGAAGAGGGCCACTTTCAGATTCAGGGAACAGTTTAATTTTAAATACAAACATTATTACAATTTTTTTTTGCAACTATAAAAAATAAAGAATTAAATTTGATTCGTAAGTGCAGTTCACTCCAAGATCGGAGATTTTCAGAGTCGCCAAGTTTATGTCGAATCTATTTCACCAGGTCTGAGGCACACTTTAGTTATCACAAGGCATGATAAGCACAAAAGGGCACGGCACAAAAGCACATGGGGCTCACTTTGTAGGCAGGCGGAAACTCCAGCCTGTCCAATCAATTCCAGTAAAAAGAGGAAAACAACGCTTCTTGTCGACCTGTCACAAAACTCTCATTTGTCTTCTCCAAAACCCTCCCTTTAAGAAAATCCGTCAAGAGGCAGATGGGATCAGCTTCCCTCATTTCTCAATGCAGTAGACACTTTCTCAGCCCATGGTCAATCACCACTTGCAATGCAACAACTCATGGTGTAATCCATATTCTATCTGTAATTGTTTCGACCTATGAAGGTCGCACAGACAATCGCTAATTTCACGAGGTACGTATCATTGTCCATGACACTGAAAATGTGCTATCAGATTTGAGTGACAGGTTGACCTCATTAGTTTAAAACACTATTTGCATGTAGTATAACTATCCACAATACTGAATGTTTTCTATCAAATTTGAGTGATAGGTTGTACTTATGTACTTGTTAAAGAATGTACAATCCTCTCTCCTGGGAACGAAATGCTACAACTCTTCCCATGGGAAAACTGCCGCAAATCGGATATATCCTAGCTTGGGCATATACTCAGCTCCTCGTCAGTACGTTGACGATTGCCTCTCTTTTCAAACTTAATTGTAGTGAGGGTATAAAATCCTAATTCACATAAATATGATGTTGAAAATTGTAGTCAAATGTTCAAAGCTTTTGTTAGATACTGATAAATATTCTTTTTTATAGAAATTCAAAAGATTTCAAGAGACAATTCCTTATGTATAATCATCAATCCGAGATCAGTGGATATAGCTGCCAGTTTTTCTTCTTCTGTTCATATTAAATCAAAATTACTTGAAGTTTCCATCAATGGATTTATAATTCAATCATAATGCAAAATATTATTTAATGGAAAACAAGAACTGAATTTTTCTTCTAATGTTTAATGATTAATGGAAGTGTTATTTAAAAAATGGTAACATTTCCAAATATCTTCAACAACTTTTCTTTTCCAAATCTGTAAATTTTAATAACAATTTACACACAACAAGAATGCCACCTCCCCTACCAACAACTCAGAACTATATATTCAGATGGTTAACTTCATCGACTACTACTTACAGACGGTGAAGTCTCATGGACTGCAATGGAATTTTTTTTTTAAATTGAAAATCACATAGACTCTAGTTCTCTTAGTAGCCAACCATGGAAGTTAGAGCACTTAGTTTCCCTGAAACTTATCGCTATTTGGCAATTTTTAATGTGAAGAAAAAAGAAAAAAAAACCGAATCATTAGTTATTTATCACGAAAGCAGCCTTTGAACTGGAAAAATGATGGAAAAAGAGCAACTATATCTTCATATCCGGACACATTTTTCTGGAATATCTCAGGGTGCATATCCCCATACCTGAAAATTTACCAGTGAATCTTGGTGCATCCTTTGAGAACCACTGCTCTAGAATAATGACAATCTTATTCTATAAAAACCAATTATTAAGCACAAACTACTGGTTGTAGTCTAAGAACTTATTTAGAATTAGCTACGAAATAAATAATTTACTATGTACCGAGAACTAAATACAAAGAAAATTGCATCAATAATGTTTTTATATCAAATATCTATATTAAATGACGTTTAAATTGTTGTAAATTGCCGTTGATCAATTATGTGGTAAATTTCAGCTGATCAATTAAAGTTGTTATAAATTATCATTAATCAACTCTTAATATTTGCCATTGATCAGTTACCAAAGTTGTAAATTATTGGTGATCAACTGTTAATAACTACAGTTGTTGTAAATTATTGGTGATCAATTGTTAATAACTACAGTTGTTGTAAATTACCTTTGATCAACAGTAATTATTTTAATGTGGTGATTTAAAATAAATTTTAGTTTTAATGAAGATTTCATCTAATCTATCTGTCTTTATTTTTGATGCAATTATTGTACCAGAATTTAATGTTAACATAAGTCTCATTGCAAAATAATTTTGAAGTCTACTAAATTATCTAATGAAAATATTCGCAACAATAGTCAAATTTTGTTAGCTACAATCGGTTTAAATCATGCTATCTTGTATTAATTATTCATAAGCCATGGTAAAATGTAATGGTTTTATTAAATGTTTTTTCATACATTATGGATTTTTTTTATACTGAATGATAAAAAAAATTAAGACGTGAACCATTATGTTGAATTTAAAAACAATAATATTTTTTGTAACATAGGAATGATGTACAAACAACTTTCGTCGTTCATTGCAATTTTAAAAACATCATTAAATTATTTTTTTAATAATCGTACATAATGTATTTATTTTTTTTTAATTAAAAAAATAAGAAGAATGAAAGAATTGTAGGAAAGGTGAATAAAAATTTATTTTTTAATGCTGTATGATAATAAAAATTAAGATGCTAACCTTTATGTTGCAGTTAAAAACAATAATTTATTTGTAACATATAAATGATATCTAAACAACTTTCATAGTTAATTGCAATTAAAAAAACATCATAAAATTATTCTAGAAATAATCCTACATAATATATTTATTTTATCTTAGTAAACATTTTAGAAAGAATAAAATAACTGTGGAAAGGTGAATAAAAATTATTTTTTTATACTGACTGATTAAAAAAATTAAGATGTAAAATAATTATGTTGCATTTAAAAATAATTATATTATTTGTAACATACAAATGACATATAAATAACTATCGTTGTTAATTGAAATTTTTAAAAAAATTATGAAATTAGTTTAATAATAATCGTACATAATGTATTTATTTTTTATTATTACAAATTTTAAGAAGAATGCAAGTATTGTAGGAAATGTGAATAAAATTGTTTTTTAGATGGTAAATCTTATCTAATCTGTTCTTCGCTTTGTCATTACACGTCCAGAACTTTATAACAAATTGCTACATTAGCTGATTAAAAAAATTCTATATTTTATATTAATGTTGATAAAGAGTGTATTGAAAGAAATATTTTTTATTTTAATTTCATTCACTTCCCATTTTTATATCGTGAGCAATCAATTATTAACGATCTATCGTGATTGTGAAAAACCTGCCATCATCCAAGCTTATTCACACAAACATGATTGATTCAGAAAACACATTTTACCTTACTTTATCATACGTATCCATAAAAGCTTATGACACCCATAAAAATTGTAAGAAGAATATTAGCTCTGATGGATAATGATAATAAAAAATGACTTTTGAAAATAGAAAGTCTCATCTAGGCTGCTCTTTGTTTTAGTAATGCTTGATTAAATCTGAATTTAAAAAATAATTTCATTTTCAAAATAATTATATTAATTAAAAGGTAAAGAGCATATTTTCTAAAATTTCACGTGCACGAAAAAAGCCAATTCAGTATATATTTATTTACTATACTAAAATTAATTCAAGCGTGTTTAAGAAAGAATACTTTTTGAAATTTTGAAAATGTTATTACTATCTTTCATCAAATTGGAAACTAAAGTATTAGTATTATTCATCAAGAAAAACTAAAGCGTTAGTATTAATTTTTAAAAAATAAATTTTAATAAATTTAAGGCATAAAAGTATAAGTAAATTTAAAAGTTATAACTATAGACATACAATTGAAAATTTTTTGACATATGAATATAAGCATGATATGAATATGAAGACATGTGAATATAAATTTATGAAAATATCATATATTATATATATATATATATATATATATATATATATACAGACAAAAATTATATTTATATATAATATATATATATATATACATCTATATATATACAGTCATAAAATTATATTTATATTTTTCTAAAATATATGAATATAAACTTATGAAAATTTCTTGTATAAAAAAAATTTCTAATAATTTAATAGTTATTTTTATGGAAAAAATTAAATTTTAAAGTAAAATTTAAAAAAGGGTTTTCATACAAGAAATATAAAATTAATTTATATTAATTAAATATTATTTTAATAACATCAGTGTAAATGTCAATTTCAAGTTGAATTCATCTATTTTCAAAAACAACATCTACATTACATAACACCGTTTATTTAGATATGAATTAATATATATTAAATAAAATTACTAAAAGATTTAGATGAATAATCTTCATGGCATAGAGATTTCGAATAAATGTATTAAATATTCTTTACTGAATATTGAATTATTTTAAGGATCAATTAACCCTTAGATGTGAACTTATAACAGTTAATAGTGTTTGTGATATACATTTAAAGAAATATCAAATACATTAGAAACTACTTTGAAAATAATTTATAATTCCGATTGAATTTAAATCTCATTAAGTTAATTGAATTTAAATTTATTTACTTAGAAAGTATAACAATTGAAGTTCCAAAATATTTTTAAGCCCTATAAAATATTTGTTTGTTTAAAGCTTTTACTAAAAGCATATAAATTCCTAAGGCGAAATATTTCATTTTATACTTCAAATTAATATATGTTTGAAATATGAAACATGGAGTTTGGTTAGAATGAAATACATTTTAATTAAAATAATTTCAGAATACTGAAAATATTCATACATTAAATTGAACAAAGTATAATTTAAATGGTCTTGTATTTTAATATCGTGTCGGGTATTAATTTAAATTAATGAAATGTAAAATAGTAATTTTATATACATGCATACATTATCATAAAACCATAGCTGTGAAATTTTCCCTGTCATTTTTATTCAATAAGAATTTGGATAATTTGAGCTTATTTATATTTAAGAGTTACATTTTTTATATCTAGTTGATTATTTTATTTATATAAACTGATAAAATAGAACAAACACCTCTTCCACATTTATCGTATTTTCTTTCAGTAACCATCCAGGAAGAAAATTCAAAATGTCTTCTGTAGTTTTTAATAATTTCTTATAGTTATTTACAAAACAAAAACGAGTAAACAAAATCATATTCTTCCGAAAAAAAAAAAGAAAAAATTTATAAAATTTAATCTATACAAATTAACTGGTTTCCAAAAATTAATCTGAAAAATTTCGATTGTGAAATTCTTATTTATTTGAATAATAATATTTGGCAAAAGTACACAACATTACATATATGCATATGTCTATAAATTATCATCTATAAATTAAGGATAAAATGTTATCTATAAAAACTGGATAAAATAATTAAGTTCAGGCAAAGAAACATATTAAAACAAATTGTACTTATTTGTAAAAGTCTATTTATTAAACAGAAAGGTAAAAGCAAAAAATTGCTATATGTTTGACATAATTAATAAAAATTGCGATTTTTTACTCCCTATTAAATTTCAGAAAAGAACCTATTTCATCAAAGACAGTACTAATTTACCACATGGTTGCCTAGATGGTGGTTAAAGTATGGGAATGATGTCTCCCGGACGATGCAACAGTTTGGCCCTGACAACGCCTAGGCATGCTGAGTATCAAATTATCAATCTGATCTTGGGGAATATTACACCACTCATCAAAATGCCCTCAGCTTCGGTTGACAGGTGGGAATTGGTTGACGGGCTGCAATTCGTCGGCCACTGAAGCATATCCCAAACATGCGCTATTGGTTCAAGTCCGGTGAGTATGCTGGCCAATCCATACAGCAATACCATCATCTTTGAATCGTTGCCAAAGCCTAATGGAATGTAAACTCTGGGCGATTCAAGTTCCTCGGATACTTCCAGCTGGATACGTCCATTATAGTCGTCGATAATTCTACCACGTAAAAATCATCAAATGGCTTCCTTTTGTGCCTTTCTATGCGGTTATTGCAATGAAAGGCTTTTAAAGCGCTTGTGAACAATTTTACTT
Source organism: Caerostris darwini (assembly GCA_021605075.1). Taxonomy (NCBI): domain Eukaryota; kingdom Metazoa; phylum Arthropoda; class Arachnida; order Araneae; family Araneidae; genus Caerostris; species Caerostris darwini. Next base: position 5,553 of record BPLQ01006465.1, on the reverse strand, counting down.
CTTTGCCACCATTCCTATATACCTCTCCTCTTACACTCTCTCATTTGTTGTGGCGTACTATCCGCGCCATCTGGTGGTTTTCCTGTAATTTGCATATTCTTCTTCAAGATGTGTGTGATAATTCTACAGGTGAAATTTTTATTTTAGAGTTCAATTTCTGTGTGATTCTGAATTATCCTTAATTTATGGACATGAGTGTATTATTCAAATTATCACAAAAATACACAACACACTTACACACTTATTTTTGGTTTTGAAAACACACAAAATGAAAATATAACAAAAATCATAGTGTCTGAATAAAATTGAGTGATCAGCTTCATTATGTAATGTAAGACCAGAAACAGTTGTCATGTATAACAGAGATGTTTCATACTGAAAGTGATGGTGTCTGTTGACTCACTTAAAATATAATAACTTAAATAAGCTAAACTCACTTAAACCATCTAATATAATTTTCTATTAATATTCATATCATATTAACTCGAAATGATATGAATATTAATAGTCTAATATATTAACTCTGAAATAGCATTACTTTATAATTTGTAATTTTACTAAAATGTATTAATACCATGTAATCACAATTTCATATACATACAGAAATCTGTTTACAAAGAATTCAAATTTAAAGTTAAGAATTAGATACACAAGTACAGTTCATAGTTCACTCAATGTCTGAGATTTCTGATTTCTGATTCTCGAGTCTACGACAAATCTAATCCATCCGATCTGCGGCAGGCAGTATTTATCATACGGCATGAATCACAAAATCACAAGGGACATTGTAAACAGGTGGAATATTCGGCCTGCTTAGTCACTTTCAGGAAAAAATAAAAACAACACTTCTTTTCGAATAGTCGCATAGCTCCAATAGTCTCCATTAAGTCATTAAGAAAATCATCATCCTCATTAAGAAAGTCCACCAAGTGGGGCATTCAGCTTCCCTCACTTCTCACTGGAGGGGACATTTCCTCTGTCAATGGTCTATCACTAATCACGATGCAGCAACCCATTTTGTAGCTCATATCCCATCTATAATTGTTTTGAACTGTGAAGGTCGAACCGGCAATCGTTAATTTCGTGATGTCTCATTATCCATGACACTGAATATATGTTTTCTGATTTGAGTGGCAAGTTGTTCTCATTAATACAAAACACTAATTGCATGTAATATAAATATCCACGATATTGATTATCTGCTGTCAGGTTTGAATGATAGGTTGTTATTATGAACTTGTTAAAGAATATACATTCCTTTCCCCTGGGAAAGAAATGCTATAACTCTTCCCGTGGGAAAAATGCTACAGCATTTAACAAATTATAAAGTCAGTTTCCAATATAAAATTTTAATATGGTATTATATATATATATATTATTTTATGAAATGTAAGGACAGACATTTGCAGATATCTTGTTTTTAGTTGTGAGAATGATATAAAAATAATTATAGAACGTTGTTAAAAACATCATTGAATTATTAAGTTTTCATCAATAGAGTAATATATATATATATATATATATAGTTTTGGGACATTATCGTCTTTATTGTAAATTGTAAATTTAGCGCACTTTTAATTAATTTATAACATATTCTTTCATTAATTTTAATGATATTATAATAGATAGAATTTCTTTCTGATTTTAAAGTACAATTTTTAATTTCTTTTTTATCCAACAGGCATTCTTACAAGCAGCAATGGAAACATTAGACCTGTCGCTGTGAAGACTTTGAAAGAAACATTAATCAAGACGCCCAGACTGATTTCGAAAGAGAAGTCGAAATTATGTCCTCGTTTACTCATGAAAATATTCTAAAATTGGAAGGAATCGTAATTAAAGGTGAGAAGTCATAAAAATATTCAAATTTAAGGTAATAAATACAAATTTAAAAATACTTAAAACTGAGACTCTCTTTAATGAGTGAACAAAAATTTAATTTCATGATACATTTAAAAATTTAAATAAATAAATGAATAAATAACCTTAGTAATATACGTAAATAGAATTTTACTCAATTTTCTTATTTATCACCTATAACGGATGGCGTACTAAAATGATTAAATATTAAATTCATAATCTATTCATCTTTTAAAATATTCGCGATTGCAGATTGGGAAAATGACTTGTTTCGTAATTTTTACGAAAAATTTTGTAGAACTTTGAAAACAATTTCTAATTTAAAATATAACTTGAAGCTTCACAAAATATTCATGTATTCATAGCGTTCAAAAAGTTGCAAGGAATGCTTTAAATGCATTTCATAGTCAACATTTTGCAAAAAATTCTATTTTAAACTCTTCGAAATATTTGTAAATAAATCGTAATATATAGCCAGTTTTGGTTCTATCTTCCTAAGCAGATGTTGTAGCAGCAATACATCTAATAATTTATTTAAGTAACTGTGCTCTTATTGTAAATTCAGAAAACTGTTTGTCAGATGTTTGTCGAAACAAAATGCCCTACCAAACTGCCAGGACTAAACTAGGAGTATGTAAAATAAATAAATTGGGAATTTAAAAGTATTGATGTAATATAAATACATCTGATGTCGACTTGAAAAATTGCCCTACCTGAAATTATTCGGGTTTTTTTTTATCTTCCTAGGCCAGGGGTCGGCAACCTTTTGAGTCGGAAGAGTCAAAAATTACAATTTACAAAATTTCAAAGTTTTTAAAGAGCCACAAAATTTTTTTCTTGACAACAATAATTAGTACTCGCATAAATAAAGTTTTTTGATAAAAAAAATCTAATCTATTTATTCATAAGAAAAAATATCTATTTATTCATATTTTAGTAGCGTTTTCACAACAAATTAGATAATATATATATGGTATTATTAGATAATTACTTATTATTTAAGTAAAAAATTAAAACAATTAAACATTTACTTACAACACTAACAGGTACTTCAATAACAAACAATTGAGCAAACAAATTCAATGGGAGCGATGGCTTTGCCATGGTTTTAGAAAGTTTGGATAAATTTGGCTCATAACTTGTTGTTTTAAGTTTCAAACACGACTCTAAATTTTCATTTGTTAGTTGGCTTCTTACTTTACTTTTAATGATATTCATGCAAGAGAACGCTTGCTCGCACGAATATGTCGATCCGAAGATAGTCAGCACTCCAAATGCCAACTTCTTCACCTCACTGTAGCAATCTGGAAGACTATACCATGCGTCGAATATAAATGCCTCAACTCGCGACATTTCTTTTAAAACTGTCCACTTTTGTTGCATTACGTACATGCATGTTTAAACGATTTTTAAATGTTTAATTTTTGATAAAAATAAATAATATTTGCGTATGGAACTAAAGAGCCGCAGCTTCACATCCAAAGAGCCGCATGTAGCTCGCGAGCCGCAGGTTGCCGACCCCTGTCCTAGGCTGATGTTGTAGCAGCAATAAATTTAGTTATTTTTTAAACAACTGTAAATTTATTATTAATTCAGACAACTGTTTGTCAGATGTTGTACAAAAAATCATAAAAATGGGAACAATATGTCCTTTTAAACTATAAGGATTAAACTATGAATAAATAAAATTGGGAATTTTAAGATACAGATGCAATATGCATCGGATGTCGAAGGAAAAAAAAATGTCCTACTTGAAATTACAGAAAACTGTTAATTCAATTAATTCAAAAACTGTTTGTCAGATATTGTGTAAAAACTCTTAAAAGTCGAAACAAAATGTTCTACAAAATTGCCAGGACTAAGCTAGGAATGAGTAAAGTAAATAAATTTGGGAATTTAAAAGAACTGATTTAATATGCATCGGATAACGCCGGGAAAAAATTGTCCTACCTAAAATTGTCCTTTAATACAACAAATCTGACAATACTTGATATGTTCCTACTGGGTTTCGTAATTAAAATTTTCCTCTATTTATGTAAAAAAATGTAAAATAAAAAAGAAATTAACAGTTTAAAAGTGCTGACGTAATACACATCGACATCGGAAATTGTCCTGTCTAAAATTGTCCTTTAATACTACAAATCTGACAACACTTATATTACGACTGAAATTAACTATAATGATTTCACTGACTATATATAACAAAAATGGCGAAGTTTTCACTACAAAAAATTGTTGCTAGAATACAAGATTATATTTGATCTTGGAAAAAATTCATATATACTAAACATATTGCTATAGAATTTCATTATTTCAGAATATAGATCAGAGTATAGATATAGAATATAGGCATTCAGATCTATAACTGCTTCAAGAAGAGGGCCACTTTCATTATCATGGAAACAATTTTTTTTTATTTATTAGCACTATACATATATACAAATACAGAACTCTGGGCTATTATACAAAGGAATGAAAATTAAAAATATAAAATTGATCACATGTACACGATTAAATCACAAGTGTAGTTCACTCACTCCAAGGACAGAGATTTTCAGAATTCTTGAGCCAACGTCGAATCTCGAAACACGTGTTCTACAGCAGACATTAATTATCACAAGGGGTGATACACGAAACCACAATGGGTTCACTTCGGAAACATGCAGAATCTCTGGCTTGTTCAATCACTTTCAGAAAAAGCGACTGTCGACTTGTCGCAGAACTCTCTTTTCTCCAAATAAACCTCCCTTAAGAAAATCCGTCAAGAGCGGGATATCAGCTTCCCTCACTTCTCGTTAGAGTAGACATTTCTCTGCTCATGGTCGATCACCAATCACGATGGAACAAGTTATGGTGTAGTCTATATCCGATCTGTAATTGTTTCGACCTGTGGAGGTTGCACAGGCAATCGCTAATTTCATGAGTTTCATTACACACTGAATATCTGCTATTCAATTTGGGTGACAGGTTTTACTCATTAGTACAAAATATTAATTTCACGTAATATAACTACATTCATGTAGTTATATTACGTGAAATTAGTGATTTGCCACTGTTTATCTGCATAGTGTTCAGTCACAGCTAGTGTAGTTCAGTCACTGTTTATCTGTTGTCAAAATTGAGTGATGGATTGTAAATATGTACTTGTCAAATAATTTACTTTCCGTGGAAAGAAATGCCAAAACTCTTTCCGCGAGAAAAAATGCTACAAATCCTCAAATTAAATAAAATTCCAGAACATGATAAAATAATTAATGAAAAAACTTTTTAAAAATTCACGCTCGACATCCTTTGCTTTTGTTTAAGATTGTTTAACAAATGTTGGTTATTTCGGTTATTTAAATTTTGTGAAGAAAGGCCCAGATGATTGTTATTCTGAAAGCTGTTTACTCAAAACAACTCAATCTTGATAATATTAGCTGCATCAGTTTTCCTCCTTGTTTGTGAAAGCGCCTGGAGAAATTTTTAATAAATCTTATCAAATGACTCTTGAAAACTTTGAATATTCTTAGTAAAGATCAATATAGTTTAGTAAAGATCAATCCAAAATGTCGACAAAGGTAAGTTTCATGCATGTGAAAATATCATTATTAATGAAAAACTTCTAAACTGTTTCGAACTATTTTTTTTTATATATTTGAATTTGAAAACTTCTGATGTGCTGGCATTTTATAATTAATTAATAAATTTTAT